>JBBGZY010000474.1:3097500-3749528 GCA_037952925.1 Lithobates clamitans | reverse complement strand
AATACAGTTTCTTATCATGCAATAAATGTACTTATCTTGCTAACATGGAGAAAGTAAATGAAAAAACAAAAATACTCTGTATAGAGTATAATATGGGCATACAGTTGGGAAGTAAGGAGAAGAGTCAGGTATGGATGGTCCCCCTGATAGTATCAGGCCTAGAAGCTGCTGCACCATCTACTCTCATGCAAGTTATGCCTTAAATCTGGAAACCAGAATTTTGTTGGGGGACTGATGACTTGATAATGGTGGGAGATGTTGCCATTGGAGTCTGAAAGATAAAGCCAGCAGATGATTCGGGTCCTCCAACGCCCACTGATGACCAATCAAGAAAATTGTGCCTGTGTTGCCAACACGCTGAAAGTATACATGCTCCATCGGTGAAGGAACTGCTGTAGGCGAAGCTGCCACTTCTACTGCTCATACAGTACGTGCCGTCCCGTAAAAGAAGGATTAAGCGCCACTTATTCTGATGAATTGCCTCATTGAAAACCTCTCCACTTTCAGAACTGCAAACCTCAGATGTAATAAGATATATACATTGGGATGGAATGTTTCTGTTTCTAACTGTGATTGACATCGCTGCTAATGGCCCGTGTAAAAAGCCGGTACCACTTCATATCAATGACTTGGCAGTCATAAAAACTGCCACCTCATTATGGCATTGCTAGACCTTTATGCCGTGGAGGACATAAGTTTAGTCAGGTGTTCAATACGTTCGGGAAATGACATCTTCCAGCACTACAAACAGCCTTAATTCTGCCACTTAAGATGGGTTACATAATCAACAACATGTAGGAGAAGGAATCCATAAATAAATCTACATTAGTCAGCCCTGACCATGGGTGGACTGGCCAGCTGGAGATACTCAGGTGGCCCCAAGAATGTAGCTGTAGCCCCCTGATGATTAGGCAGGGTTGCTCCTATATTTACCTGCCAGGTGTAGTTACCTTGTCTCATTGTTAGGGATCAATTGAGTTCACCATAAGTCTGAAATTGCTGCACTTCTATCTTCTGCCGCTAAGTGGCCAGGTACCTGGTGACATTAGATAAGACAAGAGCAAAGCAAGAACAGATTAGGAGTATATGGGGTATCTCAGCCAATGGGCTGGGGTTTTCTTGAATTCCTTGGCCTGGTGGGAGAGCCTATCTATTTGGGTGAAGTCAGGTGATTGTTGTTCTGTGCCACCTAGTCTGGTGGGACAGGTGTTGTATTGCCCGGGCTCCTAGGCCGGAGTTTGGGCCTATCCTGGGCACATCTGGCAGCTAGGCTGTCTGAGGGCCTATCCAGAAGCAAGAGAGCAGCGTAGGGTTGTGATTGTGGCTTGCAGTCCAACCAGAAGTGACGGTTCTGCCAGCCGGAGAACCTGTCATGGTCGGAGGTAGAGGGGAAGCTGTCGCCACTAAGGGACCAACCATCTTATTACCAGGGACCACAGTGAGTAACTTAAGCAAGTACCGGAGCAGCATTCTCACCAGATGGGGATGGTGAAGAATTGGGAAACTTCAGCAGGTGTCCAGCCAGGGACCCAGCCAGCGGAGGTGACGCTTGCAGAGCAGCCTTGTGTGTCTAGCCAGGGACCAAACAGGCCAGTGGTGTGATGCTTGGAAAGTTTTGGGAGTGCCAAGCTAGGGACCCAGCAGGGAAGCGGGTGTGACGCTTGAGGAAGATACTAAAGTGAAGATTGGAAGAGCTCAAAGGGATTGGGTGGCAGTGAATCAGCAAGTCTAGTGAGAGAGAGACTGGGAGCTCAGTGGGTTGAGAACCTACAAGAAGTGACTGTAGAGAATGTGTCTTGCTGGATGCCTTTCCCTGCATGGCTGACTACCTATAGAAGTCTCGGAGTCTGCCAAATTAACATTGCAACTACCTAAGGGTGTCCTGGCTTTAACCCTCTCTCCCAAAGTTCTGTTCAAGAGAAATAAAATCTCTGGGAATTCAAGAAGTATCTGGCGCCCATGAATCTATCTTGCATTATCCACTATGCCTTACAACCCACTCTATATGGAAGGATGTCAGCAGCTCTTGGCTCTGGAGGTTCTCATTAGACTAAAGGAGGCCTGGGATCTTGCTACATAGCCAAAAATAAATTTAAAAAGTATCTATTAGATTTCCTCATTAATGACTAATTTCTGTTTGTCATTTCTTTCCATCAGTCTTGCTAATGCCTGCCCCTCTGCGCCAGCCCAAGAGCCTCTAGCCACATCATTCTCATCAATTCTCATGGTGCACAGCAACTTCAGCAAGTCACAAATTGATTGCTGGCTGCCACCCATCCTTCGCTTCTCATAGAAACACTCTTCTCTTTGGACAGAAAAAGTCTACTGGCAGGGTCATGGTCATTAAAAGCTCTAAAAACTTAAGGAAATTGGTGATACTTGATGGTGGACAAGCCAAGGGTCCACTGAAGACCAAAGCAACTGGCCATGAGTTCGAGTAAAAATCTGCTGTATGCTTGTGCATGATATGAAACCTTGTGTGCCAGACGATCGAGTGTATGGCTGTGTCAAAAGATTTGCTATCATGTACCTGATGGTAGAGCCTGATGTGAAAAGGAAGGCCTCTCTTACAACTCCTGCTCAAGTGCCACTGGTAGTGAGACAGAGGGGTTGATTTACTAAAGGCAAATACACTGTGCACTTTGCAATAAAATGGAATACCCAATCACGTGCAAGGAAAATTTAAAAAACAGCATTTTTGCTTGCACATGATTTATTTATTTTATTTATTTATTTTAATGATAAAAGGCAGCAGAGCTTCTGTACATTTAATAAGCCCTGGAGCAACTGCCCTTTGCAAAGTGCACAGTCTATTTGCCTTTAGTGAATCAACCCCAGTAGCTGCAAGAGCACAGTGAGGCATGAGTTCTTGTAGCATGTCTAGTAGACTGTGCCAGTGCTTCTACAAAGAGGAACCAGATGGCAGAGACAGCAGATAGCGGGTAGGTGCAGTGGACATATGGGTCTTCCTTTTGAAGGATGAATGGTGCTGCCATCTTGAACATGGAATCCTGAGGTGGGGCTTGGCTGTCAGTCCAATCCAGAAGGCCAGAGATGAAAGTGTATGGAGGAGGTGGGTGGACAGGTACAGTATCTCACAAAAGTGAGTACACCCCTCACATTTTTGTAAATATTTTATTATATCTTTTCATGTGACAACACTGAAGAAATGACACTTTGCTACAATGTAAAGTAGTGAGTGTACAGCTTGTATAACAGTGTAAATTTGCTGTCCCCTCAAAATAACTCAACACACAGCCATTAAAGTCTAAACCGCTGGCAACAAAAGTGAGTACACCCCTAAGTGCAAATGGCCAAACTGGGCCCAAATAGCCATTTTCCCTCCCCGGTGTCATGTGACACATTAGTGTTACAAGGTCTCAGGTGTGAATGGGGAGCAGGTCTGTTAAATTTGGTGTTATTGCTCTCACTCTCTCATACTGGTCACTGGATGTTCCACGTGGCACCTCATAGCAAAGAACTCTCTGAAGATCTGAAAAAAAGAATTGTTGCTCTACATAAATATGTCCTAGGCTATAAGAAGATTTCCAAGACCCTGAAACTGAGCTGCAGCACGGTGGTCAAGACCATACAGCGGTTTAACAGGACAGGTTCCACTCAGAACAGGCCTCGCCATGGTCGACCAAAGAAGTTGAATACACGTGCTCAGTGTCATATCCAGAGGTTGTCTTTGGGAAATAGACGTATGAGTGCTGCCAGCATTGCTGCAGAGGTTGAAGGGGTGGGGGGGGGGGGGGGTCAGCCTGTCAGTGCTCAGACCATACGCCGTACGCTGCATCAATTTGGTCTGCATAGCTGTCATCCCAGAAGGAAGCCTCTTCTAAAGATGCACAAGAAAGACTGCAAGCAGTTTGCTGAAGACAAGCATACTAAGGACATGAAATACTGGAACCATGTCTTATGGTCTGATGAGACCAAGATAAACTTATTTGGTTCAGATGGTGTCAAGTGTTTGTGGCGGCATCCAGGTGAGGAGTACAAAGACAAGTGTGTCTTGCCTACAGTCAAGCATGGTGATGGGAGTGTCATGGTCTGGGGCCGCATGAGTGCTGCTGGCACTGGGAACCTACAGTTCATTGAGGGAACCATGAATGCCAACATGTACTGTGACCTACTGAAGCAGAGCATGATCCCCTCCCTTCAGAGACTGGGCCACAGGGCAGTATTCCAACAAGATAACCACCCCAAACACACCTCCAAGACGACCACTGCCTTGCTAAAGAAGCTGAGGGTAAAGGTGATGGACTGGCCAAGCATGTCTATTGAGCATCTGTGGGGCATCCTCAAATGGAAGGTGGAGGTGTGCAAGGTCTCTAACATCCACCATCTCAGTGATATTGTCATGGAGGAGTGGAAGAGGACTCCAGTGGCAACCTGTGAAGGTCTGGTGAACTCCATGCCCAAGAGGGTTAAGGCAGTGCTGGAAAATAATGGTGGCCACAAAAAATATTGACACTTTGGGCCCAATTTGGACATTTTCACTTAGGGGTGTACTCACTTTTGTTGCCAGCGGTTTAGACATTAATGGCTGTGTGTTGAGTTATTTTGAGGGGACAGCAAATTTACACTGTTATACAAGCTGTACACTCACTACTTTACATTGTAGCAAAGTGTCATTTCTTCAGTGTTGTCACATGAAAAGATAGAAGAAAATATTTACAAAAATGTGAGGGGTGTACTTACTTTTTTGAGATACTGTAAGTGGAAGGCATAGACAGGGTAATAGAAGGTCAGTAAGGTGGTGGAGCAGCAAAAGAAGATAAGGAAGACATACTGTGAATGTTTAACTAAATTGGGTTGTATGAATGTGTGCATATCTCAGCTTTTGTGTGAAGTGGTTTGGACAATCAATGAAATGCATTCAACATTAAAGGACAAGTCCAGCTGAGTGTGACCAACTACTACTAGACATACCATGATCTAGATCAGTCTTTAAAGGGCCCTTTTACTGTGCTTCAGAGTTTTGGGGGGGGGGCAGACTGTAGTAGAGTAGAAAATGACTTGGTGTCACTGGGACTAAACAATGCCTCTTTGGTATTAGGGGGAGGAATAGGGCACCAATGTTTGTTTCAGTAGGAGGAAAAGCGACACGATGTTGGTGTCAATGGGAGGAATAGTATACCGTCACTGGTTTCAGAAGGAGGAATTGTATACCATCACTGGTTTCAGTAGGAGGAATTGTATACCATCACTGGTTTCAGAAGGAGGAATTGTATACCATCCCTGGTTTCAGTAGGAGGAATAGTGCCCCATCATTGGTATCAGTGTGAGGAATAGTGCCCCATCATTGGTATCAGTGTGAGGAATAGTGCCCTATTATTGCAACTGTAGTGCTACCCTCATGAGGGCCGCTGTTAGAATCTGTACCCCATTGGTTTCCCCTACTCTGCAAGTCCTCCACCACCTCTGAAACCCTGGGTTCAGTAATTTTTTTTACCAGTTGACACCAATGACAATAAACTTACACAACGCAGGTGAAGCAGTTTAAATTTGTTTACTGTGGCAAAAATGACACATAGAAATGCATAACATAAAACCGTACGTCATAAGGATAACTTGTCTGGAAATAATATAGCTCTAGTATGAAATATGATTGTGCAATCTAGAGATTTCTATTTAGCAAGACGAAATGCAAAGAAACACAATGCAACCCAACCTTGTTAGGTCACTGAGGCCTATGTGAACAGGCAGCAGAGAGACAGGGGACTGACACTTAATAGAACTATGTCAGGCCACTCCCCTCTATCTCGTAAGCCCACAGGCTTTTAACATTAAACAACTGACAAACATTCAGCAAAGTTGTGTTTAAATTAGCTGGCTCCTTTAAGTAGAGTTCCACAGAAATGAGAGGAGGCCCCTTGTGTTTGACAACACTCAGTCACTTATGAAGATGAGGAGAGGATAAAAAGGGGTTAATGGCAACCCAGCAGGATCCAGCAGATCTTCAGCTAGCACTTGAAATATGATGAAGGGAATAATCCCCGATGTTAGAGCAGAGCAAATTTAGCTGGTATGTAATTAACTCCTTTGAAAATGCCTGTGTGACCTAAGCACAAGTGGTCACCATATATGTTGCGTCACTAGTATTGTATCCGGTGGGACTACAGAGATCAGGGATATGAGCAAAGCACAGATGTCTGCATACAGCTAGGGGATTGACTGAACTTGCATCCAGTAGCACTAGAAGTATCAGGAATGTGGGCAGAGACAATGATGTCTATATGCAGTGTCTATAGGATTACATGGGCAGGTGCCCGCTCACCGACAGCATAACAGAAGTTGCTGGTAGTGATGCAGATGATGATGAGGATTCTTTCAGCATCTCCCTCTGGGTCCTGGCTCAGAGAAAGGCGTCTGACCTCCATCACACTGCACCGAGGCCTACCCAGATCTGAAGTGCAAGTAGCGCTAAAGGATCAGGAACAGCCTCCGAACTGCTGTAGATAGGAAGCGATGCAGTCTGCAGATGTCCCCCTGGTTGCAGCTGTGTAACTCAGCTCCTGCTGGCAGATCCACGCCGACATCCCAAGAGAGCAATCTAGGCCTTAAAAAGCCTTTTTATATCCTCTCCCAGCAATCTGTTCTTCTCTCCTCAGCAATCTGGTGGTTGTAGTTCAGGCCAGTCCTGCTGGAATTGAAACCCCAGCCTTCTGAACTACACATCCCACAATGCTTTGCTCTGCTCTAGGCTCTGTCTTTAGGAAATGACGCATGAAGCCCCAACCAACACTAGAGGGAGACAGCTCCACATTAACAGCACTGCATTGCAGGCACAATAGCCGGGTCCTGACTACACAGCTATTACAGCTCAAGTACCACTGATAATGAGACAGTGACTGCAAGAGCACAGTGAGGCATGAGCGGCTGTAGCGTGTCCAGCCGACTGTGCCAGTGTTTCTCCAAAGAGGAACCAGATGGTAGAGACAGCAGTTAGCGGGTAGGTGCAGTAGACCCAGAACTGGCATACTGGCTGATGCTTGGCTGACAAAAGACTGGTTGCTGGTGCTGAGAAAGCTGGCGGAGACCAGGTAGGTAGGACACCAGTCAGGGAGCATTTGGCAGACAGGACAAGGCAAGATGCGGAGTACCAGGCATGCCGGGTCCGTTACAGAAGATCGGGTCAGGCATAATCAGCAGGCAGAAGGGTAGTCAGGACATAGACCAAGGTTAGCAGTGGTGGAGCAGATCAGATAAACAAAGCTCCCAACTGTCCCTGATTTGGAGCAATGTCCCTCTGTCCCTCTTCATTTGTCCCTCATTTTGGTCCAACCCATATAGTTGTATATAAAATGCACTTTTTATCTTTCAGAAAGTGTTTCCCAGCGCTAAACCTTTCATCCAAATTCTAAATTGCTGCATTTGTAAATTTCAAAAGCCAATATAAAGGAATAGTAGTGGTAAAAAAAGCCTTTGTAGATTTAATAAACCTTTTTTTGGGGCTAATTCACCTTTAAGGGGGTGTGGCAGGGGGTGTGTCCTATGCCTACATATGTTTGCTAGTAGGTGTCCCTCATTCCCATCTCAAAATGTTGGGAGGTATGGATAAGACAGAAGGCAAAGGCAGATTCCAGGGACAAGCTGAGGTCAGGGTAGGTAGTGTTCAAGCGTGGTCAGAGAGGCAAGCCAGGTCAGCAACAAGGAGTCAAATAGGGAACTGGTAACAGCTTACATGGAAACGCAATAGATTAGACAGCAATGAGCCAGTACAGCACTCCTGTTTAAATAGTCAATTTGCCGCCCCTGTCAGTGACAGGTGCATGTGCGCCCAGGCAAGTGCATGTGCACATGCCTGCGCACACCGGCATGGGTCTTACTGGCATGCACACACATATGCGCCTTGAAACAACATCAGTACTATAAACAAGCCTTCCTGGATATCTGCCCATGAGCATACTGCAACTAGTACTTCCATGCATAGTTAGGGCCGTGCACGCGTCCATGCATTATTGTTAATTAGCATGCACGCTCAGCACTGGTTTTTGGTGCCCAGAGCCCTTTTTAAAGCACGGCATAACTAAGGAGAACTGCTGAGTGGTCCCCAGCTTCTGTGACTCATGACCTGACCTGCGATCTGCTACTCTTGACTCGGCTTTGCCTCCTGACTTTGCTGTATCCAGATCTCCTGTTGCAGACTTTGGCTTGTGTCCTGACTTTGTCATCTGCCTGCTGATTTGGTACCTTTATTGCCCTTCTGACATGGACCCTGGCCTAGCTTCTGACCATTCTCCTGCCTTCTGATTTGGTACCTTTATTGCCCATCTGACATGGACCCTGACCTAGCTTTTGACCCTTCTCCTGCCTTCTGATTTGGCACCTACCTCTTCTACCCTGCTGTTGCTGACTCTGGATTGCCTTTGCTTTTGCTTGGCTTCTGCACTTGTGGGTTCCTGTGTTCCCCTGTGTGCCAGCGTTCTGCACAAGGTCTGAGCATTCACAGCATCCCAGCAGTATCCAAACTATCTTCAGATTGTCTGCTGTGTCTGGGCCCACCATATTATCACATTCCAACTCTAGACTGCATACTGCTGACATGGTAGGGCCCTCGGTCTCTTCCCCGTGACCTCCTTCTCTGTCTCTTTTTTTTTTTTCTCCCTTCACTCACTTCCCTGTGTTTATACAGAGGCCTGCTTATCGGGGCAGAGGGACAAAAGCTGGGTGGGGTTAGGTGGGGCTGGGCAAGAAGAGACAAACTGGACGGGTAGAGGAAGTATGAATGAACAGATCTCGATTCTCTTGTGGCCTAAAGTGGAATGTGCTGGAGAACCGCCATGCATCCAGGGCAGCCCAGAATGATCTCCTGTAATCCTCTGTCTACACAACCAACGATAATGAGGCCTTCAAGAAGTTAACACACCTGACAGGTGTTCATAATTCTTTGATACTCATAATTAATGGGATTACCGCTCCCCCTCAGGTATAGCTAATGCTATTGTTTCCAAATGAGATGTCATGCTTGCAAAGTCTGTTTTTTATAAGATGTTTTGTAATTATTCCCCAGGCATTACCGCTGTTGTCATGATTCAAGCCTTAGAATTGCTGGCCCCAGACGTCATGCCTATTGTGGTGGTTTGACCAATGACAGCAGCTGTTGAGTTTGCAAAATGAACCTTCGAGTGAACCTGTCAGCCACTTTAACTGCTTGGCGACCCGCCGCTGCAGTTATACTGCGTCAGGTTGGCACAGCTGCGCAATTCGACTCTTTAAGACGCTATAGCAAGCGCGCGTGCGCTCCCTCCTGATGTGCGTGCCCTCTGGGCGCGATGTCCGCCAGGCACCCGCGATCGCCCCTGACAGAACGAGAAGGGGTATCTGTGTGTGCAAACACACAAATCCCGGCTCTGTCAGGGGAGTAGAGACAGATCGTGTGTTCCTGCTTAGCAGGAACAACGATATGTCTCCTCCCCCAGTCACTCCCATCCCCGCACAGTTAGAACACACACATAGGGAACACAGTTAACCCCATGATCGCCCCCTAGTGTTAACCCCTTCCCCACCAATGACATTCATACAGTAATCAGTGGCTATTTTTAGCTCGGATCGCTGTATAAATGTCACTGGTCCCAAAAAAGTGTGAAAAGTGTCCGATCTGTCCGCTGCAATGTCGCAGTCCCGATAAAAATCGCTGATCGTAGATCGCCGCCATTACTAGTAAAAAAAAAAATCATAAAAATGACATAAATCTTTCACCTATTTTGTAGACGCTATAACTTTTGCGTAAACCAATCAATATATGCTTATTGCGTCTTTTTTTTACCAAAAGTATGTAGAAGAATATATACCGGCCTAAGCCGATTTGTTTTTTTACATTTTAGTTGGGACACTGTGTAAAATCTGCATAAAAATAAAATGCAATAATTTTCAAATCTCATAAGCCCATATTTTATTCACAATAGAAAATAGAAAACAAATATTTAACCACTTCCATATCGGACACTTTTACCCCCTTCCTGCCCTGGCCAATTTTCAGCTTTCAGCGCTGTCGCACTTTGAATGACAACTGCACGGTCATGCTACACTGTACCCAAATGACATTTTTATCATTTTCTTCCCACAAATAGAGCTTTCTTTGGGTGGTATTTAATCACTGGGTGTTTTATTTTTTACTAAATAAATGCAAATAAAAATGTATTCTTCATAAATTTAGCCCAAAATTTATTCAGCTACATTTCTTAGGTGAAAATAACCCAAATCATTTTAAATTATTTAGCCTATAGGAAAGTTATAGAGTCTACAAACTATGGTATATATCTGAAAATCGATCGACCATGATGTACTGATTTCACTTTTTTTTTTCTTTTTACATACTGTCACTGGTGCAGTACAGTGTCATCATCAGTGGTGGTTGGTGCTCAAAATTTTTTGGGGGGCGCAAACAAACAAAAATACTGAAATAAACCCCATCAATTGCAGCCACTGTGCCCATCAAATGCTGCCACTGTGCCATCAAATGCTGCCACTGTGCCCCAAATGTTGCCACTGCGCCCATCAAATGCTGCCACTGTGCCCATCAAATGCTGCCACTGTGCCCATCAAATGCTGCCACTGTGCCCATCAAATGCTTCCACTGTGCCATCAAATGCAGCCACTGTGCCCATCAAACGCAGCCACTGTGCCCATCAAATGCTGCGACTGTGCCCATCAAATGCTGCCACTGTGCCCATCAAATGCTGCCACTGTGCCATCAAATGCAGCCACTGTGCCCATCAAATGCTGCCACTGTGCCATCAAACGCAGCCACTGTGCACATCAAATGCTGCCACTGTGCCATCAAACGCAGCCACAATGCCCAGCCAGTGGTGGTCCTGGTCGGAATCCTCACCATCCGCGGAGCTTGGTGGGCGGGGCTATGGGCCGCTATCGCGCTTCTCCCCTGCCTGCTCATCGCAAAAGGTCAGGAGCCAGCGGACTCCTCCCCCTCAGCGGCGCCTGCTCGGGGGGAGTCTCGGAGAGGGAAAAGCGCAGCCATGGCCGCCGAGCCATCACCAGATGCGGCCGGTGGCTCCACTGATGTGACGGGTCCTCCAGTGGTGAGAGACAGGGGGCAGAGAGGCGGCAGATGATCTGGGAGCGGTTGGCCAGGGTGACACGCGCAGCGGAACAGCGGTGGATAGATCCAGTGCTGGCGGACGGGGCCAACAATGACAAGGATCAAAGGCAAGGATCCTTGACTGGGATGCTGCAGATGCCAAATCAACAGGCTCATGAAGTGGGGCGTCGGAAGGCGAGCTGTCCTGATCGGAGGAGGAGGAGTCGTAAAGTCACACGGCACTGATGGATTCTGGAGCAGCGGCTGTTGGGGGCACTCCTGGTCAGCCCGGTAAGTCCTCTGCTTTATCCAATACTTCTTTGAATGCTGCACTGTGTGGGTTGTTGGGTGTAGTGGATGGGGGTGCTGCAGTGTCTGCCAGAGCCACGCCAAAGTCATCTGCAGCCGCGGGCCCACAGGTGGCAGGCGCTCCACCTGCCACTTCTGGGACAGAGGCGCCGGTGCAAGACTTGCTGGGGGGTCTATGGGATTTGGTGCAGCGACTTGCGGGTGGGAAAGGAGACAAGCCCCCACAGGTGTCACCGTGGGTCCAGTCAGTTGGCGGGGCTATTGGGACAGGGTGGAATGGAGGTCCCCCCCACCCCCTCCCAGGTCACGGGTGCCACACCTACTCCTACGGAGCTTACGGTAACACCCTCAGCCGCGGTGTCAGTGAGTACGAAGGCTGGGGAAAAAGCAGGAGCGTCGCAGGAGGTCACGGGTAGGATGGTTGTGGTTAGGATTGCTGATGCAGCAAAATGTGAGGTGTACGTGTGCTTTGAGGGGCCGTTGGGGGCACATTTGAAACAGGAAGTCCGGGAAAAAATTCGCAAGAGTGAGTATGTGGAGATCTTCTCCTTACTGCCCCTAGAAAAATGTAACTTAGATAGGATCAAGCCCGACGACTCCAAGAAGGAGGATGAGGAGAAGAGGAGGTACAGATTGATTCCGCGGATGTTCACTAACTGGTTGCAGGCATTTGCCATTATGGCGAGCGTTATAGGGGAGAAGAGCCCGGAACATTGTTCAGTTATGTTTTGTTACATGGACGCCATTGGAGAGGCTCACCGAGTCTACGGGGGATCGGCATGGCTAAGGTACGATGAGCAGTTCCGGCAGCGCAGGGCCGTCCGTCCGTCTCTTCGCTGTGATCACAAAGACATTAGCCTCTGGATGCACCTGATGTCCTCGACTCGGGCCCCGAATCAGTTTTGTGAGGGCCCCGAGTCAGTCACTGGGGGATGGGGGTGCACCTTTCCCAGGACAACCGGCCGGAAAGAAATGGGGTCTATGCTGACAGTATAACAAGGGATCATGTAAGTTTGGGGGGTCCTGCCGTTTTAAGCACGAGTGCTCCAGATGTGGAGGTTCATATCCTATGTCCCACTGCTTCAAGAAAGGTAAGGGGGCCCGTGCCGGAGATTTTGCTAACAAGAGGGACGACGCCAGTGAGGGGGGAAAGGATGCAACCTTTTCTAAATAGGGTACCCAGACCGGGACGCGGCGAGGCTCTTGGCTGCCGAATTCTTGGAGGGTTTTAGGACCCCATGTTCTTTGACTGCTGTTCCGCCCATGGCATGGAATTTGCAGTCTGCATTGCAGCATCCGGGGGTGGTTTTGGAAAAGTTGGCTTAGGAAGTGGCACTGGGTCGCATGGGTGGGCCGTTCTCGGTTAAGCCTTTGCAGGATGTAGTGATTTTGCCTCTGGGGGTGGTGCCTAAGAAGGAACCGCACAAGTTTAGCCTTATTAACCACCTGTCTTTCACCAAGGAAGGTTCGGTCAATGATGCTATAGATCCTGAAGCTTGTTCGGTGCCCTATACTTCCTTTGACGCAGCTGTTGGGTGGGTTCGCCGATATGGACAAGGGGCGCTGATGGCAAAATCCGACATTGACTCCGCTTTTCGCTTGCTTCCAGTACATCCGGACAGTTTTCAGCTGCTTGGGTGCTGCTGGCAAGAGGAATTTTATTTGGATCGATGCCTGCCCGTGGGCTGCTCCATTTCCTGTGCCATGTTTGAGACGTTCAGCTCTTTTGTGGAATGAGTGGTTAGAGACGAGTCGGGTTTGAATTACGTCATTCATTATTTGGATGATTTCCTTTGCCTGGGGCCGCCTTCCTCTAATGTGTGTGCGATACTTCGGTCCACGTTGCAGCACATTGCGGGTTGATTCCGTATTCTGTTGGCTGCAGATAAGATGGAAGGCCCGACTACCATGATCAGTTTCTTGGGCATAGTCTAGACTCCGGCGCTATGGAGCGGCCATCAGTACCGCCTCATCAGTGCCGCTTCATCAGTGCAGCCTCATTAGTGCACACCAGTGCAGATCAGTACCGCCTCATCAGTGCCGCTTCATCAGTGCAGCCTCATCAGCACACATCAGTGAAGAGGAAAAATTACCTTTTTGAAAAATTTTATACCAGAAGCAAAGAAAAAGGTTTTTTTTTCAAAAATGTTGGCCTTTTTGTGTTTATTTAGCAAAAAATAAAAACCCCAGTGGTAATTAAATACCACCAAAAGAAAGCTCTATTTGTGTGAAAAATAAATGATAAAAATATCAGATGGGTACAGTGTTGCATGACCGCTCAATTGCCATTCGCATTTCAACAGTGCTGGAAAATGAAAATTGGCCTGGGCAGGAAGGGGGTGAAAGTGTCCGGCGTTGAAGCGGTTGATCCGTCAGACTAGTCACATGAGACACGGCGACAGTTCCCAGCGTGATAACTGATTGGCTAACCACTGCGCTGCCATAATTCTAGCATGTCTAGGGCAGTATTATCAGCTGATTGTCACCCCCAGGTCTAAGCACTGATGACTTGCACAGTTCCACAATGGGCCTCTGTCTTCTGTTCTGTGGGACACGTTGCTGCAACACCTGGCACAGATAGAAATCCTTCATCTGCCCCGAGCCAAACACACCATCATAAAACCCCGATAAAATCTCCGCTTTCCGTCTTCTCCTCCCCGAGTTCTCTCTGTTACAATGAATTCTTTTTATCATCAGCTGGCCTTCAGTACAATGTGCCAAACATTGGAAGTACAAACTATTCTAACCAACCTTTTTTTTTAAAAAAAATTGAGCAATTACAGAGCGAAATACACAATTTGTTAACTTGTTAACCACTTGACCTCTGGAAGATTCCCCCCCCCCCCTTCATGACCAGGCCTTTTTTTGCAATACAGCACTGCGTTACTTTAACTGACAATTGCGCGGTCGTGCGACGTTGTACACAAATAAAATTCATGTCCCTTTTCCCCCCACAAGTAGAGCTTTCTATTGGTGGTATTTGATCACCTCTGCATGTAAAGTAATGCAGACACAGTTTACAATAAACCCAGACGGAAGACAACCCAACCGGGAACATTCGCGGATTCCAACGGCTTGTAGAGCGCAGGCTCCAGCAACAGTCACAGCGCCTGTTAGGAGGGGCGGAATGTGGCCCAGTCGTCTTGTGCCCAAGTAGGAAGATGTCCAGAGAAGTTGCGAAACCTACGCTTTCCCTCCTTGCCAGAAATCTTTCCCTGCCGCTAGTACTGTCCCTATGTTACCCACTCGAATAAAGCATGCCAGGCCTGGGAGTCAGGGCCTTAACCACTTCGCGCTCGCCGGCCGTCAAATGACGGGTGGGCGGTGCGGCTCTCGTTCTGGGTGAATGTCATATGACGGCCTCCCGGAACGACCGCTCTTGCGAGCATGGCGATCGGTGGTGCGGTGTGTCACTCTGACACACCTCTACACCAATCTCGGTAAAGAGCCTCTGATGGAGGCTCTTTACCACATGATCAGCTGTGTCCAATCACTGCTGATCACGACGTTGATCGGCTTTTCCTCACACACGTCTGACAGACGCGAGTAGAGGAAAGCCGATCGGCTGCTCTCCTGACAGGGGGGGTCTGTGCTGATTGTTTATCAGCGCAGGCCCCCCTCGGATGCCCACTCAGGACCACCAGAACCACCAGGGATGCTAGCACACTGGACCACCAGGTATGCCACCCTAGGCCACCAGGGAAATACCAGTCAGTGCCCAGGTAGCTGCCAATCAGTGCCCATCCCCAATGTCTGCCAGTGTCCGTGCCATCAATGATGCCTAATAATGCCATCTATCAGTGCCGCATATCAGTGCCCATCAGTGCCACATATCAGTGCCCATCAGTGCCGCCTATCAGTGCCACCCATAAGTACCCATCAGTGCAGCCTTTCAATGCCCATCAGTGCCCACCAGTGCCACCCATGAGTGCCCATCAGTGTCGCCTATCAATGCCCATGAGTACTGCATATCAGTGCCACCCATCAGTGCTGCCTACCAGTGCCCATCAGTGCTGCCTATCAGTGCCCATCAGTGCCACCTACCAGTGCCCATCAGTGCCACCTATCAGTGCCCATCAGTGCTGCATATCAGTGCCACCCATCAGTGCCACCTACCAGTGCCCATCAGTGCCGCCTATCAGTGCCCATCAGTGCTGCATATCATTGCCACCCATCAGTGCCCCCTACCAGTGCCCATCAGTGCCGCCTATCAGTGCCCATCAGTGCTGCATATCAGTACCACCCATCAGTGCTGCCTACCAGTGCCCATCAGTGCCGCCTATCAGTGCTCATCAGTGCCTCCTCCTTGGTACCATCTCATCGGTGCCGCCTTATCAGTGCCCATCAGTGAAGGAAAAAACTTACTTATTTACAAAATTTTATAACAGAAACAAAAGAAAAACTTATTTTTTTTCAAAATTTTAGGTCTTTTTTTTATTTGAAATAAAAATAAAATGAAATAACAACTGCAGAGGTGATCAAATACCACCAAAATAAAGCTCTATTTGTGGGGAAAAAAATGATAAAAATTCTGTTTGGGTACAGTGTAGCATGACCGCGCAATTGTCATTTAAACAGCGACAGCTGAAAATTGGCTTGGGCAGGAAGGGGGTTAAGTGCCTGGTATTGAAGTAGTTAAATAGACTCTGCCTGATCCAAGATGACTGCCAGAGTCACATGGGCTGCGCTGCAGCATCCAATGGGTTGCTTCTCCAGTGACCCAGGAAACCATGGAGGGATTATGTTCCTCTTGACTTCCTCTCCAACTGCAATGCCGCTGTGGACGAGCGCCACCTGCAGTGGAGAAAGTAGACTGCACCCGCCTACAAGCGTGGTGCCCCAAGGGCTCTGTCCACATCTGTATAACTTGTTCACAGTGGTTGGAATAAATAGCTCAATCTCAGTGTTTGCTGAGGATACACAGCTAAGCAGGGCAATAACTTCACAGCAGGATGGAGAAGACCTCGATAAAACACAGGGGTAGGCAGCTAAATGGCAGATGAGGTTTAATATTGAAAAGTGTAAAGTAATGCACTTGGAGGGGAAAAAAAATATGAATGCAAATGACGCCCCCCCCCCCCCCCTTAGCAATAACTTGCTAGGGGGGGAGAACCTCTGGGGGGGATCAAGGCTGGAAATAGATCACAGACTCAGCAAAGACATGCAAGCAAGGTCAGCAGACTATTATCGCATATTAACCACTTGAGCTCTAGATGATTTTACCCCTTTCGTGACCAGGCCATTTTTTGCTATTCGGCACTGCACCACGCAAAACAAGCGATTGCGCGGTCATGCAACGCTGTACCCAAACAGAGTTTGTTAAAAAATTTACACGCAAATAGAGCCTTCTTTTTGGTGGTATTTGATCTCCATTGGGTTCTTTATTTTTACTTTTAAATATAAAAGAAAAAAGACCAACATTTTTGAAAAAAAAAAAAAAAAAAAAAAACAATATTTTTCTACTTTCTGCTATAAAACATATCCAAGAAAAAAAGTAGAAAAAATTGAATTTCTTCATAAATTCTGGACAAAATGTATTCTGCTACATATTTTTTGATCACAAAAATTACAATAAGTGTATATCGATTGGTTTGCGTGAAAATTATAGCTCCTACATTTTTTGTTTACATTTTTTTTATACTACTACTGGCGGCGATCAACAACTTATAATGGGACTGCGATAGTGTGATGGACAATCTGACACTAACTGACGCTGGGGGGGAGAACTGACTAACTGACACTGACAGCAGTGACATTAATACAGTGATCAGTGCTAATACTACACACTGTCACTGTACTAATGACACTGGCTGGGAAGGAAGAGGTTACCATCTTGGGTGATAAAGGGGTTAAATATGTGCCTAACTATGTGTAATATGTATAAAGTGTGCTGCTTTTTACTTATGATCTCTCAGTTTCTCGTCCCCCGTTGACCGATTGCTCCCTGTGTATAGAGCTCTGTGTTGAATATCAACACAGAGCTCCGGGCTGTGATTGTACACAGCCGATCAGCAGGTCCCGGCCGTGATTCATTGGCCAGGACTTGCTGACAGGGAGTGAATCACAGAAGGAGTCTGCCCTAAACCCGGACCTAGGCAGCGGGGTACAGGTACGTCGGGTGGGCGGCTAGTAGTTAAAAAGGGTAATTACTCAAGAGATAAGAATATAGCTCTGCCACATTTTTCAAAACTCTGGTTTGGCCGCATACTGACTATAATGTAAATTAGAAAAAAAAAAATCCACCTTGCAAAATCGTATAACAAAACAAGTGAACCCCAAAGTGTCTATATATGCACGAAAAGACCTCCTACGCCTAAAACGCCCAGCGAATCCACTGTGATTTCAGTGTCTGGAGGCCAATCAGCGGCTCTTAACCACACAATGTCAACAGAAGCCAGTTATCGGCACTCCTTTCCTCGTGCTGACAGCATGAGGAGAGGAGAAGAGAGCTGATAACCGGCTTCTCTAAAATGGACATGTACACTGTAGTCCCTACAGTGCCCACTAGTGCTGGCAATCTGTGCCCATCAGTGCCGCCAATCAGTGCTCATCAGTGTCACCTATCAGTGCCGCCTACCAGTGCCTATTAGTGCCGCCTATCAGTGCTCACCAGTGACAACAGCCAGAAGAGGAAAAGTGCTGACAGCCGATGTCTGAGCCTCCATCCTAGGATGAGTAAACTCACTATCTATCCCCTGTCTGTGACTGAGGTCTCCCCCCTCCCTCCCTTCTCTCTCCTGCCTCCCAGTGTATACACTAATGTAAGGGGTGCTCTGTGGACTCTGATGGACTCTGATGGACTCTGATGTAAAGGGGGGTTTTGGTGAGCAGAGATCTCCTTACATCAGAGTTCCCCTTTACACCAGAGTCCACAGCATTCCCCTTTACATGAGAGCCTCCCATAAATCAGGGTTCCCAGAACACCCCTTTCATCAGTGATTTCCTTTAAATTAGAGTCCACAGACCTCCCCCCTTACAATGTAAGTGAAAAGTCTGCGAATTGTGTAAGGAGGGCTGTGTGGACTATGATGCAAGTAGGGCTGTGCAGACTCTGATGTAAGGGGGTCTCTGTGGACTCTGATGTAAGGGGGTCTCTGTGGACTCTGATGTAGGGGAGTCTCTGTGGACTCTGATGTAAGGGGGTCTCTGTGGACTCAGATGTAGGGGGGTCTCTGTTGACTCTGATGTAGGGGAGTCTCTGTGGACTCTGATGTAGGGGAGTCTCTGTGGACTCTGATGTAGGGGAGTCTCTGTGGACTCTGATTTAAAGGGGGCTCTGCGTACCCTGATGTAAGGGGGTCTCTGCGGACTCTGCTGTAAGGGGGGGTTTTGGTGATCAGAGATCCCCTTACATCAGAGTTCCCCTTTACATGAGTCCAAAGCATTCTCCTTTACATGAGAGCCTCCCTTTAATGAGGGTTCCCAGAACACCCTTTACATCAGAGATTTCCTTTACATTAGAGTCTACAGGCCCTGATGTAAAGGGGACTCTCTGGACCCTGAAGTGTGGAGGGCTCTGCGTACTCTGATGTAAGGGGGGCTCTGCGGACTCTGCTGTAAGGGAGGCTCTGCGGGCTTTGATGTAAGGGGGGCTGTGTGGACTTTGATGTAAGGGGGGCTGTGTGGACTCTGATGTAAGGGGGGGGGGCGGTGCAGACTTTGATGTAAGAGAGAACTCTGTGAACTCTGATGTAAGAGGGGCTGTGTGAACTTTGATGTAAGGTAGCAGGGGGCAGAAGGAGCTTGAGATCTGCACAGCGAGTGTCTTTTCATATTAACAAGTGGGTAAGCACCAGCTTGTTAATATGTTAATATGATCCAAATTTTCAGCTCTTCCCACCCTCTGCCCTACTGATAGGATGACATCGTCAGGGGGGCAGGAGACCTGGAAGAGGACACACAGGCTGAATCCTGCCTCTACCCTGCCAAATGTAGGACTGTGTAGGGAAGGCAGAGAGTAAAAGGGGGCACTGTGATTAGAGAGAAATGGGGTGGGGGCATGACTGCAATGGGCAATGTGATGGGGGGGCTGTGATTGTTAGGGGCTCTGTAATGTAAAGGGATACTGTGATATAAAGGGGACTGCACTGTCAAGGGGTTTCGTAATCAGTGCAATGCCCCTTTACAGTGCAGTCCCCTTTATATCACAGTGTTCCTTTACATTGCAATGTGGCGGACCAACTCAGTGAATATCCTGTCACCAACCGACCCCCGCGAATAAAAAACAGCCTGTTAGTCAAAGCACATATATTCCAAAGAGGGGGGCTCTTGATAAGTATCTCAGAAACAAACTCAGTTCACAAGAATTCCATCCGAGAGGCAGTGTATTGATTCTTCCATGTGTACTCCTGAAGAAGGATTCCTGAAATGCGTCGAGTCCACATGTGAACTGTAATCAGAAGCTTTGCATGTTGTGAACCCCTATCTGGAGAGTCATTTTTAATGTTGTGTAATAGATTTTAATGGTTCATAATTAAGTTGTTTTTATCGTACACAGTTTCTCTTCTATATGTCCACACAATGTCCATGACTACAAATTCTTTTCATAGTGGTACATGATATGCTAGGATGTAAACATAAAGCACATACAGTCTGGCCTTCTGTCCTGCTATAGACAGATAGAAGCCGGGCTGCCTAGAAGGGCAGTAGCCTTTAAGGGTGGGAATTTCCCCTCCTGGACAAGACCCGGACTGCTACGGAAGTACTATTTATGTGCTCTGCAGCCACCTGCTGGGCACAACTCCCCTGGGATTGTCTGAGACCCCATAAATATTCAGACTGCTCATTTGACCTGCTCCACACCTATGTTCTGGAGCCTTCTATAAGGCAGAGAGAAGCAATCAAACTTGCAACCCGTGAGACCCTGATCAGTCCAAAACAATCAGCGACTGCTCCATTGATTACAGAGGAAGAAAAATACAAGGGGGGGGGGGGGGATTTTCTAAAACTGGTGCACTCAAAATCTGGTGCAGATGTGCATAGTAACCAATCAGATTCTAACTTCAACTTGTTCAATAAAGCTTTGGCAATAAAACCTAGAAGCTGATTGGTTACTATACACAGCTGCGCCAGATTCTGTGTGAACCGGTTTTAGTAAATTTCCTCCATGGTGTTCAATGAATAGTGCCCATGCCAAGTGAGCGACCACCTGCGGATACTATGCAGTGTGGGCAGCCACTCGGCACAGGACAGATTGATACTCCTTAAGGGCAATCACGTCTCAAGGGATGCAGACCCTGCAGGTGCAGCAGCCGATTGATCATTATAACATTACTCCCATTAATTTTACACATGGACACAGAAAAACAGTCAGGGACCGCAGGTGTAGCAAAATATGGTAGTCCTAGTGCTAGCTGTCCACGTGGCTACTGATCCCAGCACCACCTCTTCAGACCCTGCCAGCCCTCCTGGCTGCAGCTGCCTCTTTCCACTGCCCGTGTCACCACAATCCTCCTGACTGGCTCTGCACCCATCCCAGACTGCTCCATCCCAGTCCTCTCAGGCGTGCCTCCCAGTCCTCCTGACTGTGTGTCACTCACCAGACCTCTTGGCTATTCCTTGTTCCTCCTGGAGACTTGCCTGGCAGTGCTCTGTTCTTTTTGCCCTCCATGCCTTCCTAAAACCACCTCCGTGGTTTTAGGAAGGTCCCATCCGCACCCAAGCCCATGCCCAAGGTCACCTCCCCCTAGAGTGGCCACTTTTACTTCAAGCCAAACCCAAACACTTTATACACTATAGGATTGTAACAGACCTGGGACACCTTTGGGTGCTCCAAAGAGAATAGTAATGCATAACGCATAGTTCCCCCTCACCCTTCTGTCAGGTTCTGTTCTAAGCCACATTCCTGTCTGAATAATGTGTCCAGGTTTCAGGGGGACTGAAACACAGACACATGATTTAAAACCAGGACTGCCCGGGTGGGTTCTGGACAGGTGGCAACCCTACCCCCCCACCCCCAGACTGGGGAGCTCCCTCAAAGGCCACGACAGCCTAACACTCCATCTCCAGCTTCCACCAGAACAGCTCCTCCCCAGCTGGGCTGACCCATAGTATTTGAGGAGGCCTGCCCCCTGCCAATCCAAGTTGAGGATTGGTCAGGGCCCTCAGAATACTCCAGGCAGCTCCACCTTAGCCCCCTCCCCCTTTACAGAAAGTTCTAGTACAGTCTAGAAGTAGAAAGGAGGTCTCAGTGATGCCACCTGTGAGTCAGCCAGCTCTCCCTGGATTTCTACCCAACCCAGGACAAAACAGACAGGCGTGATGCTTCCTGCCCGTGGCAAAAATCTACCTGACATGTAGTGATAGGTGGGCGATAAGCCTGCAGAACATGACACATTCAAGTGAATGGAGAAGTGCTACAAAAGCCCTGAAATCACTTGCATTACATTTGTCGTCTGCTCACTGTATTGTCAATCACCTCTGAAGCGCGATCCGAACACACAAAGGGGGAAGTATATCTACTCTTACCGGAACAGGTGGACTTGAATGTCGGGTCACATTTTTACAGGTGGCGTGAGTCATCCATGCATGAGGGTATCAGGACTTATCCATAAAAGTAGGGAGTCTGCTGGGTCCCAATAGAGCAGGTCAGGGCTATTACCTGGCCCAGGCAGTCACGGTGCGGTGCATGCAGAATGCAGGGCTGGTCAGGGAAAATCTCTGCCCGTCGGCCCATTGCTTTCCGCATGACTTGGAACCTGTTCTTTTTGGGCTATATTAAGGGAGGGGCCTGGAGCTGCAGCTCCAATAGCCCCTATGTTAAGCCGGCCCTGCCAGTGCCCACCCCCCCAAAAAATAATTATCAATGACCAGCATAGGCAACCCATACATTAGACTTTTTTTTTTTTATTGGTCAACCAGCAGGTTGAACGAAAAAAAAAAAAAATGACTCGATTTCCACATCCACGCATTCGAGGTGGATGGGGGAATCTTACCTGCTGACCTATTGTATTCTAACAGTGGGGAGACTTACCTGCTGTCAGGACACAATGATCACGTGGAAATTTTCCAACAGACTTTACACGCCCTGTACACGTGGTCGGGTTTTCCGACGGAAAAGGTGCGATCGGATTGTGTTGTCGGAAATTCCGATCGTGTGTGGGCTCCATCGGACTTTTTCCGTCGGAAATTCCCACACACAAAGTTTGAGAGCAGGCTATAACATTTTCCGACAACAAAATCCGATCGTTTAAATTCCGAACGTGTGTACACAAATCCAAAAGTGCCACGCATGCTCAGAATAAATTAAGAGACAAAAGCTATTGGCTACTGCCCCGTTTATAGTCCCGACGTATTTGTTTTACGCCACCGCGTTCAGAACGATCGGATTTTCCGACAACTTATGCGCGACCGTGTGTATGCAAGACAAGTTTGAGTCAACATCCGTCGGAAAAAATCCATGGATTTTGTTGTCGGAATTTCCGATCAATGTCCGATCGTGTGTACAGGGCATTATTGTACAAAAGTCGATGGGTAGATCGGCTTCTGTACAACCTGCCTGCCCATACATGGATTGAAATTCGGCCGGTCCCTGCAGAATTGGACAAATTTTGATCCATGTATGCCCAGCCGATGTTTTCTTTATTGCTAGATCCTGATATAAGGACATTTAATCCTTCCTCAAGAACGGAGACTAGGGAGTGGTCAAACGACATCTTGCCAAGCCTCGGTGGAAGGGACCTTTCCAGGATTTGTTGACTACTGCTACGTCAGTTAATCTTGAGGGAAAGCCCATATGGTCCACACCTCCAATGGCAAAAATAATCCACTTCTTCTCTGTGATGTCTGCACTTCAGGTGGTTTCTGTGCCTGGGTTATCAGCCAAGGATTAGTCACTGTAAGGTGAAAGCCATTCCCTATATCTGATGGAGCCTTCAAACAAGAAGTCGTTTGCTATGTGCTGCCTTTAGAAGTGGCACTTAAGAGAAGTCCAGCCTGAGCTCATTCGGCTGGGCTTCTCTTCTGGGTCACAGGAATGCAATTTGTTTTGCACTCCTGTGAAATGTTTTCAGCAGAGAGCAGTCCGAAGTCCACTCTCTGCTGACGTCACCAATATCAGTCCAGGCACCGTGTCATCTTGACTTCGGAAGTCTGTATCCGCCAGGTGCCTGGATTGATAGCATTCTCAGCCTCTCAGCCAGCCGCTGAGACGGTCGCTTCCAGCCTTTCCACAGCTCAGCGCTCCAGTGAGCGTGGAGGAGAAGAGCAGGAGAGCTGCTGATTGACAGGCAGCAGCTCTTCGCTCGTGGAGGTGAGAGAACCGAGCCACTGGCGAAGTTCGGTGGCTTGGTTCTCAGTGAAGAGGCAGCGGGGGGCACAGATGCAGCATCAGACCGATGCTGCATCCACCTAGGTAAGTATGATTGGCCAATAAAAAAAGAACCTTTGCTTCTCTTCGAACTGTCTCAAGTAGGCCTTCCATCAAGTGATGAATGGATGTCCTTATTATCTTGCTTTTTTTTTTATTGCTAAAGCTTCATGGACCAACAATGCTTTGGTGCAACTACACAGTGAACTACTTGAACTACTGGGTGCATAGTCATATTTCTGTAACAGGGGAGCTCTTTCTGATTGGGGTTCCCTTCATAGACTCTGCACGAACTGATTTCTTTTCCAAGTTTGTTCGAGAAGGGTGCTTCTTGTTCCTGAAAACATCATAAAGTTGGCAGATTATGGAACCAGTCCTTCTATGGCTTCCTCTGCAGCGCAGACAGTAGGAGGGCGAAGGGGAGAAGCTGGCTGCGTTGCATAGGGAACTACAGGAGGATCATTTCCAGTGAAAAGGCAGTACAGCTGGTCCTCCTGCTTGGCAGGTGCTCAGTCCCCCTTGTTGAACTGATCGGGTTCAGGCCCAGTACAGGAAGGCTGGCTATACCCCCTAATGGCGGCCCTAGTCACTGCCATACATGAGGAGCAATGCGGCTTCTCCATCAGGATGCAGGTATCCTGTGTTCCCTTTCGATCCCTTCCCCTTTACTTTCAGGAGTGAACAAAGTGGTCCCCTGACCGCCACCTACTTCTGAGACTAGAGGGAGCCCAGCATAGGACTAATGTGTCCTCTTCCATTATATGAAGTGTCCTCTGCCATTGGTTCTGCCATCATCTTGGGGGCAGCCTACATCTAATAAGACTCAGAGTTCTTGTGAGATTTTGGTGGCTATCTTAGGGAAGCCGAATGCTATATATAACATTAGCTCCATCTTAGGGGCGCCCCGTGTAGGAGGAGTGATTAGGGAGGGACAGGTACTGTAGGTCTCAACCCCCAGTTGGGGATGGGTTGGAGCCCTGGGGACCTGTCGAGTGTTGCTGCCGGATATGTTTTCAGAAGATGAATTCAGGGATGCTAATTAAAGGAGCCATCTAGTTATTTGCAGGGCACTAGTACTGATCCTTTCCCGAGGAAGGCATTCTTTGCCTTGTCTGTAAGAGTTGCATCCTTGTTCTACAATTATGTTTGTTGTTAAATGTGCCATGCTGTTTGAGGTGGGTCTGGATAAATCCATTTTAAAGGAAAATCAGTAGCACCTCATTTTCAGTGATCTACACCCCCCAAGTAACCACCTGCCACTAGCTCACTGGTCAGCTCACTTAAAAGGTACCAGTTACAACTGGATTTATGCAAGAAATGGAACACAGAGGAGCTGACATTGCTGACCTTGTATGGTCACCAGACTTCCATACCCTCTGGGTTACATTCCAGAACAAGCATGCAGCGATCAAAGTCAAAGACCGAAGCCAGAACTCTTGAACTGATTTCCTGCTCTGGATCAATGACTCGTAAAGTATGTATTGTAAGGTTAGTGGATCAGAATGATGGGCAACCAGTATTTTCAGTTGGCAGCTCACGTATTTCATCAGTACAGGTCTTCTATGAATTGGTAAAACTGTGCAAGGTTTTTTAAGGTTAGTTGTATATTTTCCTCCTCATATTTACACCTGAACTCTGACAGTTGCTGTTCTATTAACTGCCTGACTTTACACACTGTACACTCAGTCCTAAGTCAGAAGAAAGTCCTGTGTGATGTCAAGAAGTTGACTGGGCACTGACCATCTGGCAGGGGTGCCAAACATATTTCAGTACAAGAGCCACATCATATATTTTACAAATATTTATGGCCCAAAAGAAAATCTGTTCTATAAATGAATGAATCAAATATAAATACTGTTGTCCCCCTTTTTATAAGTGACCGCATTCCCTCTGTTCTCAGCTGCATAGGAGCTGGGGGAGGAGAAACAGCAGCAGACTGATCTTCCTAGTGAATGGCTGTGCAGGGGGAGGGGGGGTATGTCAGCACAAGTTTGATCGTTGGAGGAGAGCATAGTGAGTTATCAGCATAGTTGGAGAACTGACCTTGCTGTGCTGTCCTGCTTAGTGTGGTCAGTTTGTAATAGCAAAGCAGAGGTACTAGCAGGAGCACCAGGGATTTCACACAAATACAAAGAGAATAGGATACTTTTTCATACAAGTACATGCTACAGCAGGCACATATCAGGAATATGAAATGTTGAGTTTACACTTTCTTTAAGCCATTAAGGTTCAACAAAAATACATTCAGTCTGCACCTCTCTCATCAGAGTCCACATTAAATGAGAGTTCCCATCAGAATCTCCCCAATCAGAGTCCTTCCTTACATCAGAGTCCACATCAGAGTCCCCTTTACATTAATGTCCTTATCAGTGTCCCCCTTACCTCAGGGTTCCCAGCAGAGTCTGTCCCTACCTTATACTTACAGTGTGGCTGCAGCAGAAAGGCATGAGTCAGGGGCATGGCTATAGCAGCAGTATGGGAGCTGAGACTAATGCCCCGTACACACGGTCGGACTTTGTTCAGACATTCCGACAACAAAATCCTAGGATTT
Source organism: Lithobates clamitans (assembly GCA_037952925.1). Classification (NCBI taxonomy): domain Eukaryota; kingdom Metazoa; phylum Chordata; class Amphibia; order Anura; family Ranidae; genus Lithobates; species Lithobates clamitans. The sequence goes on along the minus strand of JBBGZY010000474.1, from coordinate 3,723,314 downwards.
TTTCCGACGGATGTTGGCTCAAACTTGTCTTGCATACACACGGTCACACAAAGTTGTCGGAAAATCCGATCGTTCTAAACGCGGTGACGTAAAACACATACGTCGGGACTATAAACGGGGCAGTGGCCAATAGCTTTCATCTCTTTATTTATTCTGAGCATGCGTGGCACTTTGTCCGTCGGATTTGTGTACACACGATCGGAATTTCCGACAACGGATTTTGTTGTCGGAAAATTTTATATCCTGCTCTCAAACTTTGTGTGTCGGAAAATCCGATGGAAAATGTGTGATGGAGCCTACACACGGTCAGATTTTCCAACAAGGTCCTATCACACATTTTCCGTCGGAAAATCCGACTGTGTGTACGGGGCATTAGTCTTTCTCTGAATGCTGGGGCAAGTACATGTATTGTTGCTAGGACGTTGGCAGTCTTAGCAACCAAAAACAGTGATAATAAGTGCAGCAGGGGGAACCTGAAGTGAACCTGACCTGAATTGAGATCTGTGTGAGAGCACAGTGGGCCAACATTGAAGATAAACCACTGATCCTAGCCAAGAGCCAGATAAAATCTTGCAACATTCCGGATTTGGCCCCTGGGCCATAGTTTGGCGATCCCTGCTCTAGATTCATAATGGACTTGTCCTGCCACCACTGCACAAGAAGACCCTTCTTACCTGGAAGAGCCAACAAGGACGGGAAGTCTCGGCAGTTGTACACTCCAGTGGAATCGGTGGCACAGCTCATCCACAGGTTCTCAAACAGAACGGAGGTGATGATCACGCTTCCGTCATCCGAAGACACCCTCCAGTTTGCATCAAAGAGCGAGATGCCCAACATGATGGAGCCTATGACCCCAAAGAAGAATCCTGCCGTCTCCACGATCATTGACATTTTCAAAGGTGGTTGAAAGAACAACCCACAACTTAAACTCTTCTTACTTCTTCAGTTCTTCAAAAAAAAAAATGTATTTATTTTTTTGTTCTTTTTTTGTGTGTCCTCTTTACTGTTGGTAATCAATTTTTCCTCTTGGGTCTTTCTGTTGTTTTTTTTCCCAGTGTATTTCCGGATTTGTGCTGCTGACCTCTACTGAGAGGTTATCTAGTACGGTTGGCTGTCACCTTTCTGACAATGACCCCTGTACTGTGACGCTGACCCTACTGTCCGCCATTACGGCATCGTCTCCAGCAGCTTTTCTAAACTTGATGGCTTTTTTTTTTTTTTTCTTGTTGAGTCCTCTTGGGCTTTTGAAGACCACAGAACCGGTGGTCTGCTGATCTGTACAGGTTCCTGTGTCTTTGGTGGCTCAGAATTCCCTATCCTTGAATGCCTTTTTTGAACTTCTGCTGGTAACTTTGGAGTAAGTGTCCTATTGTCTTCTTTGAGATTTTTTTCACCTGCTGGCATCCAGGTAGACAGAGAGATGTGTGTTATGCTTGTCCTGCTGCACTTTTGGTATACAGGGAACATTCTGAAGGTGTGGAGGCATTCCCCTCCTCCCTCTCCTCCTTGCCCTGCAGCGATCAGTCTGCACAACTTATAGCCAGGGATAGGGGATACACAATGTACAGTGATGGGATGTATCTGTGTGCAGGCTCTTATGTAAAGCTCACAGCTGTAACTATATTTCATAAAAGTACACTATACCATCAATATGTATATCATGAGACGAATTTTTGCATGTTGTCATTTATCATATATAACTAAATAAACTACATATTCTTCATCCAAAGCTATATTTTTGCTGTCTTGAATTGAGTAAGGAAGGGTTCGATCCTCCCTGAAATTTGTATTGCTGTTGGAAAGATTTCCCTTGACTTCCTGTCCCAGTGACCCCCCCTTATATACCCTGACACGCAGGGTGTCACCTAGCCAGGAAGTGAGCAAAAGCCTTCTTCACTGGGTACATTGATAGCAGTAAAAGCTTGACAGAGGATCTAACTTATTTTTTTATATTGTGAACAAAAAAACCAAAAATAAGTGTCGCTACATTTGGGTTTTTGTTGCCTGCTTTTTAATAGAAAACTGGTACATTTTCAATGCTTACGTGCTTTAAAGTGGAGTTCCACCCACTTTTACAACTCTTCAGCATCCCTCACTAAACTGTGCACTGTAAACGAATTGGATATTTTTTAATTTTTTTTCTCAGCACCTACTGTATATCTGCTGTATTCATTTTTCACTTCCTCCTCCCTGGCCGTGGCCCATCGCATCATTTCCTGTTTGCAATGCCTTCTGGGAAGGGGCGGCAACTTCCTCTGACACTGCCGTTGCTATGGAAACCTGACCTGAAACCTATTACACTGTTTGTGCTGCACTGAGCATGTGCGAGATCTGCAAGGATGAGATCCAGGAAGAAATACAGTCTGGCTTCAGATACCCACACTTAAGATGGCCACGGCCTGCTGTAAGTTTATAAAATAAGAAACTACTGCTATAAACTAACAAAACAGACCTTAGTTTACAGACTAACTTTACTAGAATACATTAAGCTTGTGTATTATAGCGGTATTTTTATTTAAAAAGTATCATTTCGGCCGGAACACCACTTTAAAGATTACTTGATGATCAATGATGAGTTCACTTTTTCACATTCTTAAAGTGGACCTTCACTCACATTTCACCTATGAAAAATTGTACCCCTCTCCCTCCCTTTTTGGCTACCTTTTTTGGGGGGGAATGGGGAGTACCGTTTCCAGCAGGTACTTGCTCCCACTTGTTTATTCCTCATTTAGGTGAGGATGGCATCTCCGAGCTCTGCACCCCCACCTCATTACTCGTCTGTAGCCTCCTACATGTCATACATCTCAGGGGGCTACAGGTGCTGTTTTAGCCTCGTGAATAGTAGGTAGCCAGCTGTAATCAAAAAGTCAAAACTGAATTCCAAATCAAGGACCTGTGAAGCCCTCAGGCTGTAGGAAAACAGCACTGGTCTCTTTGGTCTGGTAAGTTTGTGTTTTTTATTTCTAGCTGCTGACTTTTCATTTTTATCAAAATGGCCAAAGTTCCTCTTTTATTTGCCCCGTTTTCATATTTCATATACAGATATGACAATGTCCAATAGGACGAAACGTACGTCGGAAGGCAGACACGCTGACGTCATCGTTTCTATCCCACTGTGAACGGGTGCATGCAGGCCGGCCGGCTGATTTATAATACATGCTGTTTTATTCTTCATTTCTAGTAAGTGCGCTACTTTTACTTCTTTCAATAAACTGTTTAAGCGGATTCACACTATGGAGGATGTGTTTTTTATTTCCCTGGGTTCCCATTGCTGAGTTATTTGGCCTTTTTGTCGGTGAGTTCCGGGCGATCCTCCCTCTATGCTGAGACCGATGGTGGTGTCCCCACAGAGTGGATTTCTGGCATAAGCTTCATCAAAGCTTACCTCTGGTAAACATATATCTGCATAGGTGGTGGATCCTTTTCACGAGATGTTTTTACTCACTAAAGTTTTCAATCACTATTGGTGGAATTATTTACAATAAGGACTGTTGGTATCTGAAGTCACTCTCAAAGTCACGGACTTTATCTTTTTTGTCGCTTTTTATATTTTATTTGCCTAAAGTTTTTTTTCAATACATTTTTTTGATTTTTCAATTTATCACATATATATTGTGTTGACATTTGGGTTCAGAATTTAATATATTGCGTTGATCTTATCACATCATTTGAGATATTTGAGAATCCACTTAATACAAAATTTTTAGCGCGGTTCTTTTAAATTGATATACAGATGATAAGCTTGTTCTCCAGAAATTCTGCTCAATCACCGCTGAGTAAAATATAATTAGTCTATTGTTCTTAAAGCCCAACTCAACCCTCCCAATTTATTACCGTATTGAAGTCACATGTAATGACATTCGCATCAGGCCTTTGGTTGCTCAGGCACTGAGTGCTGCCTTGTGGGTTGGGCATAGCCATTCTCACCACACCCTGAAGGTTCTAGTTTTCAGAGTTTTCCAGTTTTACTTGTGCCAGATATACAATGTGGGTTTATATTCCAGTCTTATGACCTGAAGAACCTTTTACCCTTTACTACACTACACTGAGAAACTCCCTGTAATCTCAACATAATGAAAAGCCTTGGTCCTCATGCTACCACCCCAGGTTTCATCTGTCGTTTTAGGAATTGTTCAAATCTGCCATTAAAGGCAGCCTGAAAAAAATAATTGAAGCCGTTGTAATTTTAATTTTTGCAATGATGGTTGCATATTTGTGTGACTGTGTAGCTCTTATGAAAATAACAGCTGGTGATACTGATTAGAGATGAGCTCTGCCACTGTTGGTGGTAGCATTGACCCATTTGCAAATAAAATTGTTTGAATTTGCTTTCCGGTTGTGTAGTATATGACAAACAGTTGTTGGGCCTGGATTCACAAGAACACTGGCTTATCAGACTCTGTGTCTTCTTTGGATAAACATTTGAAGTGAGCAATTGGGATGGCGCACAGCAATACCTAAATAACACAGAAGTGTGTGTTGGACCATCTGTACCAGAGGATTAAGTGCATTAGATTTCAAGTCTACCCTTTTCCAGCAGGTATGAATCTTGATTATAGGCAGAGCAACCTTTCTCAGACTTTTTGCCCTTGAAGAACTCTTGATATCAGGCCCTGGGGAACTTTCGCTGAAAATGATTATACCTACAACTCATGGTACATTATGCTGGTAGTGGTTAATGGAACAATAGCTTCTTGTATTGGTAATCAATAAAAGGGGGCATTTATCTTATCAATGTATCTGGCTAGTTGTCTTGTTGTCTTGCCTACAAATCAGTGGAATCCCGGACAAGCCCCCACATTTAGCGCCACCCCAAAGGAGCCATTGAGTTGCATGGGTCCTCTGACGCTAGCCTTAACCTTCTTAAACCCCTCAGCCTCTCTGACACATCTGGCCAAATTCAAGGAAGTCAACAAGAACACTCAATGATGCTACTATTTTGCAGAGATAGACATCCCTACAGTCAATAATAGAGAACCTTGTGTATTGGAGAATACTTATATAAATAACAAGCAATAAGGGTTATGACCCACCATAGTGGATGACATATTAAGATAAGGCACTAGGCATAAACATACATGAACATGTGTAGATAGTTATATAAAGCAAGTGATATTATCACCAGGCCTACAATTTTACCAGCCACCTCGGTCAGTTTGAACAGTAGCGCTATCAATGTGCAACAATGAGCATCGCAAAATAGATAAGTCTAAACCCCTGGAGCTATGAAGTTCACAAATACATTGGGGTGGTCATGCTAGGTCCAAGTCTGCCTGCAGAAAACCACTTGGCCTAACTAGCCAGGAAGAAATGGTGAGAAGTGAGATGTAATAAATTAGAATGCGCAGGGCAGTCCTTAAAGCGGAGTTCCACACAAAAATGGAACTTCCGCTTTTCAGAACCCTCCCCCCCTTTCGGTGTCACATTTGGCACCTTTCGGGGGGAAGGGGGGTGCAGATACCTGTATAATACAGGTATTTGCACCCACTTCTGGGCATAGACCCCCGCGGGGGGTCTACGCCACTTCCCGTCACCCCTGCTGTCTGCTGGGAGACAAACGGGTCCCAGAGACAGCAGGGAACATTCGACTCGCGCATATGCAGTAGGGAACCTGGAAGTGAAGCCGCAAGTCTTCACTTCCTGATTCCCTTATCGAAGATGGCAGCGGCAGCATCCGAGGACCGAGGGACGGTTCGGCCTTGGGTGCCGACATCGCGGGCGCCCTAGACAAGTAAGTGTCCTTATTTTAAAAGTCAGCAGCTGCAGTATTTGCAGTAGACTTAAAAAAAAAATAAAAAAAAAATTGGCGGACCTCCGCTTTAAGTTGTTTCTGCTGCCGGCTATAATTGGGGCTCTTAGTGTTGGTGCACTTACAGAGGTGTATAATTAACCTGCATCCAGCTGAAGTACAGTGAAGTTTGGGTATAATCCTTATCTTGACTGTAAAGTAATTAGAAACACTTGGGGGCGATGATGATGATGGTTCAGAAGTAGAGTCAATTAGAAGAAACGGGAGGATCTAGAGTAAAAATCAGAGTGGAATGCTATTGCAAGGTAACTAAGATGAGGCTGAGTGTATGCAAGGCGAGTATGGGAAGACTTTGTTCCTTACAGTGTAGAGAGCGGGTTTATCACAATTCTGCGACACAGCATTAGTTGCAGATGTAGGAGGGGCCCCCACTGGTCACTGGATCCAGCCCTGATGAACAGCACTGCGGTTGACAATAGAGTACGATCTTACTGTCATGCTTACCCCTAACGCAGGTGGTCTGACACTATAGCTGACTACTGTGTTCTTCGCCTATTGCAGCCCCCTTTGCCATAAGGCAAGCAGGCTTACCGGTACTTGGTTGCCACCAGGACTTATACATAATACTAAAGTGCCTGGCTACCATGTCAGGGCAGCCATGAACTGAACAAAGCAAACAGCTACTTGCGGTTGGCAGACATGCAGTGTGGTTCAATGACACTCCGGGTAAAAGACAGGCAGAGTTCAGAGAATAGTCGGTATCCCAGTCCCAGGTCATACACGGGGAATTCCAATCTAGCAGAGAAGGGCAGACAGGAATCTTGATCAGATTTTACACATATTATCACAATCTTTCACAAGCATGAGACTGAAGGTTTGCTGGCTTAAATCAGGTTTATTTACCACCCAGAGGTTGACCACATTAATCGCCTCACAGGTGGACAGACAGACAAGGAGAATGCCATAGCCAAAACCAGGATTCTGGAACCAGCAGCTATGACAGAGCAGGAGCGCATAGGCTCCTGACACTCACATTCTCACTCTCATGACTCTGTCTCTGGGCAGCCGATATGATGCCTCCATTTTCTGATGATGTTTGCTGTCTCACTGGCCATACCTCTGCCTTGGACTCTGTGCAGCTAGGCACACAGCAAGGAGGACCACACTCACCTTCATCCCTGTGCCAACTGCACCTGAACCCTCCCAGGCATCCTACTAAGAGAAGAGCCTTCTCCCCACCACCTCCTCCTGTTGCTTTCTGGGAACTGTAGTCTTTTACGAATATGCCACAAAACCTGCGCCCCTCGGCCAAACAACATCTCCCAATAGGCCATTCACGGCTGTACTTTACTTTTGTTCCTGAAGTCTGGAGCTGCCAATGGGAGAAAAAGGGAAAGGGGGGGGGGGTGGTAAAGAGAGATGGTGGGCAGGTTAGCTGAAACCTGGAGCTTTCAGTTATTAACAGCTCCAGAGTATTTATTAAGAACAATCCACCAGTGCCTGGCTACATTTACACGACTGCCTGTTTTTGCCAAAATACAAAAACTAATCTTGCTAATTGCAACCTCAAACTGACTCTGGCTTGGCAAACCTTTTTCCCAGCAGAGCTCTCATCTGGCTTTGGGCTGTTTGAGTAAGCAGATGTCTTGCTGATTTTGGAACTGTTTCAAAATTTTATACTGAATAGTGCCCTCTGCTTTCTAACTATATGACAATGCACCACTAACTGAAAGACAGCTTCATTTATAGAGATGGGTCGAACACCCCGCGGTTCGGTTCACGCCAGAACTTTCGAACGTCGCAAAAGTTCAAAGCCAAACAGGGAACCCCATTAAAGTCTATGGGACCCAAACTGGTGTAGCACTTACCCCCGAAGGAGCTGCTGAATGTTGATTGGGCCTGTACTCTGATATACGCCCCCCCTTAAATTTGACCCAGTCCCCTTGACACAGCTGTGGTGTAATGTTAGTATGCAGAAGAAACTTAAAGACAATTCCACAATATGAAATATATTATACCTTTTGCCTTTACCTTTTATCTCCAGCTCTGCACCTGGTCAGAAATCTCAAAAGAAACAAAACTCCACACAATGGGACTTAACCAAGATTAATATTTTATTGTACCTGGTTCTGAATAATGATTACAACAGTTGTACTGTCAGACCAACGTAGTGTGACAGTCAACAAATTTTATTCACAAACGTACTACACACATTAAAGTTGTTCAAATTAAAGTGGAGTTCCACCCACTTTTACAACTCTTCAGCATCCCTCACTAAACTATGCACCGTAAACGAATTGGATATTTTTAAATTTTTTTTCTCAGCACTTACTGTATATCTGCTGTATTCATTTTTCACTTCCTCCTCCCTGGCCACAACCCATCGCATCATTTCCTGTTTGCAATGCCTTCTGGGAAGGGGCGGCAACTTCCTCTGACACTGCCGTTGCTATGGAAACCTGACCTGAAACCTATTACACTGCTTGTGCTGCACTGAGCATGTGCGAGATCTGCAAGGATGAGATCCAGGAAGAAATACAGTCTGGCTTCAGATGCCCACACTTAAGATGGCCACGGCCTGCTGTAAGTTTATAAAATAACAAACTACTGCTATAAACTAACAAAACAGACCTTAGTTTACAGACTAACTTTACTAGAATACATTAAGCTTGTGTATTATAGGGGTATTTTTATTTGAAAAGTATAATTTCGGCCGGAACACCACTTTAACCTCTTAGTGATGCAGGTATGGAATGGGGCCAATGACAGAGTGAAACTGACTTCACTATGAGCACTGCCCCTTCTCAAAGCTGGCCGCTCAGCTGTCGGCTAATTGCCAGATCCTTTCTCTCCACAGTGACTCACCTGTTGATGATATACTGCTCCTCAGTCCTGCCTACTTAAGCCGTCCAGCCCAGATGATCTCTGCCTTCGCCTTGGTCACATCTCTAGAGACCCTCTCCTGTGTTCCTGTTAAAGACTTGCTTGGCTGACATTCCTTCTGGCTCCAAATCCTGCTTGCTGTTCTACTACGCTCATCTCTGGCTCCCTGATGTTTTGGCTTGTCTGACTGTCATTTCTGGTTCCTGAACTCTGGCTATGTTTTGACTACGTTTACTCTGTTTACCTTTTTGTAATTTAACTGTACTTCTGTCTCAGTCTGATTCATGGTTTCTGACACAGCATTGCCAAAGTTAAGTTCCACCTGGTGGGCATGTCACAAATCAGGCGGTTTACGGGGAGGTGGAATTCCCACTGAATTTCAGCCAACTAAACACTGGCTGTGTATGACCGCCTGAAGTGGCCATAGACTCTTCTGGCCTGCTTCAGCAGATCTTCCAACCCTGGGTACCTATTTAATAAATGCTGCACCACGAAATTGAGGATATGTGCCAGGCATGGCACATGTCTCAACTTGCCCTGTCAAAGGGTGGAGAGGAGGTTAGTGCCATTATCGCACACCACCATTCCTAGCTCAAGCTGGCATGGCATGAACCACCTTTGGGACCGCCCCTGCAGAGCTGAAAGAATCTCTGGTCCGGTGTGACTCCTGTCCCCTAGACAGACCAGCTGAAGCACTACATGGCATCTTCTAGCCTGACTCATTGAATAGTCCCTTGAACGCTACGGGGGTACTGGTGGTTTATAGGACAATTGAGCAGAGGAGGGCATTGGGGAGGAGAAGGGGGGGGTGGAGCTGACAAATATTGCATCATCACCAACAGCTGCATGAAGACGAGGCGTCAAACAAGCTCCAGCACTGAGCCCTGTCCTGCATCCTTCCTAGTTGCAAGCAGAGGTACCCTGTGTGCTGACCCTGACCATGCTTGCTGGTCCACATGTAAGCAGTATTGTGGAACTTGCTGTTGAGTTCCTTGCCCAGCGATGCCACATTGCATTCCACGTGATGGTACAGAGCTGCAATGGCCTTAGGTGAAAAGAAATAGTGAGTGGGAACCTGCCATTGTGGTACAGCACATTCAGAAAATTCACAGAAGGGGGCATAATCCAGCAGATGGAAAGGCATGAGTTGTAAAGCCAGCAGCTTAGATGAGCTGGAATTTAGACTCTGGGCATGTGGGTGGCAGTGATTGTATTTTTTTTCCGCTGCAGCAGCTGGGACAGAGAAATATGCCTGCTATACTCTACAGCTGGTGGTTTGCTGCTGGCAGACATGCTGCAAGGACCTGTGACACCCTTCTCTATACCATCATCCCTGTCAGTGGAGGCTGCTGAGAGGTCATGAGATATAGTGGGGGTAGACCTGAAAGGTAAGGCTTGAAGAGGAAAAGAATTGTGTCCCTTGTGTGTGGCTTTCAGGTACTCTTGCCAACTGGCTGATAGGTGGGAGGTTAAATGCTTTCACAAGCATGTGGTACCCAAATGGCTGGTGTTTTTGCCACGCTTGATCTGCTTGAGGCAAAGTTTGCAACAGTGCGATGGGCTGCACATGTGCTAAAAAAAGGCCCAGACAGCTGAGCTGTGGGAAGGGGGCTGGGAGATAACAGCTCCGCAATCTGATGGAATAGGGTGGCTTCTCTCTACTGTTCCATGATGGCTGCCTCTGGAGGACATCCTGCCTCGTTGGGGTTGTGTTTCCACCTCACTTTCTTCCTCTGCTCTATCCAGCACCCAACTCGCATCAGTGACCTTATCATCATCATCCCCTCCATCCTCATCATCACTGGAGCCAACTTGGTAATACGATGCAGCTTCGGGAACATGACTGGCAATTTGTTGTTTATAAGTGTTCTCCCCTCTCTGTAGGCTCATGTTCCTACCTTCCTCAACCTCAGAACCAACATCAGAATCAAGTAATCTCTGTGCATCATCAAGGGGCAAGTGGCTGACACTGTGTTCAAATAACTCAGCTCAGCTGACTCCTCCATGTATGATGCTGGGGCTATGGCAGGAGTAGCTGTGGCCAAGGAGTCACAATAAGCCACTCTGGCAGCTGCGGTGGACTGCGCACTAGTCTTTTCTTGTGTGATAGAGGATGAGCAGGATAAGGATGGTTTAGTAAGCCAGTCCACCACCTCCTATCCATGCTGTGGCTGGATAGCACAGGCAACATCACTAAACAGAGAAAATTATGCCCTACCTGAGAACGGACCACGTCCAGCTTTGCCTGTGGACACATACGCTGCTGGCCCCCAGAGATAGGGAAATGTGTAATCGGATGCACTTGAATCAATGTAAAATGGTGTTTGGTGCCCCGGAAGATTTTACCCTCTTCCTGACCAAAGCACTTTTTACAATTTGGCACTGCGTCACTTTAACTGACAACTGCGGGGTCCTGCAATGCTGTACCCAAAACGAAATTTGCATCCTTTTTTTCTCACAAATAGAGCTTTCTTTTGGTGGTATTTGATCACCTCTGTGGTTTTTATTTTTTGTGCTATAAAAAAAAAAAAATAGAGACAATTTTGGAAAAAACAAAACAAATTTTTTTTACTTTTTGCTATAATAAATATCCCCCAATTTAAAAAAAAAACAAAAAAAAAAAAACAAATTTCTTCATCAGTTTAGCCCAATATATATTCTTCTACATATTTTTGGTTAAAAAAATAGCAAAAAGCGTATATTGATTGGTTCGCGCAAAAGTTATAGCGTCTACAATCTATGAGGAAGATTTATGGCATTTTTATGACATTTTTATTATTTATTTATTTTTTACTAGTAATGGCGGTAATCTGTGATTTTTAGCGGTACTGCGACATTGCGAAGGACAGATTGGACACTTCTGACACCTTTTTGGGACCATTGACATTTATACAGCGATCAGTGCTATAAATATGCACTGATTACTGTATAAATGTCACTGGTAGGGAAGGAGTTAACACTAGGGGCTATCAAGGGGTTAAATGTGCGTTCCCTAGATGTGTTCTAACTGTATGGGGATAGGAATGACTGGCGGAGGAGCCATATCGTTGTTTCCACTTAGTAGGAACAAACAATATTTCTCAATTCCACTGGCAGAACAGGGATTTGTGTGTTTACACACACACAAATTCCCATGCTGGTTCTCGTGCACGCGATCATGCGTGGCTGGCGGCTCTAAAAGGGAAGGACGTACCCATACGGGGTTTCCTCTAGGAGAGCCATTGTGCCGCAGTATACCTGCGTGAGCCGGTCGGGAACCGGTTAACTTGAGGACTGCCGCTGACAGAAATGTCAAAACTATAAAAAATAAAAAGAGGGGGAACAACAGCGCCGAAACTGCGGCTCACAATTCCAAATTTGGGGGCAGGCACGGGACAAAAAAAACAAAAACATAATACACAGCAACCAAAAAAAAAGGGGGGGTGTATAGCACTGTACCCAGGACCGTTTTTAAGGCAGGGCAAAAGGGGCAGCTGCCCTTGGCCCCATCATTGTTGTGGGACCCAAAGCAGCTGCCTCATACTTGCCAACTATCCCAGTTTAAATTCCCTCCTTCCTTGAAGTTTTAGTTGCTGTGTCCCGATATCTTAGTGTAAAGATCTGTCGCTGCTGCCCAGCTCTGCCCTATTGCCATGTATTACTCTTATTACTTGGTGTCAGTGTAGAAATCCCTCTTTTCTATTGATGGGTGGTGTAAAATCCCCCATTACACGGTGGTCAGTGCAAATTCCCCCTCACATTAATGGTCAGTGTAAAGCCCCCCTAACATTGGTGGTCATTGTAAATTCCCCATTACATTGGTAGAATCCCCCACTATATACTTGCCAAAGATTTCCAGCTTTGCTCTACATGATTCAGAATCTGCCACAGTGTACTGCCTCATAACTAATCTCATCCCCCCACCACTGCCACTGATCCCATCAACCCCCCAGCATTGCCACAGATCACACCCCCCCCCTCCCCTAGCATTGCCTCTGATCCCAGGAGTCCTAAGATTCCTAGGAGTTTTCTGTCTATTGATGGGTCCCCTCACCTCCCCAGTCCATTGTGTGCAGGCAGTGAGGGGATTATGTGCTTTAACCTTTAGCAACCAATCAGTGAGCAGTAATGCTGTGCACTAACCTCTTGCAACCAATCATTAAGTGGTAAGGATATGCAGTAACCTCTAGGAACCAATCAGTGAGCAGTAATAATGTGCAGTAACCTCTAACAACCACTTAGTGAGTGGTATAGATGTCCAGTAACCTCTAGCAATTAATCAGTGAGCAGCATTCATGTACAGTAATCTCTAACAACCAATCAACAAGCAGAGGTCATGTGCTGTAACCTCTATAAAATAAACAGTGAGCCATAATGTGTGCTGTAACCTCTAGCAGCCAGTCAGTGAGCGGTAATGATACACTTTAACCTCTGGCAAGCAATCGCAATCGCTGCCTGATCTGATTCAGTAAACTGATTTTGAGTCTAGCTGTAATTTATTAGATCTCAGAGCATGTGGAGAGTGAAATTGCATGGAAGAGGGGGCCCAAGAAAATGTTTGCCCAGGGTCCAGTCAATATTAAAGACGGCCCTGATTGAACACAGCATTAATGTTATGTAACGCAGTGTAAAACACTGCTCTACACAGACACATTCCAATATACTGCAGTAAAACTGCACTGATGAACTTCAATATACTGCAGTAAAACTGCACTGACGCACTACAATATACTGCAGTAAAACTGCACTGACACACTACAATATACTGCAGTAAAACTGTACTGACGAACTGCAATATACTGCAGTAAAACTGCATTGACGCACTTTAATATATTGCAGTAAAACTGCACTGACGCACTACAATATACTGCAGTAAAACTGCATTGACGCACTTCAATATACCGCAGTAAAACTGCACTAACACACTAGAATATACTGCAGTAAAACAGCACTGATGCACTTCAATATACTACAGTAAAACCCCCCCGCCCCTTCCCTCCCCTCCTGCTGAAGTAACATTTTTTTTTCAGGCACTTACCTGTCTTCCTGATAGCAATGTCTTCAGTGCATCTGTTTTGTTAAAAAAATGCCGTTCTATACTGTATTTCCTAGCGCTGCTGGGCTATCAGGTGACTGGCTGCCTCTCTCCTCCTCCCGACTGACGTCAGCGGGGGATCCTCGGCCCCTCTCACCATAGCTGTCAGATTGGGAGAGGGAGCAGCGGCCGGTCACGTGAGCGCCGGGCGGCACTAGGAAATACAGTAGAGAACAGCTTTACAAAACAGATGCACTGGAGAAATTGCATTCAGGAAGACAGGCGAGTGCCTGAAAATGACCAAATGGAGTTTCAACCACTTTAAGTATTGCTAGGATTATCATTGTGCAGTGATGGGAGTTATTGTGCAGGGGGTTATTGCTTGCCCTGACACTTTCAGATTGTTGCTGAATGTTATTATTGCTGGCCCTGACTCTTGTTGGGGGTTAACCTTATTTGCCCTGACATTTGGTGGACATAATTGCTAGATTGCTGAACCTGACAAATAATGTGGGGTTATCAGTGCTGGCCCTGGCACTTGCTGGGGGTTATAATTGCTGGCCCTGGCACTTGCTGGGGGTTATCATTGCTGGCCCTGGCACTTGCTGAGGGTTATCATTGCTGGCCCTGACACTTACTTGGGATTATCATTGCTGGCCCTGACACTTACTTGGGATTATCATTGCTGGTCCTGACACTTGCTGGGGGTTATCTTTGCTGACCCTGACACTTGTTGGGGGTTAACATTATGTGCCATGACATTTGGTGCACGTAAATGCTAGAGATTATTGCTGAACCTGACACATAATAGGGGTTATCATTGCTTGTCCTGACACTTACTGGAGGTTATCCTTGCTGATCCTGACACTTGGAGGTTATCATTTCTGGCCCTGACACTTACTGGGGGTTGGGGGATTATAATTTCTGGCCCTGACACTTGCTTGGGGTTATTATTGCTGGCCTTGACACATGCCAGGAGTTATTGCTGGCCCCAACGTATACAGGGGTTATTATGGCACCTCTGACAACAACATTGGACTTATTTTACTCCCACAATCACTTCAATTTACTCCAAGGCCCTCGTTTGTCTAAACCAGGGGTCTCCAAACTTTCTAAACAAAGGGCCAGTTTCCTGTGCTTCAGACTTTAGGGGGGCCAGACCGTGACCAGTAGGAGTAGAAAACGTCCTGGTTGCAATGGGAGTAAACAATGTCCCATCTTTGGTATTAGGGGAAATATTAGTGCCCCATCGTTGGTGTTAGTGGGAGGAATAGTACCCCATCCTTAGTATTGGTGGGAGAAATAACGCCCCATCATTGCATTGGTGGTATCAGTGGGAAGAATAGTGCCCCATCATTGCATCGGTGATATCAGTGGGAGGAATAGTGTCCCATAGTTGGTGCTATTTGGGGGAATAGTGCCCCATTGTTGGTGTCAGTAGAAGTAATAGTGCCTCATTGTTGGTGTCAGTGCAGGAACCATTGCCCCACTGTTGGTGTCAGCAAGAGGAATAGTGCCCCAAGGACCAGATAAAGGTATGCAAAGGGTCACATTCGCCCCCCTGGCGGCAGTTTGGAGACTGGTCCATAGCAAAGCAAAAGGGAAGGGTCATACAGCATGATGCAACATCCACTTTGACCATGACCACCTACCGGGGGCCGGTGGAATGCTAAGCACACCACATTTCTCTTTTCAATCCTCTGAAGATTCTATTTCTAAATTTGTTGAAATTTTGACACCTATGGTTTATTTTTAAACCCACTGACACCAATTACAGGGCTGATTATTGCACACGCTGACCAGCAATGTAAGAAACACTGTTATATACACAGCAAAAAAAAAATATATATATATTGTCTGGTGCAACCTTTAGGAAAATGACAGGTTTTTGTAAAAAATTTTAAAGCAAATCACAGGTCATACTCACTCTGTATGTATAAAATATTTTATTGTAAATTTATATTTAATACAAATTAGATGAACACTTAATTACACAGAAATAGGCATTTTCATTTAATATTTTAAAATCTTACACCATAGACACCAGTCTGAGTGTCCCTGTTATTAACATCCCAAAAACATCAGAAATGTGATGACAACATTCCTTAAAGGGTGACGGAAAAACAATAAGTCAGTAAATAGAGAGCTTGTAGTAAGCATGGCTAGTGATGGATGAATTTACCCAGGTTTTATTTGCCAAGGTTTTGGCGAATCCTGTTCGAAATTTGGTGAACCTAAACTTGGCGAGGGCAAGTCATGTTGTTATTTTTGGCCAATTTTATGGCTAATGGAGTAATAATTTTTAAAAAAGGCATGGGAAGTTGGGCACTGCAATGGGGGACAAAAATAATTTAGAAACATTTTGTACAGCGAAGGTGAGGGTCTTTTTATGTGGATCCGAGACCAAAATTGTAAAACACAAATCTTTTACATAACGTACTTGGGGATGCCTTAAAGTATAAAAAAAAGGCAAAGGTTTTTTTTTAAATTTTGGTGTGAAGAGTGTTGTCTGTGTCCCAGTTTATAGGGCGTACACACGGTCGGACTTTGTGCGGACATTCCGACAACAAAATCCTAGGATTTTTTCCGACGGATGTTGGCTCAAACTTGTCTTGCATACACACGGTCGCACAAAGTTGTCGGAAAATCCGATCGTTCTAAACGCGGTGACGTAAAACACGTACGTCGAGACTATAAACGGGGCAGTGGCCAATAGCTTTCATCTCTTTATTTATTCTGAGCATGCGTGGCACTTTGTCCGTCGGATTTGTGTACACACAATCGGAATTTCCGACAACGGATTTTGTTGTCTGAAAATTTTATCTCCTGCTCTCCAACTTTGTGTGTCGGAAAATCCGATGGAGCCCACACACGGTCGGAATTTCCGACAACACGCTCCGATCAGACATTTTTTATCGGAAAATCGGACCGTGTGTACGGGGCATTAGAGAGATTCACCCTCTTTATTTGTCCTGTTTGCCATTATCACAGAGTGAAGGAAAGTCCCAAATTTTGGGTGGTCCCCAGAACAGTAATAGAGGGGAAATCTCCCAATGAGGACAACCAGGAATTTTCTCACTTTCCTGTTGCGGCTATGGGACAGGATGTGAAGGAAAATCTCCCCTTATGGGACACAGAGGGCAAAAAAAAAACTAACAGGGATAATAACCCTCCTTTACTCTATCCAATAAAAATGCCTTTAGTTCTACTTTAAAGCTGTAGGTGGTGTTACAGAACAGAACAATTTTTACAACCAGTCTCAGTGACAGCATACACTGGCAGCACATATTTGGCTAATTGCGATACAATTAGTTTGGCTTACATACAGCAACAGCATCCCAATCTGAATCCTTTCAAAAACATTTTTTCCATGTAGTTTTAGCAGCAACACTTGCTCTTTTATTCAATGTTAATAGGCCTACCTTGACTGGTGTTCTGCCAAAAACTCCAACTCGCCAAAATCTCCAACCACGTCACTTCCGGTGACTCTCCAGCAACAATAATGGGAGATTTCGACGAGTTGGCTGTTTAGCGCATACACTATGGTACACAAAGAGTAGCCTTTTTTGACAGAACACCGGGTAAGGAGGAAAAAAGTTGTCACCGCCGTGTTGTTGGTTACTAGCGGGCGGAATAACAATATGCAGTCATTATATCATGTACCGCAGTGTATACGCTGCCGGTGTTCTGTGAAAACAGCCAAGTCGTCTAAATCTACAATTCCTGATGCTGGAAAGAACCGGAAGTGCCATGGTTGGAGATTTTGGCGAGTTGGAGTTTTTGGCAGAACAGAAAGAAATTGGCCAGAAATTCACTGTGTCCATGTTCTTGCTGATGGACAACTTCTGCCACTGGCCAATTTCTATCATGCTCACTCCTATCAAGACTGCAAATGGTACAGCATTGTAAGATTTGTCAGCAGCAGGACATTTTTAATAAGGGAGAAAAGGCTCAAAATGTACTAGAGACAAAAAGTACAGGCAGGGGTTTTACTACAGATAATACAGTGGTGTAAAACTGGCCAGCAGCAAGACCATTTTAAATAGCAAAGTTTGGCCCAAATTTACTAGAGACAAAAAGCACAGGCTGAGGTTCTACTACAAAAACTAAGACACGTCAAAGGATACCGCAGCAGGACAGTTTTTTTATCAGGGATAATAGGTCTAACCAGTGTATGCCTAACTTTTTATTTATCTATGGGATAGGGAGGTGTGGTCAATGTGAGTGATGTTTTTTTTTTAAATGGTACAGCAGTGTGCTGCGAACAATAGGCAGCTCGAGCTGCAGATGGTCATTAACAAGGGAATGCTGCCCTTTGAGCAACCCAAACTAAAGAAAAGACCCTTTCAACAAAAACAAAACTGTTAACCTAAAATTAAAGGCCCTATCAACATGTATTAAAAAAGCAATAAACCCCCAAAGCAAAGGAAAACTCCAAAATATCACCCCCCCAAATCCCCTTTTTTTAAAGGGAAGCCATACAACAAAAAAGTTTGCTATGGATAGGACAGCAACTGACATTTATCATTGACCTCCAGTCAACCACAAATTAAGATGGAGGACAAAAAGGAAGCAAAGAGGTTGATTGACCAAAGAGCTAACAATCAGAATTAAAGTATCGTTTCCTAACACTCCGTAATCTCTCTCTATGTGGTTTTTCAACTATCCCCCCTATTCTTTCCCTAAAACAGCTTGACACAGCGGGGGAGATTTACTAAAACTGGAGCACTCAGAATCTGGTGCAGCTGTGCATGGTAGCCAATCAGCTTCTAACTTCTGCTTGTTCAATTAATCTTTGGCAATAAAACCTGGAAGCTGATTGGTTTCTATGCAGAGCTGCACTGTTGTGGATGGCCTTGTATGTTATGGTTAGCATTTTGAATTTTATATGGTTGGGTAGGGGAAGCCAGTGAAGGGATTGGCAGAGAGGAGCAGTGGTCACGGATCGATTAGTGAGGTGTATTAGTCTAGCAGCAGTATTTATAATAGCCTGAAGGGTGGATAGCCTGAGTAAGGGTAGGCCATTAAGGAGAGAGTTGCAGTAGTCAAGGCGGGAAATAATCAAGGAGTGAATAAGTTGCTTTGTGGTGTCATTAGTCAGGAAGGGTCAAATTCTGGAGATGTTGAGGAGGTAAAGGCAGAAGGATTTAGCCAGTGATTGGATGTGGGGGCAGAAGGAGAGATCAGAGTCACCCAGCGCCCTGGCATGTGTGGAGGGACCAATGGTTAATCATAATGGTAAAGTCATGAGGGGGGGGGGGCCGGGAAGGAATAAATATAACAAGCTCAGTTTTAGAAACATTGAGTTTGAGAAAGTGATGTGACATGCATACCAGTATGTCATTCAGTAAGTTTGAGATCCGTGAGGAGATCGAGGGGGAAAGTTGAGGAGTTGAGAGATAGATCTGGGTGTCATCAGCGTAGAGGTGGTATTGGAAGCCATGGGAGGTTATCAACTGGCCCAGGGAAGAGATATAGAGCGAGAATAGGAGGGACCCAAGGACGAGCCTTGGGGTACCCCAACAGAGAGAGGAAGAGGAGCGCAGGAGATGGAGTTGTAAGTGACACTGAAAGTGCGCTGAGATAGGTAGGAGGAGAACCAGGATAAAGCAGAATCACAGAGGCCAAGGGAGTGTAGTTTGCAGAGGAGGAGCAGGTGGTCAACTGTGTCGAAGGCAGCAGAGAGGTCTAAGAGTATGAGTATGGAGTAATGGCCATTCGTTTTAGCAGATATTAGGGCATTGGTGAGTTTTAGTAGGGCAGTTTCAGTGGAATGGTGTGGACGGAAATAGTAAATAATCCCCTATGGTTGCTTTCCTTTTGTAATGAGAGATCTGGCTTAACTAAAAGCCCTTTATTGCCCCTTCTAAGTCAGCTGGTCATAGTTCAAAGTACTTTGCCTCTGAGTACTAGTTGCCAGATTTGGAGTGCAATTTGATAATGCCACTAATGTGTTGCTCACTGTATTCCCTTGCTGGAGAGGAAGATGTACGTTAAGACCTGCAGTGCAAGGATCTCCCTGCTTCTCTTTTGTCCATTCTGTGGCTCTGTGATACTTCCACTCGCCTGCTGCTTCTTGATCACTACCCGACTAGTCATGCGATTGGCAGTCATCAGGCAGGCAGCTCTGATGTTAGGAAAAGAAAAGCCCTGCTCCTCTGCCAAGATGGCCACCTCCACACAAAAGCACAGGGACAGATTAGCTACAACAGTAGTCTCCAAACTGCGGTCCAGGATGCAGATGCAGCCCTTTGCCTGCTTTTATCTGGCCCCTTGGGCATTCTTTCATTCACTGACACCAGTGAAGGGGCACAATTACTCCAAATGACTCCAATGATGGGGCACAATTTCTCCCAATGACACCAGCAATGGGGCCCGTTGACACCAGCAATGGGTCACAGATACTTCCACTGACACCAAAGATAGGGGCATTGTTTTTTCCCCACTGACGACAAGACCTTTTCTACTCCCAACGGTCACAGTCAGGCCCCCCAAAAGTCTGAAGGACAACAAAATGGCCCTTTGTTTAGAAAGTTTGGAGACCACTGAGCTACAGGAAGCCTATGGGTAATTCT
The DNA here is from genome assembly GCA_037952925.1 of Lithobates clamitans. Lineage (NCBI taxonomy): Eukaryota > Metazoa > Chordata > Amphibia > Anura > Ranidae > Lithobates > Lithobates clamitans. The sequence continues at coordinate 3,703,093 of JBBGZY010000474.1, read as the reverse complement.
TGTGACTAGTCTTTTGACCTGTGCTTGTCTTTTTTTTTTTTTTTTTTTGGTCACACCTCCCACAGCACCGTCCCTCTTTAAGGACCACCACAGAAACTTGTTCTGCCATGAACAGATGGTGATCTTTTCCAGAGACTTGGAAAGGATCTCTCTATAACGCCTTGTGTATTGCAAGTGTGTTGCCGGATACAAACAAAAAGCAGCAACTACACTAAAAAGTATAATGCAGCATTCACCTGTGCCTCTACGTCAGCTCCATCAGCCGTTGAAAAATGAGGAACCCTCTTCTTGTGAAGATCACTTCACTATCTAACCAACGTATTTTTAGAAAACACAATGAAGATTCATCACAGATAGAAAAAACTGTGTGTCAGTAAATTTCCCATATATTAATTATCAATCGTCATTATGTAATTTAAAAAACAAAATAGTAGACAAAGCAAAAAAAACTATCACAAACTATCAATACAATTTCTGGATCTATGACACATGTAATCCTTTTGACTGGCAAGTTCAATATGGAGGAACATGGGTGAACTGTATATGACCCCTGACCCACACGTTCCTTGTTGGATGTTCGCCATCTGTTGTCATGATTTTGCCAAGAAAATTGATGTATTCATTCATTCCAGGACCAGCAGAATTACTGTGAAGATATCTGGATGGTGTCCCTGAGTAGAGGGCCAAATCTGTACAATATAATGTTGATTGATTTCACTTTAAGAAGCTTACCATGGAGTCTTTGTGTTCAGTCCATAAACAAATGTCTTCACAGCTAAACCGGTGCTCTACTAAAATGTACTTGCACAAACACCTAAAAAAAACTGGACATCCTTTGCATTTGAATGTAAATAGCTAAATATCTATTCCCCAGGTAGGAGGCTTTTGCCCCATTTTCAGGAGCAGGAAGAGGTCTTGTTGAATTACAGGTGGACATAATAGACAAGATGAGATGAGTTTTTTTTTTTGGCATCAAGCCACATTAACAGACATCAAAATGATAAAAGATTCCAGGAAAAACACTGTCTCCTTGGGGTTTGGTAAGTGCAGTGATGCGTTCACGCATGTTGGCTGAAAATGAAGGCGGACCAATGATGAAAAAGTGAACCGTGAGATGAGTGGGCATGACGTAACGGCACATAATGGCAGAAATGTACATTCACTGCAATAAAGTCTTATAGTTGATATCTAATGTTAGACGTAGGCGTTCTTGCCATATTTAGAGATGCTGTTACTTGACTCGTATCGCGGGAGGGCAGTTTGCGGTGCGGGCTTCGCTGATGACGCCGTGTTTGGAGCGCGGTAATTATAGGAGTACCCTCTGTAAAATAAATGAAATAATCAAAGATTTAATAATCAAACATTTATTCATTTAATGCCCTATACATTGCATATACAATACATATAACAAGCTCAGTGCTTACATTAACCAGTTGCCTACTGGGCACTTTTACCCCCTTCCTGCCCAGGCCAATTTTCAGCTGTCAGTGCTGTCACACTTTAAATGACAATTGCGTGGTCATGCAACGCTGTACCAAAATTAGATTTTTGTAATTTTTTTTCACACAAACAGAGCTTTCTTTTGGTGGTAATTAATCACCACCGTTTTTTGGGTTTTTTTTGACAAACAAAAAAAGATGGTGTTGGATAGCAACATGGTTTAATATCTTCTGGTATTTCACTTCCTGTTTGACACAGCCAGGTAGGAATGAAACACATCAAAGCTTTGTGATCAGAAGAACAATGCCTTGGCTCAAGCCCACCTGCTGTGACATGTGCGAGTACAGTACAAGCTTCAAAGAGACCACTGCTGCAAAGATGTCTATTGAGATTTGACACAGGGCTGATAGAGACGCTGGCCCTGGGGGACAATAAAGCATGCCTCCTGGAGAATGGGCAGACATTTGAAATGATACCTCTATAAAAGGCAAATGGGGGTGGCTACGAGTGGGCGTGTATGTTTGAATGTAAGGGACATACAGGCTTTTGATCTCTCTCTTGGTTGCTGAGAAGCCTGCTGTAAGGGTCTCCCTATGCTATCTTGGGACCTTGCTCTGACCGAGGGCTTGGGCCTATATTCCATGAGGCCCAGACCTCTTGAAGACCAGAGGACCAGCCGAGGAGGATGTGCTAAGTATCACTCTTGTATTGTGTTATGAGTGTAGGCCTTGTAATATTGCAATTTCTGGTAGTATCTTTGTGTTAGTTTTCCTAATTATGCTGTTTTAATACATTCCTATTTTTATTGGGAAATAAATGTAACTTATTTTACTAGCAGCACCGTGTGTTTGGTTTCATAGCTAACCTGGTATTATTGTGATATTAACAATAGCATGTGCTCAGAGTTTAGTAGGCCAAACTAGTTATAGGGTCTAGACAAATTAATACACAGATATAATATTAATAATTATATCGATTCTTACAATTGGCACCCCAGATGAGTTTTATTTTTAAACAGAATCCACAAAAACCTAATGTATTTTTGTCTCGAGTCCCTGTACAAGATTTAGGCCTGTAACCAGCCAAAGGTGCTGGCGAGTAAAAGGGCTGATCACCCTTGGTTAGAGATTGACAGGAATTACCATACATCTTTGAGGAAAAAGTGGGAGAAATATAGATTGTTATTTTAAATTTTTAATTTTTTACATTTTTTTTTTTTTTACCCACATGAGAGTGAAATAGCTTTGTTCCAATAGGAGATCAATGTGGCCTGCAACCTAAGGAAGGCATTGATTGAGAATCTGCCTTGTGTCTTAGAATGTGCCTTGCGTCTGGTAGGCTGTAGAACTACAAGTCACTGTTAGGTTTAAATGGCTTTGTAGCAGTTTTTTTTTTGTTTATTTATCTTTGCATGGTAAGCAACTCTGGTAAAAGCAGGTTAGACTAGCTTTAGTGGGGGTAGGCTAATTAGCATATCAATGGATATTCCCCAGTAAGCATGTGGTAATCCTAAAAGCCACATAGAACCTACAGGACAGAAGTGCTCATATACAAGGCAGTCGATAATGCCACAGTAAGTGTGGTGGGTCTTTTCTATGGACATGCAAAAGTTTAATGATTTTGAAGGATATCAGGTAAAAGTGGTAATGAATGAAGAATATTGAATGATAGAAGAGCGATTCAGTTTTTTTTTTCGTGAGTTGTAAGAGCTAACGATAAGTGAGTTTGGTTTATTACTCAGTGCAGTGTTGGAACGCTGGTACAAATAGCATTGTGTATTGTGTGGATTGTATGGTTGTGAAATGGAACTGGTGTATACATACGTTAAAAAGTACGCTTCTGCCAATTATCATTCATGTGCAGATGAACCTCTTAAAAGCCAGTGTAAGGTTCTATTGTCACAGTGTCACCAACATAATAGCAGATTATTGGGTAAACAGCTAAAAAAGAAAGTTAAAAAAGAAAGGTTGGCAAATGAAATTGCAGTGTTGCTCAGAATTAAATTTATATCTGAGCAAATGGAGGGGAAGTGGGAAGCAGAGAGGAGTCGTCTCGGGGAGGACATAGAGAAAATCAGTGAAAACCTTCTAAAGATTGCAACAACCTCCAGTAGTGAGATGGATGAATTGCGGACAAAAGCAGGCAGTTTATCAGGAAGAAACAGCGAGCTACAAGAACAGCTGCAGAGGTGCAGCATGGACTGTGATATGAAGAGCAAACTTTTAGAGTCATTGCGAGTAAAGTTGTCAGAGATGGAAGAGTTGGTTATGTCTTTAGAAAGAAAGTTAGCAAATGCACACTCCCAGCTTCTTACTAAAGAGCAATGTACAGTATCGCTCAATGAGCACAAAGGAACGTGCCAATTGGCCAATATCTGCACAGTCAATGAGGAGAAGGGCTGTGATGAAACACATTCTGCTATTGCACCCATAGCTTCGAAGCAGGATAACAGTTTGATTACAATCCAAGAGAGACTTACTTTGTGCCAGATTCTGGGTGAATTTAATGCCCTGGAATCACCAGTGAGTCTGTCCAATAAATTTGAGGCTCTAGTCCTTAAATTTCATTTGAGTAATGAGGATGCATGTTCTCTTCTGAGAGCATGGCTTCCAGGACCTTTGGCAGGCCAGTTATTTGCACAGGTTAATGATAACTTAGCAGATGCAGAGGTGCGGAGGAAAGAGTTGCAGCGTATTGTGGACAGTCGTGATAATGGTATGAGTGATTTACAACGAATGAGATTTAGGAGAGGAGATGACCCAATTTTGTTCTGCAGTGAGTATCTTGCATTGTATACGAAAGTGTTCAACTGTCCTGACTTATTGGAGGATGATACAAGTTTCATATACTCAATGGCCAATAAGTGTTATGTAAGCTATCCCATTAGAATGGCTCTGAGGAATGCTAGATCCTACCAAAATTTTGTCAATATCCTGCGAGACTTCTGTCAAGAGTCCAGTGGTAGGGAATATGGGTCAAAAGCAGGTGTATCCGTAATAAGCAGAGGTACAGGAAGGCAGAGAGAGTTCAGATTTTCTAAATGGAATAGGCATGGACATAGATTTTGTAAAGCCCATAACATTGCTAGCATGGAGCAGGAAACCCCAGAATTACAGGGTGCACAGGCAGCCGTAACAGAGTTGTCCTCCAAACATGCAAAAGATGAATGTGCAATGGTGGAGGTACCCCCCACACATGCGCAGTGCTCAGCAAAAATAGAAGTGGAGCATGCAGAAAAAACAGACGCTCTTATTGCTGCAAGTGATGTTGTTATGACAGAAATCAATGGTGGAGATGTAAATAAAAGTGCGATAACTGTGCTTGAAAGTGATTCAGGAGTTGAAACTTCTGATGACTTCTCAAACGACGAAAGTGTAAAGTCTGCTTATTCCAAGCATAGTAAGAATTTCCAGCAATGTGAGTTTCCACGGTCGTATGCTCAAGGAAGGGCCTATACAGAGAGACCAGCCCTCAAATGTTTTTTGTGTAAAAGGGGGGGTCACATCGCTACGTATTGTTGGGCGGTGAATAATGGTATCAAAAGAAGATCGCAGTACCCCAAAACAACCCCAAGGCATTATGAAGTGTATTCTGCCCGATGGGGTAGCAACCCAAAGCATGGATGCCATAGTAATCAAACCCATTTCCCTTTAAAGACCCAAATGCGGAGACTACAGACTGAAGATTGCCAATATGGGGAACAGTTACGTAGAGTCAAAATGGAGGTAGCTGCATGGTTATTCAAATGTAGCACTGGGGAAAACAATGTTAGCAGCACTTAGTGAGCTGCATGGATGCTCCTTGCTGTATTTTATTTATATACGACCCTCACATCTAAACCTTATACATAGCAAATGTTCCCCTACATTACAATTACTGGGAAAAGGCTTGGGAGACTTAAAAAGTCAATTGTCATGATAATTGTGTGTAATCACTGTCTTTGTGTTCCTTTTTCAGAGACCTTGGAAGAAGATAAAACTGGTTTGGATACTAATATCTGTGTTTGTTTGCAGGTTCTTCAAAGAGAGAACAACAGTGGGCACATTTAGCAAAACAGGGGTTAGGTTATGGTAAAGGCATAATCGATTATCAAATGGTACCATGAGCTCATTAATTAGTAATTGTTTGCAAACAATGAAAAAAGTAAGATAAACAATAGTCAGGCATTAAGGGTTTCAAGTGTTACAAGTGAAGTTACAAATGTTGTGATGAGGTACAGATGTTTTGTTTTTTTGTTTTTCCCATTAACTAATTGTCTTTCAGATGGAAATGAGCACTTACTCTTCTCAGGAGGAAAATCCATGGATGTCTTTAGTTAAAAGTTGAGTGTTTGTCATTGTCTTATGGTGGTTGTCTTGTCATGTTGTTTTTGTGTAATAATGGCCAGAATTTTAATTTTTTGTTAAGTTTTTTAATATTTTTGGTATTTGTTTAGTCATCCATTTTATTTTTGTTTGTTCAGGTGGAGAAATTATTGTTTAGTCCACCTGAAAGGGGGGCAATTGGCCATGGGATATGTCCTGCAGCTGAATACATTTTGTTGATTTAAGACAAGAGTTGTGGGTAGGAGGCCATTCTAGCTTCTAGAGTTCCTTTTTTTTTTTCTCTCTTTGTTTAATGTTCATTCAGGTGGAAAAAGTTACAAGGTGTACGCTTTGTCCACCTGAAAGGGGGGTTAGTGCATAGGTCTGAAAGTACAGATAATGCATTGTCTTTTTAATGCTTAAAATTTTGAATTTTGGGAAGCAACGTTCAAGTTCATGGTTTTTAAAATTTTTTGATCATACCAGGGGGATCCATTTTAGAGTGGGTTTAGCCTAAAGAGGTCATGGTTGTTTTGATAGGTTGGTCAGGGTTGCAGAAACCAGGAATACTAAGTTCCTGGTTCCAAGGAAGGAACTATAAGTAAACGTAGTAAGCGAGCAGATATTATGGATAAGAATTTGATTCTGCTCTTGTTTTTTTCACTTCCAGAGTCCTGGTGAAGCGTGATTGGAGAGGTCTCTGGAACAGGGATGACAGATGTTCATCTGGTTGGCAGTTTGACTGTGCCGCATCACACTGCAAATTTGTTCTGATAAACATCAGGAGAGAAGGGACAAACAAAAAGATTCAGTTTAATACTTGTTTTTGCTTATGGACAATTTAATCCTAATCCTGAATCTGAAGGACTGTGCCTATCAACGACACTTGTGAGACATTTTTGCCGGATTCACTCCTGATAAATACAAACATGCTATTAATACATGTACGATGGGTTGGAGGTTGGGGAAGGAATATACACATCCAATCTGTCAGAACCTGAAATGTAAAATATGTTTTTTTTGTTGAAGGAAGGAATTGAAAGAAGAAAAGGTTTTTAATGTATGACATGTATTGACATAACGGAAGTAATATGGTGCAGGTGCCCAGGTGACTGGCGCTTATACATAATAAGGTGTCGATTGGCCAGACTAGAGGTTGGCCAGGTGACACATCAATGGGGTGAAAATTTCCTTGTATGGGGAGATACGCCTGGCTGATGTCTCACCTGAGAGGTTGAAACCCGGCACAGGGAAGGCCAGTGAATACACACAGGAGCACGCTCCGTTAGATAAAGGGAACAAACACTGGCTACCAAGGTACATGCCTTCACCACATGGAGCTGCAACATCTCACAGTGGTTGATAAAAACCTATTACCCTATATGTGCTGAGTATACACTGAATCAAGTGCGATCATTGTACCAGTAACTTGCTCCCAGAGATGTGCGGACACGGAAGGAGGTTCATGCAGGGCGCGTGTTTCTGAGGAGTAACCCGAAAGAGGAGGGATGTATTCAGCACAATATTGGGGGAATAGGAGCTGGGATGGGTGTTGTTAATGGGGTGGACATCGGCCTCCTGAGGAACAAACTCGCAGCCATAGCTTCAGAGAATAAGCGGGGCTTTGTTACTCAGAGATTGGTGGCATCCTTAATAACATTCAACAAAGTCACACATATATACCCAGGTTAAAGTGGCTCAAGATTTTGTCAACCATGTTGAGAGGTTGGTAGAGAATGTGATGGTATAGGACGGGAATCTGTCATTGGCTCTTGCGTGCACGAAGTGGCAGGTGGAAGTGTCAACCAGCATTGAGCTGATTGTACAGTCTCCATATGAGGGACACGTCGCTTACACTGATCCAAAGTGGTGGTCGAATGCCTGGATGGGCCATACCAGTTTGGATTGTGAAAGGTGTTATGCTGTATGATCTCAAGTACAGAAGTGCAGACTCGGTCTGTATATTTGGTGGCATTAATGGGCTTACTGACTGGGGATTCTATCTTCTTGCGTTTGAGGCTAATTTCCCACATATGACCAAAGAAGCTGGAAGATGGAGGCAGGTTGATACTTCCCTTGGTCAGAAGCATGACCATGATGTCCTTTGTATGCCAGGTCAATACATGGTGGTGAACAAAAAAAAAAAATGTTGGGAAGATATTTCATTCTGTATTCGGGATGGAAGGATCATTGCTGGGAAGGAAGCACCTGGGTATTATTTGGGACATAGACGAGTTTGTTTCCTTGTCCTAAAGAATGCCGATGTAACGTTAGTCATGGAACTAGATGGTTCTTTGAACCTAACCATAGGTAGAGGTGCATGGTATACCCTGGGCATGGTCTTTGAAACCCAGGCACAGGGATGGAATTGTGTGGGTTTTGTCATTGTTACAGATTTATATGTGTTGTTAAACTTGATATTTATATAGAAGGGTCACAAAGTTATCTATGCAAGCTGGGGAACGAAGTGATGATAGGGTCTCTGCGTACAAGTTAGAGACTTTGCTGCCAAGTCAGAGCCCTGCAATACCGCTGACATGCCCAAAATCTGATGGGTCATAGGTATATATATATATATATATATATATATATATATTATGGTAATGGGTTGATTTATGTCATGGTATAGTGTGATAAAGGTATATTTTAAGCTAGTAATATGGGCAAAAGGCCCTCCTCGAGACTCTATATCTGAAAGCTGGTTAAGATGCTGCTCTGGATGTGTGCTGGTGAATGATGAGTGTATGGACACCCCTTGCCTGTTTTATACCCCTTCATGAAGATGTTAGAAAGAAGAAGATACAGAATGGTGACATGGGAGCTGTCACGGAAGAATGATGTTGGTGTGTCACCCAGTAGCAAAGCGGCACGTGTTGGGAAACACAGCACGTTAGGACCGTTATGGACTATTCCACAGGAGCTGGTTCTGAGGCCTATGTTGAGAGGCGCAACATGCGTTAAGACATTTATGGACTGTTCCATAGGGGCTGTTTCTGCACATGTTGAAAACACAACACGTTAAGACAGTTAAAGACTGTTCTATAAGTACTGGCTTGGAAACACATGTTGGGGAGGAAACAGTTATGGACTGTTCAATAGGAGCCGTGTCTGAAGAAGGGTGGTATGCGCCCTTTAGGCGCAAAGCGGCATATGTTGGATAGCAACATGGTTTAATATCTTCTGGTATTTCACTTCCTGTTTGACACAGCCAGGTAGGAATGAAACACATCAAAGCTTTGTGATCAGAAGAACAATGCCTTGGCTCAAGCCCACCTGCTGTGACATGTGCGAGTACAGTACAAGCTTCAAAGAGACCACTGCTGCAAAGATGTCTATTGAGATTTGACACAGGGCTGATAGAGACGCTGGCCCTGGGGGACAATAAAGCATGCCTCCTGGAGAATGGGCAGACATTTGAAATGATACCTCTATAAAAGGCAAATGGGGGTGGCTACGAGTGGGCGTGTATGTTTGAATGTAAGGGACATACAGGCTTTTGATCTCTCTCTTGGTTGCTGAGAAGCCTGCTGTAAGGGTCTCCCTATGCTATCTTGGGACCTTGCTCTGACCGAGGGCTTGGGCCTATATTCCATGAGGCCCAGACCTCTTGAAGACCAGAGGACCAGCCGAGGAGGATGTGCTAAGTATCACTCTTGTATTGTGTTATGAGTGTAGGCCTTGTAATATTGCAATTTCTGGTAGTATCTTTGTGTTAGTTTTCCTAATTATGCTGTTTTAATACATTCCTATTTTTATTGGGAAATAAATGTAACTTATTTTACTAGCAGCACCGTGTGTTTGGTTTCATAGCTAACCTGGTATTATTGTGATATTAACAATAGCATGTGCTCAGAGTTTAGTAGGCCAAACTAGTTATAGGGTCTAGACAAATTAATACACAGATATAATATTAATAATTATATCGATTCTTACAGATGGCAAATTTTGATTAAAAAAAATAATTTTTCATAGTATGTTATTAAATTTTGCAAACAGGTAATTTTTCTCCTTCACTGATGTGTGCTGATGAGGCTGCATTGACGGGCACTGATAGGCTGTACTGGTGGGCACTGATGAGGTGGCACTGATATGCACTGATGAGGCGACACTGATGGGTACTGATAGGGGGCAATGAAGGGCACTGATAGGCAGCACTGATGGGCCGCTTTAAGGGAATCCCTTGGGAACCGCCAGGTCACCAGAACTAGTGTCCACATTGGAAGATTTCCCTTCAATTCACTTTTCTTGGACAACCCAAACTTTGAAATTTTCTTTTGCTTTCAATTTCAATAATAATGGTAAAGAGGGGCAAAAAAATCACTTGCACATTCAGTAGAGGAACGTTTTGGCAGAAAAAAACACTAGATGTACCTAAACACATGTAAACACTTCTAAATGCCCCTAAACTCTAGGCACATTTGGCGTTGAGTGTTTATTCGTTCCAATAATTATAATAAATTAATTTTCTGGTCAATTGAATGAATGAATGCCGAAACACATGATGCGACTAAACCCGTAGGCATGTTTTTAATGCTGCTTTTTCTTCCCCTTCCTCACACATATAAAAGCTGGACAAATGGACATCCCATTTTAAAACCATGGGCATTGATATGGATTTCCCCCTGTCATGGACAGGTCAACCAAGGGTACAGGGAGACGATACGCGAGGTATAGCTGTAAGTCAAGTGTCCTTGGAAATCGACCAGCAGGCGGTCAGATTTTCATGAGGACCCACACTCTCACAACTGCCACCAGATGTGAAGGACATGACATGCTAACCAGAGAAAGCACTATGTTTGGTGGAGGAGGAATGAGCTGAGTGCTTACTTTGGGATATTGATTCTTAGGTGGTCCTGTAGAACCATAACATACAATTTTTGCATCTGCACGGAACTCACACTGCGTACCATATCAGAAACAATAGGATTCATCTCCCTGTGACTAATATTTTGGATTTTTTTAATTAATCAAAGTTTTTTTTTTTTTGTTACATTTTTTTTTTCATTTCACAGTTCAAAGCAGACAAATCAATGCATTCGGTGTTACTCAAACAAAGCGGATTCTTCAGGAATGTCAGGAATGTAACAAGCAATCAACATATTCGACCGTCAAAATTTTGGCTTTTATTAGAGATGAAACCTATTACCTCTGATCCTAAAGCAGCCCACTGATTATGGGATTTTCTTTCCTTCCACCAAGGGTGAAAGGAAAGAAAATTGCTTGATTCCCCCATCAACATAGTAAGTGTTGATGGGGGAATCCCTCCAACAGAGCTATAGTGTATTTCCGGGAGGGGCGCGGAGAGCCTTTCAGCCCGGCAGAACAGCTTTAGCTAGTCAATGGATCAACTTCAATACAACTAGCCTGCCCATACATAGATCAAATCTCGAACGGCCCCTGCTGAACCGATCGAGATTTGATCCGTCAATGGTCGGCTTAAGAAATTGACATTGATTGTAGACAGTCTGGAGTCTCTGTGTATACAGACCAATTCTCTCCTGCTGGGTTTTGCAGCCAACAGGTCTAAAATTGTCCCCCATTATCTGCACACAAGCCTAAAGCTGAGTGTTAGTTTCTTCAATCTCCAGGCACAATCCCCCTATTCATATTCAATTTGTGGACATCTGCTTACTCTGTTTACCACTGAATGAATAAAATATGTGTAATATCACTGAAACAAGAGAATGCCTGTGATATCATATCACTCGTTATATCTAATGTTACACCCCCATTTTCCCTGTGTGGCTATAACAGCTTCCATGCTTCTGGGAGGGTCTACAAGAAGATTTTGGAGTGTGTGTGGGAATTTGCGCCCGTTCATAGAAAGAGCATTTCTGAGGTCAGGCACTGATGTTGGATGAGAAAACCTGGATTACAACAGGTGTTCAAGTTTATTTTAAAGCTACTATGTTTAGTAGGGTTAAGGTCAACGCTCTCAAGGTAAGCTGCTCATGTTCCCCTACTCCAAACAGTCAAACCATGTCTTTCTGGAGCTGGGAACTAACAGAAAAAGTAAAGGAACACTAAGAACCAGACTGGTTAAGAGGACAAGGACATCCCAAATAAATGGTAAAACAAACCATCAGCCATCTCTTGAAATAATAGTAGAATGTCCCTGAAGATTGCTGGGAGATCTTCTCCCGTCCCTGAGAAGTGTTCCATATGTTTTCATTAACAAACCTTCACCACAGCTATTGCCTCTAACCCACATTTGGCTTCTATGCACACTCAAGTCACTCAACTGCTCAACCTGTATAGCGCTACCCCGTACCGGCCTCTGGTTTTAGCTGCTTCTTCCCCAAAATTGTACCCAAACAACGGTCCATTCACTCTGGCTCCAAAAAACAGTCAAGGGGTTGTCTTTTTTGTAATTTATTTCTTGTAAAACAGGTAATGGGAGAGGGATTAGGGCATGGGATACTCCAAATGTTTAGTAGCTGGCCATGGGAGGACAATTCTCTTCCTGAAAAAATGTGAATGATAGACACAGCTGAGGACCATGAGTCATGTCTCTGAGCTGTCTAAGGTTCCACAGCTGAGGACCACAAGGCATTTCTCTGAGGAGTCTAAGGCTCCACAGCTTATGACCCAGAAGCAAGTCTTTGGCAACTGGTTACCTTGCATATATGCACAGCAGCCGATACCCTGTAGAGAGAAGTGAAGTCTCCAGGAATCAGTAAAGGGACTTTACTCACAAGTCTCTAGGACATCTGCCATTTTCCAGCTTCCCCCCGGACATAGCCCAGTGAGTAAGACAGTCTTTCTCAAGACCAGATCCTTTGTGATGAAGTCCTGCAGTCAGCCCTGATACTGCTCAGGCCTCCAGCACTGCTATACAATTGATGGCCTGCCTGAGAGCAGCAGCCCAACAGGCCCTGGATCCTCCCTGAGAAGAAGGAACCCAGCTCACCAAGCCTCCAGACTGGACACTCTTTCTCTAGAGATTGGTTGGAGCATGATAAATATTCAGGCTAGTCAAATGACCTGCCCTAGACACTGGAAACCTCTTACATAGGCAGGGGAAGCAATCAAATTCCCAGCCTGTGAAACCCTGAACAGACCAGGACAAAAAAATCAGTGATCCCTAGCAACCTATGCAAGACGGGTGCTACATGTGAAAGTTATGAATGGAGGAACGTAGGAATTATCCCAATGTATATCTGGAAACCTTTAACAGTTCAGTGAGGTACCAACTCAGCCTCAACCCAATATGCTGCTACAAATGTTGACTCCTTATAAATAGATGTTTATAATGATATTAAAATGGATACGTACTTTTTGGCTTTGGCCACCTGAGATTTATATGAACAGCACATGAGTGACCCACCAACCACATCTAGAAGAGCTCCTGACCAGCCCAGGTAAAGAGCCGGACCGATTTCATACCTAGTGAGGAAAGAATTGAGAAGTCATATTTGTCACTGCAATTTGTGTTTCATAGTTGTATTCCACCATTAATACTTAGCTATGGGAATCCATACGTACTTGGTTCCTGGATACAGTGGGTTGAAGAATTCCTTGGTGATATTGAATGCGTACCAAGAGACAGAAATTCCAGCACAGATACCTGAAAAAGAAGATCATAAATTGAACAAGAGCCTTATATTACATAATAGGAAGTACTCATATCTACATCAAAGGAAGTACTCATATCCACATCATAGGGGGTATTCATAAGGAGCCTACTTGTAACAGGAAGCAGATATCGCTATCTACTTTCTGCAGGACACAGCAAATGCTCTCAAGATGCATCTACCATCTCTATTTTCAGTCCACATTGCACCTACATTTACAAAAAAGTAATAAAATGTGGCTTCACTGTAGGACCTGTGGCGTCCCACTGACTTCTCTCTACATAATGTAGAAGGGAAACTTCTGAGATTGGAAGAAAGGCTGATTACAATCGTCATAGGTCACATAACCAGGCTGTCCTCCTCTATTTTTTAATCCATTCATTAGAATGAATAGCGCTGTTGGGTAGGTGCAGCCTGGTGTGGTGGCAGTGAACACACAAAGGCCCAGAGTGCACTTGCAAACAGTACAACAACCAGGCGGGGGAGCTCACCTGACCGGGAACTTCAATCAGAAAGTCAATCAGTCAATGCAGCGGAGAGTCAGCAGTGGTAGGCCCGAACTGAAGACATTGCTTGCCAAGGGAGGTGGAATGTGGCCTTGCTGGTCCAACCCAAAAGGGAGCTTGCTGAAGTGCAGAGGTAGGCCCTGAGCTTGAGCTATCCCTACTCCTCCAGAACCTGTCCTTACCGCAAGTGCTGTCCCTGACAGTTGGGTATGCTCTCCCTACACTAGCCACTTCACAAATGCATGCCAAAACCTGGGGGCACAGACTTAAAAAGACTGCGTGACCCAAGATGGCCACTAGGGTCACCTGGATGCAGTGTAGCCAACCAGAACACTGCTCGAGGTAACCATAGAGAAACCAAGGTTCTCTAGACTTCCCCTCCCACTGCAGTACAGCTCTGGACAAGCGCCACCTGCAGTGAAGAAAATAGACTGCACCTGCCTTCAGCTCCTTTTGCTCTGTGCCTAGGCAAAATAGCTACTCTTTGAGGGATGTAGCAACCCATTACTCCTGAGAGGTGGATGAAGACCTCCAGGTGGCTTGGTGGGCAAGCATTTCAAACCTCACTTGACTCTTTATGGGGTAAAAAACAATTGCACACCAGTTACTTGAGAACATTTAGGAATGTTTTTTTAAGGTACAAAAACTCAGGAGAAAGGTCAATACAGAGTTAATGGGTAATGGCTTTTAAGCCAAAACTGGCAATCTGAACTCTTCAGAATGTAAAACACCACCAGGCAGCAAAAACACCTTCTGGGAGCAAATAGAAGGGACCCCCTGCAATGCCCACCAGCAGCAGCTTGTACAGCTCTCCATGACTTTCTTTAGCAGGACACTTCTTCAGATTCTCCAGCGTGGTAGCACAAACTCTTTCAGGCCGCTGACCCTGGCCTCTCTTCCATTACAGGCCCTCCGCACTCAGCAGGTTTGGGAGGCACAAACCTTCAACCACTCTCTCCTTTCCAGGCAGCCGCCTAGAGTGTGAGGATAAAAGACCCTTCTGGAAGGTCACCACAAATATTAATATCCTCTCCCAGCAGGCACCATTGGCAATAAACCTTCTAGTGACGTGCCATTGAGATATAACCATTCAACTCAGCACTATTGTATCTTATTGATGTCTCCCCAGAAATAAGCAGTAGTCTAAGCATAGGGTAAACCCAACGGAAGTAGAACTATAACAGTTCAAGCTCAGGTTGACTACAACCTAGCTACAACGCTAATTTTGAGCTAGCGGCAACTTCTGCTTAGGACAGTGTCCCCTCAGTGATATAATTCACAACTGTTTTTTCTGGCACTGTTTAAAGGATAAGGTTGTCTCAGTTTAGATCCAATGAAAGAAAACACTGTCACTTTGATCATCAAGGCTTTCCGAGAAGGGGAACACCGGACCTCCTCTATGAGACTCTGCTCAAGCATGAACACTGTTCGATGGGTAGGACCATGATGTCATCCCCTTGTTTAGGCTCCAACACCAGGCAACACTGGATAGAAGATACTGCAGTTGGGGGATGTGTAAGCATACATGCCTGTAGGGGTGGGCTTTATTCAGATACAGGGCAGGAGTTAACCTTTAAGCTTCTTCATGTTGGCACAAAGTCACACCCATCTCTGTCAATACACCTAAACCCCTATTGTGGGGGCACAGTGCTGTGATAACAGTAATTCAAAATCAGCAGTTTTAATGATGGTAAATCTATTATAATTCAAATTGCATAAGTCCCACTGTGATTCCTGTCCCTTGTGAACATGCTCAGTGCCACTTCATATACATCCACAATAAGTGCTACAAAAGTGACAGCTTCCACATCAGTGTCTTCCACTCGGTGTGCCCAAGACCTCTCTCCCTACTCAACTGATAGGGTTGACTCCTCGAGTGAGGAAGAGGGTCATAATGCTCTCAGGGATATCCAATAAAAAGACTCCAACTGGCCCCCTGTTTCTTCTGATCTTCTGATGGCACTTTTAATTCTCACAAATAATGGTCATGAAACACATGGTCCATAAAGAGAAATGGAAATTAGCCTTTCATAGTGTAATATGGTTTCTTTTAACAAAAGACACAAGACCAATGCACTTGCATATGTAGATATTGAGATCTCCCTTCAAAGCATGAAGCGCCGCTGTATATATCCAGCGTGTGCTCCAACAAGTGGATGTGAAGTCCCGCCCTACGTGTTTCGTCATCAATTCATGACATCTTCAAGAGCCCTCTCTCTGTACTAGAGTCCTCATCCATTTATCCGACAATTCAATGCCAAAACCTCAGTGATAGTAGAGGTAACCCGCTGGCTGCACGCAAATATGCAGCCTCTTGGCGGTAGGCCTTGGCACTAAGCGGCTGCACATTTATGTGAATTGGTGCAATACAGCTGTGCCAAGAGCGTGTGCCCTGTGCACTCCCATCACAGCTGTCAGCGGCTAATGGACGGATCAAGATCGCTGCTTGCGATTGGGAGCTTTCCGATCATGTGACAGCCAATCACAGCGGTCACATGCTCATAAACAACACCCCACCTCCCGGCCATCCTAAACTCCTTAAAGGACCAGAAGGTGCCGGCACCAAGGGATTAATCAAATTTGTGGGGCAGGGCCTAGTTTTAGTCTAGTTTTTCCCTTGGGTGGGACATAGTTAGCACAGTGGCTTAGCACTTCCACCTAGAAGTACTAGGGTCGCTGGTTCGAATCCCAACCATGACACTACCTGCCTGGAGTTCGCATGTTCTTGCTGTGCCTGTGCGGGTTCCCTGGGTACTCCTGTTTCCTCCCACACTCCAAAGACATGCTGGTTGATTAATTGGATCCTGTCTAAATTGGCCCTGACGTATGTATGTGAGTTAGGGACCTTAAATTGTAAGCTCCTTGAGGGCAGGGACTGATGTGAATGTACAATGTATATGTAAAGCACTGAGTAAATCGATGGCGCTATATTATTATACAGGATTTATATTGTGCCAACAGTTTGTGCAGCCCTTTAGAACGTTAGGGCAGACAATACAGTTCAATTCAGGAGGAATCAGAGGGCCCTGCTTGTTAGAGCTTACGATCTAGAAGGGAGGGTCAAGTGATACAAAATGTAATAACTGTGGGTGATGAGCTGATGGATAAAATAAAAGTACAGTTGTTAGGTGAGGACAGGATAGGCTTCTCTGAAGAGAAAAAACTTTCAGGGATCGCCTAAAAGTGGATAGAGTTGGAGATAGCCGGAGAGATTGGGGTAGGGAATTCCAGAGGATGGGAGGAGGCTCAGGAGAAGTCCTGGAGGCGAGTATGAGAGGAGGTGATGAGAGAACTAGAGAGCAGGAGGTCTTGGAAGGAACAACGAGGCCGATTAGGTTGGTATTTTGAGACTAGGCTAGTGATGTTGCTGGGGGCAGAGTTGTAGATGGCTTTGTAAGTTATTGTTAGTATTTTGAATTTAATTTGTTGGGTGATATATAATTATCTGTAATAAATAATAAACAAATCAATGCTTGGAGTAGCTAGAATCCAGATGCTTCACAAGGACATAGGAACTGAAAGCGGATACTTTACAGGAACCACAAGGTTGCAGCATTTTAGGAGCATTGTTGACTTAGACCACCAAAAGGTTGACTTTAGTGGCACGCTATAGAACAGAGGTCTCAAACTGGCGGCCCTCCAGCTGTTGCCAAACTACAAGTTCCATGAGGCATTGCAAGGCTGACAATTACAAGCATGACTCCCACAGGCAAAGGCAAGATGGGACTTGTAGTTTTGCAACAGCTGCAGGGGCCGCCAGTTTGAGACCCCTGCTCTAGAAGATACACCAAGAAGTCCTTGTTTTTTTTGGGGATGCCTACCTCCCAACATTTTGAGATGGGAATGAGGGACACCCACTAGCAAATGTATGTAGGCATAGCACACGCCCCACAGACACGCCCCCCTGCCACACCCCCTTAAAGGAGAATTAACCCCAAAAAAGGTTAATTAAATCCACAAGTGCTTTTTTTTTACCACTACTATTCCTTTTATATTGGCTTTTAAAATGTACAAATGCAGCATTTTCGAAATCGGATGAAAGGTTTAGCGCTGGGAAACACTTTTTGAAAGATAAAAAGTGCATTTTATATACAACTATATACATCAGACCAAAATGAGGAGGAATGAGGGACAGAGGGACATTGTTCCAAATCAGGGACAGTCCCTCGAAATCAGGGACAGTTGGGAGGTATGGGGATGGTATGTGCCGACCCAATCTGGTTTCTCAGAGACATTGCCAGACATCTCCCTATTGTGCTCGGCATTCTACTTACATCAATTCATATGTTGTAGAATCACAACTGACACCATAGTGGTGATGTGACCCACCATCATTGTTCACGGGGCGAGGTTCTAAGAAACAAACAATATGTAACTCACCTGCAAATATGGATAAAGCTCCGGCTACGGTTGCAAACTTGCCCTTCAGAACAGAATTGCCCTCAGCGACCTTCGTGCACTGCAGTCCGATCATCCCGCTCAGACATGCGAACAATCCGAAAACCAACGCCGAAATCATTAGGGCCCGGGAAGCCTGAAGGTAACCTGCAACGGCAGACGCACAAATGTATAAAATAATGCACCAAAACAGTGATTCTCTAAACAAATATGTCTACCATTGGTCAGAACTAGATGAAGCCTGCAGGCACATGATATTTCTATTTTAGTGAAAACAATTCAGGTGATTTTAGTAGTCCTGGCCCTTCTAAGGGGTCTATATATACAACATTTGTTGTATAAATGTGGAAGTTAAACAAAATGCCCCATATTTTTTCTAAAAGATAAAACATTCGCTGCACTAATGTCAGAAGCATTCATTCAAGTTGAGTGAAACGTCCCACAATTTTGTTAATGCCTGTATCATGAGCGCCACCTAGTGGCCAAAATTCAATATCGTTTTCTGAAATACCTCAATGAGAAAACTGTACTGCATTTTGGCCACTAGATGGAGCTGATGATACAGGCATTAATCTCTTAATAAAATTGTGGGACACTTCACTCAACTTGAATGAATGCTTCTGACATTCATGCAGCAAAGGTTTTATAAACCGACCCCCCTAAGTGTTTTCTCACTTTTAATCATATTAAAACTGTTTTGAATTTGCATTCGATTGTCCCTTTAATTTTCAGTCTTTTTTTTTTAAATACCGTTTTTCATTGATCCTTGTACAAGGGTATAAATATGGATTTAAAAATGGGTTCTCTCTTCTGTTAAAAAAAAAAAATGGGCTCAAATTATACAGAAAAAAAAAATTGGCATCTTCTATCTATTTCCACTTACTGCAATGTGAAAAAAAGCAATACACTGATAAAGTAACATCTGCTGCCCTCTTTTGGCAATATTTCAGTATGCAGTTTAGAATCTTGGACTATAATTCCCACATATGAAAGGAGTGTAGGAATATATATAAGCAAAGTTGCTTATTCAATCATGCATATTATATTTGTAATATATTTGTAATACACCATGTACAACATTTGTTGTATAAATGTGTAAGTTAAACAAAATGCCCCATATTTTTTTTTTCTAAAAGATTAATGCCTGTATCATCAGCTCCACCTAGTGGTCAAAATGCAATATCGTTTTCCGAAATACCTCAATGAGAAAACTGTGGAACATTTTGTGGAACATTTCACTCAACGTGAATGAATGCTTCTGACATTCATGCAGCAAAGGTTTTATAAAACAACCCCTAAGTGTTTTCTCACTTTTAATCCTATTAAAACTGTTTTGAATTTACATTCGATTGTCTCTTTAATTTTCAGTCCTTTTTTTTAACCACTTCCCTACCGCTGTATAGTCATATGACGCCCCCAGGAACCCTTCGTCCCTCCGGGTGGGCGTCATATGACGTCCTGGGATTCCCTGCTATGTGGAGAGCGCGCGTGCGCCCACCGCATCACTTGGGAGCCGATGCGCGTGCCCGGCGGCCGCGATGTCCGCCGGGCACCCGCGCTTGCTCGTCACAGAGCAGGGATGTGGATCTGTGGAATGTAAACTCACAGATCCACGTCCTGTCAGGTGAGAGGAGACCGATCATGTGTTCCCATTACAGAGGAACACTGATCGGTCTCCTCCCCTTGTGAGTTCCCGCCCCCTAGTTAATCCTTTGATCACCCTCTAGTGTTAACCCCTTCCCTGCCAGTCACATTTATACAGTAATCAATGCATTTTATATCGCTGATCGCTGTATAAATGACAATGGTCCCAAAATAGTGTCAAAAGTGTCCAATATGTCCGCCGCAATATCGCAGTCACGATAAAAATCGCAGATCGCCGCCATTACTAGTAAAAAAAAAAAAATTAATAATAAAAGTGCCATAATTCTATCCCCTATTTTGTAGACGCTATAACTTTTACGCAATCCAATCAATATACGCTTATTGCGATTTTTTTTTTACCAAAAAATGTGAAAGAATACATATCGGCCTAAACGGAGGAAATTTTTTTTTTTTAACAAAATTGGCATATTTATTATAGCAAAAAGTAATATGTATTGTGTTTTTTTTTTTAAATGGTCGCTCTTTTTTTTATAGCACAAAAAATAAAAACCGCAGAGGTGATCAAATAACACCAAAAGAAAGCTCTATTTGTGGGGAAAATAATTATACAATGTCGCATGACTGCACAATCATCATTCAAAGTGTGAGAGCGCTGAAAGCTGAAAATTGGCCTGTGCAGGAAGGGGGTGAATATGCCAGGTATGGAAGTGGTTAAATAACATTTTTCATTGATCCTTGTACAAGGGTATACATATGGATTAAAAATGGGTTCTCTCTTCTGTTAAAAGGAAAAAATGGGCTCAAATTCTACTGAGAAAAAAAAAAAAAAAAAGCGTGGCATCTTCTATCTAATTCCACTTACTGCAATGTGAAAAAAAAAAGCAATACACTGATAAAGTAACATCTGCTGCCCTCTTGTGGCAATATTTCAGTATGCAGTTTACAATCTTGTTTTCTCTTAGAATATAATTCCCGCATATGAAAGGGGTTTAGGAATATAGAAGCAAAGTTGCTTATTAAATACAGAGTCATGCATATTATATTTCTAATGTTTTCCTCCTGGTTGAAACCAGATTGCTCACACACACACACACACACACACACACACACACACACACACACACACACATATATATATTGTACAACAGCATGCTGCAGCTTTTAAGCCAGGAAAGAAAACACTAGTATTATACAGATGACTCAATTAATATGCATAGTGTTGTAGTGATATAAATAAATAAAAATATATAAAAGACTCCCATGAGCACATACTGTGATCTGTTCCCTTACAGGTGTAGTACTATATAGGGATTCTCCTCCACATTTTTTAGAGTACCCTAATGCTTCCCCCCCCCGCCAATTATTATGTTCTAGACACTCTGGAGCTCTTCTCTGTGTCACAGTGTTATGTTGTCATTGTTATGACACCATCTCACCCTTAAGCCTTTGCAAAAAAAAAAGCACTCCTACTACTCCTGATTTTTTTTCCTGTGATAAAGATTATTTTCACCATTTTATATTTAAAAAAAAATCATGCAGCAGATAACATTGATAAACTGTAGTTTACTGCTGTTATATTTCTAAACTTTTTTTGTATGTGTACAAATGACTGCACATTCCAAGGAAAACAGACTCTAAACTGCATATTTAAAATTAACCACAAGAGGGCAGCAGATGTTACTATATTGTTCTATTGATAGCTCAATGTTCTTTTGTAATGATTTCACAGGATCAAGGAAAGCTTTCAAGATATAAATAATAAGGGAACTGTTTGTTTTTGAAGTCGTATGCTTTGGGCTGGCATCCTGATCTTGCTTTTCTACTAAACAAATCACTGGCTCAGAGCAAGCGTGTACATATTGTCAGGGCACCTTGCATTCATTTATTTGGATCATGGACTATCAGACTCCCTAAGGGGTCTATTTATAAAATGTTTAGGAAAAAAACATCTCATACCTCCGAACATTTTGAGATGGGAACGAGGGACACCTATTAGCAAAAGTATGTAGGAATAGGACACGCCCCCCACCACCACCATGCCCCCTTAAAGGACAATTATACATAAAAAAAGATTAGTTAAACCCACAAGTGCTTTTTTTTACCACTATTATGGATGAAAGGTTTAACGCTTTTTGAAAGATGAATAGTCCATTTTGTATATAACTATAAAGATGAGGCCAAAATGAGGGACAAATGAGAAGGAAAGAGGGACAGAGGGACTTTATTTCAAATCAGGGACAGTCCCTCAAAATCAGGGACATTTGGTAGCTATGACATCTGCACAATGTGTGAAATTGCTGTATTTTCTCTAGTATGTGTAGTTCCTAGATCTTCAGCACCATCTAGTGGTCATAATGCGTTTTGTTTTTCTTTTTTCTTAAAAGGGGAAAAGGTTATGGGATTTTTATTTTTTTATTTTTTGAATCATACTTACCTAGGTGGATGCAGCATTGGCAAAATGCTGCATTTGTCCCCCGCCAGGCTCTAAGGTTGAGAAATCAGCAATCAAACACCACAGATCGCTCGGTTTTTAGAGCTCCCTGAGAAGAGAGCTGATGACTGTCAGTCACCGGCTCTCTGCTCTGCCCCCTGCGCTCACTGGAGTGCTGGGCTATAGAGTGGGAGGGAGTGGCGGGCTCAGGCTCTCAGCGGCACGCTGAGCTGGGTGCTGGTCCAGGCATGTGGGCGGATTCGGACCATATGGTCCCGATTTTTCCCTAGCCTGCACCGCCTCTGTGCAGCTGTATGCTGAGAATGGGTCATAGGAGTGCAGAACGAACTGTACTCCGGTGATCCACAGGAGAAGTAGAGCCAAACGAGATTCTTTAATCCAGAACAAAGATCTATTTTAGCCACTAGATGGTGCTAAAGATATAGAGACTGCACATAGCAGAGAAACTACGGCACTTTACACCCTGAGTGTGCAGATGTTTGTCATTTGAACATTTTAGACATAGACCCTTTAGTGAGTCACTAAGTCACATTAAATAGAGTAAGTACAGCAATTTTCATTCTGATATAAACCTTTAGTACATAGACACCTAAGTATTAAAGGAAGGATAAGGATGACCGCCCCTATGTAAACCTGGGTTTTAAAAAGATAGTGTTTGATTTATTTCTTCCAGAGATTGCCCAGGCTTTTTTTTACCCCTTTTACAGCATTGCCCCTTCTCTGGGACAACTTGGAGAAGGGGTAATGCGGTGTGTCCACAATGCTATGGTGAAAAGTGGGCCTATCTACATATTACTCAATACCGGACTTGGTTTAAAGGGGTACGGTTAAAAAGAGGCTACACACAGTAAAGATTGCACTTTTGTCATAGTCTTGTACTTATACTGGGCTACCTAGTGACCAGCAACTCTTTGGTCAGGAGTATGTAACATACAGCATAGCAAAAGATTAATGTTAAGATTATGTAACAGTACTACCTTGTATTGCTGGTAAAATGGAAAGGAAAAACAATGTTGGTGGTCAATAGGACCATCTGCCTGGCGTTACTGGACAGCAGAACAAAAATGCACAAGCTTCAATGGCCAAAAAATTGGAAAAATGCCCCTAGTCATTGGTCAGTGGAAAAAACTGCCCAACATCATTGGTCAGTGGAAGAAACCAGCCACCATTATTGGGAAGTGGAAGAAATTGGCCAACATCATTGGCCAATGGAAGAAACCAGCCAACGTCATTGGCCAGTGGAAGAAACCGGAAAAACATGATTGGTCAGTGGAAGAAACCGGTTAACATCATTGGTCAGTGGAAAAAAACAGCCAACATTATTGGAAAGTGGAAGAAATTGGCCAACATCATTGACCAGTGGAAGAAACCAGCCAACATCATTGGCCAGTGGAAGAAACCAGCCAACATCATTGGCCAGTGGAAGAAACCATACAACATCATTGGTCAGTGGAAGAAACCAGCCAACATTATTGGAAAGTGGAAGAAATTGGCCAACATCATTGGTCAGTGGAAGAAACCAGCCAACATCATTGTTCAGTGAAAGAAGCTGGCCAACATCATTAGTCAGGGGAAGAAACCACCCAACATCATTGACCAGTGGAAGAAACTGCCCAACATCATTAGTGGAAGAAGCCATCCAGCATCACTGGTTAGTGGAAGTAAAAAATGCCCTGGCATCCATAGTAGTAAAAAAAGCCTGACATAAGTGGAGGTGGCAGTGGTCATTAACCCCTCCTTAACATTCAGAGCCCATTTGCCTCTATTAATTTACTTTTCAGACACCTGGTCATCCCACAGGCTCAGTGGTGAAGCCAATATACATGCACGTTATGGTGACTCACACTCTTCTGGATAGCAGGAGAGGCTGAACACTCTAGCTACAAGGACAGATCTCCCAGCCAAACTGGTACTTGCAGTTCCTTTAGTGCTAAAGGTGGTCACAGCTTCATAAATATGACCTTTACAAGGAAATGAGGTCTAGCACGCTTGTATCCCCACAGGGATGAAACACTGCTAAGTCATCCAGATCGAGGGTAGTTTTTAGATCTTCCAGAACAAAGATTTCTCTGCATAATACTCATCACCATATATGGATCCATATGAAAGAGAAAAAAAGGGTAGTTAGTAGAATTTGCTTTTTCTTGGAGTACACTCCCACTGTAGTTTTGCCTTGGATCTGGACTAAGGGAAGCCAGAATCTCTCTCCAAGCACAGCAAACTCTAATATATCTACCCATAGGCTCTACCCATAGGCTTTTTGATTTCCAAAATATGCTGGGACCCAATGCAGCTTTTATCCCTGATTCAGCCATTGTATGGTTCAGTAAGAACAAGGCGAAGAGCCCATTTCTATAGAGAAAAATATTGGACAAGCTGAATCACATGTCGACTTATAATATTTCTGAAGGACTTGTGGCCAGCTTCCCACCAGAATTCCAATTTGACCATAACAAGGTCAATCGGTGATGTCACACTCCCCTGGTAGATTGGGGAGTCCAGCTGACAGAGTGATGACTTTGTAATGGTAGGAGATCTTGCCATTGGAGTCTGAAAGGTAAAGCCAGAAGATGATTTAGTCCTCCAATGCCCACTAATGACCAATCAAGAAAGGTGAAGGCCCAGGTTACCCAGAAGCCAAAAGTATGCATGCTCCATCTGTAAAGGAACTGCTGTAGGTGAAGCTGCCATTTCTACTGCTCATACAGTACGTGCCGTCCCGTAAAAAAGAAGGATTAAGCTGCACTTATTCTGATGAATTGCCTCATTGAAAACCTCTCCACTTTCAGAACTGCAAACCTCAGATATAATAAGATGTAAGTATACATTGGGACGGAGTGTCTCCATTTCTAACTGTGATTGACACCGCTGCTAATGGCCCGTGTAAAAACCCGTTACCACTTCATATCAATGTCTCAGCAGTCATAAAATCTGCCATCCTATTACGGCATTCTCTGGCCTTCATACCGTGGAGGACATAAAAATAGCCAGGAGTTCAATACGTTCAGTAAATTACACAAAAAAAATGCCTTAATTCTGACACCTGAGATGGGTTACATAATTGAGCATACATAGTGAAAGGCAAAACACACGTGCCTGGTCTTTTGATATAAATCTTCAGTACACCTGTCATATATGGAGGGGGCTGCTATTGCTGACCTCGTCTTCTGCAAATGGTACTTGTTAGGCATGTGCAATTTGTTTCGTTCCGAATTAGTTTTTTAAAGAATTTAGACAAATTTGTTAATTCGGAACTATCTGAATTAACGAAAACCCATTTAACGAAATTTTTCCGAATATTCGTAAATTCGATAAAATTGGACATTCGTAAATTCGGGCATTCGTACATTAGTAAACTAGTGAATTCGTAAATTTGTAAATTCGAAAATTCGGAAATCTGAAATAATAGTTAACTAATAATAAATTAACTATTAATAATTGCTAGTAACTTTTAAATTATAGGTATTGTAATTTCCTTTCAAATTTGGCTGTTAGCGAACGTAACACATACAAATTTATCCAAAGTTATGAATGATCCGAAAAAACGGAATGGAACGTAATGAATTAATAATAATAAATAACAATAATAATAATAACAACGTTTTATTATTATTATTTATTATTAATTTGTTCCGTTCCATTTGTTTAGATGCAGCATTTGTTTTGGATTATTCATAACTTCGGATAAATTCGTATTTGTTACGTTCACTGACAGTCAAATTTGAAAGGAAATTACAATACCTATAATTTAATAGTTAGTTACTGTTTCAGATTTTTGAATTTTCGGGTTTTTAGATTTTCAAACTTCGAATTTACAAATTTCCGAATTTCCGAATTTACAAATGTACGATTTTACGAATTTACGAATTTACAAATGTACAAATGTAAAAATGTACGAATGAACGAATGTACGAATAAACGAATGTTGGAATTTACGAATGTACGAATGAACGCATTTACGAATTTACGAATGAATGAATTTACGAATTGCGATTATAACGAATGACCCGAAAAACGAAAAAAATAATAAACTAATGAAACGAAAACGAAAATGAATGAATTTTTTGGCTGTGCACATGTCTAGTACTTGTCAGACTGATAATGCAAATTAGAAACCTTCTTAAACAATGACCTACAAAAATTAAAAGCAATGCAATGTTTGCTTGTGATGACAAAGGTGTCAGATCCCAGCCCCTGCCACGAATATGTAACGAATTCTGGGTCACTAACCTGCTTCCAGACTCGGCCTCATCCTGCACAGAGATTTTCCATCTTGCAGGACAACAATCTAAGTGGCAGCAGACTGAAGGCACTCGTCATTGGGGTCGGTTAACTGCGGAGTTAAAGAACTGTGGCCGACCTCCCCATTTTTTTTAATGTGTGCCCTGCTTACCTAATGATGGTATCTGGACATTTCAGATACTCACCCATCCAGTGAATCCAGTGTTGACTCACTGAGATCATCTCATGCCTGGCCACAGCTCCGTCCTGCGCTGCCTATATTTTCTCTGATGCCATCGAGAGGCTCGCCGACTCTTTTGGGTTTAGCGGGCGGGATTCTTGAGAATGCGCCAATAGGTTCGCCCCCTCCTCCTGTGCTTGAATGAAAGACTATGCCACCTGGGATATGTGACGTACAGCAGGCAGTGTGCCGTCATTCACCTAAGGCAAGGGACATTAATGGGGAGGTAGGGTGGACTTAACATTAAAAAAAAAACAAAAAACGATGCCCTATTTCAGCAGAGAATAGGAGGAGGGGTGGAGAGGTGGGATAGTCTTCGGGATGGTGAAGGTCCACTTAAACCTTATAATGTATTTTATCGGAAACATGCGCCGTGCACAGTGTCTGCTGTAGCAATTCTGCCTTCTAAGAAAAAGGCTGTAAAACACGCTGTCACACCAGACAGGAATACCACAGAGGTAAATATACAGAAGCGCTCTTCAAACGGACAGGGATTCTTTACATTTTGGTTTAGAGCCAAGGTGTCAAACTCAATTTCATTGTGGGCCACATCAGCCACATCAGCACTACGTTTGCCCTCAAAAAGCCACTTGTATCTGTAAAACTGTCACGTACATGGTAGCAGAGCCTGATATGATAAGGAAGGCCATTCTTACACCTCTGACTTGGTGCCCCTGATAGTGTAAAAAGAAGGTGCAGGAGTACAGAGTGGCACAAGTGCCTGTAGGTCTTCCTAGCAGAGCAGGTGTCCACAACAGGCAGGGTAGTGGCCAGCAGGGGCGGACTGACAACTCATGGGGCCCCCGGGCAATAGGGGATTATGGGGCCCCTGGGAAATAGAAGAAGATTATAGGGCCCCCGGGCAATAGGAGATTATGGGGCCCCCAGGCAATAGGAGATTATGGGGCCCCCAAGCAATAGATTGTGGGGCCACACAGTATACACACACACACATACAGTATACACACACAGACACACAATGTACACACACAGTATACACACACAGAATACACATACACACACTGAAAAGGTACTGGAAAGGCAGGGCAGCTATAATCTTGGGATTTTTAAAAAAACACAGATTTTTACATACTGTCCCTGGTTTTATTGAGGCTGGCAACCCTGATGGGGCCCCCTAGTGGCATGGGGCCCTCGGGCAGTGCCCCAGAGCCCGAAAGGTTAGTCCGCCCCTGGTGGCCAGAGGTCTTCATAAAAGCAGGCAGGCAGGGTGGCAGCTGGTGAACAGCAGACCAAAGCAGGCTGGTACTGGCAATATGAACCAAAAAAAAGAGAAACAAGGGCCTTATCTTATTTGCACTAATATCCACGTAATATTGTTTACCGAGTGTTGCCTTGTGCTGTGTGTTGCCATATCTAGAGACTATCCGACACAGTAGTCTCTGGATATTTGTCAGGTTATTAGTGTCATAACCATCATCTCCCATTGGGGAGAATAATAATCTTTTAATTCATTAATAAATATATCATATTTTTCCCTACGATGTATGCTGTGTCACTCATTTGGTCTTATGGTTCCTTACACTCTTGACAAGGACAACCCTGTTTTTTTTATATATATGGTATTGGCAATAGCAGGCAGGCAAGGTGGGCTGGTAGCAGACAGTGGGTAAGCAGCCACAGCCGATAGACAGGTAGGTCCTGGTGACAGCAGGAGGAATAGCAGAGTCAGGCAAGCCGGGTCATACATTGGGAAGACAGATTAGGTACAGGGGCACAGGCAGGAACATGGTCAAGGTACAAGCCGGGTCAGAAGCCAATCAGTGGAACAGTAGCAAATGGAGCAGGCAGAAGTGGTGGTCAGGAGGCAAGCCGAGGTCCGTCCGATGACTCGCTTCTTCAACTGCCATATAATTGTATTATTCTTATGATAATTATAAGTAGATGTCCAGAGTACCCCCTTACATCAGATGTCAAGAGCTCCCCCACCATCAGAAGTCAAGAGTCCCCCACCCTTCATTACATCACAGTGAACCCCCCCCTTACCTTGTGCTGCTGCCAAAGAAGCTAGGGTGAAGCTGGGAAGCAGAAAGTGCAGGATCTGGAGGAGGACCAGAGGAGGGTTGGAGTCAGCTGCCAGAGTCTCCTGAATGCTAATAACATGGGAGGCAGAGACAAGGGGGTGATACGTATCTGGCAGAGGAGTTCTGTACTCCTCTCTGCTACCGACTGCTAAGACAAAGTGGGGGAGGAGACGAGGGGGAGCCGCAGCTGCAGGAGAATTGTTAGGGCCATATAAAATGGCCTGGCAGGCCGAAATTGGCTTGCGGGCCTTGTCTTTGACGCATGTGGTTTAGAGCTTTATAGATAAAGTATGGAGGAGAAAAAAATAGTGCAAGTAAAGTAATTACAGAAAACAATAATAAAATAAAAATAAACAATAAGCAACACAAAATTAATGGGAATTAAAAGGAAAAGTACTTGACAAGGTTTCTTTGATCTTTGGTTCTAGTCTAGTTCAGTGTAGTCCAAGTCTGATCTGGTGTATCAGAATCATTTACTCTCAAAATACCATTTTAAATGAAAAAATGTTCCAGAGCTGCAATTGTGCCAGTTTTTTTTTTTTTCTGGAACTTCCAATGGCATCACTGAGCCCCCTCCCTACCCAATCAAAATAGCGGGTTTGAAGTAGGAGTACTTTGATTATAGCTCACCGACCGGAACTCAAGAGTGTACACTGCACTGTGCATGTACAACATGTAGACAAGTAAAGAGGTTTTTCTCAAGTAGCACCCCCTAGCTAGTGTGCTAGAGCACTAGATTTTTTGCTGTTAGTGTAGGTAAAATGTTCAGGCCAAACACAGGCAACCAAGCCTGTGTTTTATATGGGTCTGGGCATAGACTCAAGGAGGGCTGGATGACTCACAGACAGAAACCTCCCCCTACTTCTAGAAACTTGGAGAAGACTCTAGAAGAATGGAAGCGGAGGTGAGGAGGAGCTGCCTGGAGTATTCATTAGGGACCTGACCAATCCCCAACAGATGGGTTGGCGCTCTCAAATACTCAGGGCCAGCCCAGCTGGGGCAGTGGAGTTTGGGTGGAAGATGAAGATGCAGTGTTAGGAGGCTGTTGTAGATCCTTGAGGGTAACCCCCTAGTCTGAGGGGGGTGACCTTGGGGTTTGGGAGCTCGGGTGCGGAAGGGACCCTCTTCATGACACACAGAGGTAGAGCAGGAGAAGGCCACAGGAGAACGTTGCCTGGCAAATCTCCAGGGAGAAAAACAACTGGCTGGCTGGTGAGTGTTACAGTCAGGAGGACTGAGAGGCAGTCTGAGGAGACTGGGTGAGAACAGTTTGGGATGGATGCAGAGTAAGCCTTGGAGGACTGTGGAAGATTAGCCAGGAAGGCTAGTGAAAGGGGAAGCTGCAGCCAGGCGGGTTGGCAGTGTCTCAAGAGGTGGTTCTGGGATCAGTAGCCACAGAAGGACAGCTGGGAACTAGGACTTTGCTGCACAAACAAGTCCCCGCCTGTAAAGGGCATTTGCTACCAATCTAACAGTGCCAGCTGGTGCTGGAAGTTGCAGTGCTTCAAGCAAGTGTTGTGCTGGAGGAAGCTGAGCAATGTAAATAGTTACAGTACAGTGGAGAAGACTAGATAAGTGGTGTCTACTACAGAAGAAACTGTCCCTGAAAATTTCTACTGAAGTCAAGTGGGCATCCCATATTACCCTTTTCCCCATCCAAGTTAAACCCCCTAATAAAAATGCAAAACAAAGCATTGGACTGTTCCTTGCCTCAAGTGTGCTGTGAAAATGTGGTGTGCCTGGCTGTGCAGGGTGGGGGATTCCTTTGTACTTCCTTAGGGAGGGAGGGTTGGCGCTACACTCAGAAGAGACATGGCTGCAGACAAGAATATACATGAATCAGAATTAAAGTCCCAAACCAATATAGAGCCTTGCCCAAAAAAAAAGAGAAACCAATTATATTGGAAAGAGCGAGGCCAGGGCTTTATTGGAGTTAAAAACACTGCAACGTATTTTCAACAGCAAAAAACAAAGATATTAACATTTGAACAAAAATTCATGTTAGTCATACAGATGGACTGTGAACTATATAATAAACTTGCTTAAATGTCTATCTTACCTATCAGTTCTAGACTGACAACCAAGGAACCAAAAGTCCAGATGGCATAAAACAAATGATGTTATCATGATGACAAAGTAAAACCCACTGATAAAGCTGTCAGGATACTACAGGGAGCTCAAGGAAAAGAGGTTTAACCTTAAACTGCGTAGAGGGTTCTTTACTGTAGTGTATCCATGAAATTTATTGTATAAATGTAGCAAGGCTTACATCCAAGAACACGGTAAAAGATAAAAAGTTTCAAAATAGCTGCGGCTTAGACCAGCTGGGTGTTTGCGTGGTGACATCAAGGATTAGTGCTCCACCCGACATCGACTGGGAACAGAGGCTATCTATGTTTTGAAATCTTTATCTTTTACTGTGTTCTTGGATGTAAGCGTTGCTAAATTTTTATAATAAATTTTTTGGATACACTACACCATGAAGCCCTTCTCTTTTATCCTTTACCAATGAGACCACCCAGTACCTTGGCTCCTAGGCTTGTGCACAGGCATCTTTACTCCCTATAATATGAGATCCTACAAATCTGGTAAGGGGCATTGATATCATCATTCCCTGACTTCAGAGCATTGGAAGATACACATTGTCTCACATCGTGGTCGTTTAATCTGTGGACTTTTAGTTCTATAAGATTTATGAGCACATGCCATATTTTTCTGATCACCTTTTTACATTGATCATTTATTAACTGCGTTATTTATGTGCTCTGTTTTGATCACCTGCATTTTTCATGCATCTTTTCATTTTTGATATGACAAACTTAACCCTTAACCTTAACCCTTTTTTGGTATCACAATTTTTTCAATTAATATTTTTTTTAACTGATTAGCAGTGGCTGTGCGCCTGTATTCACTACTTTAAATGTTTTCTAGATTTAAGTGTTTTTAGGCTATTTTTGAGCCGCAGCACCTTGTTACATACACTCTGTAGGGGTTAGCGCAGATATTCACCCTCTTTATACATAGTTCAGAAGAGGTATCTCTTATGTGTTGGAGACCACGCTGGATTGACTGAATCGGTCGCTGGTCCTGGGTGGGTGGGTATGTGGGCGGATTGGAAGGATTAATTTAGGTATTACAATTTTTACATAATTACATTGGTCCACCTTGGACCAATGTAAGTACGTATGTGCCCTACCTGGGGGTCTCTCCAGAAGCTGGAAATCACTGTAGTAGACACCACTTATCTAGTCTTCTCCACTGGCTCCTGAGTCCTGTGCCGAGCCGCCACCCTGCTGCATTGTGAACACAGGAGCTCACCTATTCCTCACATGTGCCATTTCCATTTTATCTGATAGTTTATGCGATGTGTCATAAATTATCGACCAAAAGGATATAGAGAAGGACATCCAGTAAGGACAGCCGGAAAACCACGGATGTGGTATGTATAAAAAAACAAAAAGGAAAAGATGATTCATTATTTTGGGCCAGACAGAGCTTTAGGGCGGTAGTCGCCAACTAGTGGTCCATGGACCACTGATGGTCCACGTGAAAAAATTTGGTGGTCCTCAGGGGTGCTACCGCAAATCAACATTGTGGGAGATGTATATTGCCCAATGTTGTTTCCAGTGTTGTTCTCAATGCGAGCTTACAGTCAATACTGTTGCATTATTCCGGCTTCTGAGAACTCAGAGGGAGGTGCTGGGATTAGTGCAGAGAGTGGGAGGTGAAGAAGGGGGGGACTTTCAATGGCAGGACTGATCACAGACTGAGAGGCAGCACAGAGCTCGAGCACATGGCTGAGTAAGGGGGTGAGTTCCAATATTGAGTCTGTGTAAGGCAGCAGTGTGAAACAGAGTGCGGGGGGGGGGGGGGGGGCAGGGAGCCAGAGCATTGTCTGTATAAGGCTGCAGTGTAATCCAGGGGTAAGGAGGCAGAGAGCCAGAGCATTGTGTGTATAAGGCAGCAGTGTGATCTAGGGGAAGGGGAAAGACGGAGCATTGTGTGTATAAGGAAGCAGTGTGATCTAGGTGGAAGGGGAAAGATGGAGCATTGCCTGTATAAGGAACCAGTGTGATCCAGGCTAAGGGAGGCAGAGAGCAGGAGCAGTGTGTGTATAAGGCAGCAGTGTGATCCAGGGAAAGGAGGGCAGAGAGCCTGAGCAGTGTGTGTATAGAGCAGCAGTGTGATCTAGGGGGAGAGGGCAGAGAGCCGGAGCATTGTGTGTGTATAAAGAAGGAGTGTGATCTAGGGGGAGGTGGAAAGATGGAGCATTGTGTGTATAAGGAAGGAGTGTGATCTAGGGGAAGGGGTGGAAAGATGGAGCATTGTGTGTATAAGGAAGCAGTGGGATCCAGGGGGAGGGGAGCAAAGAGCCTGAGCAGTGTGTGTATAAGGCAGTAGTGTGATCCAGGGAGAGGGTGGAAGAGAGCCAGGGCAGAGAGCCAGAGCCACAGGCAGGGGAAAAAACAACAAGATCACTTAGTAAATGCTCCACATTATACACAGTAAACATTGTGGCACTCATTTAACCCCTTGATCGCCCCTAGATTTTAACTCCTTCCCAGCCAGTGTCATTAGCACAGTGGCAGTGTATAGTATTAGCACTGATCTCTGTATTAGTGCCACTATTGATGTCGGTGTCAGTCAGTTAGTGTATTACCCTGAGCCAGAGTCAGTTAGTGTCAGATTTTCTGCCGCACTATCACAGTCCCACTATAAGTCATTGATCACCGCCATTACTAGTATATAAAAAAAAAAATTCTATCATCTATACCAGACCCTATAACTTTCACGCAAACAATATAATATACACTTATTGGGATTTTTTTTTTACCAAAGACATGTAGCAGAATAAATTTTGGCATAACTTTATGAAGAAATTAGATTTTTGATTTTTTTTTTTATATTGGATGTGTTTTATAGCAGAAAATAAAAAATGTTGCTGTTTTTTTTTAAATTTTTCGTATTTTCATTTATATCTCAAAAAATAAAAAATGCAGTGCTAATCAAATACCACAAAAAGAAAGCTATTTGTGTGAAAAGAAAATGAAAATATCATTTGTGTACAGCGTTGCGTGACCGCGCAGTTGCCAGTTAAAGTAGACGCAGTGCCGAATAGCAAAAAAAATACCCTGGTCATGAAGGAGGTAAAATCTTCTGGATGTCAAGTGGTTATTCAAGCAAATTTTGCCTAAACAGCTATATTTTTCCAAAGTCGTTTTTGGAATCTCATCTAGTTATGAATGTCATACGATGTATCCAAAATCTAACTGGTTTCCCATCAACATTTCTTCTTTTAGGTGTGTTGAAGAGACATTCAACTGCCATGCTTTTAGCACCACCACGTTCCCTGCCTTGACCACTTCTAGAAAATGCTATGTAAGGTGCCAGTCAGGTCACCAAGAACACAATCAGTGTGGAAATCTAATAGTCATTATTGCAAGATCGCAATGTTGCCCATCCAGCACTGGTATGCCAAGACTGCAATGAAGATAATTACATTAATAGGCTTAATTGAGCTTGGAGCCCAAGCCAAGGTAGAGTTACATGGATTGGGATCTAAACCTCCCTTCTAATTTTATCACTGCCAGTGTCGTTACCAGGGAAGGTACACTTTACTGCTCATTGGCTAACAAACATCCACTTGAACAGACCAACAAAAGTAATCAGTTGTGGCCTGCAATGGAATGTGCTGGAGAACCGCCACGCGTCCAGGCCAGTCCCTAATGATCTCCTGTAATCTTATGTCTACACGACCAGCGACAATAACACCTTCAACATAAATAGGGAACCACCATCCCCTGGCAGGTGTCCATACTTCTTTAATACCCATAACCAATGGGATTACCACTTTTCCTTAGGTATAGCTATTGCCACTGTATCCAGGTAAGATGTCATGTTTGGTGTCTGGTGTTTATAAGACATGTTGTAACTCTATCCTTGGCATCACCGCGTTGTCATGATTTGAACCTTAGAACCTGCTGGCTAGGGACATCATATCCATTGTGGTGGTTTGACCAATGACAATAGTTATCTGTTGTTTTTGCATAATTGACCTGCAAGTGAACCCCCATACACACGATCAGAAAAAAAAAAAAAAACTTGGATGGTTTTTCCGAGGGAATTCGGCTCAAGCTTGCCTTGCATACACACGGTCACACAAAAGTTCTCTGAACTTTCGACCGTCAAGAACGCAGTGATGTACGACACTACAATGAGCCGAGAAAATGAAGTTCAATGCTTCTGAGCATGCGTCAAATTGTTTCCGGGCATGCGTGATTTTTTGCACGCCCGAATTGCATACAGACGAACGCATTTTCGGATAGGGACTTTTTCCGACCGAAAAATAGAGAACCTTCTCTCAATCTTTTGCTGGCTGGAATTCTACCAGCAAAAGACCGATGGAGCATACACACGGTCTGATTTTCTGGCCAAAAGCTCACATCCGACTTTTGCTGGCAGAATTTCTGATTGTGTGTATGGGGCATAAGTCACTTTACAGTGAAAGTTTTCATTTACAAACATTATGAAGTTGGAATTCACACCTCCTGTTGTCACACATATTTTGTTCAAGCTTAGATATTCACACTTTACACGTGAAAACCCACTTTTGGTTAAAAGTCCACCATGTGTCTTGTTTTCTTTTGCCCATCCAGCACTTGACTAGGGTGCTACAGATGTCCCCCAACAGTAGTGCACTACATATACCACTCCTCCCAATTTACTTTAAAAAAAAAAAAAAAAAGGACGAAACAAATACAAATTTGGAGAAAAATTTGGCCATATTGGCATTTATTAACAAGCATCCAAAGATAAACATAATAAAGTAACATAATATAAAAGTTGCCAGTCTTGGGAGGCACTGAAGAACTAACATTAGGTTGTATATCTGCATTAATATTTAACGATCCCCAGCCACACAACATCGGCTTGGGGACAAACCCAGTTCTCTGCAGATAGCTCCTTGTTATCACTTCCCAGTTAACCCACCATTAACTGGGATCCCACACAGGACGCCACATACCTTAGATGGGTCCTTACTAACAGTTGTTACCAAAAATGTGAATGCCCTCGAAGACCCTAACCGCCAAGGCCCCATGGCCATCAGTAGAACAGATCCAAAGCAGGACGGGAAGATTCCTTCACGTCCGTTGGCTCGAACTGATTTGCCACCTTACTTATCTCCACCCTGTATACCCCTTGCAGCCCATCTACTCTTCATAAACTAGCCAATCAAGGTAAGTAACCAGCCTCCTTGCTATTGCTAATTTAACCTTATCGTTCCTTGTATCTCCTGCCCCCCTAGTCATGCAGCCCTTCACCTATTTCTTATTTTGCTTTGGGCTTATCTTTACTGACCTTTTATTAACTTGTCTACCTCTTCCACCTGCATCTCCACCCATTCCACCTCCTGAATTTGACTGAGAGCATAGCCCCACCTTCGGGAATCCATACTCAAGGTGGCAGCACTCGAAAAGGAAATACTAGCTAGATTCTAGGTGACTAATGGGTTCTAACTTTTGAACAACAATTCAGATTCACTTCTTTAGCGATAACTCCCTAGGGAGCCAATGGAAATAATAAGTCTCCTCTACCTTTGGCTACCTGCTCTGAATATTTAACCAAGGGCTCACCCATAATCAAGCCCCAGTCAATAGGGTCTTTTTATCATTTATTGTAATGCTGAAAACTGGAGAGAGGGTTCAAGGGTGCAGGATATCATAAAATGGTAGGATGGGTATACTGAATCAGCAACAGGTCCTACGAGAGCGACATCAAAAGGAGAGGCTGAGAGTCAGTGGACAGCCATATAAATCTGTGATTTCTGTCCCTCTATAAGCAGACAAAAATATCTCAGTCCAGGGGTGTCAAACTCAATTTCATCGTGGGCCGTATCAGCATTATGGTTGCCCTTGAAGGTTGTATCTGTATAGCGAATGGTGCAAATCTAAAAAGGAGGGATGCACACCGCTGGTATATCAATAGAAACTTTACTGGTGACTCCTCAGACAGAATATCTGAGTGGAACCCCCTTACCTTGTGCTGCTGTCAGGAAGAAGCAGGGGGCAGAGCTGGGAGGCAGAAAGTTCAGGGTCTGGACGAGGACTAGGGAGGGCTGGAGTCAGCTGATAGAGTCTGAATGAATGCTGCAACCGGTGTCTGTGAGCTGTTGCAGCTGCTCAGAGAGGCGCAGGATCTGTAGAACGAGCTCTGTCCTCCTCTCTGCTGTTGACTACAGAGACGGGGGGGACCTCTTTGTGGTTGCACTGGGAAGTGCAGGATCTGGCAGAGTTCTGTCCTCCTCTCTGCTTCTGACTGCTGAGACAAGGTTGGGGTAGAGACAAGAGGGGTGTCACAGCTGCAGGAGAAGTGTGTGGGCCACATGAAATTTCCTGGTGGGCCGCATTCAGCCCGCAAGCCTTCTGTTTGACACATGTGCCCCAGTCTATCTGCAAAGATCCCTCTTCCAAGGTCCAAATGGAAGCTTCTACCCAGTTACCTTCAGACATGAACTTCAGCAAGTGGCTTGGTACCAGGACCCTCAGCACATTGCTCATGCCGATGTTATGCCCTGGCTGCAATTCTTCATGCAGGCCTCCACCCAGGGAGAAACCGCAGAGAGTTCTGGAAATGTACCCCAAAACAAATATCATCGGCCCAGGCCAGCTAATCTGCCCTCAAGGAGCTTACAATTGAAGGACCCTAACTCACAATTATACACATACAAGGGCCAATTAACCTACCAGAATGCCTTTGAAGTGTGGGAGGAAATTAGAGTACCCACACAGGGAGAACATGCAAATTCTAATATCAACCGACGACCCTTGTTGTACAGCCCCTGATCAATTCCACACAACCCCAGTACCATTACTCCCAACACCCCCCCCTTCCACCCACCATGGTTCCCAGGCTCTGCTGCCCCCACATGTCCCAAATCCATTCTCTCATCTCACCTACCTAGTAAGAACCCAGAAGAGTCATGTATTACATAGTTACAGTACATAGTTACATAGTTACATAGTAGTTCAGGTCGAAAAAAGACACAAGTCCATCATGTGTGTGATTATATATATTAGTATTACCTTGTATATCCCGGTATGTTGTGGTTGTTCAGGTGCTTATCTAATAATTTCTTGAAACTATCGATGCCCCCGCTGAGACAACCCCCTGTGGAAGGGAATTCCACATCCTTGCCGCTCTTACAGTATAGAACCCTCTATGTAGTTTAAGGTTAAACCTCTTTTCTTCTAATTTAAATGAGTGGCCATGAGTCTTGTTAAACTCCCTTCCGCGAAAAAGTTTTATCCCTATTGTGGGGTCACCAGTACGGTATTTGTAAATATCCCCTCTCAAGCGTCTTCAGAGAGAATAAGTTCAGTGCTCGCAACCTTTCCTCATAACTAATATCCTCCAGACCCCTTATTACCTTTGTTGCCCTTCTTTGTACTCGCTCCATTTCCAGTACATCCTTCCTAAGGACTGGTGCCCAAAACTGGACAACATACTCTATGTGTGGCCGGACCAGAGTCTTGTAGAGTGGGAGAATTATCATTTTATCTCTGGAATTAATCCCCTTTTTAATGCATGCCAATATTCTGTTTGCTTTGTTAGCAGCAGCTTGGCATTGCATACCATTGCTGAGCCTATCATCTACTAGGACCCCCAGGTCCTTTTCCATCCTAGATTCCCCCAGAGGTTCTCCCCCCAGTGTATAGCTTGCATTCAAATTTTTGCCACCCAAATGCATTATTTTACATTTTTCTACATTGAACCGCATTTGGCATGTAGTTGCCCACCCCATTAATTTGTTCAGATCTTTTTGCAAGGTTTCCACATCCTTAGCTTAGTATCGTCCGTAAATACAGAGATTGAACTCTTTATCCCATCCTCCAAGTTGTTTATGAACAAATTAAATAGGATCGGTCCCAGCACAGAACCCTGGGGGACCCCACTACCCACCCCTGACCATTCTGAGTACTCCCCATTTATCACCACCCTCTGAACTCGCCCTTGTAGCCAGTTTTCAATCCATGTACTCACCCTATGGTCCATGCCAACGGACCTTATTTTGTACATTTAACGTTTATGGGGAACTGTGTCAAATGCTTTTGCAAAATCCAGATACACCACGTCTTTATTTAGATGGCAACTCACCTCCTCATAGAAGGTTAATAGATTGGTTTGGCAAGAACGATTCTTCATGAATCCATGCTGATTACTGCTAATGATACCGTTCTCATTACTAAAATCTTGTATATAGTCCCTTATCATAACCTCCAAGAGTTTACATACTACTGATGTTAGGCTAACTGGTCTGTAATTCCCAGGGATGTATTTTGGGCCCTTTTAAATATTGGGCTACATTGGCTTTTCTCCAATTAGCTGGTACCATTCCAGTTAGTAGACTGTCAGTAAAAATTAGGAACAATGGTCTGGCAATTACTTGACTGAGTTTCCTAAGTACTCTCGGGTGCAAGCCATCTGGTCCTGGTGATTTATTAATGTTAAGTTTCCCAAGTCTAATTTGAATTCTGTCCTCTGTTATGGAGGTGTTTTCTGTGATGTGTCATGAGGATAAACACTGCAGTTTTGGTTACTGAAGCCCCCCGATTCCCGCATGAAGACTGAGGAGAAGAATAAATTCAATACCTACGCCATCTCCCCATCCTTTGTAACCAAATGTCCTTCCTCATTGTTTATGGGGTCAATATGGTCTGTCCTCCCTTTTTTTACTGTTTACATACTTAAAGAATTTCTTGGGATTTATTTTCCTCTCCTCCGCTATGTGTCTTCTATGTTCTATCTTAGCCGTCCTTATTGCACCCTTACATTTCTTGTTGCATTCTTTATAAAGTCTGAATGCTGATGATGATCCCTCAACCTTGTATTTTTTGAAGGCCTTCTCCTTTGCTTTTATATGCATTTTTACATTGGAGTTAAGCCATCCAGGACTTTTGTTTGCTCTTTTAAATGTATTACCCAATGGGATGCATTGGCTAATGCCCTTATTTAATATGCTCTTAAAGCAAACCCATTTCTCCTCCGTGTTCTTTGTTCCTAAGATTTTATCCCAATTTATGCCTTCTAGCAAGGTTCGTAGTTTGAATCACTTCCAGGTTCTGATTATTATTTTCTCCAGTAAGAAGAAGCTAATGGAGTGTGATACATTACCATACAAAATACATATAAAATACATTACCATACAGTCTTACTGCTTCCTGTAGACATTTTACTGTCAATTCCCACCAATAGTCCAGCGTTGAGGGTCCATTCACTTCTCTGTGGTGTCCATTGAAAGTGAATAGGCTGCCAAAGCATAAATCCATAAATTACCCTTTTTTTGAAAGGCAATATACTACTGTGCATTGCCATATGTTGTGCGCTACAATGCAGGTGTGTTGCCCCAATTTTAAAGTGTAAGTCTTCCCTAACAATAAAATGCCTGCATCTACAGACTTCCACGATCTAACACTTACCTTTCTTGCCCTGTAAAGAAGAAATCAGTATACATAGCTTTTTTGAAGCCGATCTGGTCTCCAGCAGCGGAAGCTCTGCAGAGAAGACAGCCGACAACGGCTGCGAAATGAATGGGAAGTGACGTCACCCATAGACTTACTATGGGGCTTCCATTCTCAGATGTGTTCACTGCACCCACCTTCACAGCGACCCGCTGACAGCTCAGCATGAGATCGGGTCGAATCGGCTTCAAACAAGGTATGTGCAGTATACTTATTTCTTCTTTACAGGGTTAGATAGGTTAGTATTAGATTGTGGATGTCTGTAGATGTAGGGATTTTAGTCTTAGGGTGGACTTCTACTTTTTTAGCACAGCAACATAGTAATGCATGTTACGTGCGTTACTCCTACATGGAACTGTAAAGGAGCCCTCAATCTCATAGCTCCAACACCATACTTAGCCTAGGAGGTTACGTTTTTGTTTGACCAAACCTTATGGTGGTCATACAAACTTTGACAAATGATTGACTCCTTTTCCAGTTAATCTCTTCCGAATGTGGATCGCTCTTCAGAGACCAAAGAAAGTGTGAGCAAGCCCTTGTTGTCCTTGGAAAAATTGTTGATTGCAAACCTCTCTGATCAAAGAATAGCATAAAGTAATAAAAAAGAAAACATAAACGGATACAGTAACAAATGAAATAAATTCCAGCAAAGGCCATAAGGAACAGAGCGCTGCGCTACACGTGAGGAGCCCGGAACCTTTCTGAAAAGAATGGAGCTTATCTCAGACTGTTTAATTACCTTCTTGGCACAGTATATGCAGTGAAAAAAAAGATAGCATGACATCTGCAAAAATAAAACTCCAGCCAAGAATCACATGGACTCTGACATTTTAGGAAGTGTTTTGTTTTTCCTTGGGTTTGGTGACTTTATGCAGCGCTGGGGTCCCGGCTTCAGTTATAACAATAAAGATCCAACACTCAACCCTGTCCTCCAATAAAGAGGACCTGTTACATCATTTTTTAGTAGAAACAGCGTTGGGTGAAGGCAGCCAAAGGGTAAAGCTGACTTCTAGGCAGATATAAAAGTCATACTTTGATGCAACTTTGTATCTATCTGTAAAATGCAACTGATACTTGGAATTCAGACCCTTTATATTACATGTGCAGAAGCACTCAATCTAAGAGAAGGAGTAGTGGCACTAAGAACCAATCAGGTGAGTACATGGACTGACAAGGAACATGCTTATAGGAGAAGAGAGCAGCATGAGCAGAGGGATGAAGCCATCGATCTGCTGTTGCTCTTTCATTGTCCAATTAGTAGGCTGGGAGATGGAAAGGTGACAACACAGAATCCTCTAACTGGCTGTGTCAAGCTCCCTTTTAACAATCAATTCATATGTTTAGTAGTTTGCCAAACTGCTTATATTTTTAAAGTAGTTGTAGCACTCCTCTGACACCCCAAAGGCAGGATAGCACCTCCAGAGGCAGGGGCAGGCTAGCATTTTACCCCAGAGCTGAGTCCATGGCTAAAATGGGGGGCCAAGAAAGAATATTGGGCACCAGTCAAGTTTTATTGCAGAACGGTTAAAGAGGTGAGGGTTAGGGGTCCTAGATATTGTAGCAGATCACCTACAGACTCTCCAGATCAACATCCAGTTTCAGTGTGTCAGAACCTTTAAGCCGACCCAGCAACACTGTAAGCAAGTTCCCAAATTTCAGTGCATCCTCCAAGTGAGCCACCAGGCCATTCTGAGAGACCAGCCTTCTTTCTGGCTCTCTCAAGCAAGGGGCCTCCCCTGGGTCTCTTCCTTGGCATGTCTTCCTTCAGACCAGGCAGGACAGCTTCAGGACCACTTCAGCACACGTTAGGCCCCAAAACAGGCTATTGGACCTAACAGCAGTGCTCCATCCAGCAGAACCTCCCTGAGCTTCAGCCCAGGCCTAGTCCCAAATATTTATATCGTCCCCCAGCATGCACCAGTAGCATAAACCTACCACTGGATTGGCTGAAAAAAAAATATAAATATTCATAACTTAGATTGGAGATCTCATTCTATGACCAGCAATAACAGCGACGCCTACTGGCAAAAGTGAGAAATCACAAGCGAACTTGAAGTGAAATGAATAATTTTATATATATATATATATATATATATATATATATATATATATCAATCATATATACACAGTGCCTTGAAAAAGTATTCATAACCCTTGAAGTTTTCCACATTTTGTCATGTTACAACCAAAAACGTAAATGTATTTTATTGGGATTTTATGTAATTGACCAACACAAAGTGGCACATAATTGTTACGTGGAAGTGGCACAACTGCAAACCTACCAAGACATAGCTGTCCACCTAAACTGACAGGCCGGGCAAGGAGAGCATTTATCAAAATGTTGAAAACCATTTATCATTTTCCTTCCACTGCACAATTATGTGGCACTTTGTGTTGGTCTATCACATAAAATCCCAATAAAATACATTTACGTTTTTGGTTGTAACATGACAAAATGTGGAAAATTTCAAGGGGTATGAATAATTTTTAAAGGCACTGTGTATATATATATATATATATATATATATATACATATATATATATATATATATATATATATACATATATATATATATATATATATATATATATATATATATATATATATATATATATACATATATATATATATATATATATACACACACATATATATATATATATATATATATATATATATATATATATATATATATATAAAATAACAAACATGTTATACTTACCTGCTCTGTGTACTAGTTTTGCACAGAACAGGCCAGATCCTCTACTTCTCAGGTTCTCCACCGGCGCTCCTGGCTCCTCCCACTTGACCAGTGCCCCCAATAGCAAGCTGCGTGCTATGGGGGCACTGGTGTGTGCTCGCTCCCGAGCTTCGGCTTGGTCCCGCCCCCACTCTCTCCTCATTGGCTCACTGGCTCAATCAATGAAGAGAGAGAGAGACCCGGGACACCTGAGGTTCCCGTGCAAATCGCTTGATCAAGATTGGGCTCAGGTGAGTATTGGGGGGGGGACTGTGGGGGGGAGCAGCACACAGAAGGTTTTTTATCTTCAGGTATAGAATGCATGAAGGTAAAAAAACCTTTAGCCTTTAGAAAACACTAGGTGAAAAAACTATACAATTAGTCTGAGCTAACTACAGCCCAGCCAAAAAATAAATGGAC
Source organism: Lithobates clamitans (assembly GCA_037952925.1). Classification (NCBI taxonomy): domain Eukaryota; kingdom Metazoa; phylum Chordata; class Amphibia; order Anura; family Ranidae; genus Lithobates; species Lithobates clamitans. Next base: position 3,659,630 of record JBBGZY010000474.1, on the reverse strand, counting down.
ATAGTAGCCCCTGTTTAGGGCAAGGGGGCTACAATAACATAAGAAGTGTTGTTCTGCAGTCCGCAGAGGGGAACTAGACAAGGCTAACTGGATTTCTGGCAGATGAACAGGTATTTTTCTTCCACTTATCAAACAGATACAGAATAATAATAATACACTGACTCACACTGACATACTTATTATAAAGGAGAGAATAAAAGAAGATTGTAAAATACTGATAACTTAAAAACAGAGTGACTGTTAATAGGTAACGATGTTAACTTTAGATAATTGATTTATTCATCATTCCGTCTATAAAGATGAACACCCGGCAATTTATTGTAGTTTAGTTTACTGGATTTGTGTTTATTGCCCATGTTTGCTGGGACATGAGTCATGGTGTTATGTTTTTTATTTATCTGCTTATTGCAAAGAGTATTGCTAGGAATTTTACTAATTAGACGGGCCGTGATCTCATTAATATGAAGTGCCAATGATGTCTCTGGTCTTTAGTGAACAGATGGGTAATGGATGGTTTGTATTTTCATAAATATGAAGCGTTGGTGATGTCACTGGTCTCTAGTGATTGGGCAGGCTGTGTTCTCATGAATATGAAGTGTCGGTGATGTCCCTGGTCTCTAGTGATTGGATGGGCTGTGTTCTCATGAATATGAAGTGTCGGTGATGTCACTGGTCTCTAGTGATTGGGCAGGCTGTGTTCTCATGAATATGAAGTGTCGGTGATGTCACTGGTCTCTAGCGATTGGGCAGACTGTGTTCTCATGAATATGAAGTGTCGGTGATGTCTCTGGTCTCTAGTGATTGGACAGGCTGTGTTCTCATGAATATGAAGTGTCAGTGATGTCACTGGTCTCTAGTGATTGGACGGGCTGTGTTCTCATGAATATGAAGTGTCGGTGATGTCCCTGGTCTTTAGTGATTGGACAGGTTGTGTTCTCATGAATATGAAGTGTCGGTGACGTCACTGGTCTCTAGTGATTGGGCAGGCTGTGTTCTCATGAATATGAAGTGTCAGTGATGTCTCTGGTCTCTAGTGATTGGACGGGCTGTGTTCTCATGAATATGAAGTGTCAGTGATGTCACTGGTCTCTAGTGATTGGACAGGTTGTGTTCTCATGAATATGAAGTGTCGGTGATGTCCCTGGTCTTTAGTGATTGGACAGGTTGTGTTCTCATGAATATGAAGTGTCGGTCATGTCACTGGTCTCTAGTGATTGGACGGGCTGTGTTCTCATGAATATGAAGTGTCGGTGATGTCACTGGTCTCTAGTGATTGGATGGGCTGTGTTCTCATGAATATGAAGCGTTGGTGATGCCACTGGTCTCTAATGATTGGACGGGCTGTGTTCTCATGAATATGAAGTGTTGGTGATGTCACTGGTCTCTAGTGATTGGACGGGCTGTGTTCTCATGGATATGAAGTGTCGTGATGTCACTGGTATCTAGTGATTGGACGGGCTGTGTTCTCATGAATATGAAGTGTTGGTGATGTCACTGGTCTCTAGTGATTGGACAGGCTGTGTTCTCATGAATATGAAGTGTTGGTGATGTCACTGGTCTCTAGTGATTGGACGGGCTGTGTTCTCATGAATATGAAGTGTCAGTGATGTCACTGGTCTCTAGTGATTGGACGGACTGTGTTCTCATAAATATTAAGTGTCGTGATGTCACTGGTCTCTAGTGATTGAACGGGCTGTGTTCTCATGAATATGAAGTGTCGGTGATGTCACTGGTCTCTAGTGATTGGGCGGACAGTGTTCTCATAAATATTAAGTGTCGGTGATGTCACTGGTCTCTAGTGATTGGACGGGCTGTGGTCTCATGAATATGAAGTGTCGGTGATGTCACTGGTCTCTAGCGATTGATTTGGGTCCTCTGCTCCCAACAGCCTAGTTTGAGGCTTTAACCTCACTGACACCCCCCAGTTTACAAGAATTGTACTTATAACTCTATGGAAAACTGCAGGATTTATTGGCAAGTTAAAGTCAACCAACATAAGAATGAATACACAATCAGATTCACAGGGTTCTTGGCAGTGATCTTAAACTCCAGCATATACTGCGGCCTTAACGGCGTAACTGTAGCTCTCCTTGTGAGATGAACTGCAACAAGTGAAAACAAAAGTATGAACAGGGTTAGGCTAGGTCACTTGAGAGCTCTCCTGACTAGAGAGCCAGGATTAGGCTCAAGATTATGGATTTAAAGCCAAACACAAATTTTCAGGATAAAAACTTCTGGATATAGTCATTAAGTCTTCTGTAAGTGTTGTAAGTCTTCTGCCGGCTAAATTGGGGCCCTTGAAAACGTTGGCGCGCTGGGATGGGGAACTTCTATGGTTTGAGTAGAGAAGGGCTGCAGAAGATTGATGATGTCATCATTCTGGTAAACCTCCTTTTTTCGGGAGGCTCCTAGTGTTTGACTGACAGCAATGTGTAATACAGTACAGCCTCACTATTTCTCAACACTGGTCTCCCTCACTCAGTCCTTCTGTACAGGGCATTGCATGAAGCTAATGCCAATGCAGGATGCATATACATATAATGGCTAGATTTGTTTAAAGAATTTTAATGCAAGAATTCATAGTATTTTTTAATATACCTGCCTGGAGTAAACTTTTGAGATTCTGTCATATAAAAGCAAGACCTGTGCTGTTGACCTATTTTGTATGCTCTTAAAGGTGCTGGAAGATCACCTGGATTAGACTACAAAGGAGACATTAAGATTGTAAGCCTTTTGCCAAATGACTGCATTACACAAATTAAACACAACAACCTAAAACAAATATTGATCACCTTTTTCCAATGAGATGGCTTGCAGCAAGTCCATGCTGCGTGGAAAAAGGAAATATAACAAATGTTTTCATCTAGTGGAAAATTTCACAGTTATAAACCTTATCTAAATCATTTCATTATTGCGTTTGATATTATCTAAATGCTTTCAGTAAATAAAGTGTTTGATAAGCGAATAGTGCAAGTATAATGTTACAAATGACAAGACTCCCTGCTTCTGTCACTGTGCAGTCCCATTTCCGAGACATCACTTTATATTCAGGAGAATGCAGCAGTGGCGGCCCGTCCATAAGGGGCGCAGGGGCGCCCCCCCAATCCATGCGACCGGCCCCTAATCTACATGCAGGGCATGAATTTCAATGGGATGTTTTTTTAAGCACATGATTAGAGCCCGAGGTTCTAATTGGCTTCAAAAAAGGGTGGGCTCGGGGTTCAGAGCACTGCGCCCTGAGCCCACCCAGTTGTGTGACAATAGAGAATTAATATTTGCTATTGTGTTCCTGATTTTCCACCCAGCTAATCAGGAAGCGGGTCCTAAAACCTGATGATTGGCCAGGGAGTCTCAGGACACACTTCCTGTTCGGCCAGGAGGCAACGGCCTGGCTCTTTCTTCCCCCTGCCTCCTAAGATAAGGCCTCTGACTGCCTTCCCATCAGTCTCCCGTGGGGGGGGGTTGATCGCCACATTCCAGCCTGTCCCCTGCGGGGGGGTCGATTGCCGCATTCCTGTCCATTTCCTGTGGGGGGTCAGTCGATCGCCACATTCCTGTCCGTCTCCCACAGGGGGGTGGGTCGATCGCCCTATTCATTTCTGTCTCCCACATGGGGGCGGGGGTCAATCGCTGCATTCCCATCCCATCTCTTGCCCCCTCCACTAAAATATTGAGCACTGGCCACCACTTGAACGCAGTCTATTATTACTAGGGACCTGCCTGGAAAGTGGCGCATCTGTTCGATGTGTACAACCTACTACAGCACAACTGACATTTACAAACCTACTACAGCACAGCACATAGGGTTCCCTCTAAAGACACATACTAAACCCGTATCCTTGATGAGGGTCTGGTATGGGTTTTAAGGAGTCGCCATGTAGAAAAACCAGAAAAAAAAAACAAAAATGAATACCAAACTACTGTCCAAGCTTGAAGCCTGGTTGGCCAGGAAAGGTGTGTGTGTGTGTGTGGGGGGGGTTATCGGGAGTGCGTGCCTCCCATTCTTCCCTAAATATACTAGAGCTCATGCCCTCAAATTGGGGAGAGTACCTTGCCAGGGGGGGTCTTATGTTGATGAGGACAAGGGCTTCTTTCCCACAACCTTGGCCTGGTGGTTGTAGGGGACTACTGGCGGGACCCATATCAAAATATGAAAGGACCTGGAAGTAGGAGGTACATAGTACCCCTTGTTACTTACTCAGAAAAAAAATGCAAAGTAAATAAACATATGGACACCTTTGACAAGTCACTTATTAACCACTTCACCTCCGGAAGATTTTACTCCTTTCATGACCAGGCCATTTTTGCGATTCGGCACTGTGCTATTTTAACTAACAATTCCGCGATCATGTACCACTTTACGTAAATTAAATTTATGTCATTTTTTTCACACAAATAGAGCTTTTTTTTGGTGGTATTTGATCACCACTGGGTTTTTTATTTTTATTTTTAAAAAAAAGAGCAAACATTTTGAAAAAAAAACAATATTTTTTACTTTCTGGTGTAAAACATATACAATAATAAAACATTTTTAAAAATATTTTTTTTTCATAAACTTAAGCCAAAATAGATTCTGCTACATGTCTTGAGTAAACAAAAATCCCAATAAGGGTATATTGATTGGCTTGTGTGAAAGTTATAGCGTCTACAAATTATGGTATATATATTAATTTTATATATTTTTTTATACTAGTAATTGTGGCGATTAGCGACTTATAGTGGGACTATGATAGTGAGGCAGGCAATCTGACTGGGTGGGAACTGACCATTTTTGGTCAATTATGTCTGGATGCCCACCAGCTTGTTTACAAGCCAAGAGGCAGTAGAATAGTGGTTTCACTATCCTAACAACCAATGACACTGTGCAGCCTGCACACCAGAAGTATTAATTTACTGGTGGTAGTAATACCGCCAATAAAAGAACTACTTCCTGCTGCATAAGCAGCAGGATGTTCGGTTCTGGCAAACTGGTCAAATGGTTTGGCTGATCAACGAACAAGCAAAGTTTGTGAAGAACCTTGCACTGGGCCTAACCCAAACCTCATCACTATTCCTTTGGTATTCTCTATAATAAAAATAAAAAATCCACCATTAGGATTGAAAACTCCTTCTGATGACCATAGCAGCTGGCCTGAAAACTCAAGAGATTTTCAGCAATTCACTGCTCCAACATTTGTGAAAAACGTAAAATAAATGGTTTAGGTGGGCTGTGGCCAAACAAGACCTTCAAATCATGCTGCATGAGACGTAAAGTATCACTTGACTGTGTCCCGGGGATTATAGGAAGACTGATTGGGAACATTCTTTACAAACGTGCTCTGCAGACCTTTATCTTTTATCACTTTGCCCCTGCTAGATCTATTGATTTACTTTTACTCTTGTAAAGTGATAAACTCATATTTTAAGGCCACCATGAATATCACTCAAACACCTGCGATTGCCTCATAAACTTGTATAGCTTTTCTACTACAACCCTTCCCTCACAGGTCCAAAATACACAAGAACGCCATAAAAATTAGACATTTGTACACTTGTCATAAACTCCAAGCAATACGGCCTATGATCCGTCAGTCTCTTCACGTCACAGGCACAATTTCTGGAGGTAAATTACAAACAAGGTATTTCGCAAAAGTAACATTTTCCTGGTAAAACTTTACAGCAGATGTTCATGGGATTAGGTGTTCGGGAGGATGTTTGACACCCAAGATGATGAAAGGTCTGACGTTGACAGAAGTGTGAAAGATCAAAAAAAGATACATAAAGCAATAAAATGTGTCCTTGCAAAACAGAACTAACACAAAAAAAATTACCAATTGTGTTTTGAAGCATATTTTCATTTAAGTCCAATTCGAGGCCCATTAATTCTTATTGTGTTAGACCCCAGCAGATAGTACTAAGAGCATTGATTTGTAAAGATACTGTAACGGTAGTTATCTCTAGCAGCCCTTTTCACCATGTTCCCAGTCTCCTTCACCATGTCTTCAGTCTCCAATCACACCTGTAGCATGCCTGCAGTCCTAAACTCTCAATCATGTTCCTGCAATGTCATTCTGTCTCAAGGTCTTCTGATGAAGACTTTAAGCGGTGCCGCCCCCCCCCCCAAAAAAAAAAAAAATATAGCAAGCATTGATTTGTAAAGATACATTAATGGTAGTTATTTTTCTTCTACCATGTTCCCAATCTCCGACTATCTCCAGCACTATGTCTCAAATCTCCAACCACACCTGTAGCATGCCTGCAGTCATAAACAATCTCTCGTAGTATGGCAACGCGCTGTTCCTTGTCTCCCAATCATGTTCCTGCATTGTCACTCTGTCTCAAGGGCTTCCGAGGAAGACTTTAAGTGTTGACACCCACCCTCCCCCCCAAAAAAAAGTAGTGGAAGCACTGATTTGTAAAGATACTATAATGGTAGTTATTTCTCTTGTACCATGTTTTCAGCTTTTGACTGTCCCCTGTGCCATGTCTCCAGTCTCCAACCACACCTGTGGCATGCCTGCAGTCTTAATCCATCTCCTTTAGCATGACAATGTTCTGTTACGTGCCTCCCAATCATGTTCCTGCATTGTCATTCTGTCTCAAGGGCTTCTGATGAAGACTTTAAGTTGTCCCCCCCCCCCAAAAAAAAAAAGTTGCAGAAGCATTGATTTGTAAACATACTATAATGGTAGCTATTTCTCTTGTATCATGTTCCCAGTCTCCAACCACACCTGTAGAATGTCTACAGACTTTAAAGATCTCCTGTAGTATGGCAACACCCTGTTCCTTGTCATCCTTTTGAGCTCCTGTGTTGTCACACTGCCTCACGGGCTTCCACTGAAGGCTTCAAGTAACCATCAATAACACATTATGCAAGCATGGTCCATGGAAGATGGTGTTTTACCAAACTATATGTTATGCAGTTGGGGTTTACATCTACTTTAAGAAGAGTCAAGTTAAAATAGGGAGCATTTTATGGAAAGTGTTATGATAATATCCATACTCTATACTTATGTATATATATATACTGTACACAGGTGCATCTTAAAAAAAATAGAATATCATCAAAAAGTTGATTTATTTCAGTAATTAATCTCATATATTTTATATAGATGCGGTACACACAGAGTGATATATTTCAAACATTTCTTTCTTTTCATTTTGATGATTATGGCTTACAGCTAGTGAAAACCCAAACTTCAGTATCTCAGAAAATTAGAATATTACATGAGACCAATAAAAAAAAAGGATTTTTAATACAGAAATGTTGGCTTACTGAAAAGTATGTCCATGTACAGTATAGTATGCACTCAATACTTGGTCAGGGCTCCTTTTTCATGAATTACTGCATCAATGCAGTGTGGCATGGAGGTGATCAGCCTGTCGCACTGCTGAGGTGTTATGGAAGCCCAGGTTGCTTTGATAGCGGCCTTCAGCTCAACTGAATTGTTGGGTCTGGTGTCTCTCATCTTCATTCCTCTTGTCAATACCACACACATTCTCTATGGGGTTTAGGTCAGACAAGTTTGATACCATGATCATTAAACCAGGTATTGGTACATTTGGCAGTGTGAGCAGGTGCCAAGTCCTGCTGGAAAATGAAATCAGCATCTCCACAGATTCTCTATGGGGTTTAGGTCAGGCGAGTTTGCTGGCCAATCAAGCACAGTGATACCATGATCATTAAACCAGGTATTGGTACTCTTGGCAGTGTGTGCAGGTGATATCAATCTTCTTTCTGCTGACCAGCTTTATGAAGATGCTGATTTCATTTTCCAGCAGGACTTGGTACCTGCACACAAAGAAAAGAAAAGTCTCACACAAAGAAAAAGTCTCAACTATAACTTCCAAATCACTGTGGCATCCCCCCAGGAGTTCATGGAGCATCTAGTCCCATTCTGATCCATGGGCATTCTGTGTAATTTTAGCACGTCTTTCTTCTTCTGCTGTCTTTCAGCTCCACCCGAGGTTAAAGCCCAATTTATAACAATTTTTTTTTTGGGGGGGGGGGCTACAGCAAAGCAGTGTATCCATAAGCCCATAACTTTGAGTGCAGAAACAGTCTGTTGTAAATGCACCCCTTGTGGTGCCAATTGGATGAGGCGGACAAGTTTAGCCAGGGGCAGGTGAGACTGATACAACACTTTGTAGAGCTTTGCTCTTTTAATGCTGCCCATGATTCTGTGTATGTGTTCCCATATGAGCAGATACACAGGAGCATCATACCGATATCCCACCCCGTCCTGCTGTGTTAAACAATCGTGCATGTCTCCAGGGAGGGCAGAATGAATGGCACACTGCTCAGCAGCCACAGCATGGATCAAAACTGGACCAAATGCTCCATTTACTTGGTTCCCTGGGGGGGGGGATCAACAACCAACAACAGCACACTACAGCATACCTCCCAAATTTTTGAGATGGTAAAGAAGGACACCTATTAGCAAAAGTATTTAGGCATAGGACACACCCCCTGCTGTATCCACTTAAAGGAAAATTATTTAAAAAAAAATGATTGGTTAAACCCACAAGTGCTTTTTTTTTATTCCTTTATATTGGCTTTTGAATTTTACAGATGCAGCAATTTAGAAATTGAATAAAAAGTTTTGCATCTTTGAAAGATAAAAAGTGCATTTTATATACAACTATATAGATCAGACCAAAATGAGGGACACATTAGGAGGAAAGAGGGACAGAGGGACTTTGTTCCAAATCAGGGACAGTCCCTTGAAATCAGGGACAGTTGGGAGCTATACACTGCAGAATAATGTGACTTTTTTTTACCATACAGTTTTCTAGATCGCACCAAATTGCCTTTCCTGAGGAATTAATGGGTATTGTCGCATGTATGTGTGATACAAGTAGAATTTAGCTGAGAGGTTTTTTTTTAAAAAGGAGCCTGTGTGGAGCAAAGATGGCTGTACAGTGAAGATCCCAATAAACCTAATAAGGATAACTATTCTAAAATTAAAGTCATCCTATAAACATACTGGAACTTTTGACAATATCCAGCCTACAGAACAAGAGAAGTGGTACTGTGCAGAATCCATATGTAGCACCGGCTGGCGGACCACTTAAGCCACTTAGCAATGAATTACACCATGGTGGTCACCCCGTTTTTCCCCCTTTGGCTTTGATAGACAGTTCAGAGAGGGGCGAGAACAGAGGAGAAGTTTATTTGTCTACCTGCACAGCCAAAGGTCTGTGCCCACCCCTGGCAGTGGGGGGGCAGCAAGGAATCTGATTGGCCGTCACAGTAGGTAGAATGGCCTGGGACCAGGAGAGGGTGTATATGCCCAGGAGCTGCTGTGATCCATGAGCCTAGGAGGATACTGGAAAGTGAATTGTGCTGCTGGTGGACTGGAATGTGTGCCCAGAGCCTTTGTCGAAATTTGGAAGGACTGGGTTGCAGTGCCCAGAGAGAGCTGCACACAAGATGGTGTGTGTGAAGTGCTAGGGACAAGTGCTATGGACCACATGCTGCATCTACTGTATGAACCGCAGGGCAGGGGGCATAGGGTGCGCTCAGCTCCAAAGGCAGATGCTTGCTGAGGTCATATACTAAGAGACCCCAGAGACTATGCTGCTGCTGTGCTGAGAGAGTGCTGGACCACTGTCCTGCTACAGGAGGACCACAAGGGTACTGCAGTTGTACTGCAGACAATGTGACTGTTGCTAGACCATGTGGCTAGACCATGTGACTGTTGTTCTGCATCTGGGGAGTCACTACTGTTCCAGTGCTAGCCAAAGAGTAAACCGTTGTTCCAGTTTTTTTTCTGTTCAGGTGTTCCAGCTGATCCAGTTTACTGCTGTTCCAGTGTTGTCCTGCCATGTGGTGCTGATAGACACCTGCCACAGGACTCCAGAGCTACTGGGAGGAGGCTACAGACCTATCCATCACCACCTTGAGAGGTGGCCCCTCTTAGCTCCCACCTGGCCTACAAGGGACCACCTGAGACCAAGGATCAACTTCTGCGGTGAGAAGCTTCTTGGCTACTTGGGTTTATTATTTACTAATTGAACACTCCTCCAAAAGGATTGGGGCCCCAAGGCCAGCAGGACATTAGTTGTGTATTTTGCTGGCCAGTGATTTAGACCGAGATTGAGATTTCCAGTTAGACCATTCTCCTGTATATGGTATTAGGTTTAGAGATTGTTTGTGTCCATATTGTGTTCACTGCTTTTGCCCAACCAAACAGATAGCGAAAACTACACCCAGCATACAGGACAAGAGAAGTGGTACTGTGCAGAGTCCATATATACAGAATAAGAACAGATACCAAGAATTACACCCAGCATACAGGACAAGAGAAGTGGTACTCTGCAGAGTCCATACATACAGAATAAGAACAGATACCAAGAATTACACCCGGCATACAGAACAAAAGATGTGGTACTGTGCAAAGTCCATACATACAGAATAAGAAGAGATACTGAGAATTACACCCAGCATACAGGAAAAGAGATGTGGTACTGTGCAAAGTCCATACATACAGAATAAGAACAGATACTAAGAATTACACCCAGCATAGAGGACAAGAGAAGTGGTACTGTGCAGAGTCCATACATACAGAATAAGAACAGATACTGAGAATTACGCCCGGCATACAGGACAATAGAAGTGGTACTCTGCAGAGTCCATACATACAGAATAAGAACAGATACCAAGAATTACCCCCGGCATACAGAACAAAAGATGTGGTACTGTGCAAAGTCCATACATACAGAATAAGAACAGATACTAAGAATTACACCCAGCATAGAGGACAAGAGAAGTGGTACTGTGCAGAGTCCATACATACAAAACAAGAAAAGATACTGAGAATTACACCCAGCTGTGCACATTTGTCTTTCAGGTGATCTTTTTTCCTTGGCTCCCACCACTATTCTAGTAAATAATGAACTTATAGCAGTCAATAAAGCTATTGGTTTTATGACGGGTAATAATAATAAGGCACAGCATATGACTGACTGGTTTTTATAACCGGGGGGGGGGGGAGTATCGCTGAGATCTGCACATTCACAATGTCAAGGTCCTTCCTGGGAAGCCAACAGCTGGGGTGATAACAGCTGCGAGCCAAGCTTCAAACAATGTAACCCCACCGAACTCTATATGGTATGCAGAGTCCACCAATCACAGCTCTGCATTACACTGATGGTGACATCATGGATTATAAATCACTGTCAGGAGTTCATGACGATCGTTTAACATTAGTCATATAATGCAGTTTGAGCTTACATGACTAAAATTCAAAAGAAAAAAAATCGGTTAAAGGCCTAAAAATGTCACATCCACTAAGATCATCGTAGACTTTCTGCCAGTACTTCACCCTCCTTATCTTCTATCACCACATTGGAAACCAGTGAAAGTGAGGTCACATTGCTGGACCATGTCCCAAAGCATCTAAGAATCTGGCAGCCATGGGTTGATAAATACTTGCTTTCTAACTTTGACCATTCTTTGCTGGAACCCTAGTCGCTTTCTGCAGAACTATTATACTTCATCTGATTTCTGAAGTATAGAGTGCTATCTGGCCTCTGAGGGACTCCCGAACATCTCCCCCTTCTTTCTTTTCTCTGCGCTTTCCTCTCATTTCTTTCTACCTTTCTTTATTTTCACATTTATTCTATGCTGCATTTTTTATGCTATAAAAACTGTCAGTCACTCCGAAAATGGCAATGGAGCTTTTTGTACTTCACCTTCCCTGTACAACAGGGTACTCATGCATGTATTTTTCTATTTGTTTCAACACGCTTCATGTTCACGTATATGTTGCCGCATTATCAGATGCATAACAAATGAAACCTTTAATATGTTTCCAACTACTTCCGAGTGTACCAAATTGTAATACAGTTCATGCTTTGTAATACTTAATACCTTAATAAAAAATGTGAATAAAGAAACCAGTGAAAGTGGCATCAATAGAGATAAACCCAGTATAGAAAAAAAATGACGAACGGGGCTGAAAGAAAACAGAGAAAGTTTGGAAAGAAAATCAAGATGAAGAATAAAGAAAGAGAGAGAGGAAAGAAAAGGAAGTGACAAATAAAAGAAGAAGTAAAAATAAAAGGGAGCATGGGGGGTTTAAAGGAGAGAAGGAAAAGGAAAGTAGAATAAATGGAAGGAAAGAGTAAAATAAAGCTAGGAAAGAAAGAAAAGGAAAGGAAAGAAAGGCAGGAAGGAAAGAAAGAGAGAAAGAAAGAAAGAAAGAAAGAAAGAAAGAAAGAAAGAAAGAAAGAAAGAAAGAAAGAAAGAAAGAAAGAAAGAAAGAAAGAAAGAAAGAAAGAAAGAAAGAAAGAGAAAAAGAAAGAAAGAAAAAAAGGGAGTAGGAAGAAAAGAAGGTTGGGAGAGAAGAACAGCGGAAGAAAAGAAATGAAGGGAGGTAGGAATAAGTGGAAAGAAAAAAAAGAGGAAAGAAAGGGACGAAGAACTGAAGAACGAAAGAACTGGAAAGAAAACAAAGAGGGGAAGAAAAGGAAGGAGGGAAGAATGGGAGGGAAGGAGAAACGGAAGGAAGAAAGTAATAAAGGAAGGATCAGGTGAAAATAAAAGGGTAAAAGAGAACTGGTAAGGGGAAAGCCCCCGTTCCCTTTTACCCTTTTTTTTTTAGAGGGAAAGAAAAGAAGGTAGGAATGAGTGGAAAGAAAAAGAAGAGGGGGGAGAAAGGTAAGGAGTAAAGAAGTAGAAAAGGATGGGAGGAAAGGAGAGAGGGAAGGAACAAAGTAATGAAGGAAGGATGAATTGAAAAGGGGGGGGGGATAGGATTGAGTGAAAAGAAAATAAGAGGGAAGAAAGGGATGAAGAAGGATGGCATTGAAAGAAAACGAAGATGGGCAGAAAGATAGAAAGAAAAAAAGGGAGGAAAGAAGAATGGGAGGGAAGGGAGAAAATAATGAAGGAACAAAAAGTCAAAAGAAAAGAGGGGGGTAGGAGGAAGGAATGAGTAGAAAGAAAAAGGAGGAGAAGAAGGGAGAAAGAAGGAAGGAGTGGAAAGAAAATTAAGAGGTGGGAATAAAGGTAGAGAGAAAAGAAGGAATGAGGGAAATAAGTATAGAAGAAAAATAAGGGGAAGAAGGAAGGTGGGCGTTGAGTGTGGGAATGATCATGGTAGGAGATTTGTTATGAGCAATAGACAGCTTAGATGCAGCGTACAGCCTGTCATTGACTGGAATGTCTGTGTGCTGCACCTGAACATTCTTTGTTGCCTTCATTAGGTCAACTAATTTCACTCTAGCCCTTAAAATGTCATTGGGATCTGCTATTTGAATGGAACCCCAGACATACAGTGCCCTAAAAAAAGTATTCATACCCCTTAAAATTTTCCACATTTTGTCATGTTACAACCAAAAACGAGTTATATGTGATAGACCAACACAAAGTGGTACATAATTGTAAAGTGGAAGGAAAATGATAAATGTTTTTCAAAATGTTTTACAAATAAATATTTGAAAAGTGTGGTGTGTATTTGTATTCAGCCCCCTTTACGCTGATACCCCTAACTAAAATCTAGTGGAAACAATTGCCTTCAGAAGTCACCTAATTAGTAAATAGAATCCACCTGTGTGTAATTTAATGTCAGTTATAAATACAGGCTGCTCTGCGAAGCCCTGAAAGGTTTGTTGGAGAACCTTAGTGAACAAACAGCATCATGAAGAACAAGGAACACACCAGACAGATCAGGGATAAAGTTGTGGAGAAGTTTAAAGCAGGGTAAGGTTATAAAAAGATATCCCAAGCTTTGAGCATCTCAAGGAGCTCTGTTCAATCCATCATCCAAAAATGGAAAGAGTATGGCACAACTGCAAACCTACCAAGACATGGCCGTCCACCTAAACGGACAGGCCGGACAAGGAGAGCATTAATTGGAGAAGAAGCCAAGAGGCCCATGGTTACTCTAGAGGAGCTGCTCAGATCCAAAGCTCAGGTGGTAAAATCTGTCCACAGGACAACTATTAGTCGTGCACTCCACCAATCTGGCCTTTATGGAAGAGCTGCAAGAAGAAAGCCATTGATGAAAGAAAGCCACAAAAAGTTCCATTTGCATTTTGTGAGAAGCCATTTCGGGGACACAGCAAACATGTAGAAGAAGGTGCTCTGGTCAGATGAGACCAAAACTGAACATTTTGGCCTAAAAGCAAAACGCTAAGTGTGGTGAAAAACTAACACTGCACATCACCCTGAACACACCATCCCCACCGTGAAACACGATGGTGGCAGCATCATGTTGTGGGGATGCTTTCCTTCAGCAGGGCCAAGGAAGCTGGTCAGACTTGATGGGAAGATGGATGGAGCCACAGGGCAATCTTATGCCACGTGCACACGAGCGGAATATCCGACAGAAAAAGTCAGACGGAAGCTTTTCATCGTATATTTCGATCGTGTGTATGCCTCATCTGACTTTTTTTTAGAAAATTCTGACGGACCTAGAAATAGAACATGTTCTAAATATTTCCGTCGGAACCAATTCCTATCGGGAAAACCGCTCGTCTGTATACTATTCCGGCGGACCAAAAATGACGCATGCTCTGAAGCAAGTACAAGACGGAAGCTATTGGTTACTGGCTATTGAACTTCCTTAGTCCCGTCGTAAGTGTTGTATGTCACTGCGTTCTTGACGGTCGGACTTTGGTAGGACTTTGGTTTGACCGTGTGTAGGCAAGACCGATGGAATGGAATTCCTTTGGAGTTCCATCGGAGAAACCTTCAGAGTTTATTCCGACAGCAAAACCAGTCGTGTGTACAGGGCATTACAAGGAAAGCTTTTAGAGTCTGCAAAAGACTTGAGACTGGGGCGGAGGTTCACCTTCCAGCAGGACAACAACCCTAAACATACAGCCAGAGCTACAATGGAATGGTTTAGATCAAAGAATATTCATGTGTTAGAATGGTCCAAAGTCGAGACCTAAATCCAATTGAGAATCTGTGGCAAGAATTGAAAATTACTGTTCACAGACGCTCTCCATCCAATCTGACAGAGCTTGAGCTATTTTGCAAAGAATAATGGGCAACAATGTCACTCTCTAGATGTGCAAAGCTGGTAGAGACATCCCCAAAAAGACTTGCAGCTGTAATTAGAAAGGTGGTTCTACAAAGTATTGACTCAGGGGGGGCTGAATACAAATGCACACCACACTTTTCAGATATTTATTTGTAAACATTTTTGAAAACCATTTATCATTTTCCTTCCACTTCACAATTATGTGCCACTTTGTGTTGATACATCACATAAAACCCCAATTAAATACATTTACATTTTTGGTTGTAACATGACAAAATGTAGAGCATTTCAAGGGGTATGAATACTTTTTCAAGGCACTGTATTAAACAGGTTTCATTACCATATGTATGACTTTTAAAAAAAAAAAACATATTCTCTGTTCAAAATCCCTTTTTTCCATCCTGCTCAATTTTGTTGTCACTACTGTGGAAAGTGAATGTGGATTTGACCCCGCCAACCATTAGAAAATTGAACGACCATTCCGAAAACAAACAGTTTAAAACAAATATGGTGTTTCATACTAACAGTAGATACAAAATGCACACTGAGACTGTATGGAGAGTGACTGACCACTCTGTAACAGTGCACCTAGATCTGGAGACTTCAAGAGAAGGGAAGACTGTCTATGTATCTTGCTAGCAGTTCAGTTTTAGGTGTATGACCTAGAGTGGGTAAGCACATGATACAAAACTCCACCAGCAAAAAAAATACACACTGAGCCAAGGCAGTAAAGGACCCAGATGGATTGCTCTGGCAAGCAAGGTGGCAGTTTGGAGCATTGGATTTTACAGTTATGTACAGTAAGAGAAGGAAAACATAAAACCATTGGGTTTGCAAACTCCAGCAGATGTCAACTTTGGCTAACTTGACTTTTACAAATCAGAGTAATGTTGCAAGTCCCCTGTCACATGTATAGTATGTTCAAGCCCCTTATCATATGTATTTTCAAGTCCCCTATCATATGTATCTTCAAGTTCCCTTTCACATGTATCTTCAAGTTTACTATCATATGTATCTTTAAGTCCTCTATCATATGTATCTTCAAGTCCTCTAACACAGTGTTTCTCAACTCCAGTCCTCAAGGCGCACCAACAGGTCATGTTTTCAGGATTTCCCTCAGATGAAATGGCTGTGGTAATTACTAAGGCAATGAAACTGATCAAATCACCTGTGCAAAATAGTGGAAATCCTGAAAACATGACCTGTTGGTGCGCCTTGAGGACTGGAGTTGAGAAACACTGCTCTAACATATGTATCTTTCAGTCCTCTATTATATTTATCCTCAAGTGCCCTATCATATGTATCTTCAATCCCCTATCATATGTATCTTCGAGTCCTATATCCTAGGTATCTTTGAGTCCTCTATCATATGTATCTATAAGATCCCTATCATATGTATGTTTAAGTTTCCTATCATATGTATCTTCAAGTCCTCTATCATATGTATCTTCAAGTCCTCTATCATATTTATCTTCAAGTCCTCTGTCATATGTATTTCCAAGTCCCCTATCATATGTATTTTCAAGTTCCCTATCATATTTATATTCAAGTCCAATATCATATGTATCTTTAAGTCCCTTATCATATGTATCTTCAAGTCCTCCATCATATTTATCTTCAAGTCTTTTATCATATGTATTTTCAAGTCCCCTATCATATGTATTTTCAAGTTCCCCATCATATGTATCTTCAAGTCCTCTAACATATGTATCTTTCAGTCCTCTATTATATTTATCCTCAAGTCCCCTATCATATGTATCTTCAAGTCCTATATCCTATGTATCTTTGAGTGCTCTATCATATGTATCTTCAAGATCCCTATCATATGTATGTTTAAGTTTCCTATCATATGTATCTTCAAGTCCTCTATCATATGTATCTTCAAGTCCTCTATCATATGTATCTTCAAGTCCTTTATGATATGTATCTTCAAGTCCCCTATCATATTTATCTTTAAGTCCTCTACCATATGAATCTTCAAGTCCTCTAACATATGTATCTTTTAGTCCTCTATTATATTTATCCTCAAGTCCCCTATCATATGTATCTTCAATCCCCTATCATATGTATCTTCAAGTCCTATATCGTATGTATCTTCAAGTTCCCTATCATATGTATGTTTAAGTTTCCTATCATGTATCTTCAAGTCCTCTATCATATGTATCTTCAAGTCCTCTGTCATATTTATCTTTAAGTCCTCTGTCATATGTATTTTCAAGTCCCCTATCATATGTATTTTCAAGTTCCCTATTGTATTCATCTTCAAGTCCAATATCATATGTATCTTTAAGTCCCTTATCATATGTATCTTCAAGTCCTCCATCATATTTTTCTTCAAGTCTTTTATCATATGTCTTTTCAAGTCCCCTATCATATGTATTTTCAAGTCCCCTATCATATGTATTTTCAAGTTCCCCATCATATGTATCTTCAAGTCCTCTATCATATGTATCTTTGATCATTCACATCAGTCCCTGCCCTCAAGGAGCTTACAATCTAAGGCCCCTAACTCACATTCATACATACACATATACAGAAAGGGTTACTTTCGACAGCAGCCAATAAACCTACCAGCATGTCTTTGGAATGTGGGAGAAAATATGTATCTTCGAGTCCTCTATCATATAATGTATATCTTCATTCTATAGAACTTTGGAACATTCATCCCCTGGACCTTCTGTGATGTAGATTGATTCTATCCATGTTGGTCAACAATGAGCAGTGGATTTAGAGGATCCGTTCACCAAAAATTATCATTTCAGTCTTTGGTGGGTGATGGGGAGTTAAACCCTCCTACCGTTTCTTCTATCTCTCAGGTATTCTATTAGTGAGATTTTTGTTTTGCCCATTATAAGGAGCTCCCACCATCCACGCTTGATTTGTATTTATTTTATGTAATGGAGAATACAACAGAGGAGCTGCACACCCCGAGGTTAGTGGGTACACCCAAAACTCCCAGGTAGACATGAACAGGCAGGAATTATGAGAGATTAGAAAACACAAGGAGCTGGCACAGTTTCTTGGTGATTAGCACCTATCCCTTGCAACAATGGGGTCCTTCAAATTTCCACCAGGACACAATCTACATGGAGTTTGCATGTTCTCCCCGTGTTTGTGTGGGTTTCTTCCAACACTCCAAGACAAGATACAGTGGGGCAAAAAAGTATTTAGTCAGCCACCAATTGCTCCCACGGTTGATTTCTTCACACCAAGCTACTTGCCTATTGCAGATTCAGTCTTCTCAGCCTAGTGCAGGTCTACAATTTTGTTTCTGGTGTCCTTCGACAGCTCTTTGGTCTTCACCATAGTGGAGTTTGGAGTGTGACTGTTTGAGGTTGTAGACAGGTGTCTTTTATACTGCTAACAAGTTCAAACAGGTGCCATTAATACAGGTAATGAGTGGAGGACAGAGGAGCCTCTTAAAGAAGAAGATACAGGTCTGTGAGAGCCAGAAATCTTGCTTGTTTGTAGGTGACCAAATACTTATTTTCCACCATAATTTGCAAATAAATTCTTTCAAAAATCAGACAATGTGATTGTCTGGATTTGTTTCCACATTTTGTCTCTCATAGTTGAGGTATACCTATGATGGCAATTACAGGCCTCTCTCATCTTTTTAAGTGGGAGAACTTGCACAATTGGTGGCTGACTAAATACTTTTTTGCCCCACTGTATGCTGGTGGTAGCCAGGTCAATTGGCTCCTGCCTAAATTGGCCCTAGGATATGTGTTTTATTTGGCTATGCATATGTGTTATTACATTGTGCATGCCAGTTCCAAGCTAAGCAATTGAGGAGGGTTAGGGAAAGACTTGGCGACCTAACTCGTAAAGAATTCACCCAAAAAATTCTGTGGAAAAAGGCTTTCAAGCTTGTCAGACTTGTGGCCCATAGAATTGGCAAGGGTTGGATATGACTAAACAGATACCTGCAACTAAAATATCACTTTAGGATGAACTGACCCTAAAGGCTAGCTTCTGGCTTTAAAAATATAAAATTAAAAATTAAAATTTCCTGGCGTTAAAATAATTAAATTAAATGTGCCCCAACCCACCAAAGTAAGAATGTAGAGCTCTTGTTTGGGGAGTGATTTAATAGAGAGTATTACCTATCTTAATACATAATCTCAATACATAATCCTACAATCCTCTTCCCCGCCAGTTCCAATTGTAACCAGTCCCTTAAAGCCTCTCCTCTTGTCATTCGCTGGAGGGTTGCCTTGTCCCCGCTCATGCTAACATAATCACACAATATGCAGAGCCAGCAGCCACTGCTGGTCATAGATTGTGTGCAAAGACATAGAGCATTCACCCACATTCCAGCGCTGGATAGAAGAGGATCAGAGCACTGAATGAATGAATAATTGTCTCTCCCTGGACACAGGGAGAGCCAATCAGCCACCGATCGTTCGGGAAACGAGAGGGGGATGTACTGATCCTGTGTTTCTGCTAAACAGGAACACGGATCTTTACCTTCCCCCAGTCAAAGCACCTCCCCCACAGTTAGAAAGCACTCCCTAAGACAGGAGTGCCCAACCAGTGGCCCGTGGAGCCCTCTGATGTGGCCTGCCACCTCCTCCTCTGGGATGGCGGGTTGGCAAACCCAGATTGTAGGTTGCCGACCTGCCATCCCAGAGCATCAGTGTTGTTAATGAAGCCGGTGGCTTCAGAGCCCGCATAAGCCGTTGCTTCCATTATAGCGCCGCCTCCTGTCACAGGCGGAGCGATACCAAATGCACTCTGCCTGGGACAGCAACAGCTGGCGATACCTGAATGGAAGACTGTTATTAAAGGTGAGTTTGTTACTAAAATCACAGTGTATTTATGGGCTTATCTGTTCTGCAGTGGTTACTGGGCTGCTTTCAAACTGATCCGCAAGTGCAGCCCAGAACACCTGCAGGTTATCCGCACTGAGCCATAGACTTCTGTTATTACCTGCAGGTTTGGTGTGCGTTCAGAAAATGCACCACGCCTGCAGAATATAATAGAAGTCTATGGCAAAGTGACGCTAACCCGCAGGAAAGCAACAGGTGTACTGCACTGCACCTGCGGTGTGGGTAAACTGCATCACATCAGTGTGAAAGTAGCCTTATACCCCTTTGGCATGATCGGTCCGACCCAAAAGGACCCTCTGTCCATCTCTATTGAGCCACAGATGTAAAAGGGCTTGTGGCCGTATACACCCACTTACCTCCAATCCGATCCCCTAAAAGGGGGGGTCCACCCCCATCCAGCTGGGCACATCAGATCAGAGGGCCCATAGAGTAGGGCGAGCCATGTCCGTGTCCACTCTGTATATGCAGGGTGGACATGGACCTGCCGCTCCATTCATTGTGGCCCGCGACTGGTTACTAATTCGCTTAAGTGGCCCTCGCTCTTTAAAAGGTTGGCCTCCCCTGCCCTAGGATGTTCTAATAAGACTGTATTAGAACATCCTCTGGTCCAAGCAAGCATTTTATTCCTGTGCCAGGGGGGGACAGATTTTTGGAATTTTATGTCTCCTTCAACTCTTTTTTTCTATTCTAGACCTGTTCTCCAGCCTCATTGTTTTACAATTCTATCACAGATATAAAAAAAACTGTAAAAAAAGTACCATTAAAAATGAAAAAAGGTTTCGAAACAAACAATGAAAAAGGAATAGTGCACCAATAAAGATCAAATACACAAAAAGAAACACAAATACACCAATTGAAAAAAAAGCGGAGCTACCTCAAATACACTCCTAAAAACACACTCTTTAATGCTTTCGCCGCCAGAACCTTGTTTTGCATTTTTTTGCACATATGAAAAAAAACAAAAAAAAACTTTAGGCCTGAAGATTACATAAAACCCTCCAAAAAGATTGCAGGTTCTAAAAACAACCTCTCTCACATACTCGTGGCTAAACCAGATGCCAAATAAAGAAAGTAATAAGCACAGAGAAAAAATGGGAACTAGACCTGGGAATTAAAATTAGTGCTGCACAATGGGAAAAGGCCTGTACTCTAGCCCATAAATGCTCACTAAGCAAAAAATTACAAGAAACATCATACAAAATCCCAATGCCGCGTACACACGATCGGAAATTCGGCCAGCAAAAGACAGATGTGAGCTTTTGGTTGGAAAATGCGACCGTGTGTACGCTCCGTCGGACTTTTGTTGGCCGAATTCCAGCCAGCAAAAGATTGGGAGCAGGTTCTCAATTTTTCGGTCGGAAAAAGTTCCTATCCGAAAATGCGATCGTCTGTATGCAATTCCGACGCGCAAAGTTCCTACGCATGCTCGGAAACAATTCGACGCATGCTCGGAAGCATCGAACTTCATTTTCTCGGCTCGTCGTAGTGTTGTACGTCACCGCGTTCTTGACGGTCGAAAGTTCAGTGAACTTTTGCGTGACCGTGTGTATGCAAGGAAAGCTTGAGTGGAATCCAGTCGTAAAAACCATCATCAGGGCTTTTTTTCCTCAGAGAATAGGTACAGGAACTCCCCTTTTCTGAGCCACCCCTTTTCTCCACCCCTACCCACCTCTGAGCAACATTCCTTGGTTCTATACCTACCCACCTCCCCGTACTGCCCTTTTAGACAATACAGAACCAACTATCAACTTGTGGTGCTGAGTAATCCGTAAGGAATTTGGTAGTTATAACAAGAAAAGCAGTAAAATAGATCCCCTGCAGCCAGTAACAATAGAGCCCCCGCCAGCAACAATAGACCCCCCCCGCACACAAAATACCCCCCCCAGCAACAATAGACTCCCGGCAGCAACAGCAGATCTCCCCACAACCAGTATCAATAGACTCTCCGGCAGTCAGCAACAATAGACCCCTCCTTCAACAGTAGATTTCTCCCAGCAACAACTACCCCCCGCAATATAAGACCCACCCCCAGCAACAGTAGGTCCCCCACCAGCAACAATAGACCTCCTCAACAACAATAGACCCCCATGAAAAAATAGATACCCTCCAGCTAGAATAGATCCCCCAGCAGTGAGCATCAATAGACCCTGCAGCACACCCTAGCAGCACTTGCCATTACATACAGTCGAGTGGTGAAGGTGCCGGAACTGCGTTCCCCCGCGTTCCCGCTGAAAAAAAGCCCTGGCCATCATATCTTTTTCTGACCAAAATCCCAATCGTGTGTACGTGGCATAACACCATGGTATGTGACACCACAAAAGGCCAGGAGATGGTTACCTACTAGCACGGATTTATGGTGGAGATGTGGCACGGAAGCAGGTACCTTCCTACATATCTGGTGGACATGTCCCCCAATTCTTGACCTTTGGAACAAAATAATATACTGGATTAAACACATCACAGAAACTAAATTAAACCTAAACGCTGCTGCCTGCTTACTTCATATAAACTCTTACTCTCTGAGTAAATATAAGAAAACTCCTACGAGGAATTTATTAAATGCAGCAAAATCCTTCATTCCATTGCACTGGAAATCCACCAACACACCGAAGGTCAGAGATTGGCTGGACAAAGTACAATATATATATATATAAAATGGAAGAGATATCAGCTATGAAAAGAGAAAACAACGCTGCATTTAATAAGATGTGGCAACCACACAATCAGATAAGTTCGCAATTGCGAATACATGAATGCATTACTTCACTGATACTCTTAACCTGGATTAACGATACCATAATAAGAATGATCCGCATATACTACCCTGACCTGTACATAATGGACAACCTGTACTGAATAATGATCCAAACCTAATGGATATGATAACGTCTATCTATATTCCCACTCATTTTCCTTTACTCCAGCTTTTAATCTTCCTTACCTATTTCTTACCCTCCCCTACCTCTCCCACCCCCTCCCCCCCACCATACCCCTTTTACTTACAGCCAAATTACCTGAATTCATTATAACAATAACCTACTCCCAATAATATATTATGCTCTTCAAAAAAAAAGTAAACTGACGTATTTCACACTGTTGCTTTCTTATGTTAAATGTAATACCCTGTTTCCCTGAAAATAAGACCTAGCATGATTGTCAGTGATGGCTGCAATATAAGCCCTACCCCCCCAAATAAGCCCTACCCTGTTTCCCCGAAAATAAGCCCTACCCTGAAAATAAGACCTAACGTGAATGTCGGTGATGGCTGCAATATAATCCCTACCCCCCAAATAAGCCCTACCCTGTTTCCCCGAAAATAAGCCCTACCCTTAAAATAAGACCTACAAGGGCTTATTTGGGGGGTAGGGATTATATTGCAGCCATCACCGACAATCACGCTAGGTCTTATTTTCAGGGAAACAGGGTATGTCTATTACCTGGTATGTACGTGGACTGGGGGCGAGCGGTCCGTGGAAGTCCAGTGGTGTGTCTTTTTATCCCCCCAACAAACCAACCCCCCCCCTTTCTTTTGAGTGCTTCTTTGGATACAATGCAGTAATACATGGCTTCCAAGCAACATAATATGACATACCTCTGTGCTTGCTGATTCCTATCAGACACCCCTGAGGAAGAGTTTATCTCGAAACGCGTCGGGTACTCTCTGGGTGTGTGCTCCATACACACCTGGAGTCCCATGATTGTGGATCTTCTGCATGTTGTATTGCCATGTTTCCATGTTTGTAACTTGTATCCTGTACCTTATGCCACATCTGTTGTACCCCCAATATACCCGAATCCTTACCCTAATAAACACCTAAACTTTTGCAATCAAACCTACATCTATTACACTCCTTATTATACTCTATTACTCATGAGTAGGTGTCCCCTTTAAAGTCCCGTAAGAGGATCAAATTTCCATTTCTCTTATTACCTGGTATGTAAGCCTTTAATAAACTTTGATTGTGAAAAAAAAAAAAAAAACCCCAATGGTGGATTTTAAGTAATCTTCAGGAGAATAAAATGGTGGTAGTGCAAAATTTCAGCAAGAAACACACTTAACGGACCGCCCACCATACATACGGCCGGTCTGTGCCAGATCACTTACCTAGTACACGATCTGACACTTCCGGGTCTGGGGCGTGCACGTGCCGCTGGCAACCCGCTCCCCAACTGTGATTGGACACAGCAAGAGCCAATCAGCCACTGATCCTTCGGGAATCAGGAAGAACGGCAGTCAGCCTATGTAAACACTGGCAGATCGGCGTTCTGTGAGAGGGGGATGTACTGATCCTGTGTTTTTGCTAAGCAGGAACACGGGTCTTTCCCTTCCCCCCCAGTCAAAGCACCTCCCCCACAGTTAGAAAGCAATCCCTAGGATCACATTTAACCCATTTAAACGCCACTGATGTTAACCCATTCCCAGCCAGTGTCTTTAGTACAGTGACAGTGCATATTTTTTTGCACTGATCACTGTATTAGTGTCACTGGTTCCCAAAAAGTGTCAAAAGTGTCAGTTAGGTTGTCCGATTTGTCCGCCGATATAGTCCTGCTATAAGTCGCTGATCGCCGCCATTACTTGTAAAAATAATAAATAGAGAAAAATGAAAGAAAAATATCCCATAGTTTGTAGACATGATAACTTTTGCGCAAACCAATCAATACACGCTTATTGGGATATTTTTTTACCAAAAATATGTAGCAGAATACATATTGACCTAAATTGATGAAGACACTTGATTTTTATTTTTTTATTGGATATGTTTTATAGCAGAAAGTAAAAAAATATTTTTGTTTTTGTTTATAGTGCAAAAAACAAAAACCACAGAGGTGATCAAATACCACCAAAAGAAAGCTCACATTTTACCTGAGCCCAATCCGATTCAGTGATCAGCGGCTCCAGCAGCTGTCTCTCTCCTGGTTGGACAGATTGACAGCAGCGGGAGCCATTGGCTCCCGCTGCTGTCAATCAAATCCTGTGACACAAGAGCATGGGGCGAGATTGGGTCCTGCTGTCTGTGTCAATGGACACAACAGGGGGACTCGGGAGTGAGTACGCACAGGTGTCCCCACGGAAAGCAACTTTCTGTGGGGGCACCCGACGGAGAGGAGGGGCCTGGGGTACCCCAGAAAAAAGAGGATCAGGGCTGCTCTGTGCAAAAGCATTGCAGAGAGCAGGTAAGTATAACATATTTGTTTAAAAAAAAAAATTAGAACCTCTTTACCTGTCAATAATGGGCCTAGAATTATTGCTTTTGCTCCGGCGTGCCCAGAGGCACCACTGATGCATGTGTACACTCTTTTGTCCAGACATAAGGGATTGGGGTCTCAAATTTTTTTTTGGGGGGGGGGGGTGTAAGTGTTTGGATGTACTTTGTTTTCCACTAAGCTTTATTTTTTTCACATAAGGGACTTAAATTCTCTGTCAGACACCACTAAATGGTAGACCGCGGCCCGTATCTAGACTGAGTCACTGTCCTATCCGGACTGGCCACGGTCCCGACATTTAGGAGCCGGTGTCTTGCCGAGAAACTTCCCCTGGCAGATAAGGACCCCCCTGTACTGCGCAGGCGCAGCGCTTGCGCAGTACGAACAACGATGTCAAGGGGGGCCAAGAATAGGAATCTGGAGGAGGGGGTAATACAAGGGGGGGGGGTAATGATGGGAATATAAAGAGGGGTCATATTAAGAGGCTGAGGAAAGTAATATGAAGGAGTAGGGGATGTTATAAGGATTGGGACTTAGAACAGGAATGTGAAGGAGGAGCGGGTGAAATAAAGGGGGGCTGAGGACAGGAATCTGAAGGAGGGGGTGATACAAGGGCAGAGGGGCTGAGGACAGGAATGTAAAAGGAGGGTGAGGACAGGAATGTGAAGGAAGAGGGGGTGATAAGGATAGGTATGTAAAAGGGGGCTGAGGACAGGAATGTGAAGGAGGAGGCTGAAAAAGGGGGGCAGAGGACATGAACCTGAAGGAAGAGGGAGGTGATATAAAGGGGGGGCAGAGGATAGGAATCTTAAGGAGGAGGGGGTGATATAAAGGGGGGATGAGGATATCAATGTAAAGGTGGGTGAGAACAGAAATGAGAAGGAGAGGGGTGATACAAAGGGGGGGGGGCTGATGACAGGGATGTGAAGGGGGTTATATGAAGGGGGGCTGAGGACAGTAATGTGAAGGAGGAGGGGGCTCATATATATAAGGGGCAGAGGACAGGAATTTGAAGGAAAGGTGATATTGATGGGGGGAGTGATGTGAAGGGGAGTTGAAGACACTGCTGTAAAGAGGGGGACTGTGATGTGAAGGGGTGATCTTGATGTAAAGGGGGGGGTTGTAATGTGCAGGGGGGACTGAGAACACTGTTGTAATAATGGGATTGTGATGTGAAGGATCTGAGGCTAAGTTTACATGGGCCACTTAAACATTAAGTTTAAGTGGCCTATTCATTTCAATGGGCGGTCTTACATGTAGACATGCAGAAAAAGAAATCCCTGACCCTTTTTTTAAATTGTGCTGCACCAAACCGGTTTGGCACTCACCAAAACATGCAGTATTTGCCAATGCTCTGAGGTGCCTTTAAGAATAAAACATACGATTCGGACCTCTGCTGGAAGAACATTTTAGTGACTGGACCTCCAGGATCTTTAATTCAATACCCCTGCCCTATGTGATAAGATTTTTGGTGACAGGTTCTCTTTAATAAGACATCAGGGGTCTTTTAGGGTTGTGGGGAAGAGGTCTTTGTCCTAATTAACATGGGGACGAGGTGCTTTGCCAGGGGGCTCTAAGGAACCTCCCACCCATGTTGAAGGCAAGTGGCCTGGTATGGTTCAAGAGGGCCTAATAGAGAGCGAGAAGAGAAGATAAAGAAACCGAAGAGGAATAAACGATAATAGAGGAAAGGGGAGAGACAGAGAGAGAAGAGGAGTGAGAGAGGAAAGATTGAAAATAATTAAGAGAGGAAAGAAGACACACAGAGAGAAAGGGGAGAAAGGAGGGAGAGAGAAAGAGAAGAGGAATGAAAGAGAAAGGGAGAGAGAAATTAAAGTTATTTTTCATTTTCCTGGAGTTCTCTCCCAAACTGTAGATATCACACTCTGCCCCCATTACTCATGCTTTTCTTAGTGCCAGCAGTCGGTATTGTTCTCAGCAAATCGGATCAGTTCTGCTGTCAGTGTTTCTGGGTCAAGCACAGTTAATTGAATTATTGTTTGTGGGTTAATTAATGATTGCATTGTGCGCCCTGAGGAAATGTTTCTGCACGTGCAGCTTTCTCCGACCACAGAAGCAGCCCCGGGCAAATTATTGCTACAAGTGGTATTTTCCACAGGTAAAAAACGATGAACTTCTCTGGGTCGGGGTAAAGGAGGAAAGACCATCTACACAGCTCTCCATTCTCCTTATTTCAGCATCTGTGTGCATTTGTTACCTCCCAACATTCTGATAAGAGCAGATCAAATTTCTAGAGTTAAAACACAAGTCATTTTTATTCTTCATCCCAGAAAATGCAAGCCACTTTTTTTCAGTTTAAAGAGTAACTTTACCTCTATAAATAAAACAAAAAGTGCAGTCAAGGCTCACCAGTAGTTTCCAAATCATGGTGCAGTGTTGGAGAAACTGAGCTTCATTTAAAATACAAACCTTAAGAGAGTTCTCTGCAAAGTCTGATAAAAAAAAGTAGCATTCTGAGTGATACATGTTGTCCTATGTATAAGTACAGACAACTAACTGTCTCCCAGTCCTAACCACCAATTGTCTTCCAATCCTAACCACCAATTGTCTTCCAATCCTAACCACCATTTGTCTTCCAATCCTAACCACCATTTTTCTTCCAATCCTAACCACCATTTGTCTTCCAATCCTAACCACCAATTGTCTTCCAATCCTAACCACCATTTGTCTTCCAATCCTAACCACCAATTGTCTTCCAATCCTAACCACCAATTGACTTCCAATCCTAACCACCGATTGCCTTCCAATACAAACCATCAATTGTTTTTCAATCCAAACCACCAATTGTCTTCTAATCCTAACCACCATTTGTCTTCCGATCGTAACCACCTATTATCTTCCAATCCAAACTGCCAGTTGACTTTCACTCCTAACTATCAGTTGCCTTCCAATCTTAACCATCAATTGTCTTTTAATCCTAACCACCAATTGACTTCCAATCCAAATCACCAATTGATTTCCAATCCTAACCATCAATTGTCTTCCAATCCTAACAACCAAGTGATTTCCAAGTCAAACCACCAATTGTCTTCCAATCCTAACCATCATTTGTATTCCAACCGTAGCCGCCAATTGTCTTCTAATCCAAACCACCCATTGGCTTCCAATCCTAACCACCATTTGTCTTCTAATCCTAACCACCATTTGTCTTCCAATCCTAACCACCAGTTGTGTTCGGCTCATAACATTCAATTGTCTTCCAATCTGATGCCGTGTACACACGACCGAACTTTTCGTCGGAAAAGTCCGGTCGTGTGTACATGGACTTGCCTACACACGATCACACCAAAGTCCGATCATTTCGAACATGATGACGTACGACCGGACAAGAATAAGGAAGTTCATAGCCAATAGCTGCCCTTGCATCCTTTTTTGTCAGTCGGACTAGCATACAGACGAACTGATTTTTCGATCGGACTCAAGTCGGAAACATTTGAAACATGTTCTATTTCTAAAGTCCGACAGATTTTTCAACAGAAAAGGTCCGATGAAGCCCACACACGATCGAATTGTCCAACGGATTCGTTCCGTCGGACCAGTTACGTAGAAAAGTCCGGTCGTGTGTACACGACATGAGCCATCCCTTGTCTTCCAATCCCAGCCACTAATTATCTTCCAATCTTTCTCGTTCATTCTCATCCTGTCGTAGTATTCATTCATTGTGTAGGTATGATTTACTGTTTTCACCATCAGGAAATCCACCCTAAGAGAAGCCCCCTTCATCCTATTTCTCTTACTATCCATTCCTTCCTTTCTAGCTCCCTGTTATTTTTTGTGGGGAGAAAAGCATTGACTGTTCATAGTTTGTGATTTTAGTGGAAGCCTATTTTGAAACAATATCCCCAACTTACATTTGAGATAAGTTTACCTTTAACTATTTAGGTCACAAATCACAGGTCTGATTGCGTCACTCACATTCTTGCTGTTGGACGTGTGGCTGACTTTTTAAAAATAGATTCCGAATTTCACAATCTGCTTTTCGGAGTTAAGACCCAGGATCTGAGGACAACATTGTAAACAGACAGAGGCTGCATTTAAAGGAACCCGTCAGTCTAGAATTATAGAAGCTGGCTTTGAGGGCCTTATTTTATTTTATTAGAGCAATAAAATCAGGCACACATAAATTAAATCTGGTGATTCATTGACGACAATAATATATAAGGAAATACAAACACAGAAAAAAGCTGTGCAGGGATAATAAACCCAAAGGGAAGAAAGCCATTGTAAGTGAAGATGTAAAGAAGAAAGAAATGGCTGCACATCCAGAACTTCCGATTGCCTTTTATTTGCTTCACAAAGAAAACACCAAAGACACCAAACTGTGGTCACGTAGATGCGTTTCACACATACATCTTGTGCTTAATCATTATGATTAAGCACAAGATGTATGTGCAAAATGCATCTACGTGATCACAGTTTGGTGTCTTCGGTGTTATCTTTGTGAAGCAAATAAAAGGCAATCGGAAGTTCTGGATGTGCAGCTATTTCTTTCTTCTTTCCAAGTTTCCCACGGAGATGGGCCGGGGCTAGCACTCTGCAAAATACTCCAATCAGCCTTATCTTTATACACCTGGAGCAGCGGTTCTTTTTCTTGTATAAGTGAAGATGTAGGCTGCCATTGCTGGAGATACTCATTGGCTGGCTGCTATGTCGATCCAAAGGCTTCAACACATTTGGAGGCACCGATTTAGGATAAGTATAAAGATGAATCAGTTGTCACTGTGGCCTCTC
Organism: Lithobates clamitans; assembly: GCA_037952925.1. Classification (NCBI taxonomy): domain Eukaryota; kingdom Metazoa; phylum Chordata; class Amphibia; order Anura; family Ranidae; genus Lithobates; species Lithobates clamitans. The sequence continues at coordinate 3,629,866 of JBBGZY010000474.1, read as the reverse complement.
GGTCTGCAATACATGCTTGATGAGTTTGGTGTAGAGGAACTGGAGTGGCCTGAGCACAGAGCCCTGAACTCATCCCTACTGAACACCTTTAGGAGGAACTGAAGTTGGGTCTTCTCATCCATCATCGGTACCTGACCTCACAGATGGCCTTTTGGGTGAGTGGACACACTCTAGTGCCGCGTACACACGGTCAGACTTTTCGGCTACAAAAGTCCGACAGCCCGTCCGACAGACTTTCGACAGACTTTTGGCGGACTTGCGGCGGACTTTCTAACGAACGGACTTGCCTACATACGATCACACAAAAGTCCGACGGATTTGTACGTGATGACGTACGACCGGACTAAAATGAGGAAGTTGATAGCCAGTAGCCAATAGCTGCCCTAGCGTGTGTTTTTGTCCATCAGACTAGCATACAGACGAGCGGATTTCTGGGTCCGGCGGAGTTACGACATAAAGATTTGAAGCATGTTTCAAATCTAAAGTCTGTCAGATTTGCGACTGGAAAAGTCCGCTGAAGGTCAGGTGAAGCCCACACACGATCGGATTGTGCGTCGGATTTGGTCCGTCGGAACAGTCCGGTCGAAAAGTCCGACCGTGTGTACGCGGCATTAGGCTACTTTCACACTGGGGCGGGGGTCCGTTAGCGGTAGCAGTGCTTTTGGCCACTAGCAGGGCGCTTTTAACCCCCGCTAGCAGCCGAAGAAATGGTTAAAAGCGCCCATGTTGCGATGCTGCCAAAGCGATTTGCAGGCGCTTTGGCAACGCTTTGCAGGCGCTTTGGCAGCGCTGCCCATTCATTTCAATGGGCATGGGGTTTTGTTTGTATACACCACCCCAACGATGCTGCTTTCAGGACTTTTTTCCCATCCCGCAAGCACACCGCCCTAGTGTGAAAGCACTCGGGCTTTCACACTGGGGAGGCATAAGAGGCGCTTTTCAGGCGCTATTTTTAGCGCTAAAACGCCTGAAAAGTGCCTCAGTGCGAAAGGGGTCTACATCTAAAATCTTGTGGAAGCCTTCCCAGAGGACTGGAAGCTGTTATAGCCACATAGGGGAGGGGACGGGGACTCGGTATTAATGGCCATGGTTTTGGAATGAACACCAAACCCAAATACATGTGATGGACAGGTGTCCATAAATGTTGGATCATGGAATGTAAGTCACCTAAGGGTACAAGGTAGCACTAATGGTAGATAGTTTGTGTGGTATGTCCACTTAGACCTAATCTTTACAAAAGAATACCCAAACCCAAATAACCAATGAACAGTCATCTAGTTAAGACAGATCTTTCTGTAATATCTATGGTCAGAGAGGAACAATAAAGCACAATTGCTATACTGGCTGATAATCAGAATGCACAATGTGCTTATGTCATAAGAGCAAATGTTACCCTATAACCAGAAGAACCTGAAGAAGGACATTTTTAGGGCAGGATCACCAGGGATTAATTTTAATGAAACATCCAGATATAAAATACTAAAGGTGACTTTTAAATTTCATATAAAGCTTATATGAGATTTTAGGGATTTGGTTTACATATCGTCAACACCCAGATTTTGGTATTTGGAACAAATGCAAAACTTTGTTTTGAGAATGCTTGATCAGTTGAATGATTTAAAGTTAAATTATGGCCTACCATAAAAAAATACGTTCTGCAGCCACATAATTATTAGTACATCTGCACTTCCCCTTTCAGAGTCCCACACATACTGCACCTGTTGATCCTGTCAGCACACCAAATGCAGCTTCTTGTGATGGTGTGGCAATTCACAATTGTTACTCTTATGCCGCGTACACACGGTCGGACTTTCTAGAAAGCTAGGTCCGACGTACTTGCCGCCAGACTTCCGGCGGACTACCGCCGGACTTTCTGAACGGCCGGACTTGCCTACACACGGCCGGACTTTCCGGAATCCGGTCTTCCCGACGGACTTCCGCCGGACTTTCAGAATGAACGGACTTTCCCACACACGGACAAGTCCGTTCATTTTGAACGTGACTTTGGTACGACGGGACTAGAAAAGGAATTCAATCTCGCCGCTTATTTTGGCGAGATTGAAACCTTGCGAGCCCCGTCGCAGGCCCTTAGGTCTGGTATGGATTATAAAGGGGAACCCCTACGCCGAAAAAACGGCGTGGGGTCCCCCTAAAATCCATACCAGACCCCGATCCGAGCACGCAGCCTGGCCGGTCAGGAAAGGGGGTGGGGACGAGCGAGCGCCCCCCCCCCTCCTGAACCGTACCAGGCCGCATGCCCTCAACATGGGGGGTGGGTGCTTTGGGGGAGGGGGGCGCCCTGCGCCCCCCCCCCCAAAGCACCTTGTCCCCATGTTGATGAGGGCAAGGGCCTCTTCCCGACAACCCTGGCCGTTGGTTGTCGGGGTCTGCGGGCGGGGGCTTATCGGAATCTGGGAGCCCCCTTTAATAAGGGGGCCCCCAGATCCCGGCCCCCCACCCTATGTAAATGAGTATGGGGTACATGGTACCCCTACCCATTTACCTAGGTAAAAAGTGTCAGTAATAAAACACAACACAGGTTTTTAAAATAATTTATTAAACAGCTCCGGGGGGGGGGGGTCTTCTTCCGTCTTCGGGGGTCCCTCCGGTTCATCTTCTCCCGGCGTCCGGTTGGTTCTTCTCCGCTCTCCGGCCTCTTCTCCCGGTGTCGCAGGTCTTCGGCCGGCCCCTCCGCTGTCTTCATGTAGCTCTATTGCGAGCGGAGGTCCGGACTTCTTGGCTTCTTGGCTTCTTGGCTTCTCTTCTCTTCTCTTCCCCCAGATGTTGACACGACGCTCTCTCCGGCTGGACTGGTCTCTGAGGGCTGCGTTGTGACTTATATAGGCGGAGACCCCGCCCCCATATGATGTCACAGTCCCTGGGCATGCTGGGACTGTGACGTTTTAGGGGGCGTGGTCGACCAGATTTGTGGAGTGCATGACTAATAGTTGTCCTGTGGTCAGATTCTCCCACCTGAGCTGTGGATCTCTGCAGCTCCTCCAGAGTTACCATGGGGCCTCTTGGCTGCTTCTCTGATGAATGCTCTCCTTGCCCGGCCTGTCAGTTTAGGTGGACGGCCATGTCTTGGTAGGTTTGCAGTTGTGCCATACTCTTTCTATTTTCGGATGATGGATTGAACAGAGCTCCGTGAGATGTTCAAAGCTTGGGATAATTTTTTATAACCTAACTCTGCTTTAAACTTCTCAACAACTTTATCCCTGACCTGTCTGGTGTGTTCTTTGGCTGTTTATTTACTAAGGTTCTCTAACAAACCTCTGAGGGCTTCACAGAACATCTGTATTTATACTGAGATTAAATTATACACAGGTGGACTCTATTTACTAATTAGGTGCCTCATGAAGGCAATTGTTTCCACTAAATTTTAGTTAGGGGTATCAGAGTAAAGGGGCTGAATATAAATGCACGCCACATTTTTTAGATATTTATTTGCATAACATTTTAAAAAAACATTTATCATTTTCCTTCCACGTCACAATTATGTGCCACTTTGTGTTGGTCTATGAAATACAATCCCAATAAAATACATTTTACGTTTTTGGAAAATTTCAAGGGTTATGAATACTTTTTCAAGGCAATGTATATAGGCAGTGTCTGCATGCACTATGGAGGGATGATAAAATGTTGCAGGGGTGGGGATGTGATGGCAGGTGCAGTTAGCTTGCCTGCCACTAGATGGCTCTGTTGCTATTATGGCACAGTAAGGGGAAAGTTATAAACGGGTGTTAGCTCCCCTTTTAGAGAAATCCTCTATTAATGTAGGGGGAGTTAGTGTCTATATACATTTCAACTGTGAGTGGGACTCAATGTATATGGGATATGGGAGCAGGACTACCTAGAGCTGCAAAGATGTAATCCTGCACTGAGAAGGGGTGAATTCCTAGCATAGGTTGTACTGATCATGAGAGGAATTTATGTAGTAGCCCTGCCTCCCCTGGCCTTCTTCTGCAGGTTCTGTAGTGGGGTGTATAAGACCTTGGAGGCCTGGACAAAGTACACCTATGTGGGTGATGGTGGAAGCCTGGGAATGGGATTGTCATCTGGGAGTGTGCGTGCCCAGCTGGGTAGAGCTAATGTGTTTGTAAAGATGTCACCCTCATCACAGTAACACCCTCCTTACCAGTACTCCCTTGCAACTTCAGACAGCACTGAAATTTAAAGTGTCAACTAGTGTCAGACACAAGGAGGAGCAGGGAGCTTAGTAAGTGGCCCTCTATAACATGGGAGAAAGTCACATTCTGCCTCAAACCAGGTACTTTCAAGGAAAACAGGAGCAGTGATGGAGCATAGAAGCTCATTACAGTTGTGTGTGGACTCTAATCACTCCCTACACACCATCACAGAGCACCTGTCTGTAGGTTTTGGAATACTTCTATAGGGAAAGGGGGGTGACATTGGCTACAAAGATGCTGACAGAGCAGAGGCAGTCAGGATCCAAGAAGGAGAATCCAAGGCTGAGTAGGGGGCTATACCAGACCTCCTAACATTTCTGGATTCCAGGGTTATAGCCTGCTATGCCACACACATCTCACTACCCATCCTCCTAAAGTCTACCATAATTCTCACTACCCATCCACCTAAAGTCTACCATAATTCTCACTACCCATCCTCCTAAAGTCTACCATAATTCTCACTACCCATCCTCCTAAAGTCTACAATAATTCTCACTACCCATCCTCCTAAAGTCTACATAATTCTCACTACCCTTCCTCCCAAAGTCCACAATAATTTTTACAACCCTTCCTCCCAAAGTCTACCGTAATTCTCATTACCCTGTCTCCTAAAGTCCACCGTAGGTCTCACTACTCTTTCTTTCAAAGTCCACCATAGTTTTTACTAACCTTTCTCTTAAAGTCCATCCTAATTATCACAAATTTTGCTTTAAAGTCCATCATAAGTCTCACTGCTCTTCCTCTTAAATTCCACAATAATTCTCATTACCCTTCCTCTCAAACACCACCTATATCATTACGTAAACAGATCTGAGATTACAGTGAAGGGTAGAAAGATTTCTGCAGGGCATAGTGTGCTATACCCCCCAGTTTGCTGATCTGATGATGGGCCCACATAACCTGCTAAATGTGGTGCAACTGCTCCATTTTTATTTTATGAAATTGTCCCCTTTAAAGTGGTTGTAAACCTTATGCTGTGTACACACGAGCGGAATTTCCGTCCGAAAAATCTTGGATGATTTTTCTGACGGAATTCCGCTTAAGCTTGTCTTGCATACACACGGTCACACAAAACTTCTCTGAAATTTCGACCTTCAAGATTGCGGTGATGTACAACACTACGACGAGACGAGAAAATTAAGTTCAATGCTTCCGAGCATGCGTCCAATTGTTTCTGAGCATGCGTGATTTTTTGTGCGTCCGAATTGCATACAGACGATCGCATTTTAGGATAGGAACTTTTCCCAACCGAAAAATAAAGAACATGCTCCCAATCTTTTGCTGGCTGGAATTCTGCCAGCAAAAGACCGATGGAGCATACACACGATCACATTTTCCGACAAAAAGCTCTCATCAGAGTTTTGCTGGCGGCATTTCCGATCGTGTGTACGTGGCATTAGACCTGAAATATGAACAAAGCATATCCCATTATAGTGTGTATTTGTTTCAATTAAAAGCACTAAGCCTAGGTTCACACTGCCTGCTGCCTCCTTCCTCTGCTATCAGCATAAGTCACTTGGGGGAAGGTTTCCTGACACCAAGAGAAAAAAGGTGACAGGGAAGGAAGCTCCAGCAGATTGACAGCCGCATCTCTGTTCCTGTGTGCTCTGTGGAGAGGGGGGAGTCGTCTCTTCCCTCCAATCAGTTCTCAGAGTTCTCCTTGTTGAGCTCTGCAATGTGTAACTTTAGCTCTCTGCCCCCTTTTTTTCTGAACTCTCAGACAAGCTTATAAATTCAGCACTTTGAACAGATGTAGAGAAGAGAAGACTGCAGATAGACAGATCCAACTTATGTAGGAGGATTTGTTCCATCTCTATGTATCACCTGAGGATAACCACTTCACTGAGTATATGGAAGGGTTTACATCCACTTTAAACGAGGAGGCATCTGACATAAGTACCCCGATGTGCTGTAGTGCAGTTGCCACTGAAAGTAGGCTTTCCCTTTGCTGTATGGCCCCCCCTCGAAGTACAGGTAACATACTGTATATAACACTTATCTTAATAACACCAAACTTCGAAACAAAAGAAAACCCAGCAGTTACCACTAATAAAATTAATAAAATACAAAATACCTGTTTGTGAATTAAGTGAAATTATAGATTTTAAAATAATTATAAGAGATGAATCATTAAAAAAAAAAAAAAGACTCTTCAGCTTCAGGTGATCAGCGGGGACAATTAGAGAGAGAAAGCACTGAAACCGAATAGCTAAACATTCCAGCAGTTTGGATCAATAAAACTTTTAGACTGAGTAAACTTTGCTTTCCATTGTTAGCTCTGTGCTGTAAAGTAAACATTATCTAATAAGCTGAACTCCGTCCATGTAGCAATATTTTATTCTGAGATACCTAGCACAGGTGTATGTTTGGCCACCCGTTCAATCATGTGACCCAAATTGGTGCATCATGTAGAGAAAAACTCAATAAAGCCTAACTGAGATTTACAATATCTATGGAGAATATACAGTATGTGGGAGTAGACACTAAAAACCATACACAAGATTACCAGCAAACAGCACTTTTTTAGTAGATAGGATAGCAACTCCCTGTTATAAAGTAATGAAGGTTTAAAGAAAATATTTAAAAAATCGAATAATATAAATATCACTGTAAAAATACAAACTTATCCTATCTTTCCAGCTTCAGTAAGAAACTTGGCATTCGCTTTCATTCACGGTGCAAGGATCAGAAATAAATAACACAAAGCTCAGAGGTCAGTAGTATGTAACACAAAAGTCAGAGGTCAGTAGTATGTAACACAAAGCTCAGAAGTCAAAAGTATGTAACATATAGCTCAGAGGTTAGTAGTATGTAACACAAAAGTCAGAGGTCAGTAGTATGTAACACAAAAGTCAGAGGTCAGTAGTATGTAACACAAAAGTCAGAGGTCAGTAGTATGTAACACAAAAGTCAGAGGTCAGTAGTATGTAACATAAAGCTCAGAGGTCAGTAGTATGTAACATAAAGCTCAGAGGTCAGTAGTATGTAACACAAAAGTCCGAGGTCACTAGTATGTAAGACAAAAGTCAGAGGTCAGTAGTATGTAACACAAAAGTCAGAGGTCAGTAGTATGTAACATAAAACTCAGAGGTCAGTAGTATGTAACATAAAGCTCAGAGGTCAGTAGTATGTAACACAAAAGTCAGAGGTCACTAGTATGTAACACAAAAGACCAGAGGTCAGTAGTATGTAACACAAAAGTCGGAGGCCTGTAGTATGTAACACAAAAGTCAGAGGTCTGTAGTATGTAACACAAAAGTCAGAGGTCAGTAGTATGTAACACAAAAGTCGGAGGTCTGTAGTATGTAACACAAAAGTCGGAGGTCTGTAGTATGTAACACAAAAGTCCGATGTCAGTAATATGTAACACAAAAGTCAGAGGTCAGAAGTATGTAACATATAGCTCAGAGGTCAATAGTATGTAACACAAAAGTCCGATGTCAGTAATATGTAACACAAAAGTCAGAGGTCAGAAGTATGTAACATATAGCTCAGAGGTCAGTAGTATGTAACACAAAAGTCAGAGGTCAGAAGTATGTAACACAAAAGTCAGAGGGCATAAGTATGTAACACATAGCTCAGAGGTCAGTAGTATGTAACACATAAGTCAGAGGTCAGTAGTATGTAACACATAAGTCAAGGTCAGTAGTATGTAACACAAAGCTCAGAGGTCAGCAGTGTGTAACACAAAAGTTAGAGGTTAGTAGTATGTAATGCAGAGTGCAGGGGTCAGGAGCAAGTAATGCAGCAAAATTCAGGGGTCAGGAGTGTAATGCAGAGTTCAGGAGAAAATTATGCAGAGTTTAGAGGTCCAGAGTATGTAATTCGGGGTCAGTTGTAAATAAGGCAGAATTCAGGAGAAGGTAATACAGAGTTCAGAGGTGAGGATTTGGCAATGTAAAGTACAGGGGTCAGGATTAGGCAATGTAGAGTTCAGGGGTTAGGATTAAGTAAGGCAGAAGTCAGGGGTCTGTAATAAGTATTGCAGAATTCTAAAATAAGTAATGCAGATTTCAGGGATAAAGATTAGGTAATGCAGAGTTCAGGAGTCAGGATTAAGTATTGCAGAGTTCAGGGGGTCTGGATTAGGTATTGCAGAGTTCAGGGGTCAGAATTAATTAATGCAGAGTTGAGGGGTCAAGATTAGGTAAAGCAGAGTTCAGGAGTCAGGATTAAGCTATTCAGAGTTTGGGGGTCGGGATTAAGCAATGCAGCATTCATGGGCCAAAATGAAGTGATGAAGAGTACAGGTGTCAGGGTTAGTTAATGCAGAGATCATAGGTTAGTAGCAAGCAATGCAGATTTCAGGGGTCAGTAATATGTACTGCAGAATTTGGCATCAGGCAAGTAAAGCAGAGTTCATGGGTCAAGATAAAGTTAATGCAGGGTTCAGGGATCAGGATATGGTAATGCAGAGTTCTTAGGTCTATAGTAAGTAATGCAGATTTCAGGGGTCAGTAGTATGTACCGCAGAGTTCAGATGTCAGGAGTAAGTAATAAAAAGTTTAGGCGTCAGGAGTAAGCAATGCACAGTTCTCGGGTCAGGATTAGATAAAGCAGAATTCAGGGGTCGGAATTAAGTAATGAAGAGATCATGGGTCAATAGGTGGTCAGGAGTAAGTAATGGAGAGTGCAGGGGTGGGATCAGGTAATACAGCGTTCATGGGTCAGTGGTAAGTAATGCAGATTTCAGAGGTCAATAGTATGTTCAAGGGTCAGAATTAGATAATGAAGAATTCTTGGGTCAGTAGTAAGTAATACAGAGTTCATGGGTCAGTAGTTAGTAATGCAGATTTCGAGAGTCAGCAATATGTACTAGAGAGTTCAGGGGTCAGGATTAAGTAATGCAGAGTAGACAGGTCAGAATTAAGTAACGCACAGTTTGGGGTCAGAATTAAGTAAAGCACAGAGTTCAGGTGTCAGTAGTAAGTAATGTACAGTTCAGGGTCAGGATTAAGTAATGTAGAGTTCAGGGGTCAGGAGTAAGTAATGCAGAGTTCAGGGTCGGGTCTAAGTAATGTAGAGTTCAGGACTCAGGAGTAAGAGATGCCGAGTTCAGGGGTCAGGAGTAAGTAATGCAGAGTTCAGGGGTCAGGAGTAAGTAATGCAGAGTTCAGGGGTCATAATTAAGTAACACACAGAGTTTGGGGTCAGAGTTATGTAAAGCAGAGAGTCCAGGAGTCAGGAGTAAGTAATGCAGAATTCACATGTCAGGAGTAAGTAATGCAGAGTTCAGAGGTCAGGAGTAAGTAATGCAGAGTTCACAGGTCAGGAGTAAATAATGCAGAGTTCAGAGGTCATGAGTAAGTAATGCAGAGTTCAGAGGTCAGGAGTAAGTAACACACAGAGTGTGGCCTCAGAATTATGTAAAGCAGAGAGTTCAGGGGTCAGGAGTAAGTAATTCAGAGTTTAGAGGTCAGGAGTAAGTAATGCAGAGTTCACAGGTCAGGAGTAAGTAATGCAGAGTTCAGAGCTCAGGAGGGAGTAATGCAGAGTTCAGAGGTAAGGCGTAAGTAATGCAGAGTTCAGAGGTCAGGAGTAAGCGATGAATAGTTCAGAGATCAGGAGTAAGTAACACACAGAGTTTGGCCTCAGAATTATGTAAAGCAGAGAGTTCAGGGGTCATGAGTAAGTAATGCAGAGTTCAGGGGTCAGGAGTAAGTAATGCAGAGTTCAGAGGTCAGGAGTAATTAATGAAGAGTTCAGAGGTCAGGAGTAAGTAACGCACAGAGTTTGGCCTCAGAATTATGTAAAGCAGAGAGTTCAGGGGTCAGGAGTAAGTAATGCAGAGTTCAGAGATCAGGAGTAAGTAATGCACAGAGTTTGGCCTCAGAATTATGTAAAGCAGAGAATTCAGGGGTCAGGATTAAGTAATGCAGAGTTCAGGGGTCAGGAGTAAATAATGCAGAGTTCAGGGGTCATGAGTAAGTAATGTAGTGTTCAGGGGTCAGAATTTAGTGACGCACAAAGTTTGGGGTCAGAATTATGTAAAGCAGAGAATTCAGGGGTCAGGAGTAAGTAATGCAGAGTTCAGGGGTCAGGAGTAAGTAATGCAGAGTTCAGGGGTCAGGAGTAAGTAATGTACAGTTCAGAGCTCAGGAGTGAGTAATGCAGAGTTCAGAGGTAAGGCGTAAGTAATGCAGAGTTCAGAGGTCAGGAGTAAGTAATGAATAGTTCAGAGGTCAGGAGTAAATAATGAATAGTTCAGAGATCAGGAGTAAGTAACACACAGAGTTTGGCCTCAGAATTATGTAAAGCAGAGAGTTCAGGGGTCAGGAGTAAGTAATGCAGAGTTCAGGGGTCAGGAGTAAGTAATGTACAGTTCAGAGCTCAGGAGTGAGTAATGCAGAGTTCAGAGGTAAGGCGTAAGTAATGCAGAGTTCAGAGGTCAGGAGTAAGTAATGAATAGTTCAGAGGTCAGGAGTACGTAATGAATAGTTCAGAGATCAGGAGTAAGTAACACACAGAGTTTGGCCTCAGAATTATGTAAAGCAGAGAGTTCAGGGGTCATGAGTAAGTAATGCAGAGTTCAGGGGTCAGGAGTAAGTAATGCAGAGTTCAGAGGTCAGGAGTAAGTAATGCAGAGTTCACAGGTCAGGAGTAAGTAATGCAGAGTATAGAGCTTAGGAGTAAGTAATGCAGAGTTCAGAGGTCAGACGTAAGTAATGCAGAGTTCAGAGGTCAGGAGTTAGTAATGAAGAGTTCAGAGGTCAGGAGTAAGTAACACACAGAGTTTGGCCTCAGAATTATGTAAAGCAGAGAGTTCAGGGGTCAGGAGTAAGTAATGCAGAGTTCAGGGGTCAGGAGTAAGTAATGCAGAGTTTAGGGGTCAGGAGTAAGTAATGCAGAGTTCAGAGGTCAGGAGTAAGTAATGCACAGAGTTTGGCCTCAGAATTATGTAAAGCAGAGAGTTCAGGGGTCAGGAGTAAGTAATGCAGAGTTCAGAGATCAGGAGTAAGTAATGCAGAGTTCTGTACAGAGTTTGGGGTGAGAAGAAATGTACAGAGTTTGGGGTCAGAAGAAATGTACAGAGTTTGGGGTCAGAAGAAATTTACAGAGTTTGGGGTCAGAATTAAGTATCGTACAGAGTTTGGGGTCCGATTTATATAAAGCTGAGAATTCAGGGGTCAGAATTAGGTATTTCAATGTTCAGGGGTCAGGAATAGGTAATCCAGAGTTAATGGATCACGAATAAGTAGTGCAGGGGTCAAAGAATTCTATACATGCTGTCAGTCATGTCAGTGTGTAACATGATGGCTGGTAATTGGCGGGCAAGGCAAGAAGGGCCCCCATAGTAAGCAAAGACCATCATCTTCACCTGGGTTCCTAAGAAACGGGGACAAATGGTAACCTTATTCTCATGTCCCCACCACAGTCGAACACTATTATTATTATAAATTTATATAGCCCTGACATATACCGCAGTGCTATACAAAGAACACTAAACTAGTCACTGCAGTCTCTGCTTCAGAGGAGCTTAGACTCTAATGTCCCCTCACAGTCAAACATTATTATTTTTTAACATTTATATAGCTCTGACATACTATATACTGCAGCGTTGTACAGAGAACACTAAGCCAGTCACATAAGTCCCTGAACCTGAGGAGCTTACACTCCAATGTCCCCGCACAGTTAAGTCTTGTATTTGCACAAAAAAGTTTTTTGTGAGCTCCAGGACTTCAGGGTGCTAAACCCCTTCTGGTGGCCATAGACTGGCCCATCTTCTTCCTTGATTCAAAGCCTAGGTGAGAAGCAGGTCACTTCCGGGTCGTAGCACACAGTCAGGACCGGTGACAGATAAGGACTTTCACGGTTCCACAATGCCCCACTGTCGTCTGTTCAGGCACGGGGACTGGTTGTTGCAACATCTTGCACAAAAAAATAAATCCTTGAAGAGTGATACACAAGGCCGTTAACGCTAAAAGATCTCCGCTTACCCGTGTCGTTATTCCTGTTTGATACAATGAAACATTTTTACGGACAGCTGCCCATTCACTACAATGTATCAAAGACTAGAACACGATTCAAGGACTGGAAGGCGTTTGGAAATGCAAACTTTTTTTTTTACCTGTCCCTGTTTTCAAAAATGAGTCATTACAGGAAAAAATACACAATTTTTTTCATTTACAAGCCTGATTAGGGACGCAGCATCAGCATAAATAAGTGGTGGGGATCAGTCATGGCCAGGAAGCCTATACAGATCAAAGATAGGATGACCGGTGCTGCAGCTGTCCATGGTTGTTTACATGTAACTGCACATTACACAGTTACATGTGAATAGAGACAGGTGAGCGGCAGGGGGCTGTACTTATATTCCAGACGTCATCTTAGTACCTGACCTCAGTACTCCTCTCCACAGCCCTCAGCCCTGATGGGCTGCTCTTGGGAGGCCTTAAACTGGTTGTAAACCCTTACATATACCCAGTGAAGGGACTATCCTCAGGTGATACGGATAGATGAAACAAATCCTCCTACATACGTTGTACCTGTTCATCTGCAGTCTTCTTTTCTCTGCATCCATTCAAAGTGTTGAATTATAAAGCTCGTCTGAGAGTTCAGAAAAAAGGGGGCGGAGAGTTGACGTTACACTCTGCTCAGCGAGGAGAGAGCTGATTGGAGGGAAGGGACACACCACCCCATTCACACAGCGAACAGGAACAGAGCTGAGGCTGTCAATTAGCTGGAGGTCCCTCCCCTGTCACCACTTTTCTCTTGGAGTCAGGAAAACTCTTGTAAGAAGTGAAAACATGCTGATAGCAGAGGAAGGAAGCAGCAGACAGAAATGACATTTAGTGCTCTGGATAGAGACAAGTAAACACAACAGAGGGATATGCTTTGTACATATTTCATGTCTGAGGTCTACAACCACTTTAAAAAAATCGCAAATAATGTCCGAGGGTTCAGTCACACCAGATACGCTGCGGTGCGTTTGTGAGCGGATTGCCAAAGCATGGCAACCAAAAAAAAAAAAAAAACAGTTACCTATGCATGCAGTTCACATCAGCGCATTATGTAACATTTACCCGTCGCTGGAAAAAAGTACAGCATGCCCTGCTTTTTTTAGCACAGCGAAATGCAACATGTTCAAATGCATACAAACGTGCAAAAACACAATGCGCTGCAAGGCAAATCAAGGCAAGCAAGGCAAAAAAAAAAAAACCTGCAACGCATGTGAAATGCAACGCAACATGTTACAACACAAAAAACACAACACGCATGCATTGTGGTGCGAATGAGCCCTAAAAAGGACCACAAATGCACTGCAAGGGCAACAAAAACATACTGCAAATGCAGCTCAAAAGCTCCACAAATTCATTACAAATGTCTGTAAATGCATGTGCGGAACTGAATACCAAACATGGGAATTGTGGTATAAATGAGCCCTGGTGGAAGGTTTACACTTGTGGTTGCAGTATGGTAAAACCACACAGTTGAGCCACGTTTTTAGTGCCCCCAAACACTCTTCCTTCAACATCGCAGCCATGGTTGGAATTATACCCCCTGTCTCATTGGGCGAGCGCTACCGCCTGCCAAAATTGACCCACTCAAGTGAACAGGGCCATGATTCAACAGTCCCACAACCACGCGCTAAGCATACAGTTGTTGTCAGTAGTGTGACATTCAGGGTAGATAGATAGATTAGAAGCCATAGAATGTGTCACCTAGCCACAGATTGGTAGCCATAGACTGTTTCCCTTAGCCATAGATTAATAGCCATAGATTGTTTTCCCTAGCCATAGATTGGTAGCAATAGTTTGATAGCCATAGTCTGCATGATCTACCCATAGATTGATAGCCATAGTCCATGTGACCTATCCATAGATTGGCAATAGAATGTGTGACCTAGCCATAGACTGCATAACCTTACCATAGATTGGAAGCCACAGACTGTGGCCTAGGCAAAGAATGGAAGCCTAGCTATAGATTGGTATTCATAGACTGTGCGACCTAGCCATAGATTGGTAGTCATAAACTGTGTGACCTAGCTATAGAATAGAAGGCATAGACTGTGTGACCTAGCCATAGAATAGAAGCCATAGAATAGAAGCCATAGACTGTGTGATCTAGCTATAGATTGGTAGTCATAGACTGTGCAACCTAGCCATAGTTTGGTAGTCATAAACTGTGTGACCTAGCTATAGAATGGAAGCCATAGACTGTGTGACCTAGCCATGGAATAGAAGCCATAGAATAGAAGCCATAGACTGTGTGACCTAGCTATAGAATGGAAGCCATAGAATAGAAGCCATAGACTGTGTGACCTAGCTATAGAATGGAAGCCATAGAATAGAAGCCATAGACTGTGTGACCTAGCCATAGATTGGTAGTTATATACTGTGAAACCTAGCCATAGACTGGTAGTCATAGACTGCGTGACCTAGCCATAGATTGGTACCTTTAGACAATGTGATCTAGCCATAGATTGGTAGCCATGGACCCTGTGACCCAACAACAAATTGGTAGCTATAGACTGCGTGACCCAACCACAAATTGGTAGCCACAGACTGTGTGACCTAGTCATAGATTAGAAGCCATAAAGCGTGTGACCCATCCACAGATTGGTAGCCATAAACTGTGTGACTTAATTAGAGATTGGTAGCCATAGACCTTGTGACCCAACCATAGATTAGTAGCCATAAACCTTGTGACCAAACCATAGACTGCTGCTAGCCATAGACTGTGTGACCTAGTCTGTATAGGTATGGATCTGTTCAACATCACTTTTTATTTGGAGCAGGAAAGAGGTCCTTTTTTTTCCTCTAGAAACTAACTCTAGAAACAAGATCATCTCTCAGCTGGCTCTCTCCTCGCTGAGTCTCACTCCTTCTGCTGCAATCCCCATAATATCATATGAAAACCAGCGTGGGGATAATTCACCCTCGTAATGGACATAGAAGGCAACCAGTGGGCATAGACACCAGAAGAATCCTCACAATTAAGTGACTCATCCACCCAGTATCTATACAGAACAGTGGTAAGGGGACTGACCCTTTATTTTTAAGCCACAAATATTTTCTCTCCAAACTGAAAAAGTATTTTCATTAAGATAGGATTGAAAGTTGTGACATTTGTGTTTAAGAATACAAGCAAATTTCAAAGGTTTATGATTTCTGTAATAATTATTTTCAGTCCATCCTTAGCCAGCAGAAATAGCCCTGCAAGGGGTACTTGGTGGAAAAAAATTGATCTAGATCAGCCTCCTCAACTTTTGGAACCCTTCAAATAATTTTCAAGTCTCAGGGAACCCGATGCAAAAAAACAATTCATTGAGGGTCAGTGGGAAGAAAGCCTCCTCCTACTGGCACCTAAAAAGAGCATTGGTGTCATGCACCTGGCTCTGCCAAGTGGTGTTGGCTCCAAAACAATGTAGACACCATCAGATGTGGAGCCAAACAGCCAACACTCAAGTATAGACTTGCAACCTCTGGAGAAACCCTAGGCTTCAATGGAACCCTAGTTGGGAAAGGTTGCTTTAGACCCATAATGACTTCTGCCATCCATTACCACCTCCCAGAAGAAGACCCTTCTCACCTGAAAGCGCCAACAAGGATGGGAGGTCTCAGCAGTTGTACACTCCAGTAGAATCGGGGGCACTGCTTAAGTAGGCCCACGCAACCTCTGGAGGAACCCTGGGATTTAACGGAACCCTGGTTGAGAAAGACTGCTTTAGACCCATAATAGACTTCCACTACCATCCTCCCCTCTCCCCGTAGAAGACCCTTCTTACCTAAAAGCGCCAACAAGGACGGAAAGTCTCAGCAGTTATACACCCCATTGGATTTGGTGGCACAGCTCAAGTAAGCCCTCGCAACCTCTGGTCAATACTAGGGTTCAATAGAACCCTGGTAGAGAATGGCTGCTTTAGACCCATAATAGACTTCTGCCACCACTACCATCCTCCCACCTCCCATAGAAGACCCTTCTTACCTGAAAGCGCCAACAAGGACGGAAAGTCTCGGCAGTTGTACACTCCGGTGGAATCGGTGGCACAGCTCATCCACAGGTTCTCAAACAAAGTGGAGGTAGTGATCACATTTCCATCCACTGAAGACACCCTCCAGTTGGCGTTGAAGAGTGTGATGCCCAACATAATGGAACCTATGACACCGAAAAAGAATCCTGTTGTCTCCACGACCATTGACATTTTTAAAGGTGGTTGGAAGAGCAACACACGACTCAAACTTTTCTTACTTCTTCAGTTCTACAAAACTTTTTTTTCCTGTATGTTTTTGTCCTGCTTTCTGTCAACTCTTCACTGTTGGTAACCAATTTGTCCAAACTTTTGATTTTTCCCACTGTATTTCCAGGTTTGTTTTGCAAACCTCTACTGAGAGGTTATCTAATACGGTTCACTGTCACCTTTCCGACAATGACCCCTGTACTGTAATTCTGAACCTACTGTCTACCGTCACGGTGTCGTCTCCTCCAGCTATTCAAAACTTGATGGCTGTTTTTCTCTTGGTCTTTTGATGACCACAGAACGGGTGGTCTGCTGATCTGTACAGGTTCATTAAGTGGTTCAGAAGTCCCAACGCTTGAATGCTTTTTTGATCTCCTGCTGGTAACTTTGGAGTAAGTGTGCTAGTAAGTATTTTTGGAGCCTGTGTGCAACTGCTGGCATCCAGGTAGACAGAGAGATGTGTGTTATGTTTGCCCTGCTGCACTGTCTGGTATACAGGGAACAGTGAAGGTGTGGAGGCATTCCCCTCCTCCCTCTCCTCCTCACCCTGCAGAGATCTGCCTACACACCTTATAGCCAGGGATAGGCGATACATAATGTACAGTGATAGGATTTATCTGTGTGCAGGCTCTTATGTAAAGCTCACAGCTGCAACTATATCTCATAAAAGCACACTAAACCCTTTACAAGTGGGGGTACAGGGGGGGGCACCACTTTTTTCCAGGGACAGTCCCAGGTTTTTTTCCTGAAGTTTTGTTGTTCCAATGTAATCAGATGTATTATAAAACCCATCCCTTTGCATGTTGTATTTTGTCATATATGACCAATTCAACTATAAAAACCCCATCCAAAGCTTTTTTTCTTTCTGTTTTAGGCAACAAAGCTTAAAAAAAAAAAAAAAGTGAGAACTTGATGGATCATTTTTTTTTCTGCGGTTAACCTTCTTTATTTCTATGTCTTGAGTGGGGAAGGGTTCAATCCACTGTGGGGGTTTTATTGCTCTTAGGTTAGGAAGTTATCCCCTCATTTACTTTCCTAGTGACACCCTGTTATGCAGGGTGTCACATAGACAGGACATGAACACGCTTGGTGCACACACAACACAAGTATAAAATTACAGATTTACAATAAAACACAGGAAGCCGCATGCATGAAATTCTTTCAAATAAGATATCAGACGAAATAAATAAATAAATGAATTAATTATTTAACTAATATAAAAAATATATATATATATATATATATATATATATATATATACACAGATATAGTATCTCACAAAAGTGAGTACATCCCTCATATTTTTGTAAATATTTTATTCTATCTTTTCATGTGACAACACTGAAGAAATGACACTTTGCTACAATGTAAAGTAGTGAGTGTACAGCTTGTATAACAGTGTAAATTTGCTGTCCCCTCAAAATAACTCAACACACAGCAATTAATATCTAAACTGCTGGCAACAAAAGTGAGCACACCCCTAAGTGAAAATGTCCAAATTGGGCCCAATTAGCCATTTTCCCTCCCCGGTGTCATGTGACTTGTTAGCGTTACAAGGTCTCAGGTGTGAATGAGGAGCAGGTGTGTTAAATTTGGTGTTATCGCTCTCACTCTCTCATACTGGTCACTAGAAATTCAACAAGGCACCTCATGGCAAAGAACTCTCTGAGGATCTAAAAAAAAAGAATTATTGCTCTACATAAAGATGGCCTAGACGATAAGAAGATTGCCAAGACCCTGAAACTGAGCTGCAGCACAGTGGCCAAGACCATACAGAGGTTTAACAGGACAGGTTCCACTCAGAACAGGCCTCACCAGGGTCGATCAAAGAATTTGAGTGCATGTGTTCAGCGTCATATCCAGAGGTTGTCTTTGGGAAATAGACGTATGAGTGCTGTCGGCATTGCTGCAGAGGTTGAGGGGTGGGGGGGTCAGCCTATCAGTGCTCAGACCATATGCCGCACACTGCATCAAATTGGTCTGCATGGCCATCGTACTAGAAGGAAGCCTCTTCTAAAGATGATGCACAAGAAAGCCCAGAAAACAGTTTGCTGAAGACAAGCAGACTAAGGATATGGATTACTGGAACCATGTCCTGTGGTCTGATGAGACCAACATAAACTTTTTTGGTTCAGATGGTGTCAAACGTGTGTGGTGGCAACCAGGTGAGGAGTACAAAGACAAGTGTGTCTTGCCTCTTGCCCACAATCAATCCTACAATCAGTTCATTGAGGGAACCATGAATGCCAACATGTACTGTGACATACTGAAGCAGAGCATGATCCCCTCCCTTCAGAGACTGGACCACAGGGGAGTATTCCAACATGATAACGACCCCAAACACACCTCCAAGACGACCATTACCTTGCTAAAGAAGCTGAGGGTAAAGGTGATGGACTGGCCAAGCATGTCTCCAGACCTAAACCCTATTGAGCATCTGTGGGACATCCTCAAATGGAACATGGAGGAGCACAAGGTCTCTAACATCCACCAGCTCTGTGATGTCACCATGGAGGAGTGGAAGAGGACTCCAGTGACAACCTGTGAAGATCTGGTGAACTCCATGCCCAAGAGGGTTAAGGCAGTGCTGGAAAATAATGGTGGCCACACAAAATATTGACACTTTGGGCCCAATTTGGACATTTTCACTTAGGGGTGTACTCACTTTTGTTGCCAGCGGTTTAGACATTAATGGCTGTGTGTTGAGTTATTTTGAGGGGACAGCAAATTTACACTGTTATACAAGCTGTACACTCACTACTTTACATTGTAGCAAAGTGTCATTTCTTCAGTGTTGTCACATGAAAAGATAGAATAAAATATTTACAAAAATGTGAGGGGTGTACTCACTTTTGTGAGATACTGTATATATATATATATATATATATATATATATATATATATATATATATATATATATATATTACAAGCCATGAAGCTACAATAAAACACAAGAAACCGCAAATACCTTCACATAAGATACCAGACAAAAAATGTAAAATAAAAAAATATATAAAAATAATAACTAACAACAAAAAAAAAGTAAATGGTAAAAGCCTGTCAGAGGATCTATCCTTTGTTAAACTATGCAAAACGTACCAAATAAAGTTTTGGCTGCAGTGAGCCGAGGTTCACATTGCTGCGGGATTGAATCGTGCGAGTTCAGCTGAACTCACACAATTTCATACCTGCATGTCAGTCCCGACCTTGGGGGCGATTTCAGAGACATCTGTGCGGGTTCTTGCACAGATGTCTCTTAAATTCGCCCCCCCCAAAGTTGCAAAAAGTAATACAGAAACTACTTTTGGGAATCAATGCGGCGCCGCAAAGTCGGCGTCGCACTGATTCAGACAATTCAGACGATTCAGCAATAGCCACCGATTTGGCATTCGATTTGACATGTCAAATTGCATGCCAATTTGCATCAATGTGAACCTGGGCTTAGGTTATCATTTTTCTTGGTACTGAAAAGAAAACTTGAACATTTTAAATGGCTACAAAATTACAAAAAAAAAAAAAACAGGAAGCCGTGTGCATCAAATATCTTCATATGTGATATCGGACAAAATAAAATTCTATATATATAAATAAAAATATAATGAAAAAAATGTAAAAAGTAAATGGTAAAAGCCTGACATAGGATGTATCCTTTTTTTTAAACTCTGCAAAATATACCAAACAACGGTTTGCCTGCAGTCAGGTTATCATTTTTCTTGCATTTTAAAAGAACACTTGAACATTTTTAATGGTTACAAAGATACAGAAAGCCCCGGTTCACACAGGGGCGGCACGACTTGCAGGTCGCCTCACCGAGGCGACCTGCACACGACTTCCACGGCAACTTGCAAAATGACTTCTGTATAGAGGTCTATGCAAGTCGCCCCAAGTCGCCCCCAAAGTAGTACAGGAACCTTTTTCTAAGTCGGAGCGACTTGCATTGCTCCTATTAGAACGGTTCCATTGTACAGAACGGGAGGCGACTTGTCAGGCGGCTAGGTCGCCTGACAAGTCGCCCCTGTGTGAACCGGCACTAAAACACAGGAAGCCACATGCATCTATCTGTCTGATATAATATATCAGACAAATGTATATATATATATATATATATATATATATATATATATATATATATATATATATATATATTGTGACAGTATGCAAGGTGAGATAATGGATAATCTGTATATTTCACCTTGCATGCGTTCTGTGGTAAGTGACAGAATCGTTTTTTCCAGCCTCTGTGGCAGGCTTGGTTTCTGTCCGAATGTTGTGGTCCACTTGAGTCCACGTTCAGGTGGACTTTAAATGAGCAGGAAGTAAGCACAGCAGAGCTCTGGCACTCAGAAGGGAATCTGAGAGAGAGGAGCTCTGTTTGGACTTAAAAAGAAGGTTTTGCTTTATCACATATTTTGTGGGTGTCGGGGACCAGCCCCACACCGTATAGAGAGGAAGTCTGCTGTATAGTTTAGCGCTGGACGGCAAGGATTTACTTTACTATTTTTATGTTTGTTTTCATTATTGTGCAAACCGCTGCTAAATAAACCTGGCAACCCGCCAGATTTTAAAGAAATTTCCTGATCTTTTTTTCCCAGAAAAGGTGATCCCCACGAGCTAATCTCCCACATGTGGTGGAGAATGCGGGCAGTTTCTAAAGATGGAGGAAATGGTAAAGGCCCCGCTACAGGCCAATGCAGCTCAGCGGGAAAGTCACAGAGGCCGCTGCAGCAAAACAGGCAGCCCAGCAGGAGATGAACCGCCAAGTCACAGAGGCCGCTGCAGCACAACAGGTGGCCCAGCAAGAGATGCACCGCAAAGTCGCAGAGGCCGCGGCAGCACAACAGGCAGCCCAGCAGAAGATGAACCGGCAGTTCGCAGAGGCTCTGGTGGAATTGAAAAAGGGGTTTGCACCTCCTGTGCCAGTGGAACCAAAATTGGTACGTGCCTCGTACCACCTACAGATGATGACACCTGCCGATGATGTCAAGGCATACCTTACGACTTTTGAGAGAGTCGATGTCCGTGAAGGATGGCCAAAAGAACAGTGGGTCTGTTGGCCCCATTTCTGACAGGGGAACCTCAAAAGGCCTACTTTGATCTGGAACCGGATAAGGCAAAGAACTATGAGACTCTGAAAACAGAGATCTTCGCATGCTTGGGTGTCACTATGGCAGTCCAGGCCCAGCACGTGCATCAGTGGACCTACTCCAGCGACAAGCCACCCCGTTCTCAAATGTTTGACTTGGTCCATCTCACTAGGAAGTGGTTGCAGCCAGAGAATAATTGATTGTCCGCTATGCCTCTTTCACCTGACTGGGGTACACATCGCCTACCTACTAAATGCAGTGGACTCATCTTGACTTGTTCATAATACTTTCTGTGGACATTTATCTTTTTCATCATATCACGTTTTTTCATTTTTTTTTTGTGTGTGTATATATCGGTCCATATTCCTACCCTTATGCTTCTATGTAGACATCATGTTTCATGGTAGCTCTGTTTCTTTTAAGTGCTCAAATCAAATTTAATTTGAATTAAATTATATTAAAGTTACATTTATTTTCATATTTTGATATGTACACTTGTTCATTCAGGCAAGATTTGTTTCAATACACACATAGGTTACAAGTTTATTTATAATAATTTAGTAATTGAGACATACTATGTGTGTGTGTTTTTTCTATTTTTGTTTCTTTGTCCGCATATCTTTTTCCCTTTTTTTTTTATACCAATTTTATGTTAATACATTTTTGTTTGTGGTTTTCCACAATATCATTTAATTCTACGCATTTAGCATTTTATTCAATAATTGTTTGCCTTTATCATATGTGTCCTTCTTCTTATTTCTGTCATTTATATAGAGTGTTTATAGGACCAGACAGGGACGTTAGATGGGGTGTTTATTTAGATATATTAGACATAGATTGTCTTCTTTCAGTCCC
This sequence comes from Lithobates clamitans, assembly GCA_037952925.1. Lineage (NCBI taxonomy): Eukaryota > Metazoa > Chordata > Amphibia > Anura > Ranidae > Lithobates > Lithobates clamitans. The sequence continues at coordinate 3,607,556 of JBBGZY010000474.1, read as the reverse complement.
TCCCACGTTCCCTTTTCCTTATTTTGACTGGCTATGATGTCTGTATATCTATGTCGTTGTTGCTCTCAGCATGCCAAAGTTCTGATTGACTTCATGTGATTCCATTGTTCTAACAAGGTGCACAGCTGAGAGTAATTTTAGATGTTCCGCTGACGTCGTCCTCACCTGTGTTTTACACGAGGGGGGAGCCCTATTTAAGGGATGTCAGTGGAACATTTCAAGGTAATGAATAAGCGCAGCTTTGCTGTGTGAAACGCGTCTACCTGTACCTGTTTGCCTGCCCTATGGTGTTTTTCATGTTATGGATTTTACAATAAAGAGATTCATCACTACTTCGGTGTGCAGCCATCCATTCCTTTTATTCATAATGCACGGCCGGCGAGCCGGGGCTAGCACCCCTGGGAGGAGTCCATTCCTCAGCCTACCTGATTCCATCACTCACCTAGAGCAGCATTATCTTTTCCTATAGTCAGAGACCTTGACAGGCCTTCAGATCGTGGAGTGTGTGGTAATGGACCGGTACCTGCATGCGCTCCCTGCTGCTCTGAGGAAGTGGGTCAGACAGGGGGACCCCACAACTGCAACCCAATTGGTGGACATAGTGTAAAGGTACACTGGTACTGAGGACTTGGTGAACCCGTCCACGCCCCACTTAAGTGTGTCTAGGGGTGCAAGATCATCCAGCAGTTCTGGTAAGACTGTTTCAGGGTTCAAGAGCATGGGGAAGTTAGATAAGATTGTTGTTACAGCTAATGAGACTGTGGGTCCTAGACATGGAGACTGGCCAAAGAAGCCAGGAAGGTCTTTGCGACTGTTAGGAGGAATGGGGATAGAGCACATACAGTGTTTTCATTGCCATGCATTTGGGCATATTGCTGCAAACTGTCCTATAAATGATGAACCTATGCAATGCGATTTATGCTTATATGAAAAGATGCATATCTCTTTTTGCAGAGGTCGCATGCACTGCATCATGTCAGAGTCGCATTGAAAAACAGATGTGTGTTATTTCAGTGGATGGAAAGCCACTCACAGCCCTGCTAGACTCTGGTAGTGTGGTGACCTTAGTCAGAAATGATTGTGTAAACCCCACTAAACTACACCCCAGTACTATCGGGGTCATTTGCATCCATGGGGACACTCGGGACTTCCAGACAGCGGTGGTTGAAGTTGATACCCCTTGGGGCAGTGTGACACGTTCAGTGGGGGTGGTGCCTTCACTGCTTCATGAAGCTTTAGTAGGGAGAGTTTTTTAGCATTTTTGGAGTTTATGGGAGAGAAAAGGGAGGCTGGTAGATGGCGCTTCTCCTGCTGGGGAAACACGGGAACTCTCACCAGACCCCTTTTGCCAAAGGGAAGGGGACGCTGTTGGGGAGGGATGGAGGAAGCCGGAGATACTCTTCCTTTCCCTGTCATGGCTGGGGAGCCGGAGGACCTGGAAGCTAGCTCCCAGCCTGAGGGTATCGAACAGGAGAACATCTCTGACCCTGACAATGAGAGTAGCCAGAATGTGGTACCCGACTTAGAGGTCAGGAGAGAGGATTTCTGTACCGTACTACCGAGCAACTGTGAGATGTCACCCTCATGAGAGCCAGAGAAAATGTTAGGATCCACCGGTTCCCCATCCACCATCTTAACTGGGGGGTGTCTTTCCCCTACATGGCCCTTAAAAACAATTTACTGTATCAGGTGGCAAAACGCGGAGAAGACACAGTAGAACAGCTACTGGTTCCCAAACCCTTCCATAGCGTGGTGCTAGACCTGGCCCATGGTGATGTAATGGGGGGAATCTCGGTATCGAAAAGACAAGGGAGAGAATCACCCAGAGATTTTTCTGGCCTGGGTTGTATGCAGATGTCAGGGAGTACTGTGAATCATGCCCCGTGTGCCAAATGTTGGCACCGTCATCTCATTTTTGCAGTCCCCTTGTCCCTCTACCAATAAACGAGGTCCCTTTTTAGAAGATTGGCATGGACCTGGTGGGGCTGGTAGCGAAGTCTGCTGGGGGTCACCAGCATATTTTGGTAATCCTGGACTTAGAGACGCGCTATCCTGAGGCCATACTCTTGCGTAACACCTCTGCTAAGGCTATCGCCAAGGAGTTAGTTCAGGTGTTTAGTCGAGTGGGGGTCCCAAAAGGGGTCTTAACCGATCAGGGCACCCCATTTATGTCCAGGGTTACCAAGGGACTATGCAAGTTATACAAAATCTCCCTTCTCCGTACCTCTGTCTACCACTCGCAAACGGATGGTCTTGTGGAAAGATTTAATTAAACCCCTTGAAAAGTATGCTAAAAAAAGTAGTCGACAAAGATGGGAGAAATTGGGATTTTTTGCTACTATATCTCATGTTTGCCATACGAGAGGTTCTGCAGGCACCCTCGGTCTATTCCCCCTTTTGAGCTCTTGTATGGTAACATCCCAGGGGGCTGCTAGATGTCGCCAAAGAAACGTGGGAAGGAGATGCCACCCCATATAGAAGCATGATAGAGCATGTCTCCTTGATGCAAGATCGAATCGCAGCTGTCCTGCCCCTGGTACCAGAACATATGGAGCGATCCCAGGAGGCCCAAAGGAGGGTCTATGATCGGGGGGTGCCAAGGTCCGTACTTTCAGTCCCGGGGACAGAGTGTTGGTACTGGTTCCCACGGTGGAAAGTAAGTTCTTGGCCAAGTGGCAGGGTTCCTTTGAGGTTGTTGAAAGGGTAGGGGAGGTAAAATACAAGCCAGGGAAAAGGAAACCACAACAAATTTATCATGTGAATCTCTTAAAGCCCTGGAAGGACAGAGAGACTTTACTGGCCGCATCCCCGCCTCCAATAGACCGGGTACCAGTGACACCTGACGTCCCAATGAGGGATTCCCTGTCTGTGGCACAAAGAAAAAACGTAAGGGCATTTGTATACAAAAATAGAGACTTTTTCTCCCCCTTACCTGGACTGATCAAGGTGATGAAGCATGATATAGTGAAGGAACCCGGGGTTCGCGTAAATGTAAAGCCATATAGAATCCCAGAGGCCAGGAGAGAAGCAGTCACGAAGGAAATCAAAAATATGTTAGAGTTGGACGTGATAGAAGAGTCCCACAGTGATTGGTCAAGCCCCATAGTGCTGGTCCAAAAACCCGATGGCACTATCAGGTTTTGTAACGACGGTGTATCCAAGTTCGATGCATACCTGATGCCTCGGGTCGACAATCTCGTGGACAGGTTGGGACAGGCTCGATACATAAAAACCCTAGACCTAACGAAAGGCTATTGGCAAATACCCCTAACTGAATCGACCAAGGAGAAGACTGCCTTCTCCACTTCTGAGGGGTTGTTTTAGTACAAGCGGATGCTTTTTGGTCTGCATGGGGCCCCTGCATCGTTCCAGCGAATCATGGACAAGACTTTGAGACCACATCGCCTGTATGCAGCCGCTTATTTGGACGATGTGGTCATCCACAGCCCGGATTGGGAATCGCACCTGCCCTGAGTAAAAGCAGTGGTAGATTCCCTTAGGGAAGCAGGTCTCACGGACATCCCCAAAAAATGTGCCATATGCCTGGAGGATTCCAAATACCTTGGGTAGGTTATTGGCCGGGGACTAGTCAAGCCTCAGACCAATTAGATTGAAGGAATTCAAAAATGGCCCCAACCGGTAAACAAGAAACAAGTTTGGGCCTTCCTGGGCATTACGGGGTATTACAGATGGTTTATTCCCCGACTTTGCCACCATTGCCGCTCCTCTGACCGACCTGACAAGGGGAAGAGGGTCGGTCATTGTCAAATGGAATCCTGAGGTGGAGGAGAAATTAATGCAGGCCCTTTGTGTGCTACTGGTGCTGGTGATCCCGTACTTCACAAAGAGAATTTGTGGTATAGACAGATGCCTCTGAGGTGGTCCTAGGGGCTGTACTATCCCAGAACAGAGATGGTGAGGATCACGCGGTTGTATACCTGAGCCGAAAACTGAACAAGCATGAAAAAAACTATGCCATTGTTGAGAAGGAGTGTCTCGCTACTAAATGGGCCTTATGCCATGTACACACGAGCGGACATTTCGACCGGACTGGTCCGACGGTCTATCCGACGGACTTTCGGCGGACTTCCAACGGATTTTCCCAACGAACGGACTTGCCTACACACGATCACACCAAAGTCCGACAGATTCGTATGTGATGACGTATGACCGGACTAAAATAAGGAAGTTTATAGCCAGTAGCCAATAGCTGCCCTAGCGTCGGTTTTTGTCCGTCGGATTAGCATACAGACGAGCAGACTTTTCAACCGGACTCGAGTCCGTATGGAAAGATTTGAAACATGTTCCAAATCTAAAGTCCGTCAGATTTTCGACCGAAAAAGTCTGCTGCAGGTCCGATGAAGCCCACACGCGGTCGAATTGTCCGCCAGACTCGTTCCGCCAGACCAGTCCGGTCGAAAAGTCAGCTCGTGTGTGCGTGGCATTAGACTCCCTGAAGTATTACTTGTTGGGGAGGTCATTTAAGCTGGTCACAGACCATGCTCCCCTAAATTGGATGTGTGACAACAGGGAGAAAAATGGCCGCGTCAGATGGTTCCTGGCTTTACAGCCCTTTAAGTTTACAGTAGAGCATAGGCGGGCAAGCTCCAAAACAATCCGGACGCCCTCTCCCGCATGCACTGTATGCTTGGGACAATTGCTCAACCACAGGGGCTTGAGCAGAGGATATGTGACAGTATGCAAGGTGAGGTAATAGATAATCAGTAAATTTCACCTCGCATGCGTTCTGTTGTAAGAGACTGAACCTGAATCCGGCCCAGGTTTTTCCAGCCTCTGTGGCAGGCTTGGTTCCCGGTCCAGATGTTGTGGTACACTTGAGTCCACGCTCAGGTGGACTTTAAATGAACAGGGAAAGAGCACAGGAGAGCTCTGGCCTGAGACTCACAAGGGAATCTGAGAGAGAGGAACTCTGTTTGGACTTAAAAAGAAGGTTTGCTTTACCACGGGTTTTGTGGGTGTCGGGGACCAGCCCCACACCGTATAGAGAGGAAGTCTGCTGTATACTTTAGTGCCGGACGGCAAGGATTTGTTTTACTATTTTTTTGTTTGCTTTCATTATTGTGCAAACCGCTGCTAAATAAACCTGGCAACCCGCCAGATTTTAAAGAAATTGCCTGCACGCTGACCTTTTTTTCCCAGAAAAGGTGATCTCTATGAGCTAATCTCCCACAATATATATATATACAGTATCCCCTCACATTTATGTAAATATTTTATTATATCTTTTCATGTGACAACACTGAAGAAATGACACTTTGCTACAATGTAAAGTATTGAGTGTACAGCTTGTATAACAGTGTACATTTGTTGTCCCCTCAAAATAACTCAACACACAGCCATTAATGTCTAAACCGCTGGCAACAAAAGTGAGTACACCCCTAAGTGAAAATGTCCAAATTGGGCCCAAAGTGTCAATATTTTGTGTGGCCACCATTATTTTCCAACACTGCCTTAACCCTCTTGGGTATGGAGTTCACCAGAGCTTCACAGGTTGCCACTGGAGTCCTCTTCCACTCCTCCATGACCACATCACTGGTGGATGTTAGAGACCTTGCGCTCCTCCACCTTCCATTTAAGGATGCCCCACAGATGCTCAATAGGGTTTAGGTCTGGAGACATGCTTGGCCAGTCCAGTGTATTCACTTTTGTGAGATACTGTATGTGTTACAAGGTGTTGAATCAAGCCTCATATCATAGATGAAGCTAGCTGTTGCTGATATGTGAATCTTTTGGGCCGGGTTCACACTGTAACCCGCTGCGGATTGCACAGGAGTGCTGTGCGTCCCTGTTCCCCGTTTCAGGGACGAATCAGGGACGATTCTATGGCTGAATTCGGCCCTGAAACGGAGCCAAAGACGCACACACGTTTCTGTGCAGTGCCCTTCGCAGCCACAATGGAGGTATGTGAACCGGCTCCATAGGGAGCCAGTCACATTCTCCAGCTATGTGAAATGGAATGCGAGGAAACCCGCATCTAATTCACATAGGTGTGAACCTGGCCTTAAACATTGATGATACTGGCATAAAAAGTCCTTCAAAATGATGAATTAGGGAGTCACCATGAGAGACTGGAAAGCAGTGTCAGATTTATGAGGGGGCAAAAAGGGCAATTGTCCCAGGTCCCCATACCAGGCACCCCCCCTCCCCCAACCACTGGAGTAGCTTCAGGGGTCACAATGGCGACCCTGCTCCATGCTCCAGGGGGCCCATGCAGCTTCCCTGTCACATTCTGTTTTACACTTGAACAGAAAGGGTGGTGGGGGCGACATATACAGGAACCGAGCCTCTCCATTTTCCTCCTGGTAACAAAACTCAGTGTTCACACTAGTGTCATCCACTCTCTCTTTCCGTGATTGTGATTAACCATTTGAATAACGTAGCTGAAAGACGGCTACAGCATGGCTCTCTAGTTCCCATCAGCCTCACTAGTGCCCATCAGTGCAGCCTTATCAGTGCAGCCTCATCAGTGCCCATAAGTGCGGCCTCATCAGTGCTCATCAGTTTAGTCTCATCAGTGCCCATCCTCATCAGGTCTAATCAGTGCAGCCTCGTCAGCGTGCATCAGTGAAGAAGAAAAAATTACATAAGAAAACCTTTTTTTTTTCAAAAAAATACTAAATACTACCAAAAGAAGTCTCTCTCTGTCTCAAAAAAATGATACAAATTTTATGTGGGCACAGTTTTGCATGACCGCACAATTGTCATTCAAACTGTGACAGCCTAAAATTGGCCTGGGCAGGAAGGTGGTGAAAGTGCCCGGTATTGAAGTGGTTAAACAGTGGGTAAATATCCAACGGGGGTTGGTCCCACAGAAAATGATGATCCTGACAGATGTTTAAAATCTTCATTAGACTATTCAAAATAAAAAAATGTAAATCCTGAACCATTTCATAGTGGCCCACGACTGGTTACCAAATCACTTAAGTGGCCCTCAGTCTTCAAAAAGTTGAGCACCCAGGTTCTAAGAGCTACATTAACACCTGGAAAGGTATCAGCAAGCCCTTCATCATGATATAAAACTGCCTATTGGGATGAAGTGAGGCTGCAAACAAGGACCTTTCTCAACATTTTCAACACAGTAGAAACCTTTAAAATAATTTTCTGGTTTCAGAAACCATTGCTACATCAATGAATAAATAATTTGGTGCACCCATTATATTTGATGCAATTCAAATCATTTCTAACACTCCCATGCTCAAAGTAATTATGACATTACAGCAAAAATAATAGTGACCAAAAAGCACACAGTGGAAATTGCATTGTGGTAGACATTGGTGGTCAGTAGAAAAGGGCCCCCTATACTGACGGTCAGTGGAGAAGTGTCCCCTTACATTGGTGGTTAGTGGAAAAGTGATTCCTTTAATTGGTGGCCAGTGGATAAGGCCCTTGCTTACATTGATGGTTAGTACAAAAGAACCCCCTATATCAGGGGTGTCCAAACTTTTTTCAAAGAGGGCCAGATTTGATGAAGTGAACATGCGTGAGGGCTGACCATTTTTCCTGACATCCTTTGAACCATTAAAATTAAATGCAAATGAACTAATACACGGCCCAACAACCAGGGGTGTAACTAGAAATGAGAGGGCCCCATAGCAAAATGTTGTATGGGCCCCCCCCCTGCAAACAGTCCCCCCCCTACAAAAAAAAAAAAAAAACTAATGCCATTGAACAACAGATTACCACACTCATGTTGCACAGTACCCAGGCAACAGCTTATATTAATTTCGAACAACAAAACAAAAATTTGCCAATAAAATCTACAGGTTACATTCAGTACATTATAGTGTAAGTAAAGTCAAAAAAGTTTTTTTCAAGTTTTTCACCCCCACAACTAACGTCCCAGGGCTTGTGGGGAAGAGGCCCTTGTCCCCATCTGCACGGAGACAAGGTGCTTTTCCAGGCACTGTGCAAAACAGATGACAGTCTGTCTCTCACTCCCTTCCAACCTCCTGTCCAGACTCCAGAGCCTCCTCATGTGCCAAAAACGATGTCCCTTCACAGGCGTGCTCGAGCGTTCTGCCCCGCCCACTCTGCTCCAGCCCACTCAGCTCCTGCCTCCTGCTGTATGCAGCCAACTCGCGGGCCCGGGAGGCTTAACAGTAAACTTAATTTCCTCATCCTCCCTGGGCATAGTTGCAAAGCGCGCTGCGGCGATAAATTGGCATGTTTTAAGCATAATATTGGGCGTGGCTTAAAGGGACATGACTCAAAGGGGGTGTGGTTAGAGTCTGAGATGAACGAGGGATGGAGGGAGAAACAAAGGAAGAAAGAGAGAGAGAAGGAAGGAAAAAAAGAGGGATGGAGGGACAGCAGGCCCAGATCCTACACCACAATAGAAATATGTGTATTCCAGAAAGTTTAACAATAAGCAGATAAAGATACTCCAAACATCTGGTGTTAAGAGCTTCAATCATCCCGGCACCATGATTGCTATGGTGTCAGGGTGATTGAAGTGCATTATTTCTATTATTACATTGTAATATAAAATGAAATAGTTCAACTCACCATAATGCAGAATCAGTGGGAGCTCTGTGGGTGTCACTTGCCACCAGATGCCATCAGGTGTCCCCAGCGGAGTGCCTCCTTACATCTCAAGTGTCCCCAGCAGAGTGTTTCCTTAAATCTCAGGTGTCACTGTCCCCAGCCAGCGGAGTGCTTCCTTAAATTTCATGTGTCACTGTCACCAGCCTGCGGAGTGTTTCCTTACATCTCAGGTGTCACTGTCCCCAGCCAACGGAGTGCTTCCTTACATCTCAGGTGTCACTGTCCCCAGCCAGCGGAGTGCTTCCTTACATCTCTGGTGTCACTGTCCATAGCCAGCGGAGTGTTTCCTTACATCTCTGGTGTCACTGTCCCCAGCCAGAGGAGTGCTTCCTTACATCTCTGGTGTCACTGTCCCCAGCCAGCGGAGTGCTTCCTTACATCTCTGGTGTCACTGTCCCCAGCCAGCCAGAGGAGTGCTTCCTTACATCTCTGGTGTCACTGTCCCCAGCCAGCGGAGTGCTTCCTTACATCTCTGGTGTCACTGTCCCCAGCCAGCGGAGTGCTTCCTTACATCTCTGGTGTCACTGTCCCCAGCCAGCGGAGTGCTTCCTTACATCTCTGGTGTCACTGTCCATAGCCAGCGGAGTGCTTCCTTACATCTCTGGTGTCACTGTCCCCAGCCAGCGGAGTGCTTCCCTACATCTCTGGTGTCACTGTCCCCAGCCAGCGGAGTGCTTCCTTACATCTCTGTTGTCACTGTCCATAGCCAGCGGAGTGCTTCCTTACATCTCTGGTGTCACTGTCCCCAGCCAGCGGAGTGTTTCCTTACATCTCAGGTGTCACTGTCCCCAGCCAGCCGAGTGCTTCCTTTCATCTCTGGTGCCACTGTCCCCAGCCAGCAGAGTGCTTCCTTACATCTCTGGTGTCACTGTCCGCAGCCAGCGGAGTGCTTCCTTACATCTCAGGTGTCACTGTCCCCAGCCAGCGGAGTTCTTCCCTACATCTCTGGTGTCACTGTCCCCAGCCAGCGGAGTGTTTCCTTACATCTCTGGTGTCACTGTCCCCAGCCAGCAGAGTGCTTCCTTACATCTCTGGTGTCACTGTCCCCAGCCAGCGGAGTGCTTCCTTACATCTCAAGTGTCACTGTGCCCAGCCAGCGGAGTGTTTTCTTACATCTCTGGTGTCACTGTCCATAGCCAGCGGAGTTCCTTACATCTCTGGTGTCACTGTCCCCAGCCAGCGGAGTGCTTCCTTACATCTCTGGTGTCACTGTCCCCAGCCAGCCGAGTGCTTCCTTACATCTCTGGTGTCACTGTCCCCAGCCAGCGGAGTGCTTCCTTACATCTCTGGTGTCACTATCCCCAGCCAGCGGAGTTCTTCCCTACATCTCTGGTGTCACTGTCCCCAGCCAGCGGAGTGTTTCCTTACATCTCTGGTGTCACTGTCCCCAGCCAGCAGAGTGCTTCCTTACATCTCTGGTGTCACTGTCCCCAGCCAGCGGAGTGCTTCCTTACATCTCTGGTGTCACTGTCCCCAGCCAGCCGAGTGCTTCCTTACATCTCTGGTGTCACTGTCCATAGCCAGTGGAGTGCTTCCTTACATCTCTGGTGTCACTGTCCCCAGCCAGCGGAGTGCTTCCTTACATCTCTGGTGTCACTGTCCCCAGCCAGCCGAGTGCTTCCTTACATCTCTGGTGTCACTGTCCCCAGCCAGCGGAGTGCTTCCTTACATCTCTGGTGTCACTATCCCCAGCCAGCGGAGTGCTTCCTTACATCTCTGGTGTCACTGTCCCCAGCCAGCGGAGTGCTTCCTTACATCTCTGGTGTCACTGTCCATAGCCAGCGGAGTGCTTCCTTACATCTCTGGTGTCACTGTCCCCAGCCAGCGGAGTGCTTCCTTACATCTCTGGTGTCACTGTCCCCAGCCAGCCGAGTGCTTCCTTACATCTCTGGTGTCACTGTCCCCAGCCAGCGGAGTGCTTCCTTACATCTCTGGTGTCACTATCCCCAGCCAGCGGAGTGCTTCCTTACATCTCTGGTGTCACTGTCCCCAGCCAGCGGAGTGCTTCCTTACATCTCTGGTGTCACTGTCCATAGCCAGCGGAGTGCTTCCTTACATCTCTGGTGTCACTGTCCCCAGCCAGCGGAGTGCTTCCTTACATCTCTGGTGTCACTGTCCCCAGCCAGCGGAGTGCTTCCCTACATCTCTGGTGTCACTGTCCCCAGCCAGCCGAGTGCTTCCTTACATCTCTGGTGTCACTGTCCGCAGCCAGCGGAGTGCTTCCTTACATCTCAGGTGTCACTGTCCCCAGCCAGCGGAGTTCTTCCCTACATCTCTGGTGTCACTGTCCCCAGCCAGCGGAGTGTTTCCTTACATCTCTGGTGTCACTGTCCCCAGCCAGCAGAGTGCTTCCTTACATCTCTGGTGTCACTGTCCCCAGCCAGCGGAGTGCTTCCTTACATCTCTGGTGTCACTGTCCCCAGCCAGCCGAGTGCTTCCTTACATCTCTGGTGTCACTGTCCATAGCCAGTGGAGTGCTTCCTTACATCTCTGGTGTCACTGTCCCCAGCCAGCGGAGTGCTTCCTTACATCTCTGGTGTCACTGTCCCCAGCCAGCCGAGTGCTTCCTTACATCTCTGGTGTCACTGTCCCCAGCCAGCGGAGTGCTTCCTTACATCTCTGGTGTCACTATCCCCAGCCAGCGGAGTGCTTCCTTACATCTCTGGTGTCACTGTCCCCAGCCAGCGGAGTGCTTCCTTACATCTCTGGTGTCACTGTCCATAGCCAGCGGAGTGCTTCCTTACATCTCTGGTGTCACTGTCCCCAGCCAGCGGAGTGCTTCCTTACATCTCTGGTGTCACTGTCCCCAGCCAGCGGAGTGCTTCCCTACATCTCTGGTGTCACTGTCCCCAGCCAGCCGAGTGCTTCCTTACATCTCTGGTGTCACTGTCCGCAGCCAGCGGAGTGCTTCCTTACATCTCAGGTGTCACTGTCCCCAGCCAGCGGAGTTCTTCCCTACATCTCTGGTGTCACTGTCCCCAGCCAGCGGAGTGTTTCCTTACATCTCTGGTGTCACTGTCCCCAGCCAGCAGAGTGCTTCCTTACATCTCTGGTGTCACTGTCCCCAGCCAGCGGAGTGCTTCCTTACATCTCAAGTGTCACTGTGCCCAGCCAGCGGAGTGTTTTCTTACATCTCTGGTGTCACTGTCCATAGCCAGCGGAGTGCTTCCTTACATCTCTGGTGTCACTGTCCCCAGCCAGCGGAGTGCTTCCTTACATCTCTGGTGTCACTGTCCCCAGCCAGCGGAGTGCTTCCTTACATCTCTGGTGTCACTGTCCATAGCCAGTGGAGTGCTTCCTTACATCTCTGGTGTCACTGTCCCCAGCCAGCGGAGTGCTTCCTTACATCTCTGGTGTCACTATCCCCAGCCAGCGGAGTGCTTCCTTACATCTCTGGTGTCACTGTCCCCAGCCAGCGGAGTGCTTCCTTACATCTCTGGTGTCACTGTCCATAGCCAGCGGAGTGCTTCCCTACATCTCTGGTGTCACTGTCCCCAGCCAGCGGAGTGCTTCCTTACATCTCTGTTGTCACTGTCCATAGCCAGCGGAGTGCTTCCTTACATCTCTGGTGTCACTGTCCCCAGCCAGCCGAGTGCTTCCTTACATCTCTGGTGTCACTGTCCCCAGCCAGCGGAGTGCTTCCCTACATCTCTGGTGTCACTGTCCCCAGCCAGCGGAGTGCTTCCTTACATCTCTGTTGTCACTGTCCATAGCCAGCGGAGTGCTTCCTTTCATCTCTGGTGCCACTGTCCCCAGCCAGCAGAGTGCTTCCTTACATCTCTGGTGTCACTGTCCGCAGCCAGCGGAGTGCTTCCTTACATCTCAGGTGTCACTGTCCCCAGCCAGCGGAGTGCTTCCCTACATCTCTGGTGTCACTGTCCCCAGCCAGCGGAGTGTTTCCTTACATCTCTGGTGTCACTGTCCCCAGCCAGCAGAGTGCTTCCTTACATCTCTGGTGTCACTGTCCCCAGCCAGCGGAGTGCTTCCTTACATCTCAAGTGTCACTGTGCCCAGCCAGCGGAGTGTTTTCTTACATCTCTGGTGTCACTGTCCATAGCCAGCGGAGTGCTTCCTTACATCTCTGGTGTCACTGTCCCCAGCCAGCGGAGTGCTTCCTTACATCTCTGGTGTCACTGTCCCCAGCCAGCGGAGTGCTTCCTTACATCTCTGGTGTCACTGTCCATAGCCAGTGGAGTGCTTCCTTACATCTCTGGTGTCACTGTCCCCAGCCAGCGGAGTGCTTCCTTACATCTCTGGTGTCACTGTCCCCAGCCAGCCGAGTGCTTCCTTACATCTCTGGTGTCACTGTCCCCAGCCAGCGGAGTGCTTCCTTACATCTCTGGTGTCACTATCCCCAGCCAGCGGAGTGCTTCCTTACATCTCTGGTGTCACTGTCCCCAGCCAGCGGAGTGCTTCCTTACATCTCTGGTGTCACTGTCCATAGCCAGCGGAGTGCTTCCTTACATCTCTGGTGTCACTGTCCCCAGCCAGCGGAGTGCTTCCTTACATCTCTGGTGTCACTGTCCCCAGCCAGCGGAGTGCTTCCCTACATCTCTGGTGTCACTGTCCCCAGCCAGCCGAGTGCTTCCTTTCATCTCTGGTGCCACTGTCCCCAGCCAGCAGAGTGCTTCCTTACATCTCTGGTGTCACTGTCCGCAGCCAGCGGAGTGCTTCCTTACATCTCAGGTGTCACTGTCCCCAGCCAGCAGAGTGCTTCCTTACATCTCTGGTGTCACTGTCCGCAGCCAGCGGAGTGCTTCCTTACATCTCTGGTGTCACTGTCCATAGCCAGCGGAGTGCTTCCTTACATCTCTGGTGTCACTGTCCCCAGCCAGCCGAGTGCTTCCTTTCATCTCTGGTGCCACTGTCCCCAGCCAGCAGAGTGCTTCCTTACATCTCTGGTGTCACTGTCCGCAGCCAGCGGAGTGCTTCCTTACATCTCAGGTGTCACTGTCCCCAGCCAGCGGAGTTCTTCCCTACATCTCTGGTGTCACTGTCCCCAGCCAGCGGAGTTCTTCCCTACATCTCTGGTGTCACTGTCCCCAGCCAGCGGAGTGTTTCCTTACATCTCTGGTGTCACTGTCCCCAGCCAGCAGAGTGCTTCCTTACATCTCTGGTGTCACTGTCCCCAGCCAGCGGAGTGCTTCCTTACATCTCAAGTGTCACTGTGCCCAGCCAGCGGAGTGTTTTCTTACATCTCTGGTGTCACTGTCCATAGCCAGCGGAGTGCTTCCTTACATCTCTGGTGTCACTGTCCCCAGCCAGCGGAGTGCTTCCTTACATCTCTGGTGTCACTGTCCCCAGCCAGCGGAGTGCTTCCTTACATCTCAAGTGTCACTGTGCCCAGCCAGCGGAGTGTTTTCTTACATCTCTGGTGTCACTGTCCATAGCCAGCGGAGTGCTTCCTTACATCTCTGGTGTCACTGTCCCCAGCCAGCGGAGTGCTTCCTTACATCTCTGGTGTCACTGTCCCCAGCCAGCGGAGTGCTTCCTTACATCTCTGGTGTCACTGTCCCCAGCCAGCGGAGTGCTTCCCTACATCTCTGGTGTCACTGTCCCCAGCCAGCGGAGTGCTTCCTTACATCTCTGTTGTCACTGTCCATAGCCAGCGGAGTGCTTCCTTACATCTCTGGTGTCACTGTCCCCAGCCAGCCGAGTGCTTCCTTTCATCTCTGGTGCCACTGTCCCCAGCCAGCAGAGTGCTTCCTTACATCTCTGGTGTCACTGTCCCCAGCCAGTGGAGTGCTTCCTTACATCTCTGGTGTCACTGTCCGCAGCCAGCGGAGTGCTTCCTTACATCTCAGGTGTCACTGTCCCCAGCCAGCGGAGTGCTTCCCTACATCTCTGGTGTCACTATCCCCAGCCAGCGGAGTGTTTCCTTACATCTCTGGTGTCACTGTCCCCAGCCAGCAGAGTGCTTCCTTACATCTCTGGTGTCACTGTCCCCAGCCAGCGGAGTGCTTCCTTACATCTCAAGTGTCACTGTGCCCAGCCAGCGGAGTGTTTTCTTACATCTCTGGTGTCACTGTCCATAGCCAGCGGAGTGCTTCCTTACATCTCTGGTGTCACTGTCCCCAGCCAGCGGAGTGCTTCCTTACATCTCTGGTGTCACTGTCCCCAGCCAGCGGAGTGCTTCCTTACATCTCTGGTGTCACTGTCCATAGCCAGTGGAGTGCTTCCTTACATCTCTGGTGTCACTGTCCCCAGCCAGCGGAGTGCTTCCTTACATCTCTGGTGTCACTGTCCCCAGCCAGCCGAGTGCTTCCTTACATCTCTGGTGTCACTGTCCCCAGCCAGCGGAGTGCCTCCTTACATCTCTGGTGTCACTGTCCCCAGCCAGCGGAGTGCTTCCTTACATCTCTGGTGTCACTTTCCCCAGCCAGCGGAGTATTTCCTTACATCTCAGGTGTCCCCAGCGGAGTGTTTCCTTACATCTCTGGTGTCCCCAGCGGAGTGTTTCCTTACATCTCTGGTGTCACTGTCCCCAGCCAGCGGAGTATTTCCTTACATCTCAGGTCCCCCCCCATTGGAGCCCTCTATATCCCAGCAGAGCAGGAGACTCGGTTGGAAAATCTGAGAGTTGGAAAATATGACAGAACACCGCCAATTCATTACTGAAGCCTGAGGGGGAACAAAATAGAGGCGGAGCCGGCCGGCTGCAATAGAAATTGAGCTGCGGCAAGGCCCACCCCCCACCCCTTTCTACAACAGATCACAGATGACAGACAGGCCGGGGGCGGGGGGTGGGTGGCGCCGCAGCTCTATTTCTATTGTAGAGATTCGTCAGGTTCTGCTTGTCATTACTAAGTTAGCTGGTCTTCAGGAAAATGGCGGCCGGCGGAGACATTATCTCCGCCGGACACTGACCTCTAGCGGCGGTGGCGGGCGGCGAAAAATCTGTAAAAAAGGATTTATATTGGCAACTATGACGGGGCCCCACTCGGCTGCGGGCCCCATAGCGCACGCGTGGCTTGCTATGGTGGTAGGTCCGCCACTGCCAACAACAATTTTCTTGCCTTTTTGGCTGTGTGTAGTGAAGAGTCTAAGAATGAGCTTGGGTGTGTTATTTAGATATACCGTATTTATCAGTGTATTTAACACGCACCTTCACTTTAAGAGGGAAGTTTCAGGAAAAAAAATTTACATTTTAAATAAAGAACTGTGAAGCAAAATAAGGGTCAGTGCCCATTAATGCAGCCTAATCAGTGCCCATCTGCAGCCTCACTATTTCCATATATGCAGCCTCACAAGTGCCATGAATGCAGCCTCACCATTGCCATGAATACAGCCTCTGAATGCAGCCTCACAAGTGCCATTAACGCAGCCTCACCATTGCCATCAGTGCAGCCTGATCTATGCCCATCTGCAGCCTCATCATTGCCATGAATGCAGCCTCACCATTATCATGAATGCAGCCTCATCATTGCCATTAATACAGCCTCTGAATGCAGCCTCACCATTGCCATGAATGCAGCCTCACCATTGCCATGAATGCAGCCTCTGAATGCAGCCTCACCATTGCCATAATTGCAGCCTCACTATTGCCATGAATGCAGCCTCACCATTGCCATGAATGCAGCCTCACCATTGCCATGAATGCAGCCTCATCATTGCTATGAATGCAGCCTCTGATTGCAGCCTCACCATTGCCATGAATGCAGCCTCTGAATGCAGCCTCACAAGTGCCATTAATGCAGCCTCACCATTGCCATCAGTGCAGCCTGATCCATGCCCATCTTCAGCCTCACCATTGCCATGAATGCAGCCTCACCATTGCCATGAATGCAGCCTCATCATTGCCATGAATGCAGCCTCTGAATGCAGCCTCACCATTGCCATGAATGCAGCCTCACCATTGCCATGAATGCAGCCTCTGAATGCAGCCTCACAAGTGCCATTAATGCAGCCTCACCATTGCCATCAGTGCAGCCTGATCCATGCCCATTTGCAGCCTCACCATTGCCATGAATGCAGCCTTACCATTGCCATGAATGTAGCCTCATCATTGCCATGAATGCAGCCTCTGAATGCAGCCTCACCATTGCCATGAATGCAGCCTCACCATTGCCATGAATGCAGCCTCTGAAAGCAGCTTCACCATTGCCATGAAGGCAGCCTCACCATTGACATGAATGCAGCCTCTGAATGCAGCCTCACAAGTGCCATTAATGCAGCCTCACCATTGCCATCAGTGCAGCCTGATCCATGCCTATCTGCGGCCTCGGAGGGGACAGGGAGAGGGGTGGGACAAGCGCCAACAGATTACATACAGGAGAATCTCCTGTTTACCCGGTGGCCTCTTTAATACAAAGTCCCGCCTCCTATGATAGGCAAAACAGTCGTCCAATGCCAGCCTAGGAGACGGGACTTCCTTTTACAGATGTGGCCGAGTAAACAGGAGATTCTACTGTATGTAATCTGATGGCACTCATACCGCCCCCTCTCCCTGTCCCCTCTGAGGCTGCCAGAATGATAAATACAGTATATATCTTTTGTGGCCCCCCAAAGAATGGCTGAGTGCCACGTGGCGCTCGGGAGTTTGCGGGAGGCCACAAAAGATATATATATTCAAATTACCAGTGGGGGCCACATTAAACCGGAACGCCGGGCCGCACTTTGGCCATGCCTGCCCTATATTTATGGTCAATGGAGAAGGGCCTTACATTGATGGTAAGTGGAAAAGTGATCAATTCAATTGGTGGCCAGTGGAGAAGGCCCTCCCTTACATTGATGGACAGTACAAAAGAACCCCCTATGTTGATGGTCAATGGAGAAGGGTTTCCTTACATTGGTGACAAGTGGAAAACTGATCCCTTACATTGATGGTCAGCGGAGAAGGCCCCTGCCGTACATTGATGGTTAGTGCAAAAAAAACCCGTCTCCATTACATTGATGGTCAGTACAAAAGAATACTCTATATTGATGGTAAATAGAGAAGGGCTTCCTTACATTGGTGGTAAGTGGAAAACTGATCCTGTACATTGGTGGTCAGTGGAGAAGGCCCTCCCTTACATTGATGGTCAATACAAAAGAACCTCCTCTCCCTTACATTGATGTTCAGTACAAAAGAAACCCCTATATTGATGGTCAATGGAGAAGGGTATCCTTACATTGGTGGTAAGTGGAAAAGTGATCCCTTACATTGGTAGCCAATGGAGAAGACCCTCCTTTCCATTGCTAGTCAGTACAAAAGAATATCCTATATTGATGGTCAATAGAGAAAAGCTTTCTGACATTGGTGGTAAGTGGAATAGTGATCCCTTACATTGGTAGCCAATGGAGAAGGCCCTCCCTTACATTGATGGACAGTACAAAAGAACCCCCTATATTGATGGTAAATGGAGAAGGGTTTCCTTACATTGGTGGTAAGTGGAAAAGTGAACCCTTACATTGGTGGTCAGTGGAGAAGGCCCTCCATTATACAATGTACAAATGGTCTGTAGAAAGTTGGGCTCTATATTGATGGTCAATGGAGAAGTGTCCTCTTACATTGGCGGCCATCAGAGAAAGTCCTCTAACATTTTCAGTGGGACCAGGAACCATTTACATTGGTGAACACTTGGAGGAAGAATGTCCTTTACATTTGTGGCCAGTCAAGGAACCCCTAACAAATTCTGGAAAACCCTAGCATTTCATGGAAGTCTTGTAGAGAAGGGCTGCTATGGACAATAGGAAGGATTAAATAGGATAAAAAGGAATCACCCTTGTAACCTCTGACCATTCACCCTCTTACAACATTACCTGTGTCTCAGGACTGCTGCTTTCTGGATTTCTGGGAACAGTTCATCATATTTATAAATTAATAAGTTATATTCTGAAGAAACAAGTATTTTTGTATGATCATCAATCATCACATCCTCTATTACTGGAATCGTACAGTATCCCATAGATGTTATCCTCTAATGGAAGCCTGTTGCCTGGCAGAATTGGAAATACTGATAAAACTCTGCCTAGGTAAGAACTCTTCCCGCAACTGTTGAAATGATTTTAGGGAACTGTTGCCAATTTTGCCACTCCGTAAAATTCCCCAAGGTCTGCTGGCTCTTTTCCCTGGATCAGAAGATTTATCTCTTTTTCTATAATGATACCTCTGTATATTATAGGCTGCAAGCACATGATCCAGTGTGGGATTTATACTGTGTTTATACTGAATATCTTCCTGGGAACCTAATCATAAGTGAAACTACTTAAAAAGAATTTAGCTATATAGGAATGTTTAAAGCTGAACTGCAGCCTTACCTTCAGTCTTGCACAGTTCTACAGGCTCCTCTCAAAATGTTCTTATCCAATTAAAGGAACTACATAAATAGGAAGCTTCAAGGTGGGAACACCAGGGATTATTTTAATGAAAGCTGAAGATTTACATTTTTAAAAAAAAATTACATTAAATTTCATATTCAGTAAATTATGGGGGGATATACAGCACCAAAACATTAGCTATCTGTAATGGTGCATATTCAGTAGGCTGCTTCGTGTAATAATGTTTTCCTCATGCCGCCTGATAATACACAGAGTGGCAATCTTTCAGTGCTGCATGGGTCAACAGAATGAAGAACTTGCACCAATTGACCACCTCTTTATGCCCCTTCTGCCATTTACAGAGCTTGTACTATATTTGTTGCACAATGCAACACATTCTGTGAATGGAAGAGAAGCAGATAAATGACTGGATCTCTCCTGCACATTCAAAGGCCACAGAGGTGGTCTGTTTGAGTTAAGATGCCCTGCAAAGTCTTTCCTATACAGTATCTCACAAAAGTGAGTACACCTCTCAAATTTTTGTAAATATTCATTCTATCTTTTCATGTGACAACACTGAAGAAATGACACTTTGCTACAATGTAAAGTAGTGAGTGTACAACTTGTATAACAGTGTAAATTTGCCGTCCCCTCAAATAACTTAACACACAGACATTAATGTCTAAACCACTGGCAACAAAAGTGAGTACACCCCTAAGTGAAAATGTCCAAATTGGGCCCAATTAGCCATGTTCCCTCCCCAGTGTCATGTGACTCGTTAGTGTTACAAGGTCTCAGGTGTCCATGGGGATTAGGTGTGTTAAATTTGGTGTTATTGCTCTCACTCTCTCATACTGGTCACTGGAAGTTCAACTTGGCACCTCATGGCAAAGAACTCTCTGAGGATCTGAAAAAAAGAACTGTTGCTCTACAAAAAGATGACCTAGGCTATAAGAAAATTGCCAAGACCCTGAAGCTGAGCTGCGGCACGGTGGCCAAGACCATACAGCAGTTTAACAGGACAGGTTCCACTCAGAACAGGCCTCGCCATGTTAGACCAAAGAAGTTGAGTGCACGTGCTCAGCATCATATCCAGAGGTTGTCTTTGGGAAATAGACGTATGAGTACTGCCAGCATTGCTGCAGAGATTGAAGGGGTGGGGATAGGGCTGGGAGATTTTCCACAAAAAAGAATTTGCGATTTTCTTAAAAAAAACTCGATTCATGATTTGAATCGAGTTTTTTTTTTTGGACACTGTGCTGGCCCTGAAGAGCTGCGGGCAGGAGTTTTTAGGCGAGGCCGCGGCTTCTGCCTAGTCCGCAGCATCCATCCTCCCGGACTAGGCCGAAGCCGCGGCCTAACCTAAAAACTCCTGCCCGCAGCTCCTCAGGACCGGCGTGGTGTCAGCGCCGGTCCTGCGGAGCTGCAGGCAGGAGTTTTTAGGTGAGGCCGCGGCTTCGGCCCAGTCCGCGGCCGAAGCCGCGGCCTTGTCTAAAAACTCCTGCCCGCAGCTCTTTAGGACGGTGCGCGGTGAAAAAAAAAAAATAGATTTGCTTAAATTTTGAATCAATTTGACCTCTCAACTCGATTCATGATTTAAATCGATTTTTTCCCCAGCCCTAGTTGTGGGTCAGCCAGTCAGTGCTCAGACCGTACGCCGCACATTGCATCAAATTGGACTGCATGGCTGTCGTCCCAGAAGGAAGCCTCTTCTGAAAATGATGCACAAGAAAGCCTGCAAACAGTTTGCTAAAGACAAGCAGACTTATTTGGTTCATATGGTGTCTAGCGTGTGTGGCAGCAACCAGGTGAGGAGAACAAAGACAAGTGTGTCTTGCCTACAGTCAAGCATGGTGGTGGGAGTGTCTTGGTCTGGGGCTGCATGAGTGTTGCTGGCACTGGGGAGCTACAGTTCATTGAGGGAAACATGAATGCCAACATGTACTGTGACATACTGAAGCAGAGAATGATCCCCTCGCTTCAGAGACTGGGCCGCAGGGCAGTATTCCAACATGATAACGACCCCAAACACACCTCCAAGATGACCACTGCCTTGCTAAAGAAGCTGAGGGTAAAGGGGATGGACTGGTCAAGCATGTCTTCAGACCTAAACCCTACTGAGCATCTGTGGGGCATCCTCAAATAGAAGGTGGCGGAGCACAAGGTCTCTAACATCCACTAGCTCCGTAATGTCATCATGGAGGAGTGGAAGAGGACTCCAGTGGCAACCTGTGAAGCTCTGGTGAACTCCATGCCCAAGAGGGTTAAGGCAGTGCTGGAAAATAATGGTGGCCACACAATATATTGACACTTTGGGCCCAATTTGGACATTTTCACTATTTTGAGAGGACAGCAAATTTACACTGTTATACAAGCTGTACACTCACTACTTTACATTGTAGCAAAGTGTGATTTCTTCAGTGTACTCACATGAAATAATATAATAAAATATTTACAAAAATGTGAGGGGTGAACTCATTTTTGTGAGATACTGTATAATGTTTATATAATTTATCTACCATTGTCTTGTTTTGCTGGAAGGCTTCTCAACCCCATCAAATTGCAGGGATGCATTTCCGAATGTCTGCCTAAATCTGCATGTGGTGTTCTTTTCTTTTTGGTTTGCTGTAGAGCAAGTGTGAGGAAGTGTAGCATGGTATGGCGCCAGTAAACAATCAGAGTCCAGTTGCAGAAATAGAACTTGTATTAAGTTCACAACAAGCCCGGTGAGAAGGCACCCAGCCGGGAACACTCACAGGATGTAACAGCAATGTGTAGCAGAGCAGGTCTCGGATGTGCCAACAGTGTCTGTCTTGAGAAGACTGCACCTGCCTACACAGGGATTTCTCCAGTAAGGCTTGCTTAGGAGCTTCCCATGAAGTGTCATTTGCCAGACTCAATTGAAAGATCCTGAGTCCAAGATACAGCATGGGCTGACCTTACATGTTTGCTGGCCAGCCATTCACTGGCAGGCTTTTCTTCAATGGGCCAAGCTTTAACAGGCTACTATAGTTTTGTTTTGGCTACACGCTGTTCCCTGATTTTAGAGTCCCGGGCTGGAGCCCCAGGCTCTAAGAGCCTTAGCCCTCTGGGGACACCTGATGCTACCTGATACTATAAGGCCTAACCCATGCGAATTCTGCTCCTGAGAATAATAGAGCTGGTAATAATGGAGTCACACTTGAACCTCCACTGGCCTGATGTCACCTACTTGGTTCAGAGAAAACACAAGAAACTCTGTTGCATTGGATGCCACTTTTCTCTGTCATACACAGCAGAAGTTTGAACCCCACCCAGAGACTAGCAACTTTAAGAAATGCTACAGTTTGAGCATTGCACTCATTCCTGTTCCCACTGTTTGTGCAATAAACCTTTAAAAGACATCCATGGCTTGTAAGCTGTAAGGACCTGGGCCCTATTAACCCTCTTTTCTTGATTTCTATAACTGTACTGTCTCCCTTTATATTATTGCTAAGTGCTACAGAAACTGTTGGCACTGTATAACCCCAGTATGAATATAGTTATAAAACTAATGGACTGGACTGCCTTTACTACAAGATGTACAATACCTGGGGACAAGGTTATTCCCCATTGGGAGTCTCACTTGCACTACACAACGCCTAACTGACTGAAGGCACTGGCAGGGGCAGTACGATGGTCCCATGCGCCCATCTTTGTGGAGGCTCAGCCTTGGGTTTACAATACAATTGTGTTTTAGCATCTAAGAGTGTTTGCAGACACTGATAAAATTTAACATGGAACCAATGACATAAGAATAATTGGGATGTGTAGTTTCTGTTGCCATTTTATGTGAAGAAATGTGACCAGGGATACATTTCTTTAACGGAAATATGTTGTATTTTTCATGCATCTGTTCTCATACTACTGAATGGATTTTGGACTTTGTACATAGTTTTGTGCAATGACGAATTACCTATATTAGAGGACCTTAACCTCATGACCCATGTGGAAGGAGAAGTTGGTGCTAGACCACACCCTGACATTCCTCCAGCACCAAAAGCGGTTTACTCTCAGCACATTTGTACATCCTGTACACCGTAGAGAGAAAGATAGGAATTACTTTCTGCATCTTGTCGAGACATCATGGCCCATGTCTAAAGATTCTTCCCCCCTTTGTCTGCCAGCAGTGTTAAGGGAGATGTTTGGCTGAACTCTCCTAGAGTAACCATTGAAGTAACTGTAAAAGGCCACAATACCATTACAAGCATTTAGGTGGGGTGCAGCGAGGTGTGATGGCAATTATTCACACAGTTTGGTGCAATGGAAAACTTGTATTGAAATAGTACAGCAACAGTTTACAGTTTACAACAAACCCAACTAGGTACACTCATAGTTTCCAGTAATATGAAGAGAGCAGGTATAGGTCGAATTGGCAGCGTCTGTAAAAGAGATTGGAGCGCAGTTTGGCCATCTAGATGTCCAAGAAATAGCGACCCTACGCTTTCCCTTCTCATCAAGAACTTTTCTCTTAAAACTAGTACTGTCCCTAACTGGCAGGGTACCTGTCCCTACTCTACCAACTCACTAAATGTGCCTAAAACCCGGGAGCCAGGGACTTAAATAGGCTCTGTCTGACCCAAGATGGCCATCAGAGTCACATGGGGTAGTACCATCCAATAGGATAGCTTCCCCAGTGACCCAAGTAACCATAGAGGAACTCTGTTCTTCTTGATTTCCTCTCCAACAACAGTGTCACTTATGAGAGGTCCACTTGAGGTGGGGAGTGCAGACTGCGCCTGCAAATGAAATCACAGTGACACCTTGCCTTGAGTATGGTTGGACAATCTGAGTCAATTGGACTAACCTGCAGCAGCTGTAGGAGATTTTCTGGGTCCATCCAGGCATGGAGCAGATGTGCAGTGTTAGTTTTCCGTCACACATAGAGCTTTGCTTTTAGGCCAAAAAGATCAAATTTGGTCTCATCTGACCAGAGCACCTTCTTCCACATGCTTGCTGTGTCCCCCACATGGCTTCTCACAAACTGCAAACAAGACTTCTTGTAGCTTTCTTTCAACAATGACTTTCTTCTTGCCACTCTTCCATAAACACCAGATTTGTGGAGAGCACGACTAATAGTTGTCCTGTGGACAGTTTCCCCCACCTGAGCTGTGGATTTCTGCAGCTCCTCCAGAGTTACCATGGGCCTCTTGGCTGCTTCACTGAATAATGCTCTTCTTGCCCGACCTGTCAGTTTAGGTGGACGGCCATGTCTTGGTAGGTTTGCAGTTGTGCAATTCTCTTTCTATTTTCGAATGATGGATTGAACAGTGCTCCGTGAGATGTTCAAAGTTTGGGATATTTTTTTAATAACCTAATCCTGCTTTAAACTTCTCCACAACTTTATCACTGACCTGTCTGGTGTGTAACTTGGTCTTCATGATGCTGTTTGTTCACTAATGCCTCATTTCCACTGAGCGGATCGGTTTGGTTCGGTTCGGTACGGTACGCTATTTTGGGTGTTTCCATTATGAAAGCGGCCCATACAACCGAACCGTACTGTTCCATTCAGGGTCCTGCTTCAGATGTGGGGCCATAGAAAATGGAACGGTTTGGTTAGGGCGGAGCTACGATACATTCCACTGATTGGCTGACAGAAAACCCTCTGCTGTGCTATGCTGAGGCATTTTTTCTAAACCCTGTATGGCCCCTTGTGGTCCCACTTGCAGTGGAAATGCTCACCAGAATAGACCGGACCATTCTAGGCCATTCAAACTGTACCGACCCGAACCGATCTGCTCAGTGGAAACGAGGCACTAGGTTCTCTAAAAAACCTCTGAGGGCTTCACAGAGATTACTGAGATTAAATTACACACAGGATTATTTCTGTTAAAAAAAAAATCACACAGGTGGACTCTATTTACTAATTAGGTGACTTCTGAAGGCAATTAGTTCCACTAGATTTTAGTTGGGGGTATCAGAGTAAAGGGGGCTGAATACAAACGCACGCCACACTTTTTACATATTTATTTGTAAAAAAAAATTGAAAACCATTTATCATTTTCCTTCCACTTCACAATTATGTGCCACTTTATGTTGGTCTATCACATAAAATCCCAATAAAATACATTTACGTTTTTAGTTGTAACATGACATTTTCAAGGCACTGTATCTGTGCATACAGACACGTGACTCTGGATGTGTTTTCATTAATACTACAAGCTGGTAAAGAATGCTTCAGAAGAAGAATTAATGGGATGTGAGTCCATGAACATCCTTCTAAATATTCCTTCCTAGGAAAAGATTTGGAAAAAAAGGCTGTTTTATCTTGAATTGTAACTTTGCATCATTTCTGCTGCCTGGACTGTTGTAAAACTGTCTTCTTATCTTTTTTAGATAATTGGGATTTTTGGTCTGTGACTTTGCCTGCAGTAGAATATAGTCAAGGCATGCCATGAGATCCGCTGGAAATACAAGGTATGCATAAAGAAAGAGTTCCCTAAAACACACAACTAAATAGGATTTTAAGCACTTCAATCCCGGGCACTTTTACCCCCTTCCTGTCCAGGCCAATTTTCAGCTTTCAGCGCTGTTCTCATAAATAGAGCTTTCTTTTGGTGGCATTTAATCACCACTGGATTTTTTTATTTTTTTGCTAAACAAATGAAAAAAGACCAAACATTTTGAACAAAACAAATGTTTCTGTTATTAAATTTTGCAAACAGGTAATTTTTCTCCTATACTGATGGGCACCAAAAGGCAGCACTGATGGCCATTGATAGGCTGCACTGATGGGCACTGATGAGGCAGCACTGATAGGCACTGATAGGCGGCACTGATCAGCTGCACAGATGAGGTGGCACTGATGGCCACTGATAGACAGCACGTATGGGCATTGATGACCACTGATAGACAGCACGTATGGGCACTGATGACCACTGATAGACAGCACGTATGGGTACTGATGACCACTGATAGACAGCACGTATGGGCACTGATGGCCACTGATAGACAGCACGTATGGGCACTGATGGCCACTGATAGACAGCACGTATGGGCACTGATGGCCACTGATAGACAGCATGTATGGGCACTGATGGCCACTGATAGACAGCACGTATGGGCACTGATGGCCACTGATAGACAGCACGTATGGGCACTGATGGCCACTGATAGACAGCACGTATGGGCACTGATGGCCACTGATAGACAGTACGTATGGGCACTGATGGCCACTGATAGACAGCACGTATGGGCACTGATGGCCACTGATAGACAGCACGTATGGGCACTGATGGCCACTGATAGACAGTACGTATGGGCACTGATGGCCACTGATAGACAGCACGTATGGGCACTGATGGCCACTGATAGACAGCACGTATGGGCACTGATGGCCACTGATAGACAGTACGTATGGGCACTGATGGCCACTGATAGACAGCACGTATGGGCACTGATAGCCACTGATAGACAGCACGTATGGGCACTGATGGCCACTGATGGCCACTGATAGGCAGCACTGATGGGCACTGATAGGAGGCACTGATTAGCAGCACCGATTGGCAGCATTGATTGGCACTGATTGACATCACTGGTGGGCACTGATTGACAGCACTGGTGGGCACAGGTTGGCACTGATAAGCAGCACTAATGGGCACTGTTGGGGCTGCACTGATAATTAGGCCACTGATGATCAGTTCCCTGAATATCAGTGTAGATGTTCCCTTTCAAAAAAGATCCCCATTTGAAGATTTTCCCTCTATTACTTTTTGAAAATTTGGGATTTTTACTTTCACTTTCAATGATAATGGTAGACAGGACAAATCGAGAGGGTGAATCTCCCTAACAGGGGGCACAGACAGCAATAAAAACTGACAGGGGTTCTAATCCCTCTCCCCTCTATCCAAAACTAAAAAAAAAGGTTTTGCCTTTAGTTATACTTTAAACACAATAATGAAAAACTGAACAATTAAAGTCTGTGTTAAGACAGTTATACACTATATATTACATTAGCCTTCATAATAATTCCTGCCATGAAGCATTTTCAAAGATTCCACTCATAGCATCTTGATTGTATCACTCAACGCATTTCGCAGGGCAGAGCCTACTTTTCAGGAAGGTAAAATTATTATTTATAACTGTCTGTCACAGTGGTAACACATGTGTAAAGGATGATGCAGGGCAAAACCGGTCACCTGGATGGATAGAACAACATCCTATGCTGCCTATATGGCAGTGTGGAACTCCCTGGGTTCTAAAGAAATTTGCCTCCAGAGCATGAAGGTTGTTGAAGGCATTGCAATATCGTATGCTCTGGGGGCGGTCTTCAGTGTCCACCTCTCAAAAAAATTGCACTTCAGATGAATAGTCATATCGGTTACTAGGGAAGAGCTTAGGGTCAGTCCGAATGCAAGCCCAAACCCAAGCTCCCACACATTGCAATGATAAAATGCTTGATAACTCCAGGGTTAGAGGAAGATGGTGTAATACGTGCCTCATTCCTCGATTTAGAAAGCTCCTTCGTCTGTGCTATTGGTCCCTCTTTAATGGCAGTCATATGATGATGTCATCAAGAACAATGCAGGACCAATAACCCTGCATTGCACATGAGGACGGTGAAGGCCTGCCAGTAGAGTGCCTGAGCCTGAATCATTGAGGAATAGGGTGTTACATACTGTTCTTCAACCCCTAGTGGTAACAAGCATCTAACTCCTGCAGGAAGTGTGTTAGTTTTTCTGGAGTTGAGCTTCGACCTGCTACCTATAGTGACTGATATACTCTAAAGTCCAAATGAAGGTCCTCAAAGTCTTATGCCCCATACACACGATCGGATTTTCCAACAACAAATGTTGGATGTAAGCTTCTTGGCGGAAAGAAAGACTTTCCGCCAACAAATGTTGGCTAGCAGGTTCTCAAAATTTCCGCCAACAAATTTTTGTTTTCGGACTTTCCGATCATGTGTACACAAGTCAACACATGCTCGGAACCAAGTACGAGCTGGAAGCGCTCGGTCTTGTAAAACTAGCGTTCGTAATGGAGATATCACGTAGTCTTGTACGTCACTACGTTCGTAATTGTTGGCCAACATTTGTGTGACCGTGTGTATGCAAGACAAGTTGGAGCCAACATCCTTTGAACAAAAATCCACGGTTTTGTTGACGGAACGTCCGATCGTGTGTACGGGGCATTACAGTTTATTGTCTTTAGAAAAACAAAGTGCCCTTCCTGAGTCAGAGCTAGAGCTCTCCATTCAAAGTGAGCTTGTAGGCAGGTGCAGTCTGTTTTCTCCACTGCAGGTAGTGCTCAACCGCAGCGGCAGTGCAGAGGGAGAGGAAGTCAAGAGGAACATGGCTCCTCTGTGATTTCCTTGGTCACTGGGGCAGCGATCTGGTTGGATGCTGACAGCCCATGTGACTCTTGTGGCTATCTTGGGTCAAGTAGAATCTATTTAAGACCCTGGATTCCGGGTTTGGCACGCATTTAGGTAGTGTAGGGACCGGTCGCCCATCCGTTAGGGACAATAATAGCATTAGGGGTAGGTCCCAGAAGAGTTAGGAAAAAATAGGGATCCGCCACTTCTCCTGGAAACCTCCCCGCTTGGTCTCAGACCAACCAGTCCACATTCCACCCCTCAAGACAGACGCTGTCAGTTCGGCTGAGATCTGCTCTATTAAAATCTGCTGTTCACCTGTGAGTGTTCCAGATTGAGCTGCCTTCCACCGGGCTTGTTGTGAATTGTTGTATTTTGACTACAATACAAGTACTTACTACTTGCAACTGGATCATGTGTCCCACAAGCTTGAGCTTTGCTTATTGGAGAGCTTTAGCTCTGACACAGCAAGGTGTATGTTGGACCTCTGCAAAGGGACTACTGCATTCACCCAGAGAGCAAGTCCTTTTCTGCACATGCTATGACATGCCTATACATTACCATAATGGACTACGTGCAGTACATTCCCAAAACAATGTAATTCATATTCCAACAACAATAGCAGAATAACTGAGCATTCAGCCTACACATTTCCCTGAGATGGCTTCAACTTCCTCAGAAGTACATGGTCAATGACAAGGCAGACAACTATCTGTGAGTACCTACCAGATGGGTAGAGAAGGAGCTTAGATTGAACCCAACCAAGATCCCAGTTATACTAAGCAAGGCACAAGAGCCCAACGTATACTCAGACCTCTATGGGGTCTTCATTCAAATGACACCTGAGATATAAACTTTCTACAATAAATAATGAAGCTAGAGCTAAAGTTGTTTTCAAATGTAACAAAGGCACAAAGTCCCTCCCTTAGATGCATCAAACCATCGTGGTCACTCAACAACAATCCCCTCAAAGTAAAACAAATCACCTCCAATACAAGGTGCCTTCCCCATAGACAGGTAGAACCCCTGTGAGGTTCTACTGCTATCTGAGGCTCTATTAGAGAGACCCCCCATATTTCCTGTCCTGCTGGCTATGTTTTCCCAGACAGGAAGTAGCGGGAAAACTCCATCAGCCTCGCAAAGGTAAAATTCTTTTTTATAGGCAGAGGTCTCAAAATGTTTCAGTATGAGGAACACCTTGTATATTTTACAAATAATCACAGGTTGAAAAAAATCCCCATCAGAGTTCCCCTACACATCAGGATCCCTATCAGCATTTCCCTTGCATCAGCATACTCATCAGAGCCCCCCTTACATCAGTGTCCCCATCAGAGCCCCCATATATCAGCGTCCCCATCAGAGTCCCCCCTTACATTAGCACCCCCATCAGAACCCCCTTATATCAGAGTCCCCATAAGAGTTTCCCTTACATCAGTGTTCCCATCAGAGCCCCCTTACATCGGCATCCTGATCAGAGCCCGCTTACATCACAGTCCCCAGCAGAGTTTCCCTTACATCAGTGTCCCCATCAAAGCCCTGTTACACCAGCGTGCCCATCAGCGCCCCCCCCCCTTTACATCAGAGTCCCCATCAGAGTTTCCTTTTCATGAGCATCCCCATCAGAGCCTCCTTATATCAGGGTCCCCACCAGAGTTTCCCTTACATTAGTATCCCCACCAGAGTCCCCTCTTACATTGGTGTTCTCATCAGAGCCTTCTTATATGAGCATCCCCATCAGAGCCCCCCCGTCCCCCATATCAGGGTCCCCATGAGAGTTTCCCTTACATCAGCATCCCCATCAGAGTTCCTTCTTACATCAAGGTTCCCATCAGAGCCCTCTTACATAAGCATCACCATCAGAACCCCCTCTTTACTTCAAGGTCCCCATGAGAGTTTCCCTTACATCAGAGTCCCCATCAGAGTCCCCTCTTACATCAGGGTTCCCATCAAATCCCTTTTACATCAGCATCACCATCAGAGCCTCCCTTACATCAAGGTTCCCGTCAGAGTTTCCCTTACATCAGGGTCCCCATTAGAGTCCCCCATTACCGGGGGGGGGGGTGGAGTGGAGACCATAGGCAGACTGACCTTAGCCACTGGCCAGAAAAAAATCTTGTAGCGGGCCAGATGTGGCCCATCTGCCCAGGAGACCCCTGTTTTATGGGCAGGATAAACCCCCGTCTTGTCTGTTTAGCAAAAATAGGAACTGAAACACTAGTCCCAATAATATTCCAATAAGGGTCAATTCAAATATATCCAACATGTTTTGGGGACCCAAAAGCACACTCTTCACCAGAGCTTGCAACAGGAATCAGTGTACAAGGACTAAATATTTACTGGAACTTGAAGCATGTTACTATATTCAATGTGATAGTCTACACAGTTCTCATCAGCAGCTGGTTTGGCAGCAAAGATTTGTCCTTTTGTCCCTTACTGGAATAAAACTGCATCTGAACCAATGGTGTGCGCAGCCCATTGCCTTAGGGTGTGCACTCCAAAGCTCAAAAACATATGTGTGTGTGTGTCTATATATATGGCCCTGACACATCGATATCCCTGCCAGCACAGTGAAAGAAGTGCATAAACACTTCTCTTATGGCAAAACTAGTAAGAGGGAGATCTTTCCTCCCTCTCCATGCTGCTACACAGAGTGATAATGCTAAGGCACACTAGGTGATTAGGGTGTGCCCAGGCACACCTGGCACACCCTGTGTGCGCCCCTTCTGAAGTATTGAACAGAGGTGCAGTGTTTTAATTCTTATTTGTACTGTATTACACTACAAACCAAGGAAACTGTGCAGATCATCTTGGGTGTAGAAGCTGCCTGCCAAATATCCAGATCATGTATACCAACGTCATTGCAATACTAATGGAAAGGTACAACCAATAAGATAACCTTTCAGTTCCAGCAATATTTGTTACTTTCCCAATTTTTTATTCCTGTCCTTGTCACTGTTGCAGATTTTTCCACAATTCCTGTCTGTCGAAACTGGTATCAGCCCTAAACCGGCAAGTATACTTCGACAGATGTTTGATCCTCCCCTAGACCCCTGGCGCCTTCAGCAACTGAGCCACCGCCTTGACTTGGTGGCCACATTGGGACCTCTTTGTATCAAACTAACCTCATTAGAATTTTTGTTAAAGACTGAGCCCTCCTCTCACAATATCAGCTGCATATAAACTTTAAACTAGGCCATCTGAAGAGTTTAAGGCAAAGAGAAAAGTGGCGGCACTTCCAGCATTAAAAATCTATATTTATTGAAAAATTATTAAAGTCCTGGACAAGACATGCACAAACACCGCTCTAGGAGCAACAGAAAATGCGTTTCACACCACTGTGCTTAATCATTGCTAATTGCTATAGGGACCAGCACTCACCTAAAAACATAGGTCTGCAGGTGGAACAAATTAAAAATCTATCCCACTCCCACAGTCCTGTCCTCCAGGGAGACCGCCCTAACTACTCTGTATAGCAGAAAGTAAACACATATACAGAGATTAAAAATATATACAAATGTGTCCTATATCAATAATAAAACTTCAAAACAAATAATACAAAGAAAAAGAAATAATACACACCCATTTGTGTATATAACAAGTAACCCCATATATACTAACACATGCATATTATTATTATAAAAGATCAAGAATGAGATAAATAAATAAACAGTAAGAACATGTACGTATATTTCCTCAAACAACACATGGGGAAAAATAGTTTTAATCTTATCAATTCATAGGTACTGGCAGTAAAAAAGAAACCCCAATACAATTGGGGTGGGAAGAGCGAGCCAGCACAACCTGCACTGCCACCCTCCCACCAACAGAGGGTGCCCGCTCCCTTCTCCTAGCAACACTACTTTCTTCCCACTCTGTGGTCATGAAGAAGAAGGGGCAGGAGGAAAGACGGGGACAGGATCTCATAGAGCGCTAATGAGACCCAGGCTGCACCCCCCCCCCATGATGTGCCAGGTTGCACCCCCAACAATTCAACAACCCCCCCCCCGAAGGTGACAAGCTGCACCGCCCCTTCCCCAAGGTGACAGGCTTCAACCACACATCCCCCATGAGGCCACCCAACCCCCCCCTGTTCTTGGAGGGGTTGACTTCTGCTTTGCTGGTCCCTGGTGCTGGGGAGGTTGGGGACTGCTGCTCTAAAGTGTCCATATAAATAAAAGCAGCAGGCGCCACCCAATCATAAAGTGCCAATCAAAAGAGTCCTGTAGATCTCCCAAAATGTGAGCCATAAATAATAGAAAGTAGCAGGAAAGCATCAATATCCACCAACTGTAGACAAAAGATCACCAACAAAGTGTCCACCTCAGTGCATGTAGATATTTCTTATTTGACCTACAGGTGTGGTCATAAAGCACTCAAGAATAAAACAGCCATTCAGTCTCAATAGGCGCCATGTTAGCACTCCAACAATCCCCAATAGTAATGGCATGTAAAGAGGAACACTCTCATGGTGTAGTAAAGTAGGTAATAAATGGGATAAAACAATTTAAAATATAGAATACCTAGAATATAAACCCAAAAGGCAACATTACATAGTGGCGTGAGCATCCGATCAATCTCTAGTCCCGTACAGAAGCAGCTTCCGGTATCGGCGTGCGTGGTGATGTTACTTTTGTTGGACCCCTTCTTTTTTGTCCTTGTTGAAATTTCTCATTTTGTTATGTTGAAAACTTTAAAATAAAGAATAAAAAAAACAAAAAAAACTGGTGTCAGCCAAGCAGGAAGTGAGGGAGCCTTGGTTAGCAGTAAAAACTTCATTACTCTATCCAGAACTAGGAAACATTGTTGGCTTGAAATACACTTTAAAAAGCATAAGAAAATGGGTGTGGCCTCTATAATTGATTGTTAAAGATAAAATGTAAGAGAATTGTACCATCATCCAGGAATCTGAAGATAAAGGGATTTGGAGCCTCGTCCCCAACCAGGCTACCACAAGAACATAGGGGCCATTGGACTATCGCGGTACAGTAGGACAATAAAGTTCAAATATATGACAGGTATACAAATATAAAAAAATATAAAGACATTTTATTAATGCAGAGATAATGGTCAGTTACAAGTTAAAACATGATAACAATTCTTATATAAGTCACCAAAATAATTAAGCCTGGAGGGGGAGGATCACAGTGGGACAATTGATCACAGATAGCAAATCGACTAGTTTCACGGACAGTGGCCGCTTCATCAGGAGAATATCTGTGAATTATTTAACAAATGGTCAAAGAACAATGTAGTCGCCCAAAGGCATGGACAATGAAAAACTGTAAATATGGCATGACAGTTGAACAAAATTATTTTGTACATAAAGGGGGGAAGGGAGAGCAAGGCTGCTTACCCATGTCCCGGCAGGCACCAGGCGCACGGCGTCGCCACCAAAGGGGGTTCCCCCTCGGCGACTCAGGGGAACTAACAAACATGATGGACTGGAATCTAGATAAATAAAGTAAGGCAAAATGGGTATGTATATTGTGGACTTACAAAGCCACAAAAATGGTGAACCAGTGAAAAAGTATTAAGTATTGTGAATAGTGTTGTGGAGCAAAATAGAGAACGAAATCTAACAGTAAAAATAAGGTGTAAGGAGTGAAGTGGA
The DNA here is from genome assembly GCA_037952925.1 of Lithobates clamitans. Taxonomy (NCBI): domain Eukaryota; kingdom Metazoa; phylum Chordata; class Amphibia; order Anura; family Ranidae; genus Lithobates; species Lithobates clamitans. The sequence continues at coordinate 3,573,810 of JBBGZY010000474.1, read as the reverse complement.
TTGTGGTGAATAAGTGAACAATATGAACATTGTGGAAAATTGTGAACTGGAGATCAAATTAAACAATGGGTGAGTTTAAAACGTGTATAGATGTTAAAGTGGATGTAAAGCCGAATTTTTTTTTTTTTTTTTTTTTTTTAATATCATACTGTAAAGTATAAGATTTCCTATCATTTCAGCCCAGTCTTGCCACACAGAGTTAATCCATCTCTGAGCAATCCTCTTTTATTGTTCAGTGAGATAAATCTTGACAAACTGAGAAAAACTTTGTCAAATACTCCCCCTTGCTGTGAGTGACAGCCTAAGACACATGCATTATTTTTTTTAATTCCCTCCCCCACTCCTTTCTTCAGCAGCTCTGCAAGGATTGGCTGTTCCACACCTCAGCATGATTTGGCATGCTGAAGTCATGTGGTTACTTTCCTGTCTTTTCACTGGATGTTAGAGATCATAGCAGAAGTTCAGCAGAAGTTCAGCAGAAGTTCAGTGTAAGAAATACACAGGGGAGTGTAGAGGTGGGCGGTGAGTCTACTGACATCACGACTCCACCCACCGAGCTCCAGACAACAGACCCACCCACAGAATATGCCGTTTTTCGGGTCTAATAACAGACAGAGGGGAGACATTTGACAGGTAAAGATACATGCAGGAGGCGTGTATATCCTTATAGATAACCCCTATGGCAGTAGTTTAGAAAGGATGACATTGGGTTTACATCCACTTTAGGTGAGGAAAGGTATAGGGAGATTGACATGGTGAATGTTGGGAAGTGAAGGGATAGGGAACAAGAGAGGAAGGAGGGGATGAAACAGAAAAGGGGGGGAAAGAAAGGGGGGGCAGGGGAAAGCTGGGGTGGGGAAGGGGGATAGGAAACAAGACAAGGAAGAAATAGAAGAAAGGAAGGGAGGGAGATGGAAGGGAAAGGGGAAGAAAGGCAAAAGAAAGAAGACAAGGAAAGGGAAGGGGAGGAGAGGAAAAAAATGTTCTTGTGGTAGCCTGGTTGGGGTCCGGGCTTCCAATCCCTTTAACTTTAAAAAGCACGTTGCCATGTAAAATGACATATGTACATGAGAACAACCATATGTGCTCATTGCACATGTAGGCTCTGCTTCCCAATTTGCAGCACTACGCAGTAGTTGTGCTTTACTGCTCCTTCTCATAACACAAGTCTATGAGTCAGCTGACACAATGGAAACAATGCTTCCTCAAGGTGGCTGATATCATTTCACAGCAGCTATTACGAATACTTTACATACTTGGAAAAATAAAGTTGCAGGATTCCAACTATAAGACAATAGAACCTGAATTACATGCAGATGTCACTATTAATCTTCCAGTCTATTGTTACAGGGCCAGATGGTAATTCCAGGTGTGGCCAGCCATTTGTAAAAAGTTTACCTATTACACAACAGTGAGAGATTTGAAACTTGATTCAACTACCGATGTTATCACAGCTGAAGGAAGTGTTGTGTCTGGGTGGATTATCTAACACCAGAGTACAAGGAATTAATATCCTTTACACCTTGCCATATAATAGCCAGGACAAATTATTAACAAGTATATACTTGATTAGCATGAGCATATTCTGCCATCCATGGCATCCAATAGATACACAGAACATCATTGACATCAAACGTCTGTAGCGCTGGTAGATTTGCAATCTACCGCACGTTAGGTAAATTTAGTAACTTGTTCGTTAGGAAGGTTAAGTTTGCCTCTGTTCCAGCTTGGCTGACGTTGCGTGTGTTTCCATGCTGACCAGTGGGTGTCGCTGTTATCACTGGCTAGTGTTGGAAAGGCAACGTGTTGAAGCATATGGATGCTCCTCTGTCCCGGAGACAAGCTCGGTGGAGGTGGTCCTCCGAGTTGCATTCTGGGCGAGGGTATTTATGGGACAGACGCCATATTTTGGGGTTCGTTTTTCAGCCACCTGCTGGCCCTCCTGGCCGACAGGTATGCGTTAAGGAGCTACCTCGTGGTCCTCCATTCCGGAGGCCCACAAAACTACGGTGCAGGGGTGGGTGCAGAGGCTTGTCGGGGGCCTACCACCGCGGCCGAGGAATGGTCCTGAGCTGTCGGTAGTGTGAGACGAAGCTGGACAACCGAGGAGATCCCAGGGGAGGACCCGTCTTGGAGGGATCACGCAGCGTGCTGGTCTATAGAGGGGCCTGGTGACTCGGTTGGAGGACGTATCCGAAAGTAACTATACAGCATAGTGTTGCCGGGTTGGCTTAAAGGTTCAGGCACTGTGACTGACATTCATTACAGAAAATCTGATACATCCTGTGGCAGAGGATCGTACGGATTTTGTTCCCAAGCAAGTCTGTGGCAGAGACTTTGATTCGTGCTGCGTACTGGCTGCTAGACCGGTGAGAGAGGCCTATCCAGACGAGCAAGGAGTGTGTCCCACGAGGGGAGCGCATTCCATACAATATTTGAATTCTACCCGAACATTTGTTGAAAGAACCCTAAAGGAAGATGTTTGAGTTTCTTCTGCAATTTCCCTTTCGTCTCTTTCCTGCTATTTCCTAAGTCAAGTGTTTAATAAAGCATTGAAAACGTACTCCAGTGTTAGTGCGTGTGTCGTCCAGAGGTAAACTCAACTGAACCCTAGACCCGGTGCCAGTGAAACAGAGGGAAGCAGAGTGAAGGTAACAGACCCGCAGATCCACCGAGAGTTATTGCTACACATGTGATGCGTGTTGGGGACTGCAAAGAACAGGAGTTATGAAGGTAATGCTTGTAGGTGGGGTGCAGTGTAATGTGGCACCAATAATTCACACAGTCTGGTGCAAAAGAAACTTGTATTGAAGTAATGCATTGACAGTTCTCAATAAACCCTGAGGGAGACCTGCCTAACCGAATACACTCATGGTTTCCAATGATGTGAGGAGAACAGATATCAGCGAGGTTGACAGCGTCTGTTAAGAGAGCGGAATGTGGCCTTGCCGTCTCGTACCCAAACAGGATTAGGTTCAAAAGAAGTTGGGACCCTGTGCTTTCCCTCCTCGTAAGGAACCTTTCCCTACACTAGTACTGTCCCTAACAGGCAAGGCACCTCTCTCTACACTGTCGACTCACAAAAAAAGAGCGCCAACCCTGGGAACCAGGGCCTTAAATAGGCTCTGCCTGACCCAAGATGGCTGCCAGAGTCACATGGGGTGGCAGCATCCAATTGGGTGCTTCCACAGTTATCCAGGAAACCATAGAGGAACTCTGTTCCTCTTGACATCCTCTCTGAAAGCGGTTCCACTCTGGCTGAGTGCCACCTGCAGTGGAGAATTTAGACTGCTCCTGCCTACATGCTCATTAGAGCTTACAATCTAATAGGAAACAGGAGGTATGAGGGACCTAGTCAGAGTTTATAATCTAATAGGGAAGGGAACAGATAGTTTGAGGGTGTTGGTCTTATAACATAATATGGAACGGGTAGTATGAGGCAGAGGCGTAACTAGAACCTTCTGGGCCTGAGTGCGAGCAATCATGAAGAAGCCAAAGAAACCCTTTGAGCACGATGGCGGAACACCAGGGTCCGGTCTTAAGTGTGACCTTTGTGACTCCTGGTAGTTCCGCCGCTGGTGTCAATAGTTTTTTATTTTTGTTATTTTATTTTTTTATTATCTTTTACCATTTTATTCTTTTTTTTTTACAATTTTATTCTTTTTTTTTACATTTTTTTATTTTTTTTATTTCTCACAATTTTTTAGGTGCTCCATTACGGGTCTAAATAGACTACTGATGTTTCACCTTTGAGACAGAGAAAGGAGATTGAGGACACAGCCCTCAATCTTTATATCTGCAGCCTCAGCTGCACAGAATGAATGAACAGGAATAGCTTTATACAAAGCTTCCCGTTCATTCACAAACTGAAGCATAGTAAACACAGTTTACTATGCTTCAGTTATGAATGGACAGAGTTAGTGATTGGTACTGATCACTGACCCTTTCTATTCAGAAAAGGAAGGGACAGGTAAATTACATTTTTACCAGCCCTTTCCCCACTCTCCATTCTGACACATTCCCTGCAGCTATGGCTGCTTTCCCCCCATCCCCTCTCCTGCAGGGTGCTGCAGGGGGATGAGGGGGTGCCAAGGGAGCACACAGGAGCAGTAGGAGACAAGTAACCTAGAAAGGAGGGGTAGGGGGGGCATTAAGAGGAGTCGATGCCCTCCATTTTCCTCCTGCAGCCACTAAAGGAAGGGAGAGGAGAAGTCAGCTTTCAGCTGCTGCAAGAGGAAGATGGAGGGCATCAGTTCCTCTGCCACCCCCGCTGATCCCTCCTATCCAGGTCTACAGGGGAGCCACATGTGCCCCCAGGAGCATGGGCTGGGTCGAAAGTTGTGACCCCTGCGACCGCTGAAATTACACTGCTGGTATGAAGGTCCTGTCAGAGCGTACGATCTAATAGGGTACAGTAGGTATGAGAATCCCAGTCAGAGCTTACAGTTTAATAGGGAACAAGAAATATGAGTGTTATGGTCAGAGTTAACATTCTAATAGGCAACACAAGATTTCAGGGTCCTAGTCAGAGCTTACAATCTAATAGGAAAAAGGAGGTATGAGGGTCCTACTCGTTAAAGCTTAGAGTCTAAAACAGAACAGGAAGTGTGAAGGCCAGAGCAGCCTACATTCTAATAGCACCTGTGAGAAAGTCAGCTACTTTGTCACTAGGTGGCTCTGTACCAGAATAGTGTCTAGTTACAGTAAGTGAGGTCTTCAGGTGTTAGGCCCTTTTAAGAAGCGTCCTCCTGCAGTGATGTCAGGGTTCGGTCAGCACCCATATATAAGTCAGGTAAGGAGGGGGACACATTCTTTTGGGGCATGGGAGCCAAACAACCCACACCTGTGAGGATTAGGGATGGTCCCGATGTTCGAGTGTGAGTTCGACTCGAACTTCGGGTGTTCGCCTGTTCGCCGCATAGCGAACAATTTGGGGTGTTCGCGGAAAAGTCGAAAGCCGCGGAACACCCTTTAAAAGTCTATAAGAGAAATCAAAAGTGCTTATATGCATTGGTATTGTCAAAAAAGTGTTTTTGGCCGCAAAAAAAGTTTTAAAAATGGCTGTTTTTTCAGGAGCAGTGATTTTAATAATGCTTAAAGTGAAACGGTAAAAGTATAATATTCCTTCAAATTTTGTACCTGGGGGGTGTCTATAGTATGCCTGTAAAGTGGCGCATGTTTCCCGTGTTTACAACAGTCCGAGAGCAAAATGACATTTCTAAGGGAAAAAAAGTCATTTAAAAGTACTCACAGAATATAATGAATTGTCGGTCCCTGCAATACACACAAGGCGTGTATTTATTGTTTTTTTTACCATTTTCACATATTTTTTGTGAAATGGTAGGGGTACATTTGTACCCCCGTTACCATTTCACACAGGGGGGGCCCAGGATCTGGGGGTCCCCTTGTAAAGGGGGCTTCCAAATTCCGATAAGCCCCTGCCCGCAGACCCCCACAACCACCAGGCAAGGGTTGTGGGGATGAGGCCCTTCTCCCCATCAACATGGGGACAATGTTAAGGGCATGTGGCCTGGTACGGTTCAGGAGGGGGGGCGCTCTCTCGTCCCCCCTCTTTTCCTGCGGCCTGCCAGGTTGCATGCTTGGATAAGGGTCTGGTATGGATTTTGAGGGGGACCCCCACGCCATTTTTTTAAAACATTTTGGCGTGGGGGTTCCCCTTAATATCTATACCAGACCTGAAGGGCCTGGTATGGAATTTGGGAGGACCCCCACGCATTTTTTTTTAAAATTTTGGTTCTGGGTTCCCCTGTGGGGGAATCCCATGCCGTTTTTATCAATGAACTTTTATGTGTATTGCCGGAAGTCGGGACTGACAATTCATTATAGCCGTTTCACTTTAAGCATTATTAAAATCACTGCTCCCGAAAAAACGTCCGTTTTTAAAACTTTTTTTTGCATAGATACATGTCCCCTGGGGCAGGACCCGGGTCCCCAAACACTTTTTAAGACAATACCATGCATACAAGCCTTTAAAATTAGCACTTTTGATTTTTCATGTTCGTGTCCCATAGACTTTACCAGTGTTCGAACAAATGTTTTGCCTGTTTGCATGTTCTGGTGCGAACCGAACCGGGGGGTGTTGGCCCATCCCTAGTGAGGATGTAACCAGTACACATAGGCCCTGGACAGGGCAGGAAGTCAGGTGGAGTGGACCTGTACATAGGAGGAGCAAGCTGTAGTCATTCTGTCCCTTATGGAGGTGGGGACTAGGGCAAATTGCAAAGGTCATTTTAGGCCAGGCAGGAGATCTATGTGTAAGGCTGCTTTCCTGGAGAGTTTCCCGGAGAGATGTACCTAGCAAGGAGGTGACTACTGAGGGCACAGTCCTGTGAGTACTAATGACCCTGGGAGAAGGAGAGACTATAGGGAGATGGCTGCTAAGGTGCTGCACATGCTTTCATTTGTGACTACTGCGGACCTTCCACTAAATGTGATTGGCTCCGGAATTTATGACCTTGTGATGTAGCTGTAATGCCATTTCCTGAACACCACCAGTGGCAGGGAATGTCATGTGGAGGCCTATGGCAAGGAGCAGGGCACACGATGCTGGAGGGTTCGGCCTCAGTAGGAGGAACAGTGTTCTAGCGGTCCTGGAGCAGGGGTAAGGACTTGTGCTTTAGCACCAAATTCAGTCAACCACATAGCCCCTCTTACAAGGAGACAAGATGATCAGAGAGGAAAAGAGCTTTAGTCTAAGAGGAAGAGCACAAGAGAAGTTCTGAAGGTTGGAAGGGATACTGCATTTTGAAAAACTGGAACCTCTAAAACAGAAGTCCTTGAGCTGAAAAATAGTGGTTCATAGAGGGAGAACGTTCCAAAGACTGGAAGTGGAATATATGTTTAAAAAAATAAAATAAACCCTTTTCATTGCCTAATTTCATGTAACAGGTTACATTTTCATTGTCTGCTTTCACGTGTGCCCCAGCCAATATAACTCAGTTTGTGCAAACACTCCTGTGAAAAACAATGAAGTGCCAACTGGCTGGGTGACCTGGGTCATTGTCTCATAGGACAAACTGGCAGTGAAACCAATTTATTAAACAATTACTTGTAACAAATTGACTCTCACCTTTTATGTACTGCTGAACAGCTACATTAAAGGGAATTGACGTCTGTCAATAAAAAAAGTATACTGTACCTCAACTGGTATTGGCAGCGGTAAACCATGCATGGAGCAAGGACACACAGGAACAGTTAGAGGGCCCTTAACATCAGTCAGCTCATGTATATAAAGGCCTGTGGTCAGCTGAGACAAAGCTCTACAAAGCCTCCGGGCTCCAGGAACAAGAGCAGGATTTTGAGGAAATGAGAAGTTGTTCTCCACATCAGTCTGGAGGCCCTCACCATGTGAGGAACCTGGGTGACACATGCACAGCATCCACAATCCCACCAGTCACTGCCTCACAATACATATATATATATATATAGTATATCTACTGTATCTTTATACAACCAATATTCCTTCAAGATATCCTAGTAAAAGAAGCAAGCAGGGGAATACAAACGAAACACTAAGAAGAAAAGCATTCTGATTGGGTGTCAGGAGAGTTCTAATGGATGGTTGATGTTTGAAACATTGTAAAAGAGCATCCAACAGAATCCTTTTGGTTATGCCTGACCCCCCCCCCCCCTCCCCCCTAACACTCTCCTCAGCACTTAAAGAAATTCTAATTGTTCATACTTTTTTTTTTTTACAAGGGTCTTCTTTGTGGTCATCAGATCACAGGTCTTTCTTCTTCTCCTCTGATGGCAGTAGTCCTTTGTCGGAGAAGTTCTGCTTTATGAAGCAAGATTGCTAAACCTCTCCTTTAACTATTAAACTATTTAACTATTAATATCATTTAAACCCACAATAATGCTGCATACTGGAGGAGAATCGGGGCTGCTCTGTGCAAAACTGTTACACAGAGCAGGTAAGTATGACACGTTCATTTATTTATACATTGGGGCTTGGGGTACAATCCTTTTAATCACACTCGTGGCCAGTGTGAAGGTCCCCCTCCTTACATTGGTGGTTACTGTGAATGCTTCTTTTACATTAGTGGTCAGTGTAAACCCCTATTACATTGGTGGTCAGTGTAAACTCCTATTACATTGGTGGTCAGTGTAAACCCCTATTACATTGGTGGCTAGTGTTGAAACTCTTTATATTGGTAGTTGGTAAAAAAAAAATCAGCATTGCCATTGATCACACCCTCCCCTCCCCCCAGCACTGCCACTGATCCCAGGAGTTCTAGGATCCCTAGGAGTTTTCTGTCTATTGATCGGTCCCCTCACCACCCCAGTCCATGTTGTGCAGGCAGGTGGAGAGCGAAATTGCATGGGGGGGGGGGGGGGCAAGAAAATGTATGTCCAGGGTCCAATCAATATTGAAGATGGCCCTGAGGTTGACCAGATCTTACCAAATTTTTTTGGTCGATTGCGACCCATATACGCGACCCAGTATAACGGGAGAACGACTGCATTAACCATTGATCTCCAGGTTGCCATAGTGGGGGGATCCATCAACTTCCACTTAGAGAGTATCGTTTTCCTAGCATAATATGTAGAATAGAATATAAACAATCTCTGATGTTTAGAGGCAGGAATATTGTCAGTTATTCCCAGTAGTAGAATCAGAGGATCAAGTGCAACAGTTACCGTAGATATTGCGTTTATGTCAGCAACCACCGCTAGCCAAAAAGTTTGGATGTACAGGCAAGACCAGACTGTATGAATAAAGCTTCCTACCTCAGATTGACATTTAGGACAAGTAGAATTATTATTATGATATTTAGTCGATAGTTTTTGAGCGGTGTAATAGACCCTATGGAGAAATTTAAAGCGGGGTTCCACCCAAATTTTGAACAATATCTGTATGTATTCTCTTCCTTGCCTAGATGCTGACATGCCCTTTAAAAAAATTTAAATCGCCGTAATTACCTTTTATTTTCTATTCTTCTTTGCACTTCCTGGTTCTCCTCCCGTGGGAGTAGGCGTGTTTCAAGCCTCTCCCAGACTCCTGGGAGCTAGTCTCAGGCTTCCCAGGATGCCACTGAGCATGTGCGGGAACGAGTGGTGAATGCTGGGAGCACAGCATTCACCACATCCAGGAAATAAATGCCTGTGGGCTTCAAATGCCCACAATGAAGATGGAAACCGCCTGCAGTGAATAATATAAGTTATTCTTTCCGACGAAATCTGACACAGGCGGACATATTACACACAATATGTGAGTATGTAATGCTGAGAAGAAAAGTTTGTGAATGAACTAAAAAACAAAAAAAAAAAAACGATAGGTGGACCCCCGCTTTAAGCTGAACTAGATGGTCCCTGGCAGATATCATCAAAGGGAGGTACTGTGGAAATCCTTCATCCCAGTCCTCTCTAGTCGGGGCTATGATATTCCCATGCCACTTCTGGTAAAGGGTACTCTTAACACCATCTCCTACTGTAAGTCTAAGATATATGGAGGACAAGATGACATGTTCATAATTTAAAAAAATACAAAACTTGACTTTAATATCATTTAACTCTCCATTTTTATACTAGAAATGTGAGGAGCATATGGTGTGGTGAGATGATTTTACTACCACACATGAACCAGTGGTACTAGTGTTGGCGTGATAAGGGGAATTGATAACATCTTCCATGGAAGAAGATTTCTGAGGAAATATATTCAGAATTCCACTGTTGAGGGGTTCTTAGGAAAAACATTCTTTATTCTAAACATTCAAGATTTACAGCAGCACAGAGGAATTTCAAGAAGGACAGTGCGGTGAAAGATGTTCTGTATAAAATCACAGATAGATACTGCAGGATACTGTCCATGTCTCTGTGTATGGACAGGAAACAAATGGTGATGAAATGATAAGAGAGAAGTAAAATGATGTAATGAGAGATATTAGTGAGGGATGAATCTTGGAGCAACAGTATCCTACAGTGATTGGAACATTTCTTGGGCGTATGGACTTATCGTCTTATAGAAAACTGATAACTGAAAATACTGATAAATGCTTAAAGGCTAACTACACTTTCGTGGCAAAAAGAGATAGCAAAAAAAAACAAAAAAACTATACAATTGCGACATACACTATCTCACAAAAGTGAGTACACCCCTCACATTTTTGTAAATATTTTATTCTATCTTTTCATGTGACAACACTGAAGAAATGACACTTTGCTACAATGTAAAGTAGTGAGTGTACAGCTTGTATAACAGTGTAATTTTGCTGTCCCCTCAAAATAACTCAACACACAGCCATTAATGTCTAAACCACTGGCAACAAAAGTGAGTACACTCCTAAGTGAAAATGCCCAAATTGGGCCCAAAGTGTCAAAATTTTGTGTGGCCACCATTATTTTCCAGCACTGCCTTAACCCTCTTGGGCATGGAGTTCACCAGAGCTTCACAGGTTGCCACTGGAGTCCTCTTCCCCTCCTCCATGATGACATCACAGAGCTGCTGAATGTTATGCCCCGTACACACGATCGGACATTCCGACAACAAAATCCATGTTTATTTTTCCGACGGATGTTGGCTCAAACTTGTCTTGCATACACACGGTCACACAAATCTTGTCGGAAATTCTGATCGCCAAGAACGCGGTGACATACAACGCCTACGACGAGAAAAATGAAGTTTAATAGTGCGGCTCTTCTGCTTGATTCCGAGCATGCGTGGAACTTTGTGCGTCGGAATTGTGTACACACGATCGGAATTTACGAGAACGGATTTTGTTGTCGGAAAATTTGAGATCCAGATCTCAAATTTTGTTTGTCGGAAACTCCAACGGAAAATGTCCGATGGAGCCTACACACGGTCCCATTGAACATTTCCCATCGGAAAATCCTACCGTGTGTACGCGGCATTAGAGAACTTGCTCTCCTCCACCTTCTGAAGAGATGGATACCCAGCAGCTTTCCTCATTAGAGCACTGCAGGTGCAGCAGCTGATTGATAATTATATCCAGTTTGGCTCCAGAGCAATTTTTTTTATTTTCCGCATGTAAAAATTTACATTTTTGGCAAAAAAAAAAAAAAAATTAATTAAACCCCCAGAATATTCTAAAAGTTCTGAAAGCAGTGGCCCTGTAGAATAAAAAGGTGATAATTCCAAATGTGTGTTTCACATGATATTTGCGCAACTGTTTATTTTCAGGAAAAAATATAATAAAATAAATTTTAGTAAAAAAACCACACCATATAATACCCATTTTTGGTTAAAATATAAAAGATGAGGTTGCATCGAGAAAATAGATGCCAAACATTCCTCAAAATTGCGCGCGCCCGTGATATCGCCAAAAACGATGGTGCCCAAAAATCCCGATAGGTGACGCTTTTAAAACCTTTACAGCTCATTATTTTAGAGTTAACTAGGAGCTCTTGTGCTAGAATTATTGTTCTCACTGATGTTCGCGACGATATGACACACGTATGGTTTGACTGCATTTTCCATGCGCGTGCACACCCTGGGCTTGTGTTTGCGCAGGTGTGCGGGGCTTTGGGGGGTTTTGGCAATTTTTTTTAATATATATATTTTATTATAATTTTTTTTTTTTACTTTTTTCTTTTATATTTTATTTTTACTTGATTGCTATCACAAGGGGTTTATAAACCCCTATGTGATAGCAGTAGGCAGGTGACAGGTACTTTTTATGGAGACATTAGGGGTCTAATAGACATTAGGGGTCTGCCCTTCACACCATCTAACCAAGCACAGATCGGTTTGGTTAGAAGTGTCTCCTGGCTGTACTGGCCAGGAAAGCGTGCATCTGAAATCAAAAGTGACATCACTTCTAGTTTCACCGTTTACATATAAAATCGAGGCATGGGAGAGCCCGGGAACCCACGGGAGGAGGGGGGGGGAGGCACAGCGCTGCCGGCTCTGTGAAAGTGATCGGCAGCTATGGATGCAGCCGCAGGACTTTCACTTTGAAGCCGAGAGCCGTCAGCCATCAGCTTGTGATTAAAGGTTCACTGTTTGGATGTACATAGTATGCCCAAAGAGCTGAATTGCATATACAGTATTCGCTCCCAGAAAAAAAAACACCCCCTCTGGGTGATCTATGTACAGTATGTCAGTATTACATTGTATATCCCTGTATGTTGCGGTCGTTCAGGTGCTTATCTAATAGTTTTTTGAAATTATCGATGCTCCCCGCTGAGACCACCGCCTGTGGAAGGGAATTCCACATCCTTGCCGCTCCTACAGTAAAGAACCCTCTACGTAGTTTAAGGTTAAACCTCTTTTCTTCTGATTTTAGTGAATGGCCATGTGCCTTTTTAAATTTACTTGCGCTGAAAAGTTTTATCCCTATTGTGGGGTCACCAGTACAGTATTTGTACATTAAAATCATATCCCCTCTCAAGTGTCTCTTCTCCAGAGAGAATAAGTTCAGTGCTCGCAACTTTCCTCATACCTAATATCCTCCAGACCATTTATTATCTTTGTTGACCTTCTCTGGACTCTCTCCAGTTACAGCACATCCTTCCTGAGGACTGGTGCCCAGAATCGTTTTATCTCTGGTGTTGATCCCCTTTTGAATGCCAATATTCTGTTTGCTTTGTTAGCAGCAGCTTGGCATTGCATGCCATTGCTGAGCCTATCATCTACTAGGACTCCCAGGTCCTTTTCCATCCTAGATTCCCCCAGAGGTTCTTCCCCCAGTGTATAGATTGCATTCATATTTTTGCCACCCAAATGCATTATTTTACATTTTTCTACATTAAACCTCATTTGCCATGTAGTTGTCCACCCCATTCATTTGTTCAGATCTTCTTGAAAGGTTTCCACATCCTGCAGAGAAGTTATTGCCCTGCTTAGCTTAGTATCATCTGCAAATACAGAGATCGAACTGTTTATCCCATCTTCCAGGTCGTTTATGAATTAATTAAATAGGATTGGTCCCAGCACAGAACCCTGGGGAACCCCACTACCCACCCCTGACCATTCTGAGTACTCCCCATTTATCACCACCCTCTGGACTCGCCCGCTTAGCCAGTTTTCAATCCATGTACTCTTGCAACAGATTATCATTTGAATCTGGGTCTGGGCTTTGATGGGGCTGTTCTAACACATGAATATGCTTTGATCTAAACCATTTCATTGTAGCTCTGGCTGTATGTTTAGGGTCGTTGTCCTGCTGAAAGGTGAACCTCTGCCCTCAAGTCTTTTGCAGACCCTAAGAGGTTTTCTTCTAAGATTGCCTTGTATTTGACTCCATCCATCTTCCTATCAACTCTGACCAGCTTCCCTGTCCCTGCTGATGAAAATCATCCCCACAACATGATGCTGCCACCACCATGTTTCACGGTGGGGATGGTGTGTTCAGGGTTATGTGCAGTGTTAGTTTTCCGCCACACATAGCATTTTGCTTTTAGGCCACAAAGTTCAATTTTGGTCTCATCTGACCAGAGCACCTTCTTCCACATGTTTTCTGTGTCCCCCACATGGCTTCTCCCAAACTGCAAACTGGACTTCTTATGGCTTTCTTTCAACAATGGTTTTCTTCTTGCCACTCTTCCATAAAGGTCAGATTTGTGGAGTGCACGACTAATAGTTGTCCTGTGGACAGATTCTCCCACCTGAGCTGCGGATCTCTGCAGCTCCTCCAGAGTTACCATGGGCCTCTTGGCTGCTTCTCTGATTAATGCTCTCCTTGCCCGGCCTGTAAGTTTAGGTGGACGGCCATGTCTTGGTAGGTTTGCAGTTGTGCCATACTCTTTCCATTTTCGGATGATGGATTGAACAGTGCTCCGTGAGATGTTCAAAGCTTGGGATATTTTTTTTATAACCTAACCCTGCTTTAAACTTCTCCACAACTTTATCCCTGACCTGTCTGGTGTGTTCCTTGGCCTTCATGATGATGTTTGTTCACTAAGGTTCTCTAACAAACCTCTGAGGGCTTCACAGAACAGCTGTATTTATACTGAGATTAAATTACACACAGGTGGACTCTATTTACTGATTAGGTGACTTCTGAAGACAATTGTTTCCACTAGATTTTAGTTAGGGGTATCAGAGTAAAGGGGGCTGAATACAAATGCACCCCACACTTTGCCAGATATTTATTTGTAAAAAAATGTGAAAACAATTTTTCATTTTCCTTCCACTTCACAATTATGTGCACTTTGTGTTGGTCTATCACATAAAATCCCAATAAAATACATTTACGTTTTTCAAGGGGTATGGATACTTTTTAAAGGCATTGTATATTTGTTTTTTTTATTTGCTACTTTCTTCTCATGAAAGTGGAGTTAACCTTTAAACCTCCCAAAAAGTATATATTTTCTGAAAGCAGAGACCCATAAAAATAAAATAGCGGCAGTGCAGCTATTTATCAAATGCATATTTTCATGAAAAAAATCACATCCAACGATGTGGCGTGCCGGGGGGCAGGGCCGAGTGATACAGTCGGCGGCTGTAGCCGCCGGCTGTATCACGGGAGCGTGCCCGCAAAAACGAAACACCATGCGAGGTAGCTCGCATGAAGGTGTTTAGTTCTTGCGGGGAGGAGCTGAGACAGCCGCCGAGGGACCCCAGAAGACCAGGTTCAGGGCCACTCTGTGCAAAACGAGCTGCACAGTGGAGGTAAGTATAACATGTTTGTTATTTAAAAAAAAAATACCTTTACAACCCCTTTAATGATGCGTAAAGTGAAACAATAAAAATGAAATACTCCTTTAAATATCATTCCGGGGGGTCCCCTTAGTCTGCCTGTAAAGTGACGCATCTGTGCGATGTATAGATCATGCTGCAAAAACATTTCTAAAAGGAAAAAATGTAATTTAAACTTGCTTGCGGCTGTAGGGTATTGCCGACTCCTGGCAATACAGATGTTAAAAAAAGGGAAAAAAAACGGTGTGGGGTCCCCCCTCCAAAATCCATGCCAGAGCCTTAATTGAGCATGCAGCCTGGCAGGTCAGGAAAAAAAGGAGGGGGGGGGGCAAGTGCCCCTATTCCTGAACCATACCGAGTGGGGGGGGTGCTTTGTTGATGTTGATGGGGACAAGGGCCTCTTCCCGACAACCCTGGGCTGTGCTTGTCATGGTCTGTGGGTGGGGGGGTTATCGGGGCCCCCAGATCCCGATGCCACCCACCATGTACATCGCTGAATTACGTGATTGGTGTTGGATTTCCATTGTACAACATGGTCCCAAACATGGGGCCTCATCCCCCATCCCTGAGCCAGTGGATGTTGGAGTTTTGGGGGGGAACCTTCTTGGATAAAGAGGCCTTAAGATATCCAGCCCCCCTCACATGAATGAGCAACCTTTATTATTTGCAAGGACCTGTGGACATGACCTACAACATGGATCCTCTCCTGTCGCACTCCCACAAATGACAGCTCCCCGGGCAGGGATGCTGGCTGACATCACCCAGGATCCTCTTTCGACTTTATGTAAAAACAGAAGCCGAAGGAAAGAACTGTCATTTAGTGGCAATAGTTTGGTATTTTTTTTAAAGTCCTTTTTGCTGGCGTACATCCTACAGGTTGGACTACTTCATGCACGGTTTTATAGCATCCCCTAAGCATGTTACTTAAAGGAATTGTGTACTTAACATTGCCATTTAAGCCTTATTAAAAGACCTCCTCTCTGCCTCCCATGAACTAAACCCAGATCAGTTCACTCATCACTAGTAAGCATGGATAGGACAACCATTGCCACTCAAAGGCAGCAAATGGGCCACAGTTATAATATGTGGGCAACAAATGTGCAATCACTGCAATAGACAGGCAACACATGTACAATCATTGCAATAGGCAGGCAACAAATTTACAATCACTGCAATAGGCAGGCAACAAATGGGCAATCACTGCAATAGGCAGGCAACAAATGGGCAATCAATACAATAGGCAGGCGACAAATGGGCAATCAATGCAATAGGTGGGCAACAAATGGGCTAGCATGGCAATAGGCAGGCAAAAATGGGCTAGCAGAGCAAAAGGCAGGGCAATCGCTGCAAATGAGCAGGCAACAAATGGGCAATCACTGCAATAGGCAGGCAACAAATGGGCAATCAATACAATAGGCAGGCAACAAATGGGCAATCAATGCAATAGGTGGGCAACAAATGGGCTAGCATGGCAATAGGCAGGCAAAAATGGGCTAGCAGAGCAAAAGGCAGGGCAATCACTGCAAATGAGCAGGCAACAAATGGGCAATCACTGCAATAGGCAGGTAACAAATGTGCAAATGGCCAGGCAACAAATGGACAATAGCAATGGACACTGCAATAGGTCACTGCAATAGGCAAGCAACAAATGGGCAATCACTGCAATAGGTCACTGCAATAGGCAGGCAACAAATGGGCAAATTACTTCTATAGGTCACTGCAATAGGCAGGCAACAAATGGGCTAGCATGGCAATAGGCAGGCGAAAATGGGCCAGCACAGCAAAAGGCAGGGCAATCACTGCAAATGGGCAGGCAACAAATGGGCAATAACTGCAATAGGCAGGTAACAAATGTGCAAATGGCCAGGCAACAAATGGACAATAGCAATGGACACTGCAATAGGTCACTGCAATAGGTAGGCAACAAATGGGCAATCCCTGCAATAGGTCACTGCAATAGGCAAGCAACAAATGGGCAATCACTGCAAAAGGTCACTGCAATAGGCAGGCAACAAATGGGCTAGCATGGCAATAGGCAGGCGAAAATGGGCTAGCACAGCAAAAGGCAGGGCAATCACTGCAAATGGGCAGGCAACAAATGGGCAATCACTGCAATAGGCAGGTAACAAATGTGCAAATGGCCAGGCAACAAATGGACAATAGCAATGGACACTGCAATAGGTCACTGCAATAGGCAGGCATCAAATGGGCAATCACTGCAATAGGTCACTGCAATAGGAAGGCAACAAATGTGCAATCACTGCAGTAGGCAGGCAACAAATAGGCAATCACTGCCGAATACAACCAAGAAACTGATGATCAAACAGAGAGTCTCTGGAGAAAGCCAGGCAAGTTCCCAGCTTTGATTAGTTGTATACATGGAGGCAGACATATTTGCTCACATACGCAGACTCTGCTTCCAGCTTAGTAGAGCTGAACAATGGTTGTGTCTTAAGCCGTGTACACACGGGCGGACTTTTCGACCGGACGGATTCGTTCCGACCGTGTGTGGGCTTCATCAGATCTTTAGCGGACTTTTTCTGTCGAAAATCAGACGGACTTTGGATTTAGAACATGTTTCAAATCTTTCCGACGGACTCGAGTCCGATCGAAAAATCCGCTCGTCTGTATGCTAGTCCTACGGCCAAAAAAAAGGCGCAAGGGCAGCTATTGGCTACTGGCTATGAACTTCATTATTCTAGTCCGGTCGTACGTCATCACGTTCAACTGACCGGACTTTCGAACGGACTTTAGACCATTCGTGTGTGTGTGCAAGTCCGGTCGCTCGCAAGTCCGTAACTCCGTCGAAAGTCCGTCGGAAAGATCGTCGGACGTTTGATGCTGAAAAGTCCGCCCGTGTGTACACGGCATTAGTGTTCCTCCCTCCTCTACATGTCTACCAGTCAGATCCAACTGATGGATACCAGTGCAGCCTACGTGGCTGGGGATTTATGTCAGCTGTTGCAGAATAAGGGAGGACTACAGTGGAATACAAATAGCTGTTTAAGGGGAAGTCCTGGATGCCGTCATTGAAAAGTAAGTACGTAAATTGTGAAAGTCAAATAAAAAATCAATTTACAGTAAGTAATATAATAACACAGCAATGTTGCTCAGTGAAAAGATCCAGTGTTGCCAGAGGCTGTCTTTGCACCATTTGCATCTGACGAGCATGAATGGCATGCAGAAGTGTTGAGAGCACCGGGGTCACTAAACAAATCAATTAAATCTGCCTGTAATGTATAAACAAGTAAGCATGAAAGGAATGTGAAAGCTCAACAATTGTCACTTTTTATTTCATACATTCTTTTTCACAGTAATCATTTTGATTCCTCTCTTGCAGTCATGTTGAGGTCATTCCTTGTCTTTTATACTGTACATACGTCATAGGCATATTATACAGGGTACAGGGAGTGAGCAAGTCTTCCCATGTTTGGTTTTGTGAATCTTACTTAACCGCTTGCCGCCCGCCGCACACAGATATACGTCGGCAGAATGGCACAGGCAGGCAAATGGGTGTACCTGTACGTCCCTTTAAATTTGCCGCCTATCGCCCTAGTGCCCGCGGGTCCCGGGAACTCGATGTTCGCCGGTGGCCCGCGATCGTGTCACGGAGCGGCAGAACGTGGAGATGTCTATGTAAAAAAGGCATTTCCCCCATTCTGCCTAGTGGCATGACAGGGATCTACTGCTCCCTGTCATCGGGAGCGGTGATCGCTGTCATGTCAGTGGTAGCCCATCTCCCTCCTACAGTTAGAATCACTCCATAGGACACACTTAACCCCTTCATCGCCCCCTAGTGTTTAACCCCTTCTCTGCCAGTGTCATTTATACAGTAATCAGTGCATTTTTTATAGCACCGATCACTGTATAAATGACATTGGTCCCAAAATAGTGTCAAAAGTGTCCGATGTGTCCTCCATAATGTCGCAGTCACAATAAAAATCACAGATCACCGCCATCACTAATAGAAAAAATAATAATAATAGAAATGCCATACATCTATCACCTATTTTGTAGACGCTATAACTTTTGCGCAAACCAATCAATATACGCTTATTGCGATTTTTTTTTTTTTTTACCAAAAATATGTATAACAATACATATCGGCCTAAACTGAGAAAGACATTTTCTTTTTTATATATTTTTTGGGGATATTTATTTTAGCAAAAAGTAAAAAATATTGTTTTTTCTTCTAAATTGTGCGGTCTTCTTTTGTTTATAGCGCAAAAACTGGAGAGGTGATCAAATACCACCAAAAGAACGTACTACTTGTGGGAAAAAAGGACGTCAAATTTGTTTGGGTACAACGTCGCACGACGCGCAATTGTCAGTTAATACAACGCAGTGCCGAATCGCAAAAAATGCTCTGGTCAGGAAGGGGGTAAAATCCTCCAGGGCTGAAGTGGTTAAAGTTCACAATTTGCAAACTTTGCAGTAAACCCCTTTGATATCTACGGGGCAGGCGTAGGCAGCTGTGGGCTACAGTATAGCCACCAACCTGAAGTAGGCACTGTGCTGTTTCTTCAGGTTGGCAGGAGACCATTGAGGACTAATTGTCCCCTGCTGTGGGCTCCAGGCAGGCATCTTGGGATAGGACAGCAATCCTATTGAATACCGAAATCCTGTGAGATTTAGGTGGCCATCTTCACTCAGAATTCCATAAATAGGAGATTCTGTATCATTCAGTGTGCCTGCAGTGTGAGAGCAAGATGGGGACAGAGCCACGGTGGATAGGGGGAGACTGGGAACAGTATTAAGTCCAGGATGTCTCCTCTGTTGGCTTCCTGGAACAGTCTCTCACTGGCAGCTGGATATCTGCAGGGACATTTGAGTGTGACCAAGCAATATCATAGCCCCCCTCCAGGGGAAGTGCTCCTCTGGCGATCTGTGGTCTGTAAGTGCCTGATATATTTTTATTGTTTAGCTGGGTGCATATGCAGATTCCTTGGATTTAGCCGCCACACTGAAGATTAGAGCAGCTGTGCTGTACAGAAAGGAGTGGTGTAAGTGTAGGCTGCGCTCTCTCTTCACTGAGCTGTTCTGGGGGTCAGAGAAAGCTGTGTAAAACCCCCCTTGCTCCTTTTTCCCCCCTCCCTCCTGGTAAACAGCAGCAGGACCAATCAGCAAGGAGAGACGAGGATGATGGGACATGTAGTCCCGAGAGACTGCGCTGCCTACTAAAAATAGATTGAAATTCAGCCCCCACCAAGCTTTGCTGCCGAGGAGGAGAGAAAGGAAGGTTTGTCACAGGAAATCCTACAGAAATAGTCAGAAGCAGCAAGAGTGACCATGCTGCAAGGTGCCTTAACAGAAAGAGAGGCTGTGCCATTGGAAACTCATGGCTGCCTATGGGGAAGCCAGACAGTACAGCAGGGGTGTTGCTAGGTCTACAAAATATCTGGGGCTAGAGCCCATAGTAGTGAAGTAAAGAAGATCATACACATATATATAATATACGTGTGGGTGTATATATATCTCTGAGTGTAGATTCTCCCTTACATCAGGGTTCCCAGAGAGCCCATCCCCCCTTACATCATTGTCCCTAGAGCCCCCCTTACATCAGGGTCTCTAGAGAGCCTCCCTACTTACATCAGGGTCCCCAGAGCCCCCCTCATTACATCAGGGTCCCCAGAGCCCCCCTCATTATATCAGGGTCCCCAGAGAGCCCACCCCCTCTTACATCAGGGTCCCCAGAAAACCCTTACATCAGGGTCCCTAGAGAGCCTCCCTACTTACATCAGGGTTCCCAGAGCCCCCCTCATTACATCAGGGTCCCCAGAGCCTCCCTCATTACATCAGGGTGCCCAGAGATCCCACCCCCTTACATCAGGGTCCCCAGAGAGCCCAACCCCCTTACATCAGGGTCCCCGGAGAGCCTTCCTACTTACATCAGGGTCCCCAGAGCCCCCCATTACATCAGGGTCCCCAGAGATCCCACCCCTCTTACATCAGGGTCCCCAGAGAGCCCCAGGGCTCAGGAGTTGGCTACATAAACAATGCAGGGCTCAGCTGTGCCCATCTATGCAGCCTCACCAGTGACCAGCAATGCAGCCTCACCAGTGACCAGCAATGCACCCCCCACTGCAGTGTCCTCTGTCCCCTGCACCCCACCCCATTGCAGTGTCCTCTGTCCCCTGCACCCCACCACACACACTGTGTAGGTAGAACTCGTACCTTACACGGGTGTACAGCAAGCAGAGCATCTGAGATCGGCATCAAAGGGCTGGATGGGGGCCAGAACTACAGAAGTTAACTTTTCACATTAACAGGCTGGTGATTGGTTGCTAGGATTGTCCAGCAACCAATCACCTGCTGTTTAATGAAAAAGTTAACTCCTGCGGTTCCCGCCCCCATCCAGCCCTGTGATACTGGGCACTCGCCCCTGTCCAATGAAGATGACAGCAGCGAAAATTTCCGCTGGCCAGGTGCCCGCATTCAGCGGTGGCGGGGCAGGTGCCAACCCCTGCCCTAGAGACTCGGGGCTATGGGCCCCAGATTTGCGGCTATAGCCTCAATAGCCACCCCCTAGCAACGCCTCTGCAGTACAGAGTGATGACCTTACTTTGGAAAGCTGAAACCACGAATCAAGGATACAGACCTTGCTTCACTGCCTACCAGGTATATACCCCTATTGGGAGACAAGTTGCCCTTCAGCATAAACATTATTATTATACAGGTTTTATATAGCGCCAACAGTTTGCGCAGCGCTTAACAAAATAAAGGCAGATTTGGTACAAGAGCAATCAGAGGGCCCTGCTCATTAGAGCTTACAATCTCAAAAGGAAGGGTCAATTGATACAAAAGGTAATAACTGTGGGGGATGAGCTGATGGAGAAAGTAAAACAGTGTTAGTTAGAAGCAGGATAGGCTTCTTTGAAGAAAAAGGTTTTCAGGGATCATCTAAAGATGGATAGATTAGGGGACAGTCGGACAGATTGGAAAGTTCCAAAGGATGGGAGAAGCTCTGGAGAAATCCTGGAGGCGAGCATGGGAGGAGGTGACAAGGGAGCTAGAGAGCAGGAGGTCTTGAGAGGACCAAAGAGAGCGGCTTGGTTGGTATTTTGGGACTAGGTTAGTGATGTAGCTGGGGGCAGAGTTATGGATGTAAATTATTGTTAGTACTTGAATTTTATTCGTTGGGTGAGTGGAAGCCAGTGGAGGGATTGGCAGAGAGGGGTGGAGAACACTGAATGGTTGGTAAAGTGGATGAGTCTTGCAGTGGCATTTAATATGGACTGAAGGGGGGATAGTCTATGTAAAGGTAATCCGATGAGGAGGGAGTTGTGGTAGTCGAGACGAGAGATGACCAGGGATTGAATTAGAAGCTTGGTGGTGTCATTAGTTAAAAAGGGGCATATTCTGGAAATGTTGCGGAGGCTAAGGCGGCATGATTTGGACACAGATTGGATTTGGGCCTGAAAGTACAGTTCAGCGTCTAAGGTTACACCTAGCACCCTGGCATGCGGGGACGTACTGATAGATGTGCCATTGAGCTTGACAGAGAAGTCAGGGGAAGGGGCAAGTGGGGGATGAAATATTAAGAGCTCAGTTTTAGATTCAGTTTGAGGAAG
Source organism: Lithobates clamitans (assembly GCA_037952925.1). Classification (NCBI taxonomy): domain Eukaryota; kingdom Metazoa; phylum Chordata; class Amphibia; order Anura; family Ranidae; genus Lithobates; species Lithobates clamitans. The sequence goes on along the minus strand of JBBGZY010000474.1, from coordinate 3,551,619 downwards.
TGGTTTGACATCCAGACTGATATGTCTGTTAGTAAATCAGTGATGCGTGAGGAGACTGATGGGGTGAGCTGAGGGGCAGAGAGATAGATTTGGGTGTCTTCAGCATATAAATGGTAGGCTGACCCAGGGAGGACGTGTAGATCGAGAATAGTAGAGGTCCAAGGACAGAACCTTGGGGGAACCCAACGGTAAGAGGAGTTGGAGAGGAGGAAGTGGAGTTGTAAGTCACACTGAAGGTGAGATGAGATAGGTAAGATTCATGATACGTCAATGGTGCAGTTCGCGGTACTAGAAAGGATCGTTGAAGATCCTGGAGGAGGAAATGTTGATCAGAAGCTATTACAGCGGGAAGCCAAATGGATTTTTAAATTAAATGCTACTTTTCCTCCAGGCCTTAATGAAGCCCTCAGCAACAAACCATTTCTGGGCTGAAAATGGATGGCCCTTTAAAACCCTACTTTCTCTCTCCGCAATATTATGGTGAAACCAGTCTAAATAATGATAGTTATGTTACTCCCATCTGCTTGTATATGTCCCAATAGACCTGTGGTCAAATCGTGAATTTAAACTATATATCATAAATTACTATTTTGTTGATTGATATTGTAATTAAATAGAAAATGCATAGTAAATAAGTGTGGGAGGTTTGGATAATGAATGCAGCGGTTTTAATCTCTATTTTAGTGGGGGATTAAGGTTTTTTGCCATGGTCTGGAATACATCTGTTAAGTATATATGTTTGTGGCATGCCAGTGTGTCTCCCGGATGTGATCCAGATTGGGGGTTTTTCTCTGATATTTATCAATGGGGACCCCCTGCGTGGTAAACATCTGGCTGCAGGTTGGTTCTTTATATCCCCTGCATAGCCATGGTGGTGGTGTTGCAGTGGTAGGAGTAGGGGGAATTCCCCTTTATAAGTATATTACATACACATTTGGTTTATTAATCATACAAATGGCTACTGCTGACAGATGAATATACTGTTATTCAGTATTAGCCCTTGATGATGAGTTTACATGATGTCACCATCTGGTTTGAAATGCCTTACTTGATTATAATGGTTTTGATGTAGCACCGTTAATATTAGAGGTTGTCTTCCATGGTTTATTATTTTTCTATGTGTCTATTGTGTGCTATTGCGCATGAGCGCACTTTTGGCCCAGAGGTCTCGGACGTCCCTACGGCACACGCGTGGCATACGGTGGTGCCATCTATTCATGCTATATGGGAGAGTTCTTCATATGAGAGCAGGCTAACGCCCCATACTCCGGCACCCGATGGTCAGCTATTATCTGATGGTGTGTGGCGCCATTCGCTTCACCTATTTAAGGTTTGAATGCTGGTAGTATCTGTGGCTGTGGCATGATTGAGGACATACATTGTCAGGTGAGTCTATGTGCGTGGACTTTTGACTGCGCTTGCAACTATCCTTACCAGCGTTACTGTGATGGTATTTATTGACTAAAGAGTAATTAGCAGTGGCGGCCCGTCCATAGGGGACGCACGGGCTCCGCCCCCCCAACCCAGCAGTCTCAAGAAGAAAAAAAATTCAAAAAAGGGCCCTATAAAAAAAAAATAGAAAAAAATGTTCTTTAAGTGCACTGTGTTCGGGCGCCAGACACAGTGCACTGTGGGAAGCACCACGTCAATGCAAAGATTGCAGATGTAGCGCTTCATTTGCAGGCTTTTGACCTGCTTTGCAGTGCAATCCAAAGCGCCGAACAGCTTCCGCCCATAGTATTACTACTGGCAGGAGCTTTGTTGTTCAAGTTAAGAGGTTACTTCTGGTTTCCCTGTTCCAGAGGGTATTCGGAAGTGACGTCGGCAGCTCCATGGAACGCATGGCCCGAGCGGAGCTGCCTGTAAGGTAAGTAAGTGAGGCTGCATTTGATGGGGCACAGTGAGGCTGCATTTGATAGGGCACAGTGAAGCTGCATATGATGGGGCACAGTGAGGCTGAATTTGATGGGGCACAGCGAGGCTGCATATGATGGGGCACAGTGAGGCTGCATATGATGGGGCACAGTGAGGCTGAATTTGATGGGGCACAGTAAGGCTGCATATGATGGGGCACAGTGAGGCTGCATATGATGGGGCACAGTGAGGCTGCATTTAATGGGGCACAGTGAGGCTGCATATGATGGGCACAGTGGCTGCATTTGATGCTTCACAGTGGCTGCATTTGATGGGGCACAGTGGCTGCATTCGATGCTTTACCGTGGCTGCATTTAATGGGGCACAGTGGCTGCATAAGATGGGCACAGTGGCTGCATAAGATGGGCACAGTAGCTGTATTTGATGGGGCACAGTAGCAGCATTTAATGGCACAGTGGGTGCATTTGATATGGCACAGTGGCTACATTTGATGGGCACAGTGTCTGCGTTTGATGGCACAGTGGCGGCAATTGATGGGCACAGTGGCTGAGTTTGATGGCACAGTGGCTGTGTTTGATGGTATAGCGGTAGCAATTGATGGGCACAGTGGCTGCATTTGAAGGCACAGTGGCTGCGTTTGATGGGCACAGCGGCTGCATTTGAAGGCACAGTGGCTGCGATTGATGGTACAGTGAGGCTGCAATTGATGGGGTTTTTTTTTTCAGAATTTTTCAGTTTGTTTGCGCCCCCCAAAAATTTTGAGCACCAACTGCCACTGGTAATTAGACTTATTTTGCCTTCTAGACCTCTGTGTGATATTTTCTACTTTTTGTTATAAAAAAAATCCTGCATTTAAATTTAATTTAGTCTCAGTAATTTTTTTTAAATAGTTTCCGAACTTCATCCCAGAAGTGTTTAATCAGGGAACAATTCCACCAAATGTGGGTCAAAGAGCCCCGTTCAGATTGACATCTCCAGCAAACTTCTGGTTTTTGTGCATCCCATTTGTGAAGTTTGTCAGGGGTGTTGTACCAATGTGTCAACAGCTTATAACTCGTTTCTTGAAGTTTTGTGCTAATAGAGCATTTATGTGCTAATATACAAGCATACATCCATTGTTTATCCGTTGTTTCTTCGTTTAATTCCTCCGACCACCTCCTCCTGTGTTCGCTCACCTTCACAATCCCGGGTGCTGCATCTATGAATAGGCAATTGAAGTAGCCTTGTCTAGCGGGGGTTTTGCTTTGACATGTCAACTCCAGGTCAGTCAGGGGTCTATGTAAATTTCAAGGATTTTTGAGTTTGCCTAAGTAGCTTCGTGTCTGAAAATAAGTCCACTGACGCATGTGAAGTAAATTTTTTTCAGATTTGAGAGATGTCCAGTCCTTGAGTTTGTCCCCCACGAAGGAATCACCCACCAACAGTGGAGTATTCTGCAATGACGATTGGAGTGTCATGTTGTGTTTGCCCGGGGCAAAGTCAGGATTGTCCTTCAACGGTGTCAAAGGGCTCAGGGAAGTGGTGATCTCCTTTTGTTTAGCTAGGGTGTTTACTATACCCAATGTCGTGCCAGTGAGAGGGTGTTTGCGTAAGCTAGGTGGGAAGCTATTCAAAGGAACCCACGGTGAATACTTAAGTGGAAATGGGAATAGGTCTGCCTCTAAAGTAATCCAGTCCTTCAGGTGTTCATGGCAATGCCAGTCGATTACCTAGCTATGTGTGACGTGTAGTAGTAGTGCTGGTAGTTCAGTAAGCTAATCCCTCCTGGGTCTTTGGGTTTTGTCAGCATAGCTAGTTTGATCCTGGGTTTCTTATGATTCCGAAGAAATTTCAGGATAAAGGAGTTAAGAGCATTAAAGAATTTCTGGGGAACCTCAACCGGCAGTGTGCGCATCAGATAAAGGAATTTGGGCAATATCACCGTCTTGACGATTGCTGCTCGACCAAACCAGGAGAAGAACCCCTCATTCCAATTTTCAAGATCCCTCTCACAGCTCTTAAGGAGCGGTGGGTAGTTTCTCTCATAAATGGAATGTTATTGTGGAGTTAACCATGTCCCCAAATATTTAAGTGCGGTAGGGTCCCAACTAAATAGAGAGTTGGCTTTGGTCAACGTGAGCAATCTATCTGGAAGGGAGATGTTTAAGGCCTCAGATTTCGAATAATTTATTTTTAAGTTGGATATATAGCCATACTGAGCGAATTCCTTTAAGAGGTTGGGGGGGTTATTATTGGGTTTGTTAGAAAAAACAAAAGGTCATCGGCATAAGCCGCCATCTTATACTCCCTGTCTTGGATTGGAAAGCCACAGATTGCGGTGTTATTTTGGATCATTCTAATAAAGGGTTCCAAAGAAAGAATAAATAGTAAGGGCGAAAGTGGGCAGCCCTGCCTAGTTCCATTTGTGATGTGTACTTTTTCAGATAGAGTGCCATTTATTTTCAATTTTGCTGAAGGGTTCTGATAAAGTGCGGAAATCCACGATAGCATACGTGGTCCCAGGCCCAACCGTCTACACACTGCCAGCATGAAGTCCCATGCCACCCGATCGAAGGCCTTCTCCGCATCAGTTGAAAGGAGAAAACCTTCGATCTTCCGCACCTTTGCTGCATGAATAAGTAAGAGTGCTTTAGTGACATTATCTTTGGCTTCTCTGCCTGGCATGAAGCCCACCTGTTCCAAACCAATCAGTTTTGGCAGAAGTGGACCCATTCTCAGGGCAAGGACCTTTGCAAACAATTTAACATCAAGATTTACCAAAGAGATGGGCCGATAGCTAACGCATTCCTCAGGGTCTTTGCCCGCCTTCGGTATTACCGCGATGTGCGCAGAAACGAGGTCCGGGGTTACCGCTCTAGGTGTGGAGTGGACAGGGAGTTTAAGGCGTCTATAAAAGGATATGCTAGAATGTCCACAAGGGACTTATAGTAAGTGGAGGAAAACCCGTCCAGTCCAGGGCTTTTACCTGATTTGAGTTGTTTAATAGCTTGCCTAAGTTCAGATGATGAGATTGGGGCTTCTTGTAGTTCGGAGTCAAGATTTGTTAGAGTTGGGAACCCACTTTTTGTTAGGTATTCCTGAATAATTTGTTCTCTATCTCCCTCCATGTGCGGTTGTTTGTGTTGTGGGGGTAGATTGTATAACTTTGTGTAGAAATTATGAAAGTGTTTGGCTATCGCTTCCGATGCTACGTCAAGTTTCCCACTCTCATTTTTAATGCCAGCAATTTTGTTGGCAAAATTATGCTCCCTCAGTGCTTTCGCCAGGAACCTATCCGCCTTGTTCCCTGACTCGTAATAGATTTGCTTTTTGAAAAATAACATTCGTTTAGCTCTGGAATCAAGCAACTGTTGCAGGTCTTTTCTGGCATCCAGTAGGTTTTTAGCTGAGTCTACTGAGAGGGATTGCTTATGTAATGTTTCTTTATGTTGGCTTCTCTCTTTTTTTTGCGTCTGGAACCCAATTCATTTAATGTCCCTCGGATGGTACATTTGTGCGCTTCCCATACCATTAATAGGTCTGACTCTAGGGTAGCATTACGTTCAAAAAATTCTATCAGGTTGTTGGTTATCACAGGAAGGAATGACAAGTCAGTCAGCAATGAAGTGTTAAGTCTCCATGTGGGTTGCTGTTGCGTGGTGCTCTGTAAGTCCAGAGAGAGGGAGATCGGGAAGTGATCCGAGATCGCCTGGACGCCTATGCGTGCCTCAATCACCTTTGGGAGGTCTCTCTGTGATACAAATAAACAATCCAACCTCGCGTATCTACTATGCAGTGTTGAGAAGTATGTATAATCCCTTCCCTCCAGGTTAAGAAAGCGCCATGTATCTACTAACTGCAGGGTCTGTAAGAGGGACTTGATCTTTTTAAGAATTTTGTAAGTGATACAGGTCCTTCCAATGGAGGTATAGAGAAGGGGGTTTAAAGGCAAATTAAAGTCCCCTCCCAGTATCAGCCAGCCAGCAGCAAATCCCTGGAGTTCTCTGACTATGTATTGACAGAACGTGACTTGGGCTTTGTTCAGGAAGTATACGTTTGCTAGCGTTTTTTGGGTGCCCCTATATGATCCCTTCAGGAAAACGAATCTGCCCTCTGGATCACACATTTGTTCAGTCAACTCAAAGACAACTATCTGCCTATCAGTATTGAAACCCCCTTGGACCTGGAGTCATCAGTCGTGGCATGGAACGCCCTTGGAAAGTATGAATTCGTAAGTTTCGGTATGTGATGTGTCTTAAAATGGGTCTCCTGAAGAAATACAAACTGTGGCTTACCTTTTTTAAGCTCTCTCAAAAGGGTTGAGCGACGTTCGGGGATGTTTAGGCCTCTGATGTTATGTGAGATCACTAAGGGGCAAAGATGAGTAAACCATGGTGGCAGGTCAGGAGGAGGTGCTCAGAGGTTCGGACTGAAAAAATAAAACTATTATATGAAGTTAGTATCTATAGCAAAGATCTTGGATAACAATCCTACAGCATTCCTATCAGGTACCTTGTAGAGAACAAAAGTTGAGAAAAGTAGAGAAAGAGAGTGAGGAAAAAAACACTTATTAAAGTTGCAAGAGAGTGTCCCACTAGTAGTCCTTTCTCCGGGTCGACTATCTGCCCTCTCCAGAGAAAGGCACTTACCAATGTAGTGTAGTGAATCCCTTGTCCCAACTAGGGGACCAGCAACAGAATGTATTTTGGGGTGTAATTTCACATATGCTCATGGCATGTTTGAGCAATATAACATTTAGTGACAACTTTGTGCAAAAAAAAATAAAAAAAAATTGTCTTTTTCCCGCAACTTATGTCACAATATAAAATATTCCATGGACTCGACATGCCTCTCAGCAAATAGCTTGGAGTGTCTACTTTCCAAAATGGGGTCATTTGGGGGAGGATTTGAATTGTCCTGGCATTTTATGCCCAACAATTAGAAGCTTATGTCACACATCACCCACTCTTCTAACCACTTGAAGACAAAGCCCTTTCTGACACTTTTTGTTTACATGAAAAAATATTTTTTTTTTGCAAGAAAATTACTTTGAACCCCCAAACATTATATATTTTTTTAACTCAAAGGCCCTACAGTTTAAAATGGTGGGTGTTTCATTTTTTTTTTCACACAGTATTTGCACAGCAATTTTTCAAACACATTTTTTTTGGAAAAAACACAATTTTTAAAATTTTAATGCACTAAAACACACTATATTGCCCAAATGTTTGATGAAATAAAAAAGATGATCTTAGGCCAAGTACATGGATACCAAACACGACATGCTTTAAAATTGCGCACAAACGTGCAGTGGCGACAAACTACATACAATTTTAAAAGCCTTTAAAAGCCTTTACAGGTTACCACTTTAGATTTACAGAGGAGGTCTACTGCTAAAATTACTGCCCTCGATCTGACCTTTGCGGTGATACCTCACATGCATTGTGCAATTGCTGTTTACATTTGACGCCAAATCGACGCTTGCGTTCGCCTTTGCGCGAGAGCGGGGGGGGACAGGGGTGCTTTTTTTTTTTTTTTTTTGCTTTTTTATCTTATTTTTAAACTGTTCCATTCATTTTTTTAATCATTTTTATTGTTAGGGAATGTAAGTATCCTCCCCTATGATAGCAATAGATAGTGACAGGTAATCTTTTTTTGAAAAAATTGGGGTCTATTAGACCCTAGAACTCTCCTCTGCCCTCAAAGCATCTGACCACACCAGGATCGGTGTGATAAAATCCCAATTTCCCAATTTCCCAATGGCGCTGTTTACATCCGGCGAAATCTAAGTCATGAAATGCTCGTAGCTTCGGGTTTCTTAGGCCATAGAGATGTTTGGAGCCACTCTGGTCTCTGATCAGCTCTATGGTCAGCTGGCCGAATCACCTGCTGCATTCTCAGGTTCCCTGTTGTGACAGGAGAGCCAGAGAAAACCATGGAAGATGGTGGGAGGGGAGGGGCATTCCCTCCCACTGCTTGTAAAAGCAGTCTAGAGGCTAATTAGCTGCTAGGATTGCTTTTACATGAAAGCCGACCGCTGGCTGAAAAGAATGATACCAAGATGATACCTAAACCTGTAGGCATCATTCTGGTATAACCACTCAAAGTCCAGCAACATACCAGTACGTTGCTGGTCCTTGTTGGGCATATATTGTAATCTTTTTTTTTCATGCAGCCTGTGGGCTGAACGAAAAAAAGATATTGATCGGTGGGTATGCCCGCCATTAGAATACCTCCCTTCATCCACCCACTTCTAATGATGGGCATACATGCACCATTAATATATGCCGAAGCATGGGGGCATCCGCCCCAAAAGTTAGGAGCAAATCGCTCCTCCGCCCCTGCTGCCCCCATGCTTCGGCATATATGCTCTTTTTTTTAACTGTGGTGGTGAAATCACCTCCGACATCGCTGGAGTCACGGCTTTATGTATTGTGGGAGCAAACGCTTTTGCTGTCAAGATAAATAAATCCGCGCTGCAACTGAATGGTGTACCTGCTAAGCAAGTGATGGTTAACAATAAAACAAAGTAACATTATAGTATAACTGTAAGACTTACCATACCTGCAAAGCAAATACAAAAAAAAAATTGTAAAAAATAAAACATTTTTTAACGCAACCTGTGCCTAAAATATATATATGCCGAAGCATGGGGGCATCCACCCGCAAAAGTTAGGAGCAAATCGCTCCTCCGCCCCTGCTGCCCCCATGCTTCGGCATATATGCTCTTTTTTTAACTGTGGTGGTAAAATCACCTCCGACAGCGCTGGGGTCACGGCTTTATGTATCGTGGGAGCAGCTGTTGCTGTCAAGATAAATAAATCCGCGCTGCAGCTGAATGGCGTGCCTGAAAACAAAAAAATGGTTAACAATAAAACACAGTAAACAGTAAAGTATAACAAAATTACATACCTGAAAAGCAAACATGATAAAACATAATAACAATAAAACATTGCAGAATAGAATACAGTAAAAAAAGAGCAGAACAATAGAGAGAGAATAGCGAGAGAGAGAACAATAAAACAACAACTATTTTTGGTTGTTTTATTTTATATTTTTTTGTGTATTTATTTTTTTTTTACACTTTTTTTTGTAACTGTAACCGGTTCCAGGTTCGGGTCTCTCAAAATGCGATGGCATCTTGGGAGACCCTGTGAAAGTGTGCCTAGTCTGTGCAATGCTGTACCCTACGTTAAAACTCAATTAGTGTATGGTAGCGCTCAAAACATTCACCAATGCAAAGACCAGGATTGTCAGGAGAAGAGGGACAATAATAGCGGGTGTCATGCCTATATCTGCACTTTCTACAGACACAACATTTTCTTTGGGGGGCTCATTGGGTAGGGGTACGCGGGAGGACATAAGGAAAATGCCTCTCATTCAGCCGGCTTACTGCATTTGTGTTGGGAAGGTGAGGTGGAGCACCGTCTGGAAACAGAAGGGCTCTGACGATCTCTTCATGGAATTTAAGGAAGGATCCAGTCCGTCCTGAAGCTCTGTATAGCACATGAGCGTTCAGCAAAGCCAATTGAAATAAGTATACAGACACTTTTTTATACCAGCTTCTGGCCTTACGGGCACCTAGGTACAGCGCCAACAACTGGTCGTTGAGGTCCACCCCTCCCATATTAAGGTTGTATTCGTGGACACAGAGGGGTTTCTCCACAACACCAGTCGCCGTAGGAATTTGGACAGTCGTGTCTGCATGAAGGGAGGTAAGAACAAAAACAAACATTCTTATTATCCCTCCACTTCACAGTGAGCAAATTATTACACTTGAAGCAGGCTCTCTCCCCCAGCCTAAGACGGGAAACTACAAGCTGCTGGGGAAAGCCCCGGTGATTAGGTCGCACGGTGCCACATGCTCCAATCTGCTGATCAAACAAGTGACTAAAAAGTGGCACGCTTGTGTAATTATTGTCCAAGTACAAGGGTGACATCAAGTCCCACACAATCTTGCCAGCGCTCCCTATGTAATCTGGGCAGTTTGTCTGCTCTACGTGACTATATTTTCCCTCGTAAACCATAAATCTACATGTATAGCCTGTGGCCCTGTCACAGAGCTTATACATCTTGACCCCGTATCTGGCACGCTTGCTGGGAAGGTACTGTTTGAATGACAAGCGGCCAGAAAATTTAATCAGGGACTCAACAATGCAGACAACTTCATGGGGAGTAAAACGTTGGTTGAAGTGGTTTACGAGGGGCCGAATTTTGTAGAGCCGGTCGTGTCCAGGGTCTCCACGAGGACGACAGAGTTAATTGTTGTTGAAGTGCATGAACCGCAAAATCTGCTCGTATCGTGTCCTGGTCATGGAGGCAGAGAACAAGGGCATATGGTGAATTGGGTCAGTGGACCGATATGACCGCAACTCACTCTTTTTGGTTATGCCCACGAGGAGGGAAAGGCCCAGAAAGATCTTAAATTCGGAAACCGTAATTGGTCTCCAATCTCTGGCAAGGGAGGACTGGGGAATAGTGGCGATGTGTTGACCAGCGTACAAATTGCTTTGGTCCACAATAGATCTATAGAGATCTTCGGTGAAAAACAGCGAATAAAAATCCAGTGACGTAAAATCAACTGTTTCCAACTGAATGCCGGGTTGGCCAGTGAATGGGGGAAGTACAGGCGCTGCAGAAGTGGTGGGTTCCCAATTCGGATTGGTGAATGCAGCAGGAAGGGCAGTATGGGCACGACGGGCCTGTGTTTGTCTTCTTCTTGGTGGCAGCGGGACACTACTTGTGCTTGCCACCTCGCCAGCTTGAACTGCACTTATGGGACTCGCCACGTCACCACATGATACTGCAGTGCTGGATGTACGACTAGGGTGTACTAGGCCGCTGGTGCTTGCCAGTTCACCAGAAGGAATAGCGGCGCTAGTACTTCTCTGCTCCATACGAGGGACCTGCAGTTCTTGCACCTCAACAGCAGAAGAAGTTCGGGGTCTGGTACTCCTAACCTTGGCAGGGACCACAACTCCGTCATCAGCGCTATCTGTCATGGAGCCGCTGCTGTCTACAGGTTCGTATTCTGAGCCTGAATCTGACAGATGAGTGACTTCCTCTTCACTATCTGTCATGCTCATAAATGTGTAGGCCTCTTCTCTAGTGTACCTTCGATTTGCCATTTTGGGTTCCAAATTTACTGGTACACTAGTGAGACTCACAGGTAAAAAAGCTCCTGACTGTCAGCGACTGTATCAAAATGCTACCAAAAAAACTGTTAGCGATCGCAGAGATCAGGCCTGACTCTGCGAACGCTGCAGTTATGCGTTTAGTGTTTTGTAAGTGACAGTGATCGATCGATACTGCACTTGGGTGGGCTGGGCTGGGCTTGGCTGGGCTGTGTGGAGGGGCAAAATGCAGGTGCTAGCAGGTATCTGGGCTGATCCCGCTAACAATGCGTTTTTGGGAACCCTAAACTGCTGGGGACGCTAGTATAGATCTGATGGGATCAGATATTGATCCGTTCAAATACTATACCACTAAGGGAGGTGTATGCTGCGTGCATGGGTGTTAGCGGTACTGGAACTAACCTGACACTGCCTGGGGCGACGCAGACCCTAGCTGATCCTAAAACCTAACTTGTATCACCCGCCAGGTGATCAGGGGGTTAAACCTTTATTAGGTAATAAACGGCGGGCGCCCTGACACTATAAAAAATAAAGAACTAACCAGCGTCACCCGTAAAAGTTTTACGGTGATCACTGGTGAAAGGGTTAACTAGGGGGCAATCAGGTGGTTAAAACCTTTACTAGGAGGTATATGGGGGTACCTGACGCTATAAAACCTGATGGCGAACCTAAATACTTACCTCCCTAACTAGCGTCACCTGTGACACTAATACAGCGATCAGAAAAACGATTGCTTAGTGACACTGGCGACAGGGGGTGATCAAGGGGTTAAAACTTTATTAGGGGGGTTAGGGGGGTACCCTAGACCTACAGGGGGCTACCACTAACTGCCCTACCACTTATAACTGTCACAAATGACACCAATGCAATAATCAGTTAAAAAAAAAAAAAAAAAAACTGCTTTTGGTGTCACTGTGACGGGGTGTACAGGGGGGTGATTTGTGTGCCTAGAGTGTTCTACTGTAAGTGTAGTGTTTGGTGCAAACTTACTTGATGTCTTCTCTCCTCGGAAGCCGGAATGAAAAGGCTTCACGAGGAGAGATGACATCACTTCCTCTGCCGCTGTTTACATTACAGCAGCAGAGGAAGATTGTCATTCGCCAGGAGCGATTGTGAGGGGGTGGCCATGAACCAGTGGCCTCCCCCTCAGCTCGGATCGCTTCTGAGGCTAATCCGACCGCCGCAGGCCCTGGGGGGGGTGTCCGATTGGACCCCCCGCCCGCGGGCAGGCAGGGACGTACAGGTAAGCCATTATGCCTGCCTGTGCCATTGTGCTGAGGTACATCGGCGTGCAGCGGTCGGCAACTGGTTAATTATCCTTTATATTTCTTTGGAGGCTGATTTTCATTTTGTCCTCCTCATAGAATGGGGTACTGTGAATTATTGGCTGATTGATCTAGGGATGTTTCTCATTGATCTAGTTGCCTCTGGATGGCACTTGGTGGGCTGCAATTTATAAGGGCTCTCTCTGATATGTGAGTGGCACTTCATATACACTGCTCCCCATATTATTTATGGGGACTATATTATTATAAGATATCTGGCTGCATTTTTTATCTGTTCTGTGAAATATGACATTTCCCTCCTCTCTCTTCTATACAGAATCCCTCTGTTTGCAGTGAAGGAGAAAAGGTCCTGAGGAAGCATAAAGCGAAACGTCGCCCTCTCTGACTCAGCAGCATTAGGGACTTTATATATACAGCTTTATATATAGCTATGGAGTGTACTGGACAGTGGATGGAAACCAGGCAGATGAGAGCATGAATGTCCATACAGCCCTGGCCAATTAGAAGGGGATGTGCCCCAGTGCATGCTGGGTGACTGTATTTATATCTGATGAGCACATGGCCTCTGGTTCTTCCTCTAGAGCAGGGGTCTCAAACTGGCAGCCCTCCAGCTGCTGCAAAACTGCAAGTCCCATCATTCCTCTGCCTGTGGGAGTCATGCTTGTAACTGTCAGCCTTGCAATGCCTTATGGGACTTGTAGTTTTGCAACAGCTGGAGGGCCACCAGTTTGAGACCCTTGCTCTAGAGAGAGGTTCAGATGGAGAGGGGGCTGCTGCCCCTCCTTAGTGCACACTGTCATGTGGCCTCAGGTTTGCGACCTGAGGGCCTGAAACATTGGGGCTAAAACCCATGGTTCTTGTGAGAGCTGACTGAGGGAGGATGTCCACAGATCCTCTCTGGTACTACTGAGGAAGGCTGCCGCTGGTCATTCAGGAGCCTTGTGAGCACAGACACTCACAGGGGATCCTTGCAACTGGTACTGTTAGATCCCCCTCTGGGTGCTAGAAGTCAGCTACTGGTTGCAAGCTAAAGGAGACACTGGCTAGTGTTTTGAAGAGGCAAAGTTCACCAAGCTCCTTCTGTTACATAAGGACTTGTTTATTCCGTACAGCTGCTGTATTGTCCTACTGATAATCTGCTGCACAGTTCTATTGGGAAAGTTGTCCTCGCTTGTGAATCATTAATTTGGAGTATCCTACTAATTCCCTTCTTCTATCCAAGTTCTCCAAATAAAACAAAAAACAAATCCCCTAGACTGGTCATGGGAGATAACGAGTGGAAAAGTGTGTGAACCTGGCTGTGTGAAAATACCCTGTGACTGGCTGTGGATTAATTAGTGGGAGACCACAAACAAATATCCAAGGGGCTCCTGTGGGGGTAGTGCTACATATGTGGTGCCATTGCTGTAAATTGCCTTTTATCTGTGATTATTCAATGTCTACAATATAAAGTTTATGTACCAAATGCCGCGTACACACGATCGGAAATTCCGCCAGCAAAAGTCCGATGAGAGCTTTTAGTCTGAAAATGCGACCGTGTGTATGCACCATCGGACTTTTGCTGGCAGAATTCCAGCCAGCAAAAGATTGAGAGCAGGCTCTCAATTTTTCGGTCAGAAAAAGTTTCCATCGGAAATGCCGATCGTCTTTACCAATTCCGACGCTCAAAATTCCTACGCATGCTCGGAAACAATTGGACGCATGCTCGGAAGAATTGAACTTAATTTTCTCGGCTCGTCGTAGTGTTGTACGTCACCGCGTTCTTGACGGTCGAAAGTCCAGCGAACTTTTGTGTGACCGTGTGTATGCAAGGCAAGCTTGAGCGGAATTCTGTCGGAAAAACCAACCAAGATTTTTCAGACGGAAAATCCGCTCGTGTGTACGAGTTTTCCCTGTTTCATATCCTGGTTGGTGTATGCTGAGGAATCCAGGAGCCCAATACCATCATAGAGTCCAAAGGCGGTTCACATGCGTGTTTTGACTTAGCTTAATCGCAAAGCTCCTGCTTATATGATTTAAATCATTTATAGCATCGTTTATAGCATCGTTTTTCAGCACGGTCATTATTGACATGTTTGGACACTGTATGAAAGCACAGAAGCACTTTCATATTTTGCTGTTTTTTAATATATATATATATATATATATATATATATATATATATATATATATATATTTTGGCTTGTTATACAGTTATGCACTAGGCACTTTAACTATATCCATAGTATGATATACGTGTATTAACATTTATAATTCACTGGTTCATTATTTATTGAGATCAATTATTACTGTGCACTTCTTATACATACCTTTTATCGCAACGTATATATATATTTATAATTGTTTACACACACACTTACCTGGAAACTATTTTTAGAACTCATTAGGCATAGATAACCCCACTTCAGGTGTAAATGATGCTCTTCTTGTGTTGAAGAGCTCCTATTTTTGGAAGTGGAAAGTTTACACTGAACCTTCCAATCAATGAGTCAACAGTTTTATAACATCAACAACTCTCAGCAAACATCTTACGAGTGGAACACATTCATCCGTTAGAAAAAAAAAATCATGCCATAAGATTTGATAACCCTCATGATGTGTCCATATAACATTGCATTGCTCAAGAAAGTAAAATAAAAAGGAAATTTTAATAACTACCTTTCATCCCCAAGGTGTTACGTATAGCTGAGATCAGGGCTTTGTGAAGGTCACTTGAGTTCCTCTGTACCAGTGGTTTCCCGACTGTGGCTCATTTGGTTTGCTTGCCTTTATCCTGCCCTTGGGGCACCATACCATCAACTGACACCAGTGATGGGGCACCATTCCTCCTACAGACACCATTGATGGGGCACCATTCATCCAATAGACACCAACATTGGGGCACTATTAGTACCTTGAATGCCAACAATGGGGCACCATTACTCCCACTGATACCAACAATAGGAAACTCTTCCTTCCACTGGAACCAATGATGGGGCACTGTTTACTCTAACTGACACCAGGACATGTTCTAATGCCACTGGCCACAGTCTGGCCCCTCTAAAACCTCAATGATAGTAAACTGGCCCTTTATTCAGAAAGTTTGAAGACCCCTGCTTTACAACATACTCATTAAACCAATACAAGGCTATGGCCCATCAGTAGTTTAAATTGTTTCCCAAGTTTCAGAAAAGCTTTTAGTGGGTTTCCTTTCACCTCTTCAGTCTTTTTTTGAATTCAGAACTGATACAAAGTAGCCATAATTTTGAGTTACCAAGCAGCTCAAAGACTGGTCTCAAATCTAGTCTACTATCTCCAAATGCTCTATAAATATAAGCTTGCAGGAATCTGCATGCAAAGTTATGATTATACTTGGCCCCTTTCAGGCTATCTCACCTTAATCCTACCTGTCCCATTACCTGATAGTGGTTTTGCCCTTTTGTGATTAGAATATTTGGTTGGCAAAAATATGAATGCAATCTATACACTGGGGGGAGAACCTCTGGGGGAATCTAGGATGGAAAAGGACCCGGGGGTCCTAGTAGATGATAGGCTCAGCAATGGCATGCAATGACAAGCTGCTGCTAACAAAGCAAACAGAATATTGGCATGCATTAAAAAGGGGATCAACTCCAGAGATAAAACGATAATTCTCCCGCTCTACAAGACTCTGGTCCAGCTGCACCTAGAGTATGCTTTCCAGTTCTGGGCACCAGTCCTCAGGAAGGATGTACTGGAAATGGAGCGAGTACAAAGAAGGGCAACAAAGCTAATAAAGGGTCTGGAGGATATTCGTTATGAGGAAAGGCTGCGAGCACTGAACTTATTCTCTCTGGAAAAGAGACGCTTGAGAGGGGATATGATTTCAATTTATAAATACCATACTGGTGATCCCACAATAGGGATAAAACTTTTTCGCAGAAGGGAGTTTAACAAGACTCGTGGCCACTCATTAAAATTAGAAGAAAAGAGGTTTAACCTTAAACTACATAGAGGGTTCTTTACTGTAAGAGCAGCAAGGATGTGGAATTCCCTTCCACAGGCGGTGGTCTCAGCGGGGGGGGGGGGCATCGATAGTTTCAAAAAACTATTAGATAAGCACCTGAATGACCGCAACATACAGGGATATACAATGTAATACTGACATATAATCACACACATAGGTTGGACTTGATGGACTTATGTCTTTTTTCAATCTCACCTACTATGTACGTCTGTAACTTTGGCTATTGGTAAAGACATGTAAACACAATATTGACCCACCCAAAAGTCACATTCCTATTAGGTCTCGGTCTGGCAAAAATTAAAAATTGCCACAGATGATGATGAAATAAAAAGATCAAATCATGATAAACGGTGTTCACAATCCTGTTTTATCTCAATATGAGCACTTGACTTGCCATTTATAATGATAAGATAAACAAATCCACTTATAAGACATTATAATCCCTAGTGTAGCTTCTATTTCTGTGCAAGGACACCACAGCAGGTTAAAAATGAAAGTCTATATTCCATAGTTAAGCTTAGGCATCGTGAATTATAGATATAATTATAGTCATGAATAAACACACATGGGCCCAGTCCAATGTCAATCTACTCAAGGTAATCCCCTGTGAATTAGAAAATCAAACTTTTGTGAAAACTTGGCAACAGCCCACAACAAATACAGACTGCAGATATACACCTTTGGATGGACACCACTTAAAAAGGACTTAAATCAAGCCAGTATTGTGTTCCAAACAGGCAAGTCTTTATATAGGAACAATATCCATGGATATAAATAAATAGCAATGTAGTCTCAAGGAGACACAACACTTAACATTTAGAGTTTATTAGGCATTAGTATCTATGTATGTACACACTTATAGAGTTCGCCTCATATCCACATTGCAGAAGTCCTTGTATAGTGGATGTCTCCGTGCTCAGATGTAGGCATGGGCTCCTTTAACTCCTTTTCCAACAATCCCCTGAGTTCCTGGGCACACCCTTGGAATATTATTTGCCCACTTTCTCAGAAAGACTGCACCTGTTAGGACACAGGTGGCTGGACATGTGATTTGCAGCTAGCTGTATGGACTTGCACTCTTTGTTTCAGCACACAGGCAGTTGGGTAGGAACACAATAGCATGCAGCTTCTATTGAAGAAAGACCCAGCCACTGTAAGTACTACTCCAGTTGATACCAGAGTGGGGTGGCCCTGCATTTCCCTGTCATAGCAACCCTGGGACTCCTCCAGCCACTCACCTATGGTACCAACCCAGAGATCCCTCCAGCTGTTTACCTGTGTACCCAGGTCTACTCCAGATTTCACCATGAGAGACACAGTTGCAGAGGCTTGGCACAAGTAGTGCTCTAGTATCTGTGGCTACAGAGCTTCATAGAGATTAGGCTGTACTGCCACAAAATGTTCTTACTGAGTCGTAGAGATATTGTTAACCCTACTCTGCACCAGTTTAGTAAAGTTTAAGTTAAAGCTACACTCTGTGAAATAATTACGGGCTGGATTTTGGATTCCCCCTGCTTAAATTATAAATATGCATTATCTTGTCTGTTCCTATAATGGGTTATTCTGTTAGAGCTCTAATAATATTAATGGTGACATTAGGAATAGTAATATCTATAATAATAGACACAATGCTCACAGAAGTGAAGCTCTTATCTATTTACAAAGAAAGTAAACCCTAACATAAAAATCTAAAAAAAAAATACAGAATATATAGAGAGATTAAAGAGCACAGTTGATACATAAGTCCGTTCTCAAAGTTATGTATCTTGGCTAGGCTCTAGGAAGAAAAAAGAGGCAAACCATGGCGTACCCTGGCCCTTTATTCTACACACAAGCCACACCCATCCATCCATCCTCTACTTGACTCCCTGTACAGTTCTTTGTCCAATGAGCTGTTGCTCCCCTTGGTAACATCCAAAATATGGCATTGTTGCACTACAGGCAAATGCCTTGGCCCAGGTCAGCATTCCAGCAACAGCTTGCCCTTTGATGTTCTGGTTGAAGGCAAGGCAATAAGGTACTTTAATCTTCACATCACTAGGAGGTCTGAGGCCGTGCTCTCTTATTCCCATACCCCACCTCCAGGGGGTATGCGTGAATCCTCATCCAGATGAAGAATTCTGATATGCACACTTCTGGTATACACACCCTGCCGGGTAATCCTGCTCTACTGGCATTCCACGACTACCCCCCAGCAGTGTCCAGATGGCTTGTGGTATAACCAGATCTCAAAAATCCAAAATTATCTGATATTAAAAACATGTTAGCTTCCAACACTGTCTGACCTAAGCAGCGGCCAGATCTTAACCATCTTTAATTTAGAACCATCCTGAAGTCACCATATCATGTGTCCACCAAGACAGTATGGAGAAATATGCTAGATCGGGCCCTGTAACAAAACTCTATGCTGTTGACTGACATGTTTCATCCATAAGGACTGCTTCAGAGGACATGCAGTGTTATCAAGCATATTTTCCAAGTTTTAACCGGGAGGGCTATTGCTGGAGACATTAGAAAGAGGGAGCCTACACCCATGGACTCCAAGGCTGTAAGTCAATCATCAATGCTAATTTTAATAGTAAAAATTCCAACTTACCCACTGATAGGCTTAGAAACATATGACTTAAGGTGGTTGTAAACCCCAGTCATGGAATTTGAGTAAATCACATATATTTGCAGTGTTTACTCATCTCTTTCCAAAGCTCTAAGTGTTGTTTCTTTCTAGTGCTTCCATCCTCTGTTATCAGCATGAGTCACTTCTGAGAAGGAAGGAATGGGGAGGGAGAGCTCAGAAGGCAGCTCTATTCAGAACAAAGTTCTTTTGCTGTGTGGAGGGGGGTGTGTGTGTTTCCTCCAATCAGGTCTTACACACTGTAACTACAGTCTCTCCACCTACTCCTCTGTGCTGCTGACAGACAAAGAAGGATTTTTAACACTTTCTTCCTTTTGGAAGGTGTGTAGGCAAGAGAAGACTGCAGATAAACATGTAAAACTTATGTAGGAGGATTTGTTTCATTCCTCTGTATGACCTGAGGCTGTTCACTTCACTGGGTATATGCTCAGAAAAAGGGCTGGGTGGGGCTGGAACAAGATTTGTCCCCAGCACCACTGCAAACACTACCATGGCAAACTGCGTTGCTACCACTGAGCATTAAATCTCACCCCCTAATTGGAACTATGTTCCTGACCCTAAATAAGGCTGACTGCCTTTCCCGAGCCACTCCTTTCACTTCTTTATCCCCGGTGATAGGAGCGTTAGATTTCAACCTGAGCTTGATGGACCATAAATTCAAAGCTTTTCTTCAAACTAACCAATTAAGAGTCTACCACTTTACCTGGGGAAACCACTAGGACACCATAGAAGACATCAAGCAGATGGTGTATCTCCCATTGGATTACTGGAGAGCCATGCAGATTTGACATTAGCTGACATCTTCTGCTGGAGGAATCCCAAGAGGCCTTATCACCTCCTTTGAGGATTACTGTCTGGACCTATCCTCTCTGTGCCATGTTCTATCCAAAACATACTCCATCCTTTCTAAGCTGTCAGAAGGCTATGTGCCGCCTTTTATATGAAGGTGGGAAAGGGACTTGGATTTGATGCTTACCAGTAAACAGCAAGACCTTATCTTGTATTTTGCCCATCTCTCTTCCATAGCTAGTAGGTTCCAGGAATCAGGCTATAAGGTTCTGACACAATGGTATAGGGTACCTACTCTTTTACCCAGTAGTCTCACCGACTGTTGGCATTGGCAACAAGATGATTGTCTCATGCTACATATTTCCTGGATGCACTCCAGCATCCACCCCCTCTGGGACTTAATTTGGGACCTGGTCTTCAAGCAGACCGATATATGATTGGAAGATGGGCTAGAGACGTGTCTACTCCACTTAACTCCGCGAGTAGATAGAAGAGATCTATTTTGACACACTTACAAAATGCAGCTAAAATCTGTATCCCTCAAAATTGAAAATGTTCAGACCCCCCCCCCCCCAACAGTATGCCAATGGATCGCTGTGGTCGATGAAATTGTTGAAATGGAGTGTTTAACGTCAGCTAAGAGGCTGAAAGAAGACAGTACCGGAAAACATGGTACTATTGGCATGATTTACAATATTTCAGTGACTACAGCACCTATGTATCCTCTGTGCTTTCTTAGCAAATTGGACTACATGGGCCGCGACATGGTGGCTCGGCCTCTGTGGTCCATGCTGTATTATTACCTCCATTTCCTTCCACCACCCCCCTCCCCATTTTTTTTTTTTTTTTTCTTTTTTCCACCTCTCTCTATCTACAGTATTAGGTTTTCTCTTCCTACTAATTCCTACTAATTCTTATACCTATATCATAGCACATGCTACTTGATGCACGTCAGAGGGCAATCATACGGTTAGTAAATTGGAGCACTATTTAGTTCTTACCAGTTTACCTGCTTGATTGTTCATTCTTGATTTTTGAAGTTCTGTCTCACGAAAAACTTAAAAGCACACAGGCAGGACCATGCTTTGGAGATAGCATAATTTAATAAACTCAAAGCATAGGGCTTTCCTGGGTTAATTTATTAAGGGGATTCCCCCTGCTAGGTAGATACATTTGATCTAAATGCCACCCTTTATTATGTGCCAGGTATGGTTTATTTGCTGCTTTGTGCCTTTGTGCCTAGTTTAACTTTAAGACGGCTTCTATACAGGAGAGATTTTCATTTACCCGCTGTACACAATCCTTCTGCTATTTGGGTATTTACCAAGCCAATTACCCATCACTTTTTGTACATATAAAATCTTTATTAACCACTTGCTGACCGGCTCACGCACATATACGTCGGCAAAGTGGTTAGTTCCCGCGAATTGCCGTACCCGTATGTCAGCACCTTTAAGAGGCATAGCAGGCGGGTGCACGGCGGGGGACCCTATGCACTTTTTGAAAAAAAACAAGTTTTTCTTTGTTTCTGTTAAAAATTTTTGTAAATAAGTATGTTTTCTTCTTCAATGATGGGCACTGATATGGCTGCACTGATGGGCACTGATACGGCGGCACTGGTATGCGGCACTGATGGGCACTCATAGGTTGCGCCGATGGCCACTCATAGGCGGCACTGATGGGCACTCGTAGGTGGCATTGATGGGTACTTATGGGTGGCACTGATGGGTACTTATGGGTGGCACTGATAGGTGGCACGGATGGGCACTGATGGGTGGGCACTGATGGGCATGGATGGGCACTGACAGGTGGCACCGATGGACACTGATGGGTGGTACTGATGACACTGATTAGTGGCACTGATGCCCCTAAGGGTGGCATTGCTGGGCATCACTGCAATATAATGGTGCCAATCAGTGCCCATTTGTGGTCACTGATTGGCACAGATTGGGCACTGACTGGGCACATTGGGCACATGTGGAGGCTCTTTACCAAGATCGGTGGAGCGGTGTGTCAGACTGACACACCGCTCCACCGATCTCCGTGATCTGGATAACATGCCGCCATATGACGCCCAGTCAGGATAATGGAAACACCGCCCGGCCGTCAATCCGCTATAGCGGATTGACGGCCGGGCGGGAAGTGGCTAAGCAGCCCTCAATTTTGTTGCTATCACAAGGGATGAGCAACATTCCTTGTAATAGCATGGGCAGTGACAGGTGCTCTTTACTGAGATATCAGGGGTCTATTAGACTCCAGATCTCTCCACTGCCCTCAAATACATCTGATCACACTACGATCCTTTGATCAGATGCTTTCTCAAGCCAGTATGGGCTAGTTCACATCCTGGTGAGACTGAAAGTGACAAATAGATCATTGCTTCCAATTTCTTAGACCATAGAGATGATCGTAGATGGTCATCTCTATGGTAAGCCAACGGAACTGCTGGCTTCAGTCCCGGGCTTCTAGGTGGTACAGGAGAGCCTGGAAAGGTGGCAGAGGGGGGGACACATCCTCCCCCCATATGCATAAGTGATCCAGTGGCTATTTAGCCGCTAGGGTTGCTTTTAAATTAAACAGCATCACTGGCAGAAAAAGAAGATGCCAGGATGATTGTTGGAGAGAATGCCACTGTCACTGATTGGTGCTGTCACCTGATCATTAGGGAGAACGCCTGGTGCTGCCGTCTCATCACTGGGGAGATTCCTGCTACTGCTGCTGACTTTGCTGAGCCACCACATTAGAACTGAGGGGGCCAGCTGTCACCCCAGGAGTATGTGAGAGTCCACTGGCCAAATCCTAGTGCATCCCATTAAAGAGGAACATTATTGTTTTCTTGGAACACAGTGCAGTTGTCTATACTCAGGTTCGGTGGAACTTTTTCTCAGCACTCCAACGCTGGATTTAGGCCCCAACATTGATTGCGCTCAGTAGGGAAAGGGTTTGAAAGAGACTGACAAACTATTATCTTAGCAATGCCCCTTAGGTAGGCCCATCCCCAGTATAGTTCTTAGGGGTCATCCGCTGGACCAATTGGCTTATTATCAACAGTATGATCTATTTGCTACTGTTTATATATTTGTTTACCAACTGTACACTTGTTTGAGGGGTTATTTGCTGTTTCCGTTTCTTTGGTCATGGTCACAGGGGAAATAAGAAAACAGCAGCTCCTTCGGAGTAAGCGCTACCTGTGTTTTTCTGCCTCCTTGTAACATCCTCTCACCTTTTCTTTTCCATCTCATTTGCCTTTGTTTGGGGCAAGCAGTGCACGTTAGTCGCAGTCATGTAAACTGCTCTATGCACTCTACAAATCTCATAGTCTCTACTTTGTAGTCCCTAGTCCATCCCAAGAGTGAGCAATAGAGGTTGGCTACTGTACATTCCTACATACAGTGGGACTATGGAGCATGAATGTAGCCACCCTCTAATAGGGGCCGATCGATTATCGGAGTCACATTTTTCGAATTATCGGTATCGGTCAGAAACGTACCGATATTGCCGATATTGGTCAGACCTCCTCCCCCTGTCCCCACACAACGCTCACTGCAGTCTCTGCCAATCTCTGTCAGTGGTGCGGCGAGCAGCAGAGAGATGACATCATCTCTCATTGCCTGCCTCGCAAATACCGCTGTGGCAAGTGACTTATCCTCCCAGCCACGTACTACTCCCAAGGGTTCTGGGATGGAAAAACTACTCTTACTGTTTGACGTATGTCTTCCTCTTATTCAATGCCTCCGAAACTGCCAGAATCCTCCCCCTCCTCCTCTCTCTCCTCTTGTGCGTTCTGTGGCATAGGAACAATGGTGTCTGCATAAAGTGGGCCGTGAGAATAAAGGAAGTCCTCCTTGTTATCCTGCTGCTCTGCTTTGAGTGCCCTGTTTATAATGCCATGCAGAGTCTGCTCCAGCAGGAACACAACAGGGATTGTGTCACTAATGCATGTATTGTCACGGCTCACCATCCTTGTGGCCTCCTCAATAGTGACAGTACAGTGCATACATCCTTTATAAGCAGCCATTGGCGTGGGGAAAAAAAGCTGAGCCGGCCTAAGCCTGTCATTGTGCCATACTCACACAGGTACTGTTGTTCAGCTGCTGCAGCATTGCCAAAGTCGAGTTCCACCTGGTGGGCATGTCACAAATCAGGCGGTTTACAGACAGGTGGAATTCCCGCTGAATTTCAGCCAACCAAGCACTGGCTGTGTATGACCGCCTAAAATGGCTACAGACTCTTCTGGCCTGCTTTAGTAGATCTTCCAACCCTGGGTACCTATTTAGAAAATGATGCACCACCAAATTGCACATGTGTCAACTTTCCCTGTCTAAGGGCGGACAGGAGGTATGTGCCATTATCACACACCACCATTCCTGGCTCCAGCTGGCGTGGCGTGAACCACATCTGGGCCTGTCCCTGCAGAGCTGCAAGAATCTCTGCTCTGGTGTGGTTCTTGTCCCCTAGACACACCAGCTGAAGCACTGTATGGCACCTTTTAGCCTGACTCATTGAATAGCCCTTTGAACACTTATAGGAGGTACTTGAGGTTCATAGACAATTCAGCAGAGGAGGGCATAGAGGAGGAGGAAGAACGGGTAGGGCTGACAAATCTCGCATCATCACCAGCTGTATGGAGACGTGAGGGCACAACAAGCTGCAGTACTGTCCTGCATCCTTCCGAGTTGCAAGTATAGTTACCCAGTGTGCTGTGAATGGAATATATCGTCCCTGCCCATGCTTGCTGGACCACGTGTCAGCAGTAACATGGACTTTGCGGCTGACTGCCTTGCCCAACGATGCCACAACATTGCCTTCCACGTGATGGTAGAGAGCTGGAATGGCCTTACATGAAAAGAAATAGTGACTGAGAACCTGCCATTGTGGTACAGCACATGCTGCAAATTCACGGAGGGGAGCAGAATCCACCAGGTGGAAAGGCAGAAGTTGTAGAGCCAGCAGCTTTGACAAGCTTGCATTTAGACGCTGGGCATGTACTGTCAAACTGTTTTTCCGCACCTGTTTGACAGGTACGTATTATTGCAATTTTTGACAGCAAGGCCAATTCTTGCTTTCATCGACAGTACCTCTATGGGGTTACAGTGTGAGGGCGCCACCGACACCCAAAGAACAATTTTGCCACACCTGTTACAGAAGTAGAAAACCAAAGTCTGTGGTAGAGACACCAGAATTTATCCAAAAAATCTCTAATCTTGTTCGCCGTGCACTACATTGTGGCCTCATCATACAGATGAGCCCCAAGCCATTGCTTACAAAATATAGAAAGCTTGCAGGAAAAATCGTAATTTTTGGGGGGCTTTATAAATGCAATTATTGCTACAGCAGCTTTTATACACAGTACAGATGTGCCACTTTACAGGTGGACTAAGGGGACCCCCCAGGCACTATATTGAAAGGAATTTTTCATTTTTATACTTTCCCTTTAAGCATCAATAAATCACTGCTCATTTAAAAATTACATTTTTTACAAACTTTTTTTTTATTGATACATGTCCCCAGGGCAGTATCCGGATCCCCTATGACCATTGTATGCCCAATTACATGCATATAAGCCTTCAAAATGGCCACTGTTTTTTCACGTTCGGGTCCCATAGACTTCAATGGGGTTCGTTATTTGGTTCCAAACTTTCCCGATGCTCGAAAGTTATGATGCGAATCAAACAGGGGGTCGTTCGACCCATCCCTATCGGCCTAAAAGGTGGCCGAAAAAACGATATCGGTCCACCCCTCTAACAGTAAGTCAGATCACGGCACCAAAAAAATAATAATTTCAAGATTTGGAGGAGGCTGAGAGCAATAGAAGGGACTTTTGGGCTTAAGAATGGGTTGCTTCACAACTCTGGTTCTTTTCCATTTATTACATGAAAATAATTAAAAAAGAAAAACCATAATGATCTTAGGATTTCAGCAATCCAGGAAGTTGGCACCATAAACAGAACTGCTCTTGTGCAACTTTCCGGGTCAAATTTATTCTATATGAGTGCCAGTCGTTTAATGGCAGAATTTCATTCCGTACCAAGTGCGCACTTCGTGAAAATTATCTTTAAGGGAAAAAAAAATGCAATCGTGCCAAGGAATGAATCTCCAGAGAGAGAAATAAATCAATGCTAACTAGCCGTTTTGAAGCCATTCCTTTAATAATAGGTTCCAGGTCCTCTGCTGGAAAAAATATTGGCTATTATATTGGCTATATTAATATTCTCTATCATTCTCTAGCGGAAAGGGTCACTTCCGGTTTTATCACCTGGACAGGAAGTTATGGGAAAGTTAATGTTATGGGAAAATAAAAGTTATTTTTACTATTGTCTCCATGCTGTCTATCGTGACTGGCTCACTAGCTATACAAATGTATAATAATAATGTGTGACTGTGGTGGGACATTAGAGTGTAAATTTTTGTTTATTAAAAAAATCATACAAATATACAGCTTATTAATAAAAACATATTGAAATAAAAAAAAAACAACTAAACAAAAACAAGCGTGCTTACATCAGCAAGTAAAGAAAACGTTTCCTGACAACATAGAAGAAACAAATTTTAATGACAACAAAAAAGAGACGACAAACCCTGAACCTCAACTTAAACACAATCCAGGCTAAGAAACATTTTGAGATTCAATCGCCATCAGGATGCGATTCCAAAAACCCCCCACATCATTCACCCTGACTTCCACATTATTCACTTTGCATTCTGCACCACGACTCTCATTCCCTTCCCACCCCCCACCATCATCATGCAATCCAACACTCACTCCACCCCTCTGTGTCGGCTGACTTCCAGCTGCACTTCGGCCACGCCGAGGAGGAGCGGGTTGGCACTACCATACATGCTGGTCCAGCACCCTCCACTGCCTTTACTACACTAGGAGAAACAATAGGTGCAGACACAGACTTGAGAACCACACTTTCTGACACTGACTGGGAGACCACAGACTGGGGGGACACTGACACCACAGAGGGCCTCACAGACACAGATTCTGACGGGACAGAGACACTAGGATTCCCTGGTACAACCTCCGCCAACCCAGACTCTTCTCTATCCGGACGGAAGAATTCCTCCACTAACTCTGGCTTATTGTGCAAAGCCTCAGGGCACCGGCTATAAAGGTGACCAACCTTATCACATTGGTTACATTTAATGATGTTACAGTCCCTCGCCAGATGCCCCAGTTCCTGGCACAAAGAGCACTTCTTTTCTGGACAGGAAGAGGAGAGATGTCCCTTGACTCCACATTTATGGCACAGCTTAGGTTGACCAGGGTAGAAGACGGTAATCCTATCTCTACCAATAAAGGCAGAGCAGGGCAAATGCTTGACCACATTCTCACACACACTCGACCTCATTGACACTGACCACCCACCCGTCCAGATTCCTCTATCATTCACAATCTTTTTTAGCGGGCACAAAGTTTCACCAAACCTCCTCAACCAGACCCATAAATCCTCAGTGGGTATAGACTCATTCCTTGTCAGGATAGTCACATTCTTAATAAAGGGCTGTCATGAGACAACTTTGGGGACAAGCCCCTTCCAGTCCAGCTGGCCCCTATATACATGCTCAAAGTGCTCCCAAAACAGATCCAGCGATTCTGGACGCACAAATGACTAATCATATTCATAGGAACCAGCCAGACTGATAAGAGCATAAATATCCTCTGCCTTAAATCCAATGACTAGGATCTTATCCACAACCACCCTCCTGATAGGTGGAATACCTCCTCCTTCCCACCTGAGCTGTACCAAATTCCTGCGTTTAATAGAAGAAGGTGCGTTAGGTGAAAATTGCACAACTGGCTCCCTTCCACCAGCAGCAGCATGACTTTGTCCCAACACAGCCTTAACATAGTCCATAACTGGGACAGATGACACATTAACTGGCTGCATAGGAACCTCTGAAATCTGGTTTGTCATGCAACATTCCTGCTCTGCATTTTCAATGTTCAAGCAACATTCCTGCTCTGCACTGCTATTGTCCATGTGGGACTCCTCACAGTCAGCATAAACTTCTCTGTCTGGATACATGCCTGCATTCCCATGATCTTCATCTGATGGGTTGGTGCCACTCAAGGGAGATTACATTTCAATAATGGTCTGCAGCAATCTGCCATTTTGCTCAACCTCCTCCTGAGATGACCCAGGTTGCTGGAGAGAGAGGGGACAGATACTGACTCAGGCGCAACAGATCCTGAGACAGGGGTAGTACTGGGGCCACTATGTGAAGCCACTTCCTTACCCCCCATCCATACTGTCGCCATTACTGCGGCATCCACCCTCTGGCTGGTACTGGCACCGGCACTCTCCTTCATCTGTTGGCATCTCTCCTCATGCTCACACTTTTCTCTTAACACACCGGTGTTTTCCTTCAGAGAGGCAACCAACTTCTCCTGTTTCTCAATGCCTCTTCCAGAGACTTCAGCTTGGAGACTTCCCTCTTACTGTTCCCAGACTTACTTTGCAGAGATTTCTTTTTACTGAGATCTTCTGTCATGACAAAAAGTTTCTGCTTCTCTTTAGCAATGCGGCAAAGTCTGTTAAACACTCTATTCTGGAGGATTGGTAAGGACTCCTCTTGCATAGGGACAGGCCCAGGATCCACATAGTTGCCAACATTGCAAAAAAAAAATTTGGGACCATTTTATGGCTGTAGGCGGAGCCGTACAATAATTAGGGGGTGGGGAATTCATTTGTAGGCGTGGCTTCGCAAAAAATCTAAGTGCGGCGCCGCGAAAAATGGGCATGGCTTACGTGAAGTTGTGGGCGTGGCTTAAATGGGCGTGACTCAAGAGGGTGTGGTTAGAGTCTGAGATGAATGAGGGGGGAGAGGGAAAGAGGGAGAGGAAAAGGGGGAGAGGGAAAGGGGGAGAGGGGAATGACGGGACAGCAGCCCCAGATCCTACACAATAAAAATATGTGTATTCTAGAAAGTTTAACAATCAGCAGATAAAGATACTTCAAACACCTGGTGTTAACGCTTCAATCATCCCGACACCATGGTTGTTATGGTGTCAGGATGATTGAAGCGCATTATTTCTATTATTACATTGTAATATAAAATTAAATCATTCAACTCACCATAATCAACTCGCCGAATCAGTGGGATCCCTGAGCGTGTCACTAGCCACATCGTCTTCCACCAGCAGAGTCTGTCCTTGCATCAGGTGCCCCCGGCAGAGTCTGTCCTTGCATCAGGTTCCCCCGGCAGAGTCTGTCCTTGCATCAGGTGCCCCCAGCAGAGTCAGTATAGACCCCCTCAGTGCAGACCCCCCTCCATTAGTGCAGACCCCCTCAGTGCAGACCCCCTCCATCAGTGCAGACCCCCTCCATCAGTGCAGACCCCCCTCAGTGCAGACCCCCTCCATCAGTGCAGACCCCCTCCATCAGTGCAGACCCCCTCAGTGCAGACCCCCTCCATTAGTGCAGACCCCCTCCATTAGTGCAGACCCCCTCAGTGCAGACCCCCTCCATCAGTGCAGACCCCCCTCCATCAGTGCAGACCCCCTCAGTGCAGACCCCCTCCATCAGTGCAGACCCCCTCAGTGCAGACCCCCTCCATCAGTGCAGACCCCCTCCACCAGTGCAGACCCCCTCAGTGCAGACCCCCTCCATCAGTGCAGACCCCCCTCCATCAGTGCAGACCCCCTCCATCAGTGCAGACCCCCTACATCAGTGCAGACCCCCTCAGTGCAGACCCCCTCCATCAGTGCAGACCCCCTCAGTGCAGACCCCCTCCATCAGTACAGACCCCCTCCATCAGTGCAGACCCCCTACATCAGTGCAGACCCCCTCAGTGCAGACCCCCTCCATCAGTGCAGACCCCCTCCATCAGTGCAGACCCCCTCTATCAGTGCAGACCCCCCTCTATTAGTGCAGCCCCCCCTCTATTAGTGCAGACCCCCCTCAGTGCAGCCCCCCCTATTAGTGCAGACCTCCCCTCTATTAGTGCAGCCCCCCCTCTATTAGTGCAGACCCCCCTCAATTAGTGCAGCCCCACCTCTATTAGTGCAGACCCCCCCTCAGTGCAGCCCCCCTCTATTAGTGCAGACCCCCCTCAATTAGTGCAGCCCCCCCTCTATTAGTGCAGACCCCCCTTCTCAGTGCAGCCCCCCCCTCAGTGCAGACCCTCCCCTTGTCCAGGAGCGGCCGGTGTTCTGCTGAGAAAGTTCCCCTCGGCAAGTAAGGACCCCCTGTACTGCGCAAGCGTTGCGCCTGCGCAGTACGAGCCGGCGGAAATAGCTGAGCTGGGGAACTTTTCGGCAAGACACGGCGGCGCCGTGTGTTCAGTGGAGAGGGGAGGGGCCGTGCAGCTAAAGAAGCCGATTCATTGGCTGCACAGATCGAGCCCTGACTGATGTAACTGGCTCAGTGATCTCTGTACAGCACTGCAGTATATGACAGAGCTATATAAATGTATAATAATATAGTGTGTGCCTGTGGGGAGACATTAGAGAGTAAGCTTCTGTGGTGCCGAGACTGATGTGTAATTATAGAGAATATATTAATTCCGCGGATGAGTAAAGTGGATCTCTGCACCAACCATATGCTATAAATATTTTGCACAGTACACAAAGTTCCATATCAGTGGAGATGGCACAGTGATGAATACATTTATTATCTGTACAGCAAGCAGGTGCAGCCGGGCATAGTGAAACATTTTGTTTAGCTGCTGCATTTATGGGAGGAAAACTGGCAGTTACTAAATGTTCTCAAAATAATCTTTCAATATTCTGTTTTGTTGAGGGCACCTCCATTGCAAATTGCTATTTTAGTTTCTGGCAGGTTTAACCACTTCAATACCCAAGTCCAATTTTCAGCTTTTTTGAATGACAATTGCGCGGTCATGCAACACTGTACCTAAACGAAATTTGTATAATTTTTTTCACACAAATAGAGCTTTCTTTTGGTGGTATTTGATCACCACTGGGGTTTTTATTTTTTGCGCTGCAAATAAAAAAAGACTGAAAATTTTGAAAAAAAATAAGTTTTTCTTTGTTTCTGTTACAAAACTTTGTAAGTAAGTATGTTTTCTCCTTCATTGATGAGCACTGATGAGGCTTCACTGACGGGCACTGATGAGGCAGTACTGATTGTCACTGATGAGGTGGCACTGATGATGAGGCACTTATATGCAGCAATGATGGGCAGTGGGTACAGATAGGCGGCACTAATAAGCAGCACTGATGGGCACTGATAGGTGGCACTGCTATGCAGCACTGATGGGCACTGATAGGTGGCACTGATAGGCGGCACTGATGGGTGGCACTGAAGGACACTGATGGGCGGCATTGATAGATGGCACTGATAGATGGCACTGATAGGCAGCACTGATCAGGAGGCACTGACAGGCAATCACTGATGGGCACAGAGTGCCATCCTAATGGGCACTGATTGGCATCCCTGGTGGGCTCACCTGTTGGTCTCCAGTGGGCATCCCTGGTGGTCTCCAGTGGGCATCCCTGGTGGTCTCCAGTGGGCATCCTCGATGGGTCTGCACTGATAATCAATGTGTTAGGAGAGTCACCCATCGGCTCTTCTCTACTTGCGTCTGTCAGTGCGAGTAGAAGAAAAGCCGATAAATGGCTCTTCCTGTTTACACTATGATCAGCTGTGATTGGACACAGCTGATCACATGGTAAAGAGCCTACGTCAGAGGCTCTTTACCAGTATCGGAGATGCGGTGTGTGAGACTGACACACCACACCACTGATCGCGCGCTAGTGGCTTATCCTGCTGGACGTCAAATGATGTCCAGTCAGCATAACTTAACCACTTTGCGGCCGTCATTTTGTTATATGGCGGGCGAGAAGTGGTTAAAGTAATATTAAAGTGGTTGTAAACTGCTGGTGCTTAAAAAAAAAAATAATTCAAGGCAACGTCATAATGTGCTTGTATGCATTGCATACTAGCACATTATAAGAGACCTACCCTAGAAGGAAGCCCTGCAGAACCGCAATGTCACCATTGAGATGGCTGACATCTTCCCCCGGTCTTCCTTCCAGGTTTGCGGCTTCGGACTACATGAATGGCCGGAGGCGCAATGATGTCACTCCTTTGCATGCACGTGGGAGCCGCCATTCCTGGCACGGGCTCTAAAGGTCCGGCACTGTAAACCGGACATTCAGAGTGCATGCGCCGGTGATGTCATCGGCTGCATGCACTCTGAATATCTCCTAAACAGTACAAGTTTAGGAGATATTCACAGTACCTACAGGTAAGCCTTATTATAGGCTTACCTGTGGGTACAAGAGGTAGTATAGAGTTTACTACCACTTTAAAGGCTAGCTTTAAAAAAAAAAAAGAATGTTTTGCACAGAGCAGCCCCAATACTCCTCTTCTTAGGTCCC
Organism: Lithobates clamitans; assembly: GCA_037952925.1. NCBI lineage: Eukaryota > Metazoa > Chordata > Amphibia > Anura > Ranidae > Lithobates > Lithobates clamitans. Next base: position 3,519,587 of record JBBGZY010000474.1, on the reverse strand, counting down.
CTGCTGGCGCACCTGGCTCCTCCCCCTTGGACAGTACCCCCAATAGCAATCCACTTGTTATGGGGCACTGGTGCCTGCTCACTCCTGAGCCCTGCTCTATGCATCTATAAAACACATAGAGGTGTGACTTGGCCCTGCCCCCACTCTCTCCTCATTGGCTCACTGGCTGTGATTGACAGCAGTGGGAGAAAATGAGACACTGTGAAGCTGGACATTGATCTGGAGAATCTGTAAGTGATCCGCAACGGTATCTAGGACCCCTAACCCTCACCTCCTGAAACGTGTTGCAATAAAACATTAAAAAGAAAAAAGTGACTGGCGCCCAATATCTCGGTCCCCCAAATTTAGCCATGGACTCAGCCCTGGGATGAAATGCTAGCCCGCCTTGGCCTATGGAGGAGCTCTCCTGTCTTTGGGGTGTCAGACGGGTGCTACACATTTTTCATCAGAAAAGGTAAACCTACCTCTTAAAAAAAGAAAAAAGTCTTTGATCTATCTCAGGATAATCCACATAGATTTGCATATAGAAAGTTGCATCTAAAATACCTCCATTTTTTTTTATCAAAAGGAGTTCCCTAAACAAACAAGGATAAGTCAAAATACGGTAAGATTCCTCAGAGCTTCCAAAGAACATTGCCAATTTTGGTTTTGGAAAGTAAATATATAATGGTGGCTCTTGATGGAACAGTTCCAATACTTAGCATATGTAACAAATATCAGACCAACAGTCTTAATCCATTGTATGCAATATTCATTTATATCACTGTGTTCCATAATTGAACATAAATAATTTTGGAGACTTGGTGTAACTGAATCCTCAGCTTTGTATATCTAAGAAAAGGTGATGTCTAAGTAAGTAATCTAGGTGTGTCTATTACTCTGGAAGAAGGCAATCACAGTACGATGGCACAGGTAATTGGCTGAGAATTCTCTCCATAAACTGTGTATGAGCACAATGATAATCACCAGTGGACCTCTTTATAGTATAATAGGAGGTAAATGGAAAACAAGTCCACACACAAACAATTTCAGTAGATCATAAAGCACCACAGATGCCCAAAATGCCAGATATACAACAAAAAAATGGAAAAAGTTCTACACTGTGGAGCAATAGTACATCACCCAAATCCAGTTCCTTTGGTGTCAGATATCTTATAGCTAAAGTTCAACTTTGTATCCTCCAGCTGCCCAGTGAGAATACACAAAGAAATTCCCATAGTAGCTGGTTGCGCAAGAATCCACTTTTGGCCAAGCATCTGGGTCATCCATGGAAGCGTGGCAATGGGTTTTGTTGTTGAAATGGTGAATTTCTCAAATAGGCGGTGACAACACAATGGCTTTTTAAGCATCCTATGGACCAAATTAAAAATGATGGTGTCAGAATGTATGCGCAGAAAACATCATGATGTATGGCGTACCAACACATGTGTGGAAAACAACCTATGAGTCTAGTTTACCTTAGTATAGGGGTGTCAAACAATTTAATCACCAGCCACATCAGCACTGTGGTTGCCCTCAAATAGCTGGTTGTATCTGTAACATTATATAAATGTGTTGAGGGCTTTTTTCTCAGAGAATAAACCCCCTCCCCCCCATTAAACGATAAGTGTGGCCAAATTGCACTACCAGTGAGCGGATCTTAAATGGGCAATATATAACAGAAGTGAGTTATGTGCAGAGTTCAGGGGTGCGCTATGTACAAAGTGCAGTTTCAGGGGTGCACTATGCACAGAGTACAGGGGTGCACTACATACATAGTTCAGGGGTGTGCTATGTACCTAATGTAGGGTTCCATGGTGCACTATGCACAGAGTGCAGTTTCAGGGGTACCTAATGCATAGAGTTCAGGTGTGCGCTACATACATAGTTCAGGAGTGTACTATGTACCGAGTGTAGGGTTCAGTGGTGCACTATGAACAGCGTGCAGTTTCAGGGGTTCCCTCTGCACAGAGTGCAGAGTTCAGGGTTGCGCTATGGGCAGAGTTCAGGGTTGCACTACATACAGAGTGTAGAGTTCAGGAGTACGTTACTATGAACTGAACTATGCTATGTACAGAATGTAGGGTTTAGGGGTGTGAAGGGTTCAGCTCTCTTTCATAGGCTGTCTACGTCTCACTTCCACCCTCGCCAACTCTGACCCCTGCATCACTCCCCCATCCCCCACTGTACAGAGTGCAGTTTCAAGGTTGCCCATTACACAGAGTTCAAGGGTGCATTAAATACCTACTTCAGGGGTGTGCTATGTACCGAGTGCAGGGTTCAGTGGTGCACTATGCACAGAGTGCAGTTTCAGGAGTTCCATACGCACAGAGTGCAAAGTTCAGGGGTGCGCTATGTGCCGAGTTCAGGGGTGCGCTACATACAAAGTGAAGTTTCAGGGGTTCCCAATGCAGAGAGTGCAGAGTTCAGGGGTGCTCTATGTGCAGAGTGTGCTTTTAGGGTTGCCCATTGCACAGAGTTCAGGTGTGTGCTTCAATATACTTTAGGGGTGTGCTATGTACAGAGTGCAGGGTTCAGTCGTGCACTATGCACAGAGTGCAGTTTCAGGGGTTCCCTATGCACAGAGTGCAGAGTTAAGGGGTGTACTATGTGTAGGGTGTAGGAGTGCGATATGTACAGAGTGCAGGGTTTGGGGGGTGTGCTATGCACAGTGTGCAGGGTTAGGCGCTCTTTCACAGGCTGTCCACATCCTACTTCCGCCCTCCCCAGCTCTGACCTCTGCACCACTCTCCCCCAACCCCCTCCTCTGCACACACCTCCCCCCAGAGCCCCCATCCCCCCCCAAAGTTTCATGGCATCTGGCCCTTTTAAAAAACCCAGATCGGCTCTAGCACCTCCCCACAGTGTAGGCAACTCTGCTTCTCTTACTTACAGCAAGATCAATGGCTGGCATCTGTGCACCCAGTCACAGCTAGGGATCACAGTGCAGCCTAATATGTCCCACCTATGAGCACACTGCACCTGCATCTGCATTACCCTTGTCCTCGCCGAAGGCTTCTGTGTTTACAATTGACAGTATTGAGTGGGGAGCGGAGGACGAGACCATGATCCATGAAAAAAAGCTCTGGGTGCGAGGCCACATGAAATGGCCTGGCAGGCCGGATTCTGCCCCTTGTGTGTTTGACACATGTGCCTTAGGAAAAAGTGTAAAGCATGTTAAGTTGGAGCACATGCAAAACATTGGTTTGCACCACGAAAGCACCTAACAAAACCAAAAAAGGGAAAGAGAACAGGGGTTCTTCCTAAAAGGACTTCTTGAAGAGTGCAATAAATGTCCAACTAGATATTAAAAACCTATCCAGGGATATAAAGCTAGATTTTTATTGTAATCACCTTCTCTACCGATTTAATGGATTTTATACAAGACCTAAAATGATAGTTGTCCAAAATATTCTGCAAGTTTAAACACAACATAATCGTGTCCTGGGGCTCACTCCCCCTTTTTTATGCCTTTTATTGAACAAATAAAAAATACATTTCATAAAATACTTCTCGGGCCAAACCCCCACCCCTTCCCCCCTACTTACGTCGTTCTCCCTACTTTTTTTTTCTCATTTCACCTCCTACCAATACCCCACCACCCCTTTCAAACCCCTGAAACACAATACCCCCCCCATATACGCTACTTCCTTTCTCTACTACCCCTTGCCCTGGGAACATACGTTTTGGACACCCACCTTGTGACCTACACTGTCTTCTCTCCCTGCCCCACAGCCAAGTCACCACCATGTGGACATCACCACCACGTGGACTCCATCCCAGGGCTACTCTCACAATCTAGTTGGTTGCCCTCTTGGATACCCTAACAAGAAGCATTGTATAGTCAGCCAGGTAGATTGAATTTGTGAATAATACCTGATCTAACGTGGCCTCGGACAATCAATTTAAACAGACAGGGGGGTAAAGAGCTCCCCATCTTGCCAACTCTATAGTTAGCCCCCCCCCCAAACACCTTTTAATGTTTATAGATTTTTTTTTATCTTATATGTTTCGCGTGCACTTTTTGTTTACTTTTACCTCTGTCCTATCTGTGTGTACTGTATCTTGTGTGTGCGTAACCGATTATCTTTGTGCCTTAATAACATTTGATTACGTAAAAAGACATGATAGGCTATCGAAGAACGTAGGCTTCCTGAGACATCAGAGACAAGGTCAGAGATCCTAGCTTTAAACTAATGTTTTGTTGTGCCAACATAACAACCATAAAATAAATATATAAATGACCCGTTCTGTGTTATGATTGGCCAAATTTGTAGAAAAAAAAAATTGCCATTAAATAGTTGGACTATAGTCTCTACTTTCATAGAACTGCAGTTGCACGTGGTAAGTGATAAAGTTGTCGTAAATTTTGAGTTTACTGGATCCTCCATGAGCCAATGTTGATGTTGGCCTAAAGTTCTTTTTTCATCCTTAGATTGTTCATCATACTTAGTAATAAATCCAATGGACCTATCACCTTTATTTTATTTATCTTAGCTGACAAGCTGTTCATAGATCTTTGTCCCTATGTCCTCTCTCCTTGATTCCGACGCATAATTGTTTTGCTTCCTTTTTAAACAGTTCTAGGGTTCTATGCTAAATCTGGGTGTTCACCATTCACCATTGAACTAAATGCCATGTTCTTCTGCCTCCTAAATGGAACCTCCAGCAGATGGGAAGCCCATCAAACCCATGCCCATTTGCCTGTGCTCTTATGGTATTTTGATTGACCTGTGCTCTTATGGTATTTTGATTGACCTTTGTTTGCTTGGGGGACCTCCTTATGACACAGATATTGTGTATGAAAATTTTCAGTTGGCAATGATTCTAGTTCTTTGAAAATTCTAAAGAATCTTACCTCTTATGGAACCTCCAGCAGATGGGAAGCCATTCATTCGGTGGCAGTATTACTACCACCACTAAATGTGCATCCTAGAAATCAATTAAACATCCCCAACCACATTCAGCTGCCAGACAGGAGATGTCCCAGGCCTTTGTTTGCATTCAACTCCTGGATAGGGAATTTCTCAGCTGGCAGCTGGATGAGGTCAGGGATGCATCGATGGTTGCACATTGACTTCAATTCGGTTCACTTTACCATCCACAGTTTGCAACTTTTTGCTAAATTTTGTTGGGGGGAACATGCCCACGCATCAAACCAATGCACATTTGCCTGTGCTCTTATGGTATTTTGATTGACCTTTGTTTGCTTGGGGGACCTCTTTATGACACAGATATTTTGTATGAAAATTTTCAGTTGGCAATGATTCTAGTTCTTTGACAATTCTAAAGAATCTTACATCTTATGGAACCTCCAGCAGATGGGAAGCCATTCATTCGGTGGCAGTATTACTACCACCACTGGGATGCATCGATGGTTGCTTATGGAACCTCCATTAGATGGGAAGCCATTCATTCAGTGGCAGTATTACTACCACCACTGGAATGCATCAATGGTTGCTTATGGAACCTCCATTAGATGGGAAGCCATTCATTCAGTGGCAGTATTACTACCACCACTGGGATGCATCGATGGTTCCTTATGGAACCTCCAGCAGATGGGAAGCCATTCATTCAGGGGCAGTATTACTACCACCACAGGGATGCATTGCTTGGGGGACCTCCTTATGACACAGATATTTTGGATGTAAATTTTCAGTTGGCAATGATTCTAGTTCTTTGGAAATTCTAAAGAATCTAACAGATTGAAGACAATATTTTGACTTACCATTGTTTGCTTAACCACTTCAGCTCTGGAAGGTTTTACCCCTTCATGACCAGGCCATTTTTTGCAATACTGCACTGCGCTACTTTAACTGGTAATTGCGCAGCCATGCAATGCTTTACCCAAACAAAATGTACATCATTTGTTTCTGACAAGCAGAGCTTTCTTTTGGTGGTATTTGGTCGCCTCTGGGTTTTACATTTTTTATTATATAAACAAAAAAAGACCAAACATTTTGAAAAAAAAAAAAATTCTTACAATTCTTTCTGCTATAAAACATTTCCAACAAAAATTTTTTAGAAAATGAAATATTGCCAAAATGTATTCTGCTACATGTCTTGGTAAAAAAAAAAAAATCCCAAAAAGTGTATATTGATTAATTTTTGTGATAAGTTTTTTTTTAAGTTATAGCATCTACAAACTATGATATAGATTGAAATTTTTTTTATACTACTAATGGCGGCGATCAGTGACTTATAGTGGGACTGTGATAGTGCAGTTGCCAATCTAGCACAAACCCCCCCTTTTAGCACAAATCCTCTTCCCCCATCCCTCCTCCCAACACAGATGCCCCCAAATCACCATTCCTAGCATATACCCCTCATTTCCCCTAGAACAATTCTTATTCCCTGCCACCCTCCCCAATCTCCTTGAGGTGCCCCCCCACCTCACATGATACCACAGTGCCCAGGGCAGCCACTCCTTCTGCCCACCCCTTGTCCTGGCCCTGCAACCAAGGTATGCAGAATACCATCACCTAACGCAGAACACGTCGAGCCTTGAAGCAGATGGGCTACAGCAGCAGAAGACCACTCCTGACGGCTAAGAACAGGAAACTGAGGCTACAGGCTCACCAAAATTGTACAATAGAAGATTGGAAAAACGTTACCTGGTCTGATGAGTCTCGATTTCAGCTGTGACATTCAGATGGTGGGGTCAGAATTTGGCGTAAACAACATGAAAGCATCGATCCATCCTGCCTTGTATCAACAGTTCAGGCTGGTGGTGGTGTAATGGTGTGGGGGATATTTTCTTGGCACACTTTGGGCCCCTTATTACCAATTGAGCATCATTTAAATGCAACGGCCTACCTGAGTATTGTTGCTGACCATGTCCATCCCTTTATGACTACAGTGTACCCATCTTCTGATGGCTCCTTCCAGCAGGATAATGCACCATGTCACAAAGCTCCAATCATCTCACCACTGGACAATGAGGTCACTGTCCTCCAATGGCCTCCACACTCACCAGATCTCCATCCAATACAGCATCTTTAGGATGTGGTGGAAGGGGGGATCCGCATCATGCATGTGCAGCCGACAAATCTGCAGTGATGCTATCATGTCACTATGGGCCAAAATCTCTGAGTGTTTGTGAATGTTTCCAACACCTTGTTGAATCTATGCCACGAAGAATGAAGGCAAAAGGGGGTCCAACCGGGTACTAGCAAGGTCTACCTAATAAAGTGTCCAGTGAGTGTATATTAACCAGTGTTTTGGTCAAATATAAAAGATGAGGTTGCCTCAGTAAAAAGATACCAAACATGTCAAACTGTGAAAGTGATCGGGCGGCTGTCACTTCCACCAGAAAACCGACAGCTGGTTTGAGAAGTGTAAATCTTGGTGCGTGTTCAGGAAGCCTTGATACCAGCTGCCATTTATGAAACAGCGCCAGGACTCCTGAAGTTAGCATTGTGCTATCAGGGTCACGGAGACCCACTGAAAGTCATTGTGATCTATATCCCGTGGACCATCTTTGGTTAGTTGTCTCTAGTTACCAACTACAACTTATGACAACCAGCTCATACACAGTCCGATTACATAATGTATGGAGAGAAAGCTCTGCCAGGCATTTGTACGTTCATACTGTGTCTGCCATCCGGACACATCTGGATTATTTATTCAGACATCACCTCCTATTAAATATACCAAACTGAGGATTAAATTATACAAAGTCCTAAACTTTGTGTTTAATTATGGAGTTCAGCGATAAAAATTGATATCGCATACAGTGTATAAAGTCCTGATGCCAGATATACTAAGTACTGGAAATGTTCCATCAAGTGCCGCCATTATATATTTACTTTCTGATACCACAACTGGCAATGATTCCGGTTCTTTGGAATGGCTAGTAATAGTAAATCACATTCAACAGGACTTGTTCTGTAATGTTGATATAGCTTATCCAAGCCACTTCTTCTTTGGAAATTCTGAAGAAAATAATTTTACAATAATGTTGCTTCTACTTATTTCATTTGGGCCAAAAGACCAGAATGACCGCAGACCACCTCTATTGGACACTAAAAAGAACATATGCTACACTAGATCTTAGCCAAAATGCAAAGAAGTGGAAGTTCGCAATGTGACCAGATTTGACAGTCTCAAACAAGCCTTATTATAGGTCTTCCAATCGCATTTCACTGCAAATCCAATCATATCTACGGCTTCAGCCCTGAGAAAGGGGGGCATTTCCCCGAAACACGTTGGCTTCATCTGATAGTCCTATTCAATAAACATTTTGTCTTTCTATTAAACATTTTGATTGGACCTGTGAGGGTCATGAACTTTTGTTCTGGACGCTTCTCAAAACCCACCCCAGAGTTTCTTGAATCCAGGACAGACTGTGAAAGTAAACCTCCCTAATGAGACACAGATGGCAAAAAAAAAACCTGACAGTGGTTGTAACCCTCCCCTACTCTCTGAAACAAAATGCCTTTAGATATACAGTATGTACTTTACTCACCTACTGCTTTCATGTATCTCAGAGGATTGCTTATTCATTGCCTCAGGCCATTGCTTCACCATAGAGTCTCACTCTTTTGGTAGCAGGGAGCTGGATTTTATTTAGTATAAAATGAGAAATGAAGGGAAAATAAGTGTTAGCAGTTTCAGCACCGGCCATTGTATTGATCCTGTTGCTTTGTCCTGCATGGGTCAGACAATGTACACTATAGAGCAGAGAACCTGAAAGAGGTGGAGATTTACGTGAACAACACGGGAGAAGTCAAAGATCACCGGGCGCAGTGTCGCCCAGTGTCACCTCCTCACACCTGATTTAAACCTCTAATTGCTGTACTACCGCGTATACAATCGTATACATTGCACGGCAATCATGGGTTTAAATCAGGTGGTGAGAAGGCATCATATCACCTCCACCTATCAAACACACATGGATTACTTTTCAGAGGAGCAGCAGTGCCTGCTGCCCTTGTGAATGAGCCCTTAGTGGCATACGGCAGCGGCATCCTTAGGGTTCTTCAACACAAAGTTGAGGGGAGGTAAAACCATGTGTTTAATTTGTGGATTTACCACCCCAATCCCTACTCCCTTTAGCAGCTGAGGTAGCAACCAAAGGTGTACACATGCCACAGCAGGAATTAAACCCCCTGATGCTTTTGGTGGGTGTTACCGCCTGCCAAACGTGACCCATTATGGTAAACAGGACCACTCTGCAAGTGCCCCACAACCGCATGCTTCTGCGGGGTCCAAGGGCTCAAAGCAGGTGGTGAGAAAGCAACACAACGCTGTGCTGCACAAATTTGCAGGGCATTTGCAGAGCGGCCTCATTCACTTGAATGGGTCATGCTCGGCAGGTGCTACACCCACCAATAACTCTTGCTGCGGCTGGGACATGTGTACACCCCCTGGCCACTGCAGCTAAAGGGGGTGCAGTTGGGGCAGGGGTGGTAAAAACAAGTCTTAACTATGGGGTTTTACCCCCCCATTACAAATGTAAATGAACCCTTACTGTTCTGAGCCCCCTATAAGGCTGTTTTCACACTGATGTGCTGCGGTTTACCTGCACAGCGTGTACAGCACTGTGCATCTGCGACTTTCCTGGGTTAGCTGCGCTTTGCCATAGACTTCTATAATATCCTGCAATTGTGGTGCACTTTCTGAAAGTGCACCAAAACTCCTGCATTAGGAAAGTGCACCAAATGCGCAGGATATAGTTGAAATATATGGCTATGCACAGCAAACCCGCAGGAAAGCTGCAGGTACACTGCACTGCACCCCATGTGGGGGTAAACCACAGCACCTCAGTGTGAAAGCAGCCCTATACTATTATGCCCAGTGTATTCCTTCACACTGACCTGAAGATCTCTTCTTTCCTGCTCCTGGCATCATTCTGGAGACCACTATCCGGGATAAGAGATGGAATGCAGTTGGTATTCCATTAGGGACAGGAGCCGGCACTACAGAGGAGGCATCGGCTTATGCAGCTCTTACTCCCTACTAGGGTTCCAATATTACAAGTAGTCCCTTTGCATTGCCCTCTGTTTGATGCTCTGGGATGGTGGGTCAGCAATCGCAGATCTACCAGTCACCTGACCCGCGATCTACTGGTTGCTGACCTCCCCCGCTTTAGAACATGGACTGCACCTAAAAAAAAAGGATTATATAGATTTTTTTTTTCAATAGGTCTTCGTTCTGATTGCATGATGTCATGAGTCCTCTTCCTCCACTTTTGCCTTTATTTGTCAGGGAAGCCATTTCTGTGCTCCTCCTTATTTTAGCGTCACTTTGCTACTGGAGCCTGACTTGATATCTAAACGCCAGTACAACGTTCTAAACCAAACAAGGGTGTGATTGGCGAATCTGGACACAGGAGCCCCAATGTTTGATTCTGCTGCATTTTTACAGGAGCAGATCCAGAGCAAAATAAACACCAAAAATTACCGCGCTTCTCAAAACAGTAATATACTGCTAACTAGATTCTGTACAATTAGAGCTGCAGTCCTAAAGTGAGGCGTGCACATATATAGACATAAATAATCCAAAAAGACTGCGCTAAAAAAAGTGACATTAATAATATCTATACATACATGAATATATAAATGGTGATGAATATCGATCTATCAAATGATACAAAATATTGATAATATAATGAAAGCAAGATATCAATAAAAATAAATGTGAAAAATAATAAAATAATAAAAAAGTCCCAAATGAAATCAAGTATTGAACACCAAATGACAAAAGTGACTGGAGATGAAATAAGGATGATCAGAAGAGAAACAGTCCTTGGAGCCAAGGCAGATTCAATTGGTGATCGTAAATGTTAAACAACCAACACCCAGTGAGGAATCCTCCACCTTATTAAATGTACGCTTACCAGAGGTAAGCTAAATATCAGCTTATCTATGGACATCCACTCAGGGGAAACCGACTCCTCAAATCTCTTCACAGGGAAGGGGCAGGCAGGATCTCTCCGTGCGGTGGATTCAATCAACATGCCGGGGGGACCCAGAGGAATAAAGAATTTTCTCCATAGTGTAAATCAGTATAACCATTTATTACAACAAAGGGATATTCGCACTTACATTAAAAATCACGGTAGTAGGTACATAAGAAGTAAGACAGCCGGCCGGCTTGCATGCACCCGTTCGGGCAGATCCAGAGCAGCTCAGAAAACACTGTAAATATGCCAGGCCCGGGTACAGGTTTTGATACATTTCCGCTTCTATTGTGACTACTAAGATACTTTAGCTTTGTATAGCATTGATAGAACAGTCACATGACCACTGCTATGATGCTGGCACTTGGAGAACCCTACAGAAGACTAGCATGTGTGCCCTTCCATGGGCTCTGGCACCGTCTTGGGGAAGCCTGTGTCTCGGAGTGTGATGATGGCCATCTTAGGTGCAGTTTGAGCCATAATAGTGTCCCTGAGGTTGGAGAGTAGTTTGGGATAGGTCCAGTTGCTGAGTAGGGAAACACAAGATTTAGTGTTGACTTTGCCACTTTCCAGTGAGTGCATAGTGACTGCACAGCACTGTCCTTTCTTTGATACCAAAACAGACCCACGTCCACCCTACTTCCATAACCCCTTAAGAATTCCTCAAACAATATGGTCTACTAAGTTAGGGGAAGTGGTTGACACCATCTCTTTATACTAGCAATCTCATGTTTACAATCCTCTCACGGGACTTTGAAGACAGCCAAACAAAGAATGATAATGCACAAGTATATATAAAAAAACATTACAGTTTTTATTACAATCAGTCAAAATCACTATTAAAAATATAAACTTGTCCAAGACATCAATTAATTTGACACCAACTGTTTGCAATGAGTATTACACATCTACTGGGTGGTACTCCCAAGACCACTCTTTGCTACACAACCATTTATATTCCTGATTGTAACTTGCTTGGATGGAATGGGAAATCCAACGCTTTTTGAAATGATTGAATTTGTTTCTTCCTTAGGGATATAGTTCCACCCTGAAAAGTAAAAGATCTTAGAATCATGTCTAATTCACAAAGAATCTTTTAACAAGACAATTTAGTGGCTTTTCATTATATTTACAATTATGTAACTAACCCACTGCTCTCCGGTGTTTCAGCACCCCACCTTGTCCCACAGACAGCAAGTCATACATAGGCAAGGACTGCATGTACCCCAAGGGTAAAAAAAGAGCCAAAGAATAGGAGGCCTCCAAGCAGAGCTCCACCCAAAAGAGGAAACTCCGCTTGTTTGCTTCCTCCCCCTGTCAAAACCAGGTATCTTCTCCCACTTCCATGTAAGATTGCTGCATTGTTAAGTGACAATCTACAAAACGTAAGGCCCCTCCCCCCCCCGCTGCCTTCTGGGAGACACACAGGTCTCAGAAGACAGTGGGACCATTCCAAAAGCACAGCGCAATTCGCGCATGTGAGAAACAGGCATCGAGGCTGGCAACACCTGGCACAGAGGTGATAGGCAGGTAGATTCAGTAAACACAGTAGTGGAAAAGTTCACAAGAAGTCTAAGACAGGCCCTAAACTATCCCTCCTCCTCTGAATCCTTTCCCTACGCTAGGTTACTCTCCCTGTCACGCGGATTCCTGTCCCTAACCTCACCACATGCAACTACAGTGAGTCGGGGGTTTTTGTAAGCTCTGCCCTCACCACAGATGGCCACAGGGGTCAGCAGGGTCCAATCAGACAGCAGCCCACCCCATGACACGTACTGAGGCTCAAGAGGAATTGTTCTTCCTCCTGTTTTCCACTCTCCCTGTAAGGTGGATACAACAGAGCCACCTGTGTAGGGAGGTTAACCTTAGTATGTTTTGAGATTAATGTTATTATAAGATAATTGTATCATATATTGTGGTATTAAAGTGGTTGTAAACCCTTTACAACCACTTTAACCTACAGGTAAGCCTAGATTAAGGCTTACCTGTAGGTGCTTGAAATATATCCCAGACCTGCACGGTCTAGGAGATACTTGCAAATCGCCGTAGGGCGATTTCCTCTGCCCGGAGTTAGAAAGGGCAAGCTGTGCCATTTCTAGCTCGGGTCATAACGTTAAAGGCGGCTCCCGCGCGCACGCGCGGGAGTGACATCACGCGACTCCGCCCAGTCACAGAGCCGGAGTTCGCGGCCCTGGAAGGAAGAGGGGTGAAGAATGGACACTCGCTACTAGCGAGGAAGATGGGGACATTGCGGGCTTCTCCTGCAGGTAAGTGCCACATAATGGGCTACTATGCAATGCATAGTAGCCCATTATGCTTTACCTTTGCAGGGAAACAAAGAGGAAGTAAAACCCATCAGGGTTTACTTCCTCTTTAAGGAGGAAGCACTGTACACTTTTGTGTTATTATTTGAATTGCATGTCGTCTTGAGATATATTAACTGTGTTGGGTTAATCGCTAAATTTCTTATCTAGCTCTATAGCTACCAGTCAATAAATAAGACTTAATTGGTGTGGTGTAAAACGATATACATGAGGTGACAGAAACTGGAAATTCTATACTTGTGTTGCGCACCCAGACGTGTAATAAATACCGAACTCAAAGCAGTTTCTCTACAAATGGTGTATTTGCAGACCAGACCCAGAAAAATTATGTTGCCAAAGATATGGTACATTGGTTGTTGGAGCAATGTACTCGCGTAATTCTCTGTATAGTAACAGTTGAAAACCCACAGTGCCTTGAAAAAGAATTCATACCCCTTGAAATTTTCCACATTTTGTCATATTAGAACCAAAAACATAAATTTATTTTATTGGGATTTTATGTGATAGACCAACACAAAGTGGCACATAATTGTGAAGTGGAAGGAAAATGATAAATGGTTTTCAACATTTTTTACAAATAAATATCTGAAAAGTGTGGTGTGCATTTGTATTCAGCCCCCTTTACTCTGATACCCCCAACTAAAATCTAGTGGAACCAATAGCCTTCAGAAGTCACCTAATTACTAAATAGAGTCCACCTGTGTGTAATTTAATCCTAGCATAAATACAACTGTTCTGCAAAGCCCTCAGAGGTTTGTTAGAGGACCTTAGTGAACAAACAGCATCATAAAGGCCAAGGAACACACCAGACAGGTCAGGGATAAAGTTGTGGAGAAGTGTAAAGCAGGGTTAGGTTATAAAAAAAAAAATACCCCAAGCTTTGAACATCTCACGGAGCACTGTTCAATCCATCATCTGAAAATGGAAAGAGTATGGCACAACTGCAAACCTACCAAGACATGGCTGTCCACCCAAACTGACAGGCCGGGCAAGAAGAGCAATAATCAGAGAAGCAGCCAAGAGGAAACTCTTGGAGTAGCTGCAGAGATCCACAGCTCAGGTGGGAGAATCTGTCCACATTACAACTATTAGTCGTGCACTCCACAAATCTGGTCTTTACGGAAGAGTGGCAAGAAGAAAGCCATTGTTGAAAGAAAGCCATAAGAAGTCCTATTTGCAGTTTGCGAGAAGCCATGTCGGGGACACAGCAAACATGTGGAAGAAGGTGCTCTGGTCAGATGAGACCAAAATTGAACTTTTGGCCTAAAAGCAAAACACTGTGTGTGGCGGAAAACTAACACTGCACATCACCCTGATCACACCATCCCCACCGTGAAACATGGTGGTGGCAGCATCATGTTGTGGGGATGCTTTTCTTCCGCAGGGACAGGGAAGCTGGTCAGAGTTGATGGGAAGATGGATGGAGCAAAATACAGGGCAATCTTAAAAGAAAACCCGTTAAGAGTCGGCAAAAGACTCGAGACTGGGGCAGAAGTTCACCTTCCAGCAGGACAACGACTCTAAACATACAGCCAGAGCTACAATGGAATTGTTTAGATCAAAGCATATCCATGTGTTAGAGTGTCCCAGTCAAAGTCCAGACCAAAACCCAATTGAGAATCTGTGGCAAGACTTAAAAATTGCTGTTCACAGATGCTCTCCATCCAATCTGACAGAGCTTGAGCTATTTTGCAAAGAAGAATGGGCACAAATGTCACTCTCTAGATGTGCAAAGCTGGTAGAGACATCCCCAAAAAGACTTGCAGCTGTAATTGCATCGAAAGGTGGTTCTACAAAGTATTGATTAAGGGGGCTGAATACAAATGCACACCACACTTTTCACTTTTTTTTTTTTTGTAAAAAATGTTGAAAACCATTTATCATTTTCCTTCCACTTCACAATTATGTGCCACTTTGTGTTGGTCAATCAGATAAAATCTGAATAAAATACATTTATGTTTTTGGTTATAACATAACAAAATGTTGAAAATTTCAAGGGATATTAATACTTTTTCAAGGCATTGTAAGTCAAGCTAAAAGGTTTTTTTCTATCGTCTATTGGAGGACACAGCACTTCATAAACATGAACAATGGGTTATTCTGCCACCTGTGGGAGTTTGGGCACTAGGCACAAAATGCTGAGGCCTGCCCTTAAAGACCAATAAGTCTCCTCTAATCTTCCTGCTCAGTTGTGCTTAGTGTTCTCAAGGAGGATTTTGTGATTGTCCCCACTTGAGAGACCAGTAAATCCCAACCCTAGCCTTAATCATAACCCAACCTCTAAGGCTTCATGCACATGGCCGTACAGGAGTTGTACAGCATGCAGAGCCTGCACAATGGCATTTCCCGAACCCACTGCAGCCACATACAGCCACCTATTGGAATGCATTAGAAGAGGCGTCTTCACACAGTTAGGCACCAGGGATTGCATAAAGCACTGCATGCACACTGATGTATGCATCAAACGCAGATAGTGTGCATCAGTCTGCATGCGGGTGCTTTATGAACCCTCAGCGCACAACTGCTGCCTCTTCTAATGCATCTCAATGGCTGGCTGTATGCAGTGGTTCCTGGAAATGTCATTGCGTAGGCTCTGCAGTGGGGACAATCACAAAATCCTCCTTGAGGACACTGAGAAAAACTGAGCAAGAAGATTAGAGGAGGGGTATTGGCCTCTGGGGGCTAGCCTCAAAATGTTGTGCCTAGTGCTCAGTCTCCTGCAGGTGGCAGTATAACCCATGGTTCATGTAATGCATCTCAAAGGGGGGCTGTGTGCTGCAGCAGCAGCATCTCCCAGGAATGTGATTACGCAGGCTCTACACGCTGTATGGCTTCTGTACAACCATTTGCCCAACACCAACCTTAACCAAATGACATTTAATTTGCCAAATCACTGAGTATCATAAATAACTTCCTTTTTTATTATATATTTTTTTTCACTGTTTTTCATCCTTCGTTGCATCTCAGTGTTGCTGACCTGTTGCGTCACTCAACTTGGAAGAACGAGAAAAGACGATGAGTTTGGGTCATCACGGCCCCATTCCTGAAGTACTACATCCTGCACTCAGTGTATCACTTCAGGGAGTGATGTTGATGTCCAGGATGCAACACGAGGAGTAAAGGAAGATGATCTAAGGCAGCCTTTTTTAACACAGAGGAACCCTTGAAATAACTTTCCGGTCTCAGGGAACCACTGCTAAAAATGACTATATCTACAACTCATGATACATTAGTGTGATGGTCAGTGAGAAGAATGCTCCTTACACTTGTGGACATTGGGAAGAATTACCCCCTTACAGATAACTAAAAAGATCAATGGTGTCAGTGCACACTAATCTTAGAGGCAGAAATTGCTCCAGGAACCACTAGCAACCTCTGGAGGAACCCTGGTTGAGGGAGATCTATCATATCATATGAACAATCAGAACACCTTGAGTTGGGGAAAGGAGCTACCAGAGGGGTAAGCATGGTGCCTGGGCTTGAAGTTCAGCAGAAATGGCAGCTTATTTTGCTATAATTTTAAGTTATTTTACTGTTACTTCTCAACAATGCTTAAATGATATGAAAAGGAAAAGAATACATGTTACAAATAATATGCAGCATTTCTAGCACGCGACACTTTAAAGATTACATTCTAGCCAGTCTGGCTCTAACTGAACTTCAAGTCCCATTCTAGCAGGGATATGGACCAGAGGCCCAGAACCAGAAGATAACAATCAGCCTTACATGCAAAGAAGCTGATGCCCTGCAGAACCTCTCCATAGAGCCAAGTGTTCATGTTTTCCCAAGATGAGAGTTTGAAGAACCCCTGAGGGCAGCTGACCCCTCACTACAGCATAACTGCCTAATATACAATCTTGCATTGTCTTCTGTGTGTCTTTGCAGACTCTAACAGCAAATTATAACGTTGCAGCCGAAAGTTCAGTACTATCCTTTGAAGCTGCATGTTCACTATAAGGGGACATGTACTGAAATCAGACCTGGTCTGGTCATTAATATTCGAGTATCTTCGCTATGATTTGCCAAGGCCTTTTACTATTGATTTTTACACATTGGCATCAATAGTTAACTACGCTTATCTCTTTAACAGGTGTCATTGAGCATTTTCCCATGCAGGGCTTCGGCTATGACCTTCAGGAAAGCAGGTTCTTTTTTAAATAGCAAAATCTGGTAATATGAAGTTTATTTGAAGAGAACCTGTGGCTGGCCAATGTAATGCAAATCACAAGGTTTGCTTTACTCATCCTGCCTATAATAGCACAGTGGCTAGGTGGTGAGCACTTTTGCCTACCAAAACTAGGGTTGTTGGTTCAAATCCCAACCATGACACTACCTGCCTGGAGTTTGCATGTTCTCTCTGTGTCTGTGTGGGCTTCCTTTTGGTACTCTGGTTTCCTCCCACACTCCAAAGACTTGTTGGTAGGTTAATTGGCCCTAGTATGTGTATGTATGCATGTGAGTTAGGAACCTTAGACTGTAAGCTCTTTGAGGGCAGAGACCAATGTGAATGTGCAATATATGTACTGTGTGCATTATATGTACCTGTAATAAATAATAATTCTTCAACTGCTCCATTCAGCCACTGACAGGAGGGGGAGTCCCTCTTAAAGCGGAGTTCCACCCAGAAATGGAGCTTCCGCGGATCGGATTCCTCCTCCCTCCAGTGTCACATTTGGTACCTTTCAGGGGGAAAGGGGGAGCGGATACCTGTCAAATCCAGGTATCTGCTTCCCCTTCTGGGGAATGATCGCTGCACTCTGTGCGGCAAACTACGCAATGTCCGGCCCCTCCTCCTCCCCCCCCCCGCTGCCTTCTGGGAGACACACAGGTCCCAGAAGACAGCAGGGACCATTTAGAACGTGCAGGGCGACTCGCGCATGCACAGTAGGAATCGGGCTGTGAGGCCACAAGGCTTCACTTCCTGTTTCCCTTAGTAAGGAAGCCAGTGCCTGCACCCGGAGCCGAGGGATAGATCGGCTTTGGGTGCCGACATCACGGGCACCCTGGACAGGTAAGTGTCTTCATATTAAAAGTCAGCAGCTACAGTATTTGTAGCTTCTGACTTTAATTTTTTTTTTCCCAGGTGGAACTCCACTTTAAGTTTATAGTCAGAACATTTGGAGCTTGCACATGGCTAAGAATCCCCTTCCCCCTCAGCTCCATGGGGCAGCCATGATGCTTGGTGATTGGTTTTAAATGCCTGTGAACCTGGAAATAACAGATATTTTCATAAGTCCCGGCAGCTGAAAAGGGAAGTGGGAGAGCGAAGGGAAAGCGAGTATAGGTTGCCGGGGGAGGTGGAGTTTAAAGGGAAACTGTAGCTTTATCCTACATTGGCAATCCACAAGTTTGCTTTAAAGTAACTTTATCGCTTGGGAAAAAATAAGAAAGAAAACATAAAGCTGAACTACAAGCACTTAAACATACAGCTTAAATACACATATAGGAGATGTTTAACCTGTCCCTTCAGTCCTGAGATAAACACAGCTCTTACAAACAGCACATCCATACCTCCCAACTTTTTGAGATGGGAATGAGGGACACCTATCAGCAAAAGTATGCAGGCATAGGACAAACCCCTTGCCACGCCCCCTTAATTGTACAAAAAAACAAGATTGGTTAAACCCACAAGTGCTTTTTTTACCACTACTATTCCTTTTTATTGGCTTTTGGAATTTACAAATGCAGCAATTTAGAAATCAGATGAAAGGTTTAGCGCTGGAAAACACTTTTTGATAGATAAAAAGTCCATTTTATATACATTTACATAGATCAAACCAAAATGAGGGACAAATGAGGAGGAATGAGGGACAGAGGGACATTGCTCCAAATCAGGGACAATCCCTCGAAATCAGGGACAGTTGGGATCTAAGCACATCCCTGTCTGGCTAACCTAACCTGGAGACCTAAGTTTTCTCTACTGCAGTTCATGTCTTGCTGCTACAAGGGAGGGGTCTCCTGAGTGACATCATTGACCATATTTAAACAATGGCATCATGGGGTGCCAACGATTCCCAGATTCTCTTAGGCTCAAATATTATTTTTTATAAATAGATCCCTAAGTCTTTTTTTTTTTTTTTTGCATTAACTTGTTTTTTTTTTTAAAGTGAGTTAAAAGCTCTGCCAGTTTATTTTTTTGTTTGCCTGTGTCCCTTTCTCTTTCATATCTTGTCCTTGAGAAGCAACCGGATGTTAAAAGAAGTCTATTTCATGAAATTCCCCCTTAGACAGTTATCATTGAAGCAGCCATCCCTAGTAGTAGATTTACCCTTATTTTCCCTTCTGGTCACAACTCTAAAATTTTGGATTTACCATAACTTTCTGTCTTGGTGACAATGGTCACTACGTCAAATAAAGATAATGAATTTCTCCAGGCACAGACCGTAATAAAACCTGATAGAAGTTCTAGCTCTTCACCGCTCCATCCAAACCAAAAAAAGAAAATGGCTATACAATTACATACACTTTAAGGGAAAAAAAGCTGATGTCCTGCAGAACCTCTCTGAGGCAAGTGCTCGAGTCAATCACAGTTATGCCCTGTACATACGGTCGGACATTGATCGAACATTCTGACAACAAAATCCATGGATTTTTTCAGACGGATGTTGGCTCAAACTTGTCTTGCATACACGCGGTCACACAAAGTTGTCGGAAAATCCGATCGTTCTGAACGCGGTGGCGTAAAACACGTACGTCGGGACTATAAACAGGGCAGTAGCCAATGGCTTTCGTCTCTTAATTTATTCTAAGCATGCATGGCACTTTGTGCGTCAGATTCGTGTACACACGATCGGAAATTCCGACAACGGATTTTGTTGTTGGAAAATTTTATAGCCTGCTCTCAAACTTTGTGTGTCGGAAATTCCGATGGAAAATTTGTGATGGAGCCCACACACGGTCGGAATTTCCGACAACAAGGTCCTATCACACATTTTCCGCTCGAAAATCCGACCATGTGTACAGGGCATTAGAGTTTGAGGAACCCCTGTGAGAAAAGTCGACTCTCCACTACATACAGTAACTACCTAATATAACTGCTTTACGGAAAAACACAAATCTAAAGAGTTTGGGTTTTATGTAATTATGGGGGCAGTCACCTTGGCTATACACAAAGCAACAATGCCTTTTGTATTAGGTGAACTGTAATAAGCATCCACTTCATCCATTAGGCAGAATGAATGCAATTTCACCACAGCAAACCACATCATGGTCACCACAGCTCCATTTTTTGAACCTCTTATGAAAGTTTGCATGGTCTGAGGGACAGATTAGCGCTGGGAACTTATTAGACAGATAAGGTATTTATAGAAAGGTTGGTTGGTTTCTCTACCAGATCTGACGTAAAAAGTTGTGAAATCAGCCTTCCGCCTCTGTTAATGGCTAATAGCTTCATTCAGAGCCTCCTAAATCAACATCAACGTGACATTGCCTACCATCCACTCATTGTTCTCCTGGTCTGGAGCTTTGCCCAGACCTGACAAGATTGCAAAATTGTTCCTGGAGAAGCTCTTGAAAAGATGAAGTCGGGTTGTCAGGCCAACATGCAAACTTTCAACAGTTCACGTATCTATCAACCAGAGCATGGCTGTAAGAACAGATGTCTTCTGAAGGAATCTCTCATCATATCTGCTGCACTGTGAAGCAAATTAGAAGTAATCTCTGTGTCACTGGTTGAACATAGTCATTCGGATATATTTTATTGTATACTCCAGTCAAAAATTAACATTTTTGGAATGGCTCAAAGAACTATCACAGTTTTGGAGAGCTGCTAATGTGTAAAGCCAAGCATTTGTGGTCACTTGACCATCACATCTCTATGAGCTTTGCTGGACATCTCATTCCAAAACCATGGGAAAAAGTATCTCCCCCTTCCTTGTAAATGCAACAGCCTCCGCTCTTCTGGGAAGGCTTTCTACCAAAACCTCTAAAAGACCATTTTGCCAGGTACTAAGGATGTACAAGAAGACCAGGGTCATTCTAATTCATCCCAAAGGTTCTCAGTAGTGTTAAGGGTTCGAGCTTCGTGCAGGCCACTTGAGTTCCTCCACAACTGGAATTGTCATAGTTTACCTATTACTGGGATTCATAAACCTTTTTTTCACCAAAAACATCATCAACAACGTCGTTTTTATTACAAAAAAAAAATGTGTTTCTTGTCCCAGTGCTAAAACTGTGCACTTCCTACAACAATTTTTTAAATAGAACACTCAACAGAAAGTGTATGGACCCCTAAGTTGGAGCGGCCTAGGCCAGAATAACTTACATCACATCTTCCAGGAGACTTCAGGATCAGGTACACATCATTCTGGCATAGGCCGCTCTAACTTAAGGGTCCATACAGTTTCTAATGAGTGTTGTCTTTAAAAGATTGGTGTAGAAAAGAAGATTTACTTACCTGATCATACTCCTCTGTGTTTCTAGTTCATTCCCCACAGGGTCATCTGCCCTATGATGCAGAGGCTTAAGGTCCTAAGGTTGTCAAGTCCAATGCAAGGTTCATAGCTAACCCCAAGGGACAGTCTACTGCCGGAGGTGCTTCTGCTGAAGGAGCAGAGAACTGGGTACGTATTCTGCCCTAGATCCAAACAAGCAGCTAATTCTTTACAGATTTCCTGGAGTTGGGCTTTAGGTGTCCAGAAATCAGATACACGGAGACTGAGAGTGTAACCTGCTTTCAATGAAAGGTTACCTACCCCTGTGAGATAACCTAACTGAAATAACTGTCAATTGCAGTATCTTTCTCTGGATTTTCATTACTCTCTACCCTGAATCCTCAATCCCTGAACGTGCCCCAAATTCCTCTGCACTATATAATCTACAATACCTTTCCGCTATGAACCGAAGCAGAAAATTGGGCGTGAGAAACATGTCTATGACTCAAGCAGGTAAAAATCTATCATTAAAACAATTATTCTGCTTAGCTGAACTGAATAAAACCTGGAGTGTATGATATTGCTTTATCACTTTCCAAATTCCAGCTAAAGCACATGGCTAAAATTAGGGGGACATCTCTCTAAATGATTGTTTACAGTAACAGGTAGATATCTTAGACAATTCTGTTCTTCCAATCTTATGTAAACAGTTTGGGGAAGGCCTTTTTCTGTTCCAGCGTGACTGTACCCCTGTGCACAAGTCAGCTCCAAAAAGACCTGTGTTGACCAGTTTGGAGTAGAGGAACTCGAGTTATCAGCACCCCTGACCTCAACTCTGCTCTGGTGTTCTCAGCCAACATTAGTGCCTGACCTCAAAAATGGGCTCAGATTCATACAGACACACTCCAAAATTTTGTGGAAAGCCTTTTCAGAAGAGTGGAGCCAGCTCCAAAGAGACATGGGTTGACTAGTTTGGTGTGGAGGAATTCAAGGGTCCTGACTTCAACCCTACTAAACACCTTTGGAACACTGATTATGAGCCAGGTCTTTTCATCCAATATCATTTCCTGACCTCACAAATATTCTTTTGGGGTAGAGTGGGGGGGGGGGGTTATTCTCCATATTAATGCTCATAATTTTGGAATGGCATGTCCAACAACATCTCATAGATAGATAGGTGGTGTTCGCAAACCTTATTGTAGCACCCTGGTCCTAAGCAGGGCTGCTAATAAATCTAGTTGTGCTAGGTGGTAACTAGCCTGGCTAATTGGTAGTTTGAGCCACTGATTTCTGTCCTAAGTCTGAGTTTAATTTGTAGTTTCTCTCTTCTGTCAATAGGCATCACTATTGCCTTTGGCATTAGGATGTTGGATTCCTGTGAATTCAGGTGATGGGTAAATAAGTTGTTTCAGCCAATCAGCAGGAGTTTCTTTGGCCGCTGTGCATGCTGGGATAGGCTATTTATTTGGGAGGAGTCAGGTGATCAGAGTTCTTCCCACCTGGGTGGGTGTGTGTCGAGTAACTCCTGGTTGCTAGGCCTGAAGCCTGAGGCCTATCCAGGAGTCATACTGGCTGCTAGGTCTACGTAAGGCCTATCCAGTAGTTCAGGGTTTCGCAAAGGAGGAGCAGCAAAGGTTAAGCCCAAAGCCTGGGGCGAAACTGCGTGTGAGAAGAAATTAATTGTCAAAAATCATCTCTTGTCTTTTTTAACCTTTTTGACACTTTTTTTGTGAAATGGTAGGGGTACATTTTTACCCCATTACCAATTCACAGAGGGGGGACCGGGATCTGGGGGTCCCATTGTTAAAGGGGAGTTCCAGATTCCGATAAGCCCCTGCCCACAGACCCCCACAACCACCGGGCAAGGGTTGTGGGGATGAGGCCCTTCTCCCCATCAACATGGAGAGAAGGTGCATTGGGGGGCTGCTACCCCAAAGCACCCTCCCAATGTTGAGGGCATGTGATCTGGTATGGTTCAGGAGGGAGGGTGCTCTCTCGTCCCCCCTCTTTTCCTGCGGCCTGCCAGGTTGCGTGCTCGGATAAGGGTCTGGTATGGATTTTTGGGGGGACCCCACGCCATTTTTTTTAAATTTTGGTGCGGGGTTCCCCTTAATATCCATACCAGACCTGAGGGGCCTGGTACGGAATTTGGGGGGACCCCCACGCATTTTTTTTTAAATTTTGGTTCGGGGTTCCCCTGTGGGGAAATCCCATGCCGTTTTTATCAATGACTTTTATGTGTATTGCAGAGACCCGACAATTCATTAATAGCCGCTACAGCTAGTGCTGGTACTTTTAAATGACTTTTTTTCCTTTAGAAATGTCATTTTGCACTCGGACTGTTGTAAACACGAGAAACATGCGCCCCTTTACAGGCATACTATAGACACCCCAGGTACGAAATTTAAAGGGATATTACACTTTTATTGTTTCACTTTAAGCATTATTAAAATCACTGCTCCAGAAAAAACGGCCGTTTTTAAAACTTTTTATTGCACTGATACATGTCCCCTGGGGCAGGACCCGGGTCCCCAAACACTTTTTATGACAATAGCTTGCATATTAACCCTTAAAAGTAGCACTTTTGATTTCTCCCATAGACAATTCACTATAGCCGACAATTTACTATAACCGCTATTACTTCATGACTTTTTTTCCCTTTAGAAATGTAATTTTGCTGTCAGACTATTCTAAACCCGGGAAAAAAGCGCCACTTTACAGGCATACTATATACACCGCCAGGTACAAAATTTAAAGGAATATTTCACTTTTATTGTTTCACCTCTAAGCTTTATTAAAATCACTGCTCCCGAAAAAACGGCCGTTTTTAAAACATTTTTTTGCATTGATTCATGTCCCCTGGGGCAGTACCCAGGTGCCCAAACACTTTTTATGACAATAACTTGCATATAAGCCTTTAAAATTAGCACTTTTGATTTTTCATGTTCGTGTCCCATAGACTTTAATGGTGTTTGCATGTTCGAACAAAGTTTTTGCCTGTTCGCATGTTCTGGATGCAAACCGAACAGGGGGGTGTTCGGCCCATCCCTACCGGGGATGGTAAAATAGGTGGGAAAGCTTCTGTAAGTAGTCAAAAGGAAAAAAGATAAAACTGCGCATAGGTAAATATAAACAAATTGGAAAGCTGCAGTCCCTATGTATAACACAAACATAAATGAAACCAAGTAAGAAAATGTGAAACTGCGCTAATAGACTGATATAAATGACAATTGGCCATCATAGGGTACAAAAAAAGACCATGTAAATATATGGAGCATATAAATAATTGCTCATAAAAATATGTATTCAATACATGTGCAAAAGTGCATATTAAAAGTCCATATAATATGCGATGACCACCCAAGTGCTGATGAGTGTTGAAAGTTTTGTTGATGAAAATATGAAGTGTCAGATCCACCGTCACCAAATATAAAGGTGGCCGCTTACCAGAGACCCATGACCCCCCGCTACAGAGGGTCTGGGTAAGCTGTTAAGGAATAATCACTCCGGACCTCCATCAAAAACCAGACAGCTCCGCTGTGTTGAAAAGTTGGGGACCTTGATATCAGATGGATCAGTAGCGGGTTAGCAAACCCTCAGCACGGAAAGCCATAAATGGAAAGAGAGCTCCAAATAGTGTAAAATCCTTTGGTTTTATTAAAAAATGTATATAAACACTCACATGTAAAATAACTCTGGCGAACAAAGTGAAGAGAAGAGAAGTCTGGGGCACCGGCCGGATGCCCTCAGACAGCCCGTCCTGCTGGTAGCCACAGCGATAGGAGGTGAAGCGAACACGTCGCTCCGTTCCGCCCCGATTATGCACTTTTGCACATGTATTGAATACATATTTTTATGAGCAATTATTTATATGCTCCATATATTTACATGGTCTTTTTTTGCACCCTATGATGGTCAATTGTCATTTATATCAGTCTATTAGTGCAGTTTCACATTTTCTTACTGGTAAAGCTTCAGTGGAGACTCATCCAGGAATACAGTGGGTAACTGTGAGCAAAGCTTGAAGGAGTATGGCATGTAGCTGTAAGTAAAGCTTGAAGATAAGTACAGCAGTTAGCTGTGGGTGAAGCTCGAGGGATCCAGCAGGTAGTTGAGAGTCCAAGAAGTCTAGTGAGAGACGGCAAGCTGAGCTTGAGAATCTACAGTGGAATACTGTGAGTTAAACTGGATGATCTACAGGGGGCTACTGGAAGATCTACAGTAGGATACTGTGAGAGAAGTTGTTGCTATAGGAGACAGCAGATGCTACAAGATACAAATTGCTTCATTCAGCTTAAAGGCCCTTTATCTGTATTGCTGTCTGCCTAGTTCTATTTTGTCTACGGAGTTTGCCTAATTGCTATTGCATTTGCTGAAGGGCGTCCTGAGCCCTAACCCTCTCTCCCACCATTCCTGTTATAAGAAATAAAACTCTCTTTGTTCATTTTTACAAAAAGTGACTGGCGCCCAATCTTTCCACCTTGCACCACACCCACTATGCCTAGTAACCTGCACCCTGAGGAGGAATGTCAGTTCTCCCTGGCTCTGAGGGTCACCATCAGGCCCTTGGAAGTCGGGAAGACTGCTACAATCCCCCATGCACTTAAATGCTGGGAGGGACCCTCAGCAACTAGACAGCCTCATGTGCAAGGGGCCTAATCAGCATTATGCCTCATAACATTACCGGCCAATTAACAGTGTATATAGCACCCTCTAGTGTGTGCTATTAGAAGAGTAGTGTAGGTAAAAGCATTTGCCTGGCTCTAGGATTAAAACCTGAGTCGCAGAATCTGGGTCAGGGTTACTAGAGTCCAGGGCTGGATGACTCATCTTAACAGCTCTCTGGTGCCTCCCCCTGGTATTTGGAATATTGGAGAATGTTCTAGAACTAGAGGGCAGAAGTGAGGAGCTATCATGAATATTTATGGGACCTCAGCCAATCCCCAAAAATGGGCCTAGCAGGGGGACTGAGGAAAAACCCATAAATAGACATGGGCCATGCCAGCAAGGGAGTTGGGTTGAAGATGGAGATGGAGTGCTGAGGAGAGGCTGTCAGTGGCCCTTGAGGAACCCCTGCTGGGGAGGGGTTTTACCTTGGGTTGGAGGCTCGGGATAGCTGGCCTGGAAAAATCCCATCATAGGAGGCAACTGGAGGGATTCATGTCAGAAGCGACAGCGGGAAAGAGCAAGCAAAGACGGAGTAATATCAGCACGGTGCAGGGACAACACAAGGGGGAGAGACTGTCAGCTGTAGCAGTGCTCTCTCAGGACAGCTTTGTGCTCAAGTCTTCTTCATCCTTGCCCTGGGGAATCTCCATGGAAGTGTGCCAGTCAGGGAGGACAGGGGAAGTGTGCCAGTCAGGGAGGACAGGGGAAGTGTGCCAGTCAGGAATGACTGGGGGAGTGTGCCAGACAGGAAGGACTGGGGAAGCAAGCAACCAGATGTGATGGTATCTTTTGCGGCAGTAGAACTGGGCTCAGGGCCTACAAAAAGGCAGAAGGATATGCTGTTCACTCCATATTGTGCTACTTCATCCACAAGGGGACAGGATGTTCCAAGCCTGTAATGGGCAGTTGCAGAATTAACACTAAAGACTGTTAGTTCCCCTGGAGTGATCAGCAGGAGCTGTACATGTGAACCAGGTTTGTGCAGGAGGAAGGAAAATAGGACTTTGTGTAAATAAGGAGGGAGGTTTCCCCTTTGTTCATAGTTCTGGACATTTTTCCAAGTTGGGAATCCCATAATTCCCTACCCCATTCAAGTTATCAATACTTAAAAAAAAAAAAAAAAAACTAGCCAAGGACTGTTTTCTGCGCTTGAATGCATGAAGGAAATGCTGTGTGCCTGGCCGTGTAGCAGTGGGGAAGGATAACTTTTGCAACTCCTACGAGGGGTGTGCTACAATAAGAGTATATGACATAATCTGTTCAGAGTGTTCAGAGGTACTGTGAGAGCTAGAGCCTATTCTCAGCAACAGCATGCTGAAAGGGAAGAGCAGAAGCATTCATGGAGGAAATGGGGATTTCCTCCAAAAGAAGGCACACTGACCACAATTCGGAGCTGGGTCAATGGGCTTTGGGCTTGTTTCAATGGGCAAAAGCAGCTTACTTCCAGATGTGTTCTATGTTTGACCTGCAATTAAAGCAGAACTAAAAGGTAAAAATACTTACTTAGTTTCAATGGTCCAACGCCCAAGAAGTCCCTCATCTGTGCCGACATCTTCTTCCCGCCTTCTTCCGGCAGTCTTGATTGGCCAGCCCCAGTATGCAAACTGAGCTGCGCATGGGCAACTCAGTGTACACTCTACAGGGAATTACAAACAAGACAAACAGAGAGCCAGAATCTGCTTACTGTGGACACCAACAGCTAAAAAACCTGGCTGAGGTTTTTGCCCTTTTCCACTCCATCCAAAAAAAAGGGGTTCTGACTTTAGATACACATTAACACATTTTACAAAATTCAACATGGAACTTACTGTAAAACAACACAATAAAGTAACAGGCTTATCCTTTAAAGCCGAACTCCAGGGAGAATCCAAAACTACTATTACAGTAGGGCACCCCATCACTACAAGGGTTTAATGTTGGTTTTTGTCTCGGGTACCATCAGAGAAAGGTTTACTTATCTTATTCCTCTCTCCTGCAGGACTCCTACACTTTGTATGACTGGTCCCTCAAAGTCTCTTTTCCTCCTCTGATGTCATCGCGTACAATGTAGGACCAGTCGTCCTACATTGTAAGGCTAGCTCAGGTGTTGAGGAGGCGATCCAGCCGCCTCCTTAATTCCTGTATTTTTTGCCCGACCCACAATTTACAATGGGGTTAAGGTGCCACAACCACAAGCCAAGCTTTCGGCTCCACCACATTGACTTGAATGGCCAAGTTTGACACCAGTCAACTCAACATGCTGAGTTTAATTTGCCACAACTGCATTAAGTCAACAGCCTCCTCAGGCTGTATTTTTAGACTTTAGGTGGGCAGTCCAGGGTCGTGAAATTGCGGCTCAGCCACCAGTTTTTACCGCTGCCTAGTTGAAAGAGATCTAAGTGAGGACCCAACGGGCCCACCCAAAACTCGGAGTGTTAAGGGAAAGAGAAGAGCGCTGGCTGCCAGTGGAGAGAGGATTAAAGTAGGTAAAGCTGCTATTTAATGGCACATTATACAAAAGCCAGCATTTAACCCTTGCAATGCAGAAAGAGCCCCACTGGAAGGGTAACTTTGAAATATATCCACTTTTTGCTCTAAAAATATGCAATTATCAGAATAATCGAAAGAGATGTTTTAATGAAACCAACCAATTTTGGGCTGTTCTGTACATTCCTGTCCTTTGCCAACATTGTCTTGTGAAATTTCAGGACTTGGATGAGGTTGGCATATTTTGGCAGTTTGAGTGGTTTGGATAAAATATGGAGGTGTGCAGTTCCTAGTAATGTCATAACGCTGATAAAATATTTGAAAAATGAAACAAATAAATAAATAGTGGGAGGCAGGAAAAAGAGGAGATGGTACAGCCATGCCAAGAGAGGAGATGCCAAGCAGATCCATCAAGAAGGACCCATGGGCTGAGCGGGAGATGTTGGCAGAGAGGGGGCAGGAAAGCGTATTGATTGCTATAATAGGACAGGGCCCTGAGGGACCCCCACACAGAGATCTAGGGGGGCATGCTAAATCTGTATTAAGTTGTAAAGCCTTTTTTATTTTTAAACGCATTTTTACCCTTAATATCAAAGTCAGTAGCATATTGCAATGCACACTGAAATGGTTGGAGTACGATAACCCCCAGCATTGGTTTCAGAGGATGTAATAATGAGCCCCAACATTGGTGCCAGTGGGTGCAATAGCAACCCTCAACATTAGTGTCAGTGAACTTAATTACTCTAAGCGTTTGGATCAGTGGATGAAACAATAACTCCCAGCATTGACGTCAGCGGACACAATAACAGCCCCTAACATTGGTGTAAGTAGATGCAATAATAACCTGCAATATTGGTGTCAGTGGATGCAATTATAGCCCCCAAACACTGGTGTTAGTGCACCCAATACTAACCCCCAACATTAGTGTCACTGAATGCAATAATAACCCCCAACATTGGTGTCAGTGAATGCAATATTAACCCCCCAACACTGGTGTCAGGATACACAATAATAACCCCCAACTTTGATGTTAGTGGACACAATAATAGTCCCCAGCACTGGTGTGGGTACT
The DNA here is from genome assembly GCA_037952925.1 of Lithobates clamitans. Taxonomy (NCBI): domain Eukaryota; kingdom Metazoa; phylum Chordata; class Amphibia; order Anura; family Ranidae; genus Lithobates; species Lithobates clamitans. Next base: position 3,489,803 of record JBBGZY010000474.1, on the reverse strand, counting down.
TTAAAAATGTAACAAATTAGTGAATAGTAGGATGCAAGAAAGAGAAGAGATGGTACGACCGTGCCAAGGGAGGAGATGGTACAGGAATGCCAGAAATGCCAGGAGCCAATCCATCAAGAAGGACCCATGGGCTGAGCAGGAGATGTTGGTAGAGAAAGGACAGTAGTAGGGAAAGCTTAAGGAGATCTAGGGGCAAGTTCAGTCTATAACAAGTTTTAATGCCTTTTTTTATTTTTAAACACATTTTTATTGTTAATATTAAAATCAAGAGCTTTCCATTTATACAATTTGGTGGCCCCATTATTTCAGATGTGTTGAAGCCCTTTTTGCCATCAAAGTTATTATCTATATTAAAGTAAATGTAAACGCTGACTTTTTTATATATATAAAATAGTTTTTACAGTTATTTTATCCTGTTAGCCACTGATCTCCTTCAGCTTCTTTTCAGACACTCCTGTCTACGTGCACTCCAGAGATGGCAGATGGGAGGACAGGCAGTACTCTGTACCATACCCAAGCAGGGGTTGCATAACATAGATGGGGCCAGGGGCGTAACTACCACCATAGCGACCTATGCGGGCACTATGGGGCCCGCAGCCGAGTGGGGCCCAGTGAGGATAAGAGCACCGCCTGCACAGTCTCCCAGCCAGGGGAAGAGAGAGGAAAGGAAGAGGCGAGCTTTCCGTATCAGCAGAGAGCTGAATTGCCCGATGTAAGAGCTTTCATTAGAACTTCCAGTGTTCCCGGGGCTCACGTCACATAGCTCCACCTTTTGGCCCGGTGCCTTTGATAGACAGAACGCCGATCCAATGCGGGACATGTGAGGCGTCGGGCCAAGAGGTGGGACTATGTGACGATGAGCCCCGGGAAGACAGGAAATTTAAATGAAAACTATTACAGCGGGCAATCCCACTCTCTGCTGATCCGGGTGGCTTGCCTCTTCCTCTGCATAGGTGGGGCTGTATGGGGCACAGGCAGACCAGGCTGTATTGGTCACAGCGTCACACGGCAGCTTTGTCTTCAACATATAGGCTCTGTTCCCCCCTGACCTTTGCCTGACACCTTCAAAATCCCAGTGCCCCTGCATTCTGATGTTTCATCAGGGGGACGTGGATGAGCAAGTGTTTGGAAGGATATGTGTGGGGAGCACTGAGGTTCCTGTGAGGTGCTGGTACTTTGCTGGATAAGTGTAGTGGTGGAAAAGCCGGAAAGTTGCCGGTGACATCCTGGCTGTCTTATGTGACCTTTCTGGATTTTGCGTGTGCTGAGAGTCATCCATGTAGCCATACAGTGACAGGCATGAGAGCCCCCCACTACCGCCACAGAGACATCGTACCGTGTGTGCTGAGCCTGATCTCCCAAAGATGGCATGGAGGGCCACCTGTACAAGGCCTCTTTTATTTATGGCAGTCCTGAATGGCTGCATGGCATTTCTTATGGCGGGTGTCCTGATGGTGACAACAATAGACTATGTCTGAGAAAGAGGTGTAAGCTTTTTTGTCATTTTTATTAAGAAAATATGTGAAAAGAAGATAACACAAGAGCACATTTGGGGGACAAGGACCTAGTGTTGGCTCCTTATTTTAGGAATTGCCTGAAAATCTTCATGGCAGGAGATCACCAGGGATTATTTTAAGGGAATGCACAGATTATAGAACATTGAAAATGACTTTGAAATTACATCATATTAAAGCTTATATGAGATTTTAGCAATTGCATAGGCTTCTACTTAAAATTTGCACAGGGTGGCACTCTGACTATGCTGGGGCATCGAGCTTTGGAAACACCTAAACTAAAAAGTGCTTTCCAATGAGTGATTGATTCCATCATTGGAATTATTGTTTAATCCTATCTGACTGTGCAATCAAGTGTGCAAATACTTCCAGTTTGTTTTCTGTAGAAATCAGCTACAGCCTTAGTAGATTAGCCACAGTCTATGGTGCCTTCACCGCTGCATGGACCAGGCTGTCAGTGCTGCTCACACAAAGCCACCAGCGCCCCAGTATCTCTCCCTCTCCTCTGCCACCAGTAAAGGTGAGAGAGAGAGGACATAGCACAATTGTTGCGACTGTGTTTGCAGCCACTTAGAGGAGGAGGAGAGCTTGCCTACCACTCCACGAAAGAGGACTTCTGGGACCAACTTAGAACTATGGAGGATATACGAGGTGTGTCTAAAAAGTTTGGTGAATGGTGTAATATCTCAATGGCAACATGGGCCAGGTGCGAGCGCATGCACGTGGCTATACAGAGACAAACTGAGAAGCACCACCTAACGTGGAGCGCACGTGGCCGTCAGGGTAAACCCGCTGCGGTCAGTCGAATGTGGTCAGTGTGAGAAGTAGGGTCACAGTGCAATGCAGCAATAAGTGAACATCAAGTTCTACAAATTGGGGAAAACGGTGACGGAGATGGAAGAAATGTTGGTGCAAGTCTATGGGATGGAAGCCATGAGCAGAAAATGTGTTTACAACTGGTTCAAATGCTTTCGCAATGGGAAGGAAATGACTGAGGATGAGCCACGGTCGGGTCGGCTGTCCACAAGCAGAACCCCAGACATGATCGAGCGAGTGCAACAAATGCTGGCACGAGATCGGCAAATGACTCTACGATTGATGGTGGAGTAATTGGGCATTAACAAGGACACGGTGTGCACCATTGTCTGCAAAGATTTGGGTAAGCGGAAGATCTGTTCCCAGTTTGTGCCGCTGACGGATGAATAGAAAGCAAAACAGATGGAAAACCTCTGCAGATTTCATTACCATGTGTGACCAGAATCCATCCTTTCTGTGAACCATCGTCACAGGGGATGAGACCTGTGTGACAATTCTTGGCTCAGCCTGGTGTACCTGTTCTCAATCATCCACCGTACTCCCCTGATCTGGCACCTGAGGACTTCTTACTTATTCCCCGCCTGAAGAGCGGCATGAAAGGCGCATGCTTTGTGGATGTGGTGGCAATTCGAGAATGTGTAACAGCGGTTCTGCGATGGATTCCTAAAGAGGCCTTTGCTGACAGTTTCCAGAAGCTTTATGAACTTTGCCAAAAGTGTGTTATGAAGGATGACGATTATTTTGAAGGCCAAAAAAAGATAATTTGTTTGTATTTTCTGTTGTGTTTTGGTAGCCATGGTGTTAGCACTACTGACAAACAATCTGCCAAATCACCCCACTGCCAGACTTCATGCATCCTTTCCAGAGACAATGAACAGTCTTTTGCAAGCTTTGTTTTTGTTGTTTTATTGGGGGTACAACTTGGATAGGGATATGGGATGCCCAAGGAATTAATCATTGCTATCATATTTAAAGAATTCAGTACACTTTGAACAAAGTAATGCCCTGCACACACGGGCGGACTTTTCGGCATCAAAGGTCCTTCCGACGGACTTTCGATGGACTTTTGACGGACTTCCAACGGACTTTCGAACGAACGGACTTGCCTACACACGATCACACCAAAGTCCGACAGATTCGTACGTGATGACGTACGACCGGACTAAAATGAGGAAGTTGATAGCCAGTAGCCAAGCCCTAGCGTCGGTTTTTGTCCGTCGGACTAGCATACAGACGGGCGGATTTTTCGACCGGACTTGAGTCCGTCAGAAAGATTTGAAACATGTTCCAAATCTAAAGTCCGTCTGATTTTCCACCGAAAAAGTCAGCTGCAGGTCCGATGAAGCCCACACACAGTCGGATTGTCCGACGGATTTGTCCCGTCGGACCAGTCTGATCGAAAAGTCCGCCCGTGTGTACACGGCATTAGAGCTTGAAGATTGAATGTGCATGGTAAACTGAGTATAAATCTTCTCCTGCATCTCCATACAGACTACTGTTCCTTATGCCGCGTACACACGACTGGACTTTCCGGCAGAAGAGGTCCGACGGAACAAATCCGTCGGACATTCCGATCGTGTGTGGGCTGACGGACCTGACGGACCTTAGAAATAGAACATGTTTCAAATCTTTTCGATGGACTCAATTCCTATAGAAAAAAATGTTCGTCTGTATGCTAGTCCGACGGACTGAAAACAACGCAAGGGCAGCTATTGGCTACTGGCTATTGAACATCCTTTTCTAGTCCGGTCGTACATCATCAGGTTCCAAATGATCGGACTTTGGTGGGATCGTGTGTAGGCAAGTCCGTTTCGTCGGAACTCCGTCGAAAAGTCCTTTGGAGTTCAGTCTGACCAGAAGTCCGCTCGTGTGTACGCGGTAAAAGAGTTCTCCATCCGTCACCGTGTGAGGGACAGAAACATTACTTTTGACCGTGTAAAAGCAATGGTCTTAAATCTCTTCACCTCCTTCCCAAAACTTGATTCCTCCTGCACAAACTTGTAGTTGCTAATTGAAGTATGACACATCCTCTTCTATTGGGTAGTATAAACTCACTCTGAATAAGCCCCTCTACTGGCTTTGGTGACTCCCTGCTACTAGGCCTGAGGCTTGCAGAACCTCTCCCCGGACGCCTAGTAGGTTAAAAGCCTGTCTTCTAGGAAATGGACCACTGCTCCCAGCCAACCCAACTTGCAAACCATGTGCCCTCCAGCCACACTGATTTGACACAGATCCCCACAGTCTCTTCTCTGATCCAGGACTCCTCACCATCTACCGTGTGCATGATGAAGACTCTGCTAGTGACCATGTAGAAGCAGAGTTCCCTCACAGATTCCCTGGCACCTCCAGCCATCTACTGTGGTAACACTCACCGACCTTCCAGCCCTGAGTCCTTGATGAGGAACTTGTCCGGACCATGCGTTCCGACAGCTTCTCCTGCCCCTCTGCTCCAGGAGTTCCCTGCCACTGACCGTGTGGTGACAGAGACATTGCCAATGACCGTGTAGAGGCAATGTTCCTTCACAGCTCTCCCGGGGCCTCCTCCTGCGATCGGTACACCCCCCCCCCCAGATGGGGGTGTCCTCTTGGGGCTGTCTAGCACTCCATTCCTCACTTCACCCAGCCGACTTCTCCTCCCCAGTGACATGTGACCTCAGCTCATTTAGGAGGCCTGCTCCCTGCCAACTCCAAATAGGGATTGGTCAGGGCTCCCACATGTGCTGCCTGCCACTCTAGCTCTTGGGCCAGCCTCTCCTCCAGAACATTCTTCCTGAAAGCAGGGGAGGCGCCTCAGAACTCGAGTACTGGTGATCACACCCACTGCTACTCTGACCACTCCCAGCCCCCCAGATCAAAACAGACAGGCCTAGCTTGCAGCATAGGCCTGCCTAAATTTGCCTGTGCTGGACAAGCCCTAGTACTATAACCCTCACTAGCACCTACCTACTGGTAGAGGATGCTACATTTGTTTCCTGATACCATTCACCAAACTTTTAAGACACACCTCAGAGTCCAACAGGATACAGTTCTCAAGCAAGCCAAGAACTGGATGGGACTAGAAGTCCCAGAAGCACAATGATCTGTAGAAAAAGGAAAAGGGAAGAGCAGTCCGGCCTCAGGGCAGTCTCGTGGGGAATGTGAGAGGTGACCACTGGAGAGAGTTGCTGTGTTAGAATGCTGACTGCTCTACTGTTCACCATCATGTCAGAAAGAAACTGGCTGCCATATCTGTGCAGAGGTCACAGCTGCCACAGAGGGTCACGATTCCATGAGAGAACACCATTGTCAGGTTCTGAGCCGCTGCAGTTACCAGCTCCATGAGTGATCGCCATTGCCTGGTCTTGGGTCGTCGCCAACATCATCAGTTCTGGACACTAGAGAGCAAGTAAGGTCATAATCATAGACTACTTGGTGGTGGGAGGCCACTGGTTACAGCTACTTTGCACACTTCTTGAAGGGACAGTGCTGGGAGTGATCAGAATCTATTGGATTTCAGTTAGTGACATTCCAGCATGAAGGCTTCTCATTTCCTTTGTATATACAGGAGATCGAACTCTGGAAGACTCTCAGTGACCTTACACAAATTCGATATTTGAATTTGAGTTTACCATTGATTAACATGCCCTGTTAGACAGTTACACCGGGAAATTTATCACCTTTCATAATTTCCTGGTAAAAATGATGCATGAGTTTTCTTTCAAAGCCCAACTTAAAGCGGGAGTCCCGCAAAAAAAATTTTTTTAGATGTCAGCAGCTGCAGCAAATACTCCAGCTGCTGACTTTTAAAATAAGGTCACTCACCTGTCCCGGGGTCCAGCGATGTCGGCACCCGAGACCGAACCGTCCCTCGATCCTCGGGTGCTGCCGCCGCCATTCTCAGTGAGGGAATCAGGAAGTGAAGCGTTGCGGCTTCACTTCCCGGTTCCCTACTGCGCATGCGCGAGTCGCGCTGCGCTTTCTCAATGGTCCCCGCTATCTCCTGGGACCTGTGTCTTTCCCAGGAGACAGCGGGGGGAGTGCGGGAGGGGGCGTGACTTCCATGGGAGAGTATTCCCTGAAGTGGGTGCAGATACCTGTCTTAGACAGGTATCTGCACCCCCCTCCCCCCTGAAAGGTGCCAAATGTGACACCAGAGGGGGGGAGGAATCCGATGAGCGGAAGTTCCACTTTTGGGTGGAACTCCGCTTTAAGTCTCACACCTTTTTATTTCTTTACAGTCCTGTACCTAGAATGTTAGTGGGAACAGCAAGTACAGAGGGTGCTGTTGATGGTGAGGACAGGAAGACAGGATGTACAAAGGGTGAAGTTGATGGTGGAGACAGGCGGTATAGAGGGTGCAGTTAATGAGGAGGACAGAAAGTACAGAGGGGGGGCAGTTGATGGTGGGGACAGGGAGTACAGAGTGGGCAGTTGATGGTGGGAACAAGAAGTTCAGATGGGGTAGTTGATGGTAAGCACAGAAAGTACAAAGGGGGCAGTTGTTGGTGGAGTCAGGCAGTACAGAGCGGGGTAGTTGATGGTTAATAGGAAGTACATGTAGCAAGGTCCCAGGCCTCCTTTGGTCTGATGAGAACCTCCAGGGCCAGAGATAGCTGACATCCTTCTGTATATGGTGGGTTGTGAGGCATGATGGGTGCAAGGTGGATAAAGCTATTGGGCGCCAGACACTTCTTGAATGCAAAAGAAAGCTTATTTCTCCTAACAATCTTTTATGGGGGAGAGAGGGTTAGGGCCAGGACACCCTTAGGTAGTTGCAAGATTGATTGGCAGACTCCAAGACTTCAATAGGAGGACACCCATACAAGGAAAGGCCCCAGCAAGACGCCACATCTGCATGTGCAGGAAATGTTGTCTCCTATGGCAACAGTCTTTAACAGTTCCTAACACAAAAGTAACAGTTCCTTCACTTTCACTACAACCTTTCCTTGTAGTTCTTCAGCACACTGAGCTCCCAGTCTCTCACTAGACCCACTGATTCACTGCCTCTGAATCCCTTGAGCTCCTTCGATCTTCACGATGGTATCTTCCTCAAGAGTCACCCCCTCTTCTCTGCTGGGTCTCTAGCTTGACACTCTAAATACCTCTCAAGCTTCACTCACGCTAGCCTGCTCGGTCCCTAGCTTGACACACAAGGCTGCTCTGTAAGCCTCACCTCCGCTGGCTTGATTCCCACTGAAGTTTCCCAATTCTTCACTGTCCCCGGTTGGTGAGAATACTGCTCCTGTACTTGCTTCAGCTACTCACTGTGGTCCCTGGTAATAAGGCGGATAGTCCCTAACTGGCGACACCTTCCCTTCTACCTCCAACCACATCAGGTTCTCCAGGTTCACCATCACTTCTGGTTGGATTGCAAGCCACAGTCCCAACCCTGCGTTGCTCTCCTGCTTCTGGATAGGCCCCCAGACAGCCTAGCAGCCAGATGTGCCCAGAATAGGCCCCATCTGTGGCCTAGCAGCTCGGCAATACGACACATGTCCACCCAGACAGCCGTCCAGGTGGCACAGCACATAGATCACCTGACCTCACCCGAATATATAGGCTCTCCCAGCAGGCCAAGGGATTCAAGAAAACCCCTGCCCATTGGCTGAGATACCCCATATACCCATAACCCGACCTTGGGTTGCCCTTCTCATATCTAGTACCACCAAGTACCCGGCCCCCTAATGGTAGAAGAGAAAAGTGCAACCAGGCCAAAAGTGCAACCAGGAAAAATCAATGGATTTCTAACAATCAACCAGGATAATTATTCCTGGCAAGTAAAGTTGTGAGGAGCAACCCTGCCTAAACTCCAGGGTGCTACATACAGAAGGGCATAGCTGATGGCGGAGACAGCCAGTACCGGTGGAGGGGGCAGTTGATGGTGGGGACAGGCAATACAGAGGGAGACAGTTGAGGGTGGGGTAAGGCAGTACAGAGGGGGTAGTTGATGGTAGAGACAGGTAGTATTGGGGGGGGCGGCAGTTGATGGTGGGGGCAGGCAGTATAGAGCGGGGCAGCTGATAGTGGGGAAAGGCATTACAAAGGGGGGCAGGTAATGGTGGGGTCAGGCAGTACAGAGAAGTTAGCTTATGGTGGGGACAGGGAGTGCAGAGAGGATAACCAGGTTAAAATAAAAGAAAAAGAAAAAAAACTAAAACAAAAATATAAAATGAATGAAGCCACCTTGCTGCTGCTCTTGTGATCCCAACCATCTCCTACTCTATGTATATGGGCCTCTTGATCCCTTTTGCTCATCTTGTAGTCTCAACTATCTCTCATTCTCTGTATGTAGGCCTCCTAACCCATGCTGCTCCTCTTGTGGTCCCAACCATCCTTTAACCCTGGTATGCGGGCCTCTCTCGATCGCTGTATACAGGCTGTACAGGATGCCAGAGATGAGTATGTCTCCCTACTGTTCAGGTGGTGGTCCCTTTAAGAGGAATGACTTAAGGGCAGTTTGGGGTTCTCACCCTTGTAGAATGAGGGCTTCAGGTTAAAAAGGGAAAAACTGGCTTACAGTTTTCCAAGGTTATTGAGTCCATATACAGTATCTCACACAAGTGAGTACAGCCCTCACATTTTTGTAAATATTTTATTATATCTTTTCATGTGACAATACTGAAGAAATTACACTTTGCTAAAATGTAAAGTAGTGAGTGTACAGCTTGTATAACAGTGTAAATTTGCTGCCCCCTCAAAATAACTCAACACACAGCCATTAATGTCTGAACCGCTGGCAACAAAAGTGAGTACACCCTTAAAGCGGTTGTATAGTCAATTTTTTAACTTTTACCTACAGGTAAGCCTATAATAAGGCTTACCTGTAGGTAAAAAAAATATCTCCTAAACCTGTACAGTTTCGGAGATATTCCCCTTGCTTTAAGCCGCTGACTGCAGCGGTTCATGCGCACAGGGGATTCTCGGCAGATGCCGGACCTTGCCAGGAAAGAAATCTCCCACGCGCATGCACAGGAGTGATGACATCGCGGCTCCAGCCACTCACAGCGCTGGAGCCGCGATACCCGGAAGACACGCCGAGGCAACATGTCAGCTACCTCGGCGTGGACCAGGTAAGATACCGACGCCTCGTTCCAAGGTAAGTATTTCATAATGAGCTAGTATGCGGTAGATACTAGCTCATTATGCCTTTTGCCTTACAGGGGTATAAAAAAAAAAGTGTCAGCGGGTATACAACCGCTTTAAGTGAAAATGTCCAAATTGGGCCCAATTCGCCATTTTCCCTCCCTAGTGTCATGTGACTCGTTAGTGTTACAAGGTCTCAGGTGTGAATGGGGAGCAGGTGTGTTAAATTTGGTGTTATCACTCTCACGCTCTCATATTTGTCACTGGAAGTTCAACATGGCACCTCATGACAAAGAATTCTCTGAGGATCTGAAAAAAAGAATTGTTGCTCTACATAAAGATGGTCTAGGCTATAAGAAGATTGCTAAGACCCTGAAATTGAGCTGCAGCACAGTGGCCAAGACCATACAGCGGTTTAACAGGACAGGTTCCACTCAGATAAGGCCTCGCCATGGTCGATCAAAGAAGTTGAGTGCACATGCTCAGCATCATATCCAGAGGTTGTCTTTAGGAAATAGACGTATGAGTGCTGCCAACAATGCTGCAGAGGTTGAAGGGGTGGGGGGTCAGCCTGTCAGTTCTCAGACCATATGCTGCACACTCCATCAAATTGGTCTACATGGCTGTCGTCCCAGAAGGAAGCCTCTTCTAAAGATGATGCACAAGAAAGCCTGCAAACAGTTGAAGACAAGCAAACTAAGGACATGGATTACTGGAGCCATGTCCTGTGGTCTAATGAGACCAAGATAAACTTATTTGGTTCAGATGGTGTCAAGCGTGTGTGTCGGCAACCGGGTGAGGAGTACAAAGACAAGTGAGTCTTGCCTACAGTCAAGCATGGTGATGGGAGTGTCATGGTCTGGGCCTGCATGAGTGCTGCCGGCACTAGGGAGCTACAGTTCATTGAAGGAACCATGAATGCCAACATGTACTATGACATACTGAAGCGGAACATGATCCCCTCCCTTCAGGGACTGGGCCTCAGGGCAGTATTCCAACATGATAACGACCCCAAACACACCTCCAAGACGACCGCTGCCTCGCTAAAGAAGCTGAGGATAAAGATGATGGACTGGCCAAGCATGTCTCCAGACCTAAACCTAAACCCTATTGAGCATCTGTGGTGCATCCTCAAATGGAAGGTGGAGGAGCACAAGGTCTCTAACATCCACCAGCTCCGTGATGTCGTTATAGAGGAGTGGAAGAGGACTCCAGTGGCAACCTGTGAAGCTCTGGTGAACTCCCTGCCGAAGAGGGTTAAGGCAGTGCTGGAAAATAAGTGTAATTTCTTCAGTGTTGTCACATGTAAAGATATAATAAAATATTTACAAAAATGTGAGGGGTGTACTCACTTGTGAGATACTGTATATGATCCGGAATTCAAGGTCTCAGAAAGACCTTGAAAGAACCTCCAACCTTGATTACAGGGACTTTGATCCTAAAAGGGTTAACCCACCTGTAAGGGAGGTCTGAAAAGGAACAAGAAGGGGTCAGCCCCTGTCTGTGGAGAAGTATCCAGCTGTGTGAAAAAGTTTGGACTGTCTTGGAACTGAGCTTCTGAGACCTTTCCAGTACCCTGAAGCAGAAAGGACCTTAAACCCTGGTGTGGGATGATATACTAGTGGTAAGCCATTGTATTATTTTCAATATACCAGAACTATGGACTGTTTGTGTTTTCTCAGCTGAAGAATGCTGTTTTGTTTGCCTGGTTTTGAAAGAACAATAAAAACGATTTACTTTTACATGGCTGGCTGGTGATCCTGGGCTCCCCATATCACAGGGCCTCTCTTGACTTCTATGTAGCCAATGTCAACCTCTTTTCTTTAGTTAAGTATTCACATTAACTTCAGACCAGGTGTTCCCTAATGGGGTGTAAGAGTGATGTCAACACAATTGCAGTTAATAGTCAAACCTCTCTTTATTAAACATTGCTCTGTGCAAAATTAGCAGCAGTAGCAATGCTCAATTTCTAAGTTCAATAGTCTTGCATCATCAGTAGAGCATCCATAAGAATGCTTGCTCCCAGGTCCTTTACTCCATATCAAAGACCAAGGACTCTGTTGACTCTGTCCTCTGATCTCAGTTCCACAGAGGAGAAACACAGAAAAATATTCAGGGAGAGTATAGACAATGATACCTCCCCCCAGGCTAGGATAATCCACAACTCAACTACACGGTGCCCTCTCATCCACCAATTATTCAGAAGAGACTTGACCACTCACGTCATGCTTTTCCCTTGACCAGTGAGTTCATCAATCAAGGATTCGGCAGGCCACACAGGAAAATAAGGTAGATCAATAGCATCACCTTAAGTATACCCTTAAACATCTACAGTTCCATATGAGGGGTTTGGTGGCAGGGAAAGAATCAAATATGGAAATGTACTGTATATGTTAGGAACTGGAAAAAATAATGAGGGTCACTTTGGCATTTCTGCCTTAGGTGATAAAGGACCTTGTCCCGACACTAATAAGGAGATAAAGATAAAATGTACAGTAGATGCACATTAATCTTTTGGAGACAAGTTCCCAGTATTCCACCCTTATCAGACAGAAACTTGTGGAGATCACCTCAATGCCACCTTGATGTAGAACCGTTGGTATCGGACATAATTAAGCAGATTTACAACCCCTGTAGTAACTAATTAGCCATAAATCTATATGGTTACTGAAAGGCAGTTTGGTTTCTGTTGGAGTATATTTATGAAGTTTAATAGTTTATGTTGGAGAAGCTTGTTAATAATTGATTGGAAGATTGAGCGTTATATGACAATGCAACAATGTATAAAGAGGAGTGACTGCATAGCTTACATAGATAAAAGTGCCAAGAGTTCATCTTCCCACTGTTATCACCTTGTATCACGTGTACTATACATGTGTCCTCATACCATTTTAAAGGGTCAATCCATCCAAAACTGATATTCAACTTATAGGTGGATCCTGGTAAACCCCAGGCCTCTTATATGTATTGGCATGGCAAGAGCAAAGTCTACCATAATTCCCGACTTCCTGGCCACCAGGAAGTTTTGGATGTCTCAATTCACATTTGTGTGTTGCAGCTCCTCCTGCTGCATCCTCCAAAAAATAAAATAATGTAAATAGTAAATCTAGCAGGCATGGCAAGAGCCCCTTAAAATATCCACAGCAGGTGTGCAAACTTGGGAACTCAGCACACAGAATAAACTATTGGACTTCCCAGGAGACAGAACACAATGCCAGAGGCAGAGGCGTAACTAGTACCTTCAGGCCCCTGGTGCAAGAAACCATGAAGGGCTCCCTTTCCATCAGTCCCAGGACCCTTAACATCGGTCATGGGCCCTTTCCTCTTGCCTCGGGACCCTTTACTCCTATTATAAGCCCTGGTTCACACTGCTGTGACTTATCATGCGACCTGCAACACAAAAAGTTGCAAGCTAAGTCAAAACACATTCATTTCAATGGTTACCATCTTAATCAATGTGACTCAATTCGCAGCACTTAAAAAAGTTTTTTTGCACTACTTTTCTGTGACTTTGATTGCCGTGGACTGCAATGTTAAATCACAAAAGTCACGAAGAAATCGCAAGCAAGTCGCATGACTTTGCTGTCCCCCAGCCACTTTGGGGCTCCCCTCAGGGTGGCGGAATGCCAGGACCTGGTTGCAAATGCAACCTTTGTGAACCTGGTACTTCCACCACTGGCCAGGTGATTCAACACAGCATAGAAAAGTTAACATGGCCTATTGAAATATATGATTAAATACATTGATGTATCATATCCACAATATGTAAATAAATCCACCCCTCGATACACTTTGTGGCTGCTGTAAAATTATAAGGGTCTTTTATTTTATACATATAGATATATGCATATATAGATATATGTGAAAGAAAATGTAAGAGCGATCAATTTAAATATATTTTTTTACACTAGTACACTAGTAATAAAACAAGACTTTTATGTTTGTAAGACTTTTTATTGCTATTAATCAAAATCAGTGTTGCCGTAGTAGCAATTAAATTAAATTATTTAAAAGCAGTTCAGCACGTAAATATCCCATATACAGTATGATGTATACATAAAAGGGGATACAACCTCCTGGACCATGCAAAGTCAAATAAAACACAGACTATTATAGCAGTGTTGCCAACCTAACAGATTGAAATTTATTGACACGACACCCAAAATTTTCAGGCACAGCCACGTTTTTACTGGCGTTTCCAAAAATTACAAATTTACAGTTTTAAGTACAAATTTAACTATTTAGGCTACAAACAAGTACAATATGTAATTAGCAATGTGATTTAAGGTAGATAATAAGGCAAAAAACATATTTCTTATTTTATTTACAATATAGTAAGTGGCTCAGGGATAGGACTCAGGAGGGCAAGAAATTAGAATGGGCAGCACACACATGAAATTGACACTCACAGTGATACTGACAGCAGTGTGCAGCAGTACAGATTACCGACACGTCCCCTCCTCAGTCACAGTGACAGTCTTTCTCCAAGCCAGGTGGTCCCTCCAGTCCAAACAGCACTGATGGTCCTGCTCCTGGCCTGCCTTGCTCCCATCCCGCAGACCCACACACAAGGCTCTGGCCACTCTGCTTGGCTCCCTTGCACCATGACATCACAGGACATGCTCAGGCACCACCTTCACCAGAGCCGACCGAACACACTGTAGCAAGCACTCGTATGATCTCGGCTGGCTCCGGGCTGAGCATCACAGCCATATTTTTTACTGGCAACCTTTTCTTTTGTAGCAATAACTCAGGGTGGAGCTGCTGGTTTAAGCGGGCCTGTTATCGTCACTCTGCTTGCCTCTGTTTCACCGGCACCGGGTCTAGGGTTCCGTTGTGTTTACTTCTGGACGACACACGCACCAACACTGGAGTACGTTTTCAATGCTTTATTAAACAAACGACTTAGGAAGTAGCAGGAATGAGGTAGAAAGGAAACTCGCAGAAGAAACTCAAATATTCTCTTATTATTATTATTATTATTATTATACGAGATTTATATAGCGCCAACAGTTTACTCAGCGCTTTACAATGTAAAAGGGGGACAACACAATTACAGTACAATACAAAAGGTACAGGAGGGCCCTGCTCGTAGAGCTTACATTCTAAAAGGGAGGGGGTGGTGGTACAAAAGGTAATAGCTGCAAAGAATGATTTGATGGGGGTGGCTCAGGGACAGTTATGTGGGTGTGGGATAGGCTTCCCTGAATAAATGAGTTTTCAAGGATCTCCTAAAGGTGGACAGGGTAGGGGCTGATCGGACATACTGGGGCAGGGAATTCCAGAGGATGGGAGAGGCTCTGGAGAAGTCCTGAAGGCGAGCATGGGAGGAGGTAACAAGGGAGCTAGAGAGCAGGAGGTCCTGGGGGGGGCGATTTGGGTGATATCTGCAGATGAGGTTGGTGATGTAGATGGGGGCGATGTTGTGAATGGCCTTGTATGTTATGGTTAGCATTTTGAATTTTACACGGTGGGGTAGGGGAAGCCAGTGAAGGGATTGGCAGAGAGGAGCAGCAGTCACGGATCGATTAGTGAGGTGTATTAGTCTAGCAGCAGCATTCATAATAGACTGAAGGGGGGATAGCCTGCTTAAGGGTAGGCCATTAAGGAGAGAGTTGCAATAGTCGAGGCGGGAAATAATCAAAGAGTGAATAAGTTGTTTTGTAGTGTCATTAGTCAGAAAGGGTCGAATTTTGGAGATGTTGCGGAGGTTAAGGCGGCAGGATTTAGCCAGTGATTGGATATGGGGGCTGAAGGAGAGGTCAGAGTCAAGGATTACACCCAGGACTCTGGCATGTGTGGAGGGACCAATGGTTGTGTTGTTGATATTAATGGTGAAGTCACAGGAGGGGGACCGTGAAGGAGGAAATATAACAAGCTCAGTTTTAGAAAGATTAAGTTTGAGGAAGTGGTGTGACATCCATACCGATATGTCATTCAGCAAGTTTGAGATCCGTGAGGAGATAGTGGGGGTGAGTTGGGGAGTGGAGAGATAGATCTGTGTGTCATCGGCATAGAGATGGTATTGGAAGCCATGGGAGGTGATCAACTGGCCCAGGGAAGAGGTATAGAGTGAGAAAAGGAAAATTCTCTGAATGGGTTCTCTTGGCAAAAGGTCTTGGTATAATTCAAATACTATTTGAAATGCGCTCCCCTCGTGGGACACGCTCCTTGCTCGTCTGGATAGGCCTCTCTCTCTCTCTAGCAGACAGTACGCAGCACGAATCAAAGTCTCTGCCACAGACTTGTTTGGGAATAAAATCCGTACGATCCTCTGCCACAGGATGTATAGATTTGCTGTAGTGAACAGTCAGTCACAGTGCTTGAACCTTTAAGCCGAGCCGGCAACACTATGCTGTATAGTTACTTTTGGATACGTCCTCCAACCGAGTCACCAGGCCCCTCTATAGATCAGCATGCGGCGTGATCTCTCCAAGATGGGTCCTCCCCTGGGATCTCCTTGGTTGTCCAGCTTCATCACACAGGACCGACAGCTGAGGACCATTCCTCGGCCGTGGTGGCAGGCTCCAGACAAGCATCTGGACCCACCCCTGCGCCTCTGTATCGTGGGCCTCCCATAGGGAGGACCACGAGGTAGCTCCTTTACACATACCTGTCGGCCAGGAGGGCCAGCAGATGGCTGTAAAACGAACCCCAAAATATGGTGTCTGTCCTATAAATACCCTCGCCCAGAATGCAACTCGGAGGACCACCTCCACCGAGGGTGCCTCCGGGACAGAGGAGCATCCATACGCTTCAACACGTTGCCTTCCCAACCCTGACCAGTGGTAACAGCGACACCCACCGGTCAGCACGGAAACACCCACAACGTCAGCCAAGCTGGAACAGAGGCGAACTTTTAACCTTCCTAACACAATTTACTAAATTTACCTAACATGCGGTAGATTGCAAATCTACCAGCGCTACATACTCCCCCTACTACAATAGACGTTGTCCCCAACGTCTGTCCCGACACAGCAACAGCAACTCTCAAGCCTGAGAGTAAGCATATGAGTTTCTTATAACTTTAGATAGACAAAGAGAGAGAGAAAGGACAGTTTAAAGACACTATGAGACTTATATCTATAAAACATTATGCCGTAAACAAAACCACAGTATAATGGTACACAACCTCACTAACTAACTAGCTGA
This sequence comes from Lithobates clamitans, assembly GCA_037952925.1. Lineage (NCBI taxonomy): Eukaryota > Metazoa > Chordata > Amphibia > Anura > Ranidae > Lithobates > Lithobates clamitans. The sequence goes on along the minus strand of JBBGZY010000474.1, from coordinate 3,473,259 downwards.
AAAGCTTCCCAGCTCTATATATGATCCCATGATCTCTGAAAAAGAAACATAGTTAAACACACACATATACATCCTATACAACAGTAGGAGCAAAGTCTCATTAAAAATGAAACTCTCTTCCCACAATCTATATTAGAAAAAAATATATACTTAAGGAGTCCATCCCTGCATAAGAACTTTTTTTTTCTCTAAAAAAGAAATCCCGCTAGTAAACAAGAAGTCCTTGGTTTAAACACAGAACAGGATCCATAGATCTTGACCACGCAGACCTCTTTACCCTGCCACTATCTAACTAGGTAACTTCAAAGTTCTATTGTCCATAATTACCAGTAAAACCGAGGATCTGGCAAGGTTAACGATTTCCCTTCTTTATCCACAGTGGTAATGAAGTACACAACATTGTCCTTTCCTGGTCTGCAAATTACCACTTTATCGGTATAGATGTGCCGACCGAAGTTCCAATGTACAAAGCATCCGCTGAAACATTCATCCATCCGGACGGAACATCCAGTCTTTCTGAAGGGCTTAGGCACAGGCAAGTAGTCCCAAATAGCTTCACTGTACCAAAGTTCCCGATTAGCTTCAATCTCCTGTATAACATCCTGGGGCACATAGGGAAACTCCAATCCATACTCTGCGGCAACACGCTTGTTTAACATCCGTTGCAAGCGAGCAAGTTTTGGCAAAGATCTGTCTCTCCCCATACCAAGCGGTACACAAGAATTTAGTGACTTTCTCACCATAGACCCAGCCGGTGTCTGTAGTGAATTAGTAGCCTCTGGCAAAGTCCCAGCAACAGTACTGTTTGTTTCCAAACAGGGTGACGTCTTCCCAGAACTCATGGCAGTCCATTCAGGAAAAGTCATTGTGGAGGCAACATCTTCGCCTTGTGACCACAATAGCTCCTGCGACATGGTTTCAAATAAGTCATCATCACAGGAAAGATCCGACATGGATTCTATTTCCGAGTCTCTCAATTCCTCAGCTGGCAAATATTTATTTACAGTCCCCAACAGTGGCTTACCCGTTCCGGACGTAGACTCTGGTAGCTCTGGCTCAGGCATCCTCTGGGGTAGGCCTCGGCCCAGGCCGTGGGAAGCCTTTACATAGCCCACCTTCTTCTGAGTAGGCACCACAGGAGCAGGCGTAGTGAAGTTAGGAACCAAAGTAATGTCTCCGGGCGAGACAACAGCAACAATGTCTTTTTCTGGAACATTGTCAGTAGCAACAGGCAAAGTGGCAGCCCGTCGCTCCCTCTCTGTAGCAATAGCAGCTTCCACTGTAGCGATACCTGTCACCCAATCCATCCGATAGGCACGGGGCGACATGGTAGGTTGCTCCACCACAAACAGGTATTCTCCACCCTGTGGACATCGGCCGAATGGACGAAGATGCACGGCCAATCCTTCGCATCGATGGCAGGTCATGCCCAATCCCTCAACATCTCCCGAGGTATACAGGACAAACCTCCCCTGCGGCTTCAATCAAACTCCAGTATCCGTGAGCAAAGTCCCGGATTGCACAGTATTCATCATGGTGCTTACAGGGAACATTCTGGGTCCCACAACCGATTGCAACGCCGAAAAAGACATGGCCACACTCTGATCTTCTCAACACGATCATGAGGCCTCTCGTTCCCTCTGGCGCCAAACACATACACGCGTCCCACACGGTAACAAGTATGGTAACTCCTCCCACTTGTTCTTCCAGTCACGTAACTCCCGAGCCTTTCTCTGGCGCCCAGTGTCTACACACTTAGAAGAAAAGTCCTGCAGTGTAACCTTTCCTCTTCCTGAAAAGATTTTCTTTCAAAGTCCAGCTCTCTCTGTAAACTCCCGGTAAAACACTCCACTGTGTTGCAGTAACTGATGGTCAACAAATCCCGGACGAGCCCCCACATGTAGCAATAACTTACGGTGGAGCTGCTGGTTTAAGCGGGCCTGTTACCTTCACTCTGCTTCCCTCTGTTTCACCGGCACTGGGTCTAGGGTTCCGTTGAGTTTACTTCTGGACGACACACGCACCAACACTGGAGTACGTTTTCAATGCTTTATTAAACAAACGACTTAGGAAGTAGCAGGAAGGAGGTAGAAAGGAAACTCGTAGAAGAAACTCAAATATTCTCTGTAAGGGTTCTCTTGGCAAAAGGTCTTGGTATAATTCAAATACTATTTGAAATGTGCTCCCCTCGTGGAACACACTCCTTGCTCGTCTAGATAGGCCTCTCTCACCGGTCTAGCAGACAGTGCGCAGCACCAATCAAAGTCTCTGCCACAGACTTGTTTGGGAATAAAATCCATACGATCCTCTGCCACAGGATGTATAGATTTGCTGTAGTGAAAGTCAGTCACAGTGCTTAAACCTTTAAGCCGAGCCGGCAACACTATGCTGTATAGTTACTTTTGGATACGTCCTCCAACCGAGTCACCAGGCCCCTCTATAGACCAGCATGCGGCGTGATCTCTCCAAGATGGGTCCTCCCCTGGGATCTCCTCGGTTGTCCAGCTTCGTCACATGGGACCGACAGCTCAGGACCATTCCTCCTAACACACAATTTACTAAATTTACCTAACATGCGGTAGATTGCAAATCTACCAGCGCTACAATTTTTACTGGCATTTACTGACAGGAGAAAATTGCCTATTTTTTACTGGCTGCCAGTAAAAATACTGACGGTTGGCAACACTGTATTATAGTCCAATGTATGTAGTTATGTGCCCCTTGTAAGCCAAATATTATAGTGCTATTAACTGTAAAGAGGAAGGTTGACCCAATTGCATGCAATTGCTTTTCCTGCATAGATATGAACGATTGCTTATGGAGTGTTTATGCTTAATGTTCTAAATCAGGGGTCTCCAAACTTTCTTCACAAAGAGCCAGTTTACTGTCCTTCAGACTTTAGGAGGGCTGGACTGTGGCCATTGGAAGTAGAAAATGTCCCAGGATCAATGGGAGTAAACAACGACCCATCTTTGGTGTCAGTGAGAGGAATCGTGCCCCATCGTTGGTGAAATTTGGTGGGAAGAATCATTCCCACAACAAAAAATAGCAGGGGGAAAGAAGACCTGCCTGAGAAAGGAAGTTACGGGCGGACTAAGCTGCTTATCAAGGGAACTTTAAAAACAAAAATACAAAAACTAGGTACCCACCACCAACACCTAGACTAATATTAAAATAAGACAACGTTGTCTATATAAAAGCAGCTGCGCCATGTATACATCAGGCACACACACCCCATATACACCCAAGTGAATAGGCGGTTAAATAGGCACGTAAGTCCTAGTGACTAGCACCATCACTAAACATGTATATCCCGTCACTATTAACCATCAAGCCCCCAGCTGGGAGATAAGGGGATAATTTATTGGGACTTCGCACACTTGAAAAGTAGACCCTATAAAGAGCGATGCCACTGGGTTAACTTAGTTGACTCTTATTCCACTGGTGATAAACAATGTATAGAGGGTGGCATATAGCCACAAGTATTCAGTAATTTGTTCAGGTTTTCAGCTTCAGGCCAAGCTGTATAAGCAAGGGTAACCCAGTGTAAAGTTTATTTAACTAGGATAGAGGGTAAAGCTCATCTGCAGGTCAGGACAGAAGTATTGTGCAATGATATAGACCAGGGATATGCAATTAGCGGACCTCCAGCTGTTGCAAAACTACAAGTCCCATCATGCCTCTGCCTCTGGGAGTCTTGCTATTCCTCATGGAACTTGTAGTTCTGCAACAGCTGGAGGTCCGCTAATTGCATATCCCTGATATAGACAATCACAGGACCACTGGTCTGCTCACCCGACCGTTGTAGACAAGAGACTCTAATAGCTGGCAGGTGTCCCAGGTATCTCCATAGGATGCCGTCTCTAAGGGGATCTCGCACTGCACAGATCCTGTAATGCAGGGTGCTCGATTGCCACACGGAAGCCCAGGGAGTTCCACAGGGTACTTCTGCCGCTGTAGCGATGTAGCTGTCTAGGCACACCGTCCGGATATCTCAGCTGGAGATAGCTCCCACTATCCTCATAGTGTGTGGTGTGCTTGCACTGATGTGACGCGGTGCGTCATCCGTGACGTGTATAGCGTCACTGCCATTGTTTTTTTGACGACATGTTATACCTAATCACGTGGGTTTTATCAAAGATAGGAGGTATCAGAAGCAGTCATCTATTTATACACTTTTTCACACAGCACAGTTAATTGAAAGCTGCAATTCCCACAAACGAAAACTAGATGTCAACCTCCCAATTGCACACCACATATTCATTCTGCTGCTAGACAGAAGGGCTCACATAAGGCATATCATAGCAAGCAAGTAGCTTTGATAGTGCTAAGGGGATCAAGGCACAGAGGGAAAAACAGAGCCAGACTACCAGGGTTCCCAGGGTAATGAGACAGTTGGAAATAATGTAGAGGCGATAAGATGACATAATATACCTGTCTATGATTGGCTGCTCTATGAGTATTCCCTATCTACGATCAGAGAGGGCAAATTTGTCCACCAAACCGGAATATATGTCTCCTACACAGATAGCAAGTTATGGAACTAATTAGCGTTCAAGAAAGGGCTGGAAACTGCATTCTGTATTCAGGCCCAGTGGCGCAAGCATTTTAAGCCTGAATATACACATTTTTTCTTTTTGCAGCAGGATGGCATCAAAATCACCTCTACGATGGCAAATTCAGGGTATAAATTCCCTTACTACCGATACCATCCGTGCTGCTTCCATGGAGATCTGCAAAATGTAATGCTAGTGATACTTCTTAAGTGTTCACCAATGCGAATTCGGAGTTGTCTTTTGGTTTTTCCTATATAGTACTTTTTGCATGGACACTCCAGCATGTAAATCACTCTACAGGTCAAACAGTTGATGAAATTTTTAATCTTAAAATCCACACTTCGATTTGCATCAGTGAAACCTGCAGTTTTCTCAACAAATCTACACATTTGACAGTGCCTGCATGCATACATTCCTATGAGAGGAGGTAGATCAGTTAGCCAGTCAGTTTGTGGTCCTTCCCCGGTGTATTCAGAATGAACTAAGGTATTTTTAAGGTTGCGGGCCCTTCTGGCGACTAGTTGGGGACTAGGACCAACAATGTCAATTAAAGCAGGAGATTTTGTGAGAATTCCCCAATGTTTTTGGGGTACTTTTCTCACTTGTTCCCATTGTGCCCCATAGGTAGTGATTATCCTTAGAAGGGGTTCTTTACCTTGTGCCTTTTGGGTTTCCTGCTTTTTGACAAGGAGGCCCCCCCCCCCGTCTTTTGTCCAGGCCTTTCTCTGCACATTTTTGGGGACTTTATGAGAGTAACCCCTGTCTCTGAATCTACCGAACATCTCTCCTGCTTCCCTCTGAAAATCAACATCCCTGGAGCAGTTCCTATGAAGCCGCAGGAACTGACCCATAGGGATTCCCTTAACCAGATGATCTTGGTGATGGCTGGAAGCCTGCAGAAGCGTGTTTGCTGCGGTCGGCTTTCTGAAGGTACAAGTATTTATTCTGTTGCCGGTAAGGAGATTTGAAAGTCAAGAAAGGAAATTGTACTGGGGTCTACTATACGGGTTAACCTGATGTTTCTCTCATTATTATTTAGAGCCGATAGAAACTCATGGAGTTGCTCTTCATCACCAATTCATACCATAAAGACATCATCAATGTATCTCAGCCAGGTAAGTACATTGTCATCTGGCAGACCGTCTCCAGCTCCCATAGCTGTCCCCCTTGTTTGTTGATAGTATCCATCGAGAAATTGGAAATAATTATTAGTCAAAGCGAGTTCTAGAAGCTCCAGAATAAACTTGTTTTGAGCACCAAACTCAGGATGGGTCATCTCCAGGAAAAAGGAGACCGCCCTGAGGCACCACTCGTGGGGTATCGATGTGTAAAGCGTCTCTACGTCGATCCCCACCAGCAGGGCCCCAGGGCCCCAGGGGGAATCTCCAGATCCTGCAACTTAGCCAGGACATCATGACTGTCCTGGACATAGGAAGGCAGTGACGTCACCATGATTTTAATGAATCCATCTACATATCTGCCTACTCTCTCCATAGGGCCCCCTATCGTCGAGACGATGGTGAGAGATTTGTGTAGTTTCGGGATTACATAGAAGGTGGGGTTATTATATTCCCCCACTCTCAGGTAGTCCCACTCCTTGTTGGTCAAGAGATTAGCCTCACGGGCCAAAAGTAGTTGCCGATTAAGGTTTTCAACTAGAGCGGGGAAAGGGGTTGAACATCAGTTTCAAGTGGCTGGAGGTATTGCCCAGCTGCCTGAAAATTTCCCTTTCATATAGGTCACTAGACAGTAAGACCATATTACCCCCCTCATCACTACTTTTGACTATCAAATCCCTTGCCCGCTCCAGCTCATACAGTGCCTTCCTTTCTTCACTGGACAAATACGCAATGACCAGTCGATTTTATTAAGATCATCTTTCACGAGATCAAGAAAGACCTTCATCCAGTGATGCTTGTACAAAGGAGGCATTTTAGTGGATTTAATATAAAGGCTACTGGGTCTCCTAATTTTATCAGAGTCAGATTCATCCTCAGAACCTGGAAGAATCATTTCCCATCGTTGGTGTCACTGGGAGGAACTGTGCCTCATATTGGTGTCATTGGGAAGAATTGTGCCCCATGTTGGTGTCATTGGGAGGAACTGTGCCCCTTCGTTGGTGTCAGTAGAGGGAATTATGCCCCAATGTTGGTGTAAGAGAATGAAACATTGCTCCAGGCCCTATGAAAGCAAGCATAGGGCCGCAGTTTGGAGACCACTATTCTAGATGAACACTTGAGCACTATAATAGTCAGCATGTAAATATGCATAAGGGGCACATAACAACTTACATTAGAGTAAGATCGAATGCTATTATTTTGCTTGCCATGGTCTAGAACAGTGGTTCTCAACCACCGGGCTCGAACATCTTCTACCAAACGTCCATCCACCTGCCTTACAGCTACCATAGTGCCATCAACCTCTCATTATGGCCTGCAGTGCCCCACAGTCCCCTGAGAGCCCTCAGCCTCCACAGAGATGCTCAGCCTCCCACAGTGCTCCCTAGCCTGCTGCAGAGCCTCCTGCCCTACATAGTAACCCCAACATCCGACAGTGCCCCACAGTGCCCCCCAGTCCCTTCCAGAGAATTAATCTCTTACAGTGACTTCAAATCTGCTGCAGAGTCCCCTAACTCACTTCACCACCATTATCCACTCACAATGGCACCCAGCCCCATTCTTCCAGCACTTCAGTACATATTTTGAATTGCCATACTTTTATTGCATGAGTATAAACTTTTTTTGGGTTGGGGCATGGAAGGTTTTGGAGATTTTTTGGGTTCTGGTATCAAAAAGGTTAAGAATCACAGCTCTAGAAGGTTGTATCCTCTTGTATGTATATTTGAGATAGTTACATCTTGAACTGTTTTTAGAGTAATAGCAATAGCAATTGAAAAGCCATGTTTGATTGCTAGTGTTTTTTGAGACGGAAGTTCTAAATCTTCCACACTTTACACAGAATTAAGGAGAGTTATTCAACTTTCTGTCTTACATCCACCAAATAGATTTTTGTCTACCTCAGAAATAGGAAGTCAGGAGAAATCACCTAATGAAGCACACGTATGGCAATGAAAAATTGACATGTGTTCTGACTGTTCCCTGCTGTATCTAAAAATAAAATGGCCAGGCATACTCTATTATAGTCAATAAGTCACCCAAGCAACAGTCCATTAATTCCAGCTTCAATAAATAGTCGAGGGGTTTGTCTTTTTGTAATTTATTGCTTGAAGAACTTGAAGGAACAGGAGAGGGGTTCGGGTGGTATGTAATACTCCAAGAACACTGAGTAGTAACAGGAGGACACACTTCACTATGCTAAACTTCTCTGAACAGTCTTTACGCCAGGGACAAAGGGGAGTGTCCAAAACTGAGACCTTTTAAGAACCATCTCAGTGAGAACTACTACTGACACTTATCACCCAAAAATTAAAACAACACACAGTCACCAGGATCTTAAGCTCAGGTCAGTACTCACAATGTTACAAGGTAGCTGGTGGAAACGCCCCAGTTTCCGCAAGATAGCTTTATGTCATAGGACAACTGCACCATTTGTAGCTTCCTCCAGGTTCGCTTTGGCTGCAGGATAGCTACCCAACCCCAGCTTCCACCGGTCTCTCTTAAGTGAGGGAGAGGTTAAAATTCACAATGCCACAGGTCAGTTACGCACTTTACAACTTCCACCGCGCACTCATCCGTGAAGGTGAAGTCTCTTAGCTGACTCCAAAGATACTTAGGATACTTAGCCCTGCCGAAGCTGGGACCTCGATGATCATCAGCAAGCTCAAGTTGAATTCCTCACCAAAGGGACAGCAGCCCCTAAGGGTGTGGAACTTTTCCAGCAGGACAAGACCCCAGCTGCTAGAGATCCTAGACTATTTATGTTTTCCCCAACCACCTAGTGGACACACCTCTCCAAGGATTGGCTGAAGCACAATAAATATTCAATCTATCCATTTGACTCTCCCAGTCCTATGTTCTGGAAACTTCCAGAAGGCAGGGGGAAACGGTCAAACCTGCAACCTGTGAGATCTAGAACAGCCCAAAGAAATCAATAGATGCTCCAATGATTAAAGAGGAATCAAAAGAACTAAATTTGCCTGACATTCTAGCAGCCTGTGTAGGAGGGTGCTACATCTGTATCAGTAAATCATTTTTATGATTTAGGGCTCCGTATGAGCCAGAGAAAGATGCATGCCTCTTCTGACCCATTCAACTACACCACAGAACAGCTATACAATTTCCAGCTTCTACCGGGCACTCTTCAGTGAGCTCTCCAGACCAGATTTTTAGATGAAGTCCCTTAGCTGGCTCCAAATATACTTAGGAATAGGCCTCCAGCTCTGTCACAGCTAGGACCTCGATGATCATCAGGAAACTCCAGTACAATTGCCCCCAAAGGGGCAGCAGCCTCTGAGACTGTGGAACATCTCCAGCAGGACAAGACCTCCGCTGCTCCAGACACCAGACTATTTACGTTCTCTCAAGCCACCTACTGGACAAGCCTCCCCAGAGTTTGGCTGAAGCACAATAAATATTCAAGCTGCCCATTTGACTTTCCCATCCCTATGTTCTGGAAACTTTCAGAAGGCAAGGGGAAACACGCAACCTGTGAGATCTAGAACAGCCCAAAGAAATCAATAGCTTCTTCAATGATTACAGAGGAGCCACAAATAACAAAATTTGAATGACATCCTAGCGCCTATCTAGGAAGGTGCTACAGCAGTATAAGTGAAAATATACAGGGCTCTGTATGACCCAAAGAAAGATGCATGCCTCTTCTGACCCCTTCAGCTATGTGCACATGACCCATTCTGCTTGATACCTGCTGTTCTTCCTGGTTCCAGTCCAGCCTTCCAGTACCCAGCCTGCTACCTGCTGTTGTTCCTGGTTCCAGTCCAGCCTTCCATTACCCAGCCTGCTACCTGCTGTTGCTCCTAGTTTCGGTCCAGCGCTCCAGTAACCAGTCTGCTATCGCCTGTTGTTCCTGGTTCCAGTCCAGCATTCCGGTATCCAGCCTGCTACTTGCTGTTGTTTTCCTGGTTCCGGTCCAGCACTCCAGTATCCAGTCTGCTATCTCCTGTTGTTCCTGGTTCCAGTCCAGCATTCCGGTATCTAGCCTGCTACTTGCTGTTGTTCCTGGTTCCAGTCCAGCATTCCGGTATCCAGCCTGCTACTTGCTGTTGTTCCTGGTTCCGGGCCAGCGCTCCAGTATCCAGTCTGCTATCTCCTGTTGTTTCTGGTTCCAGTCCAGCATTCCGGTATCCAGCCTGCTACTTGCTGTTGTTCCTGGTTCTGGTCCAGCACTCCAGTATCCAATCTGCTATCTCCTGTTGTTCCTGGTTCCAGTCCAGCATTCCGGTATCCAGCCTGCTACTTGCTGTTGTTCCTGGTTCCAGTCCAGCATTCTGGTATCCAGCCTGCTACTTGCTGTTGTTCCTGGTTCCAGTCCAGTGCTCCAGTATCCAGTCTGCTATCTCCTGTTGTTCCTGGTTCCAGTCCAGCACTCCAGTATCCAGCCTGCTACTTGCTGTTGTTCCTGGTTCCAGTCCAGCACTCCAGTATCCAGTCTGCTACCTGCTGTGGTTCCTGGTTCCAGTCTAGCACTTCAGTTCTCTGCCTACTTACCTGCTGTTGTTCCTGGCTCCAGTCTGCGTTCCAGTCTCCAGTCTTCTCTTCAGTTCCTGGTTCCTGAGTTCCCACCACTCCAGGACTTCTGGGTGACTGTTGATCCTGCCAGGCACCCTTACCACTCCTTACTCCTGTGTCCTCTGTCCCCATTCCAGAGGGCCATAGGGGAGGTCTCTCTCTGCACTTCAGGCTCAAAACCTACCAGGTACGTGACAGTTGGGGACCTTGGATTGTGGGCTCCTTGAGGGTAGAGACTGATGTATGTGTGGAGCACTGCATAAATTGACGGTGCTATATGGGTACCTTAAATAAATAGGGATAATTGTAGACACGCACTCACACACATTCTGGATGGACTGCTGTCTTAATTCAATCCTACTAACTATGTAACGTGGGAACTGAGCATCTCCAAGTGTCTCTGGTGCCCCCCCACCTCTGGCCACATGTGGTACTGCACATGCCAGAGGCTTGAATCCTGCTCGCCTTGCGAGCCAATGCTTGAAAATCGAGTCAGGATTTGAAAATAAAAAAAGAGCAGCTTGTATTGCGAAACACTCGTAAACCATGTTACTAGCAATCCAAGGTTTTTCTCTATCTTCACAATTCCAGTTTTCACCCTCAACACACCAAATGGGCCATCATACACAGCCAGGCCATCAGATACAACTGAATATGTTCAGACCCAGAAGACAGAGATAAACAATTCAGAACAATGACAGACTCCTTCCATAAGAAAGGTTACAAACACAAAACCATCAACAACCAAACCATAAACACAGCCTTGAAAACCCGAAGAGAAAATCTCCAATACAAAGAGAAAAAAAACAAATAACCGAGTACCTTTAGTCACCACATACAATCCAGCACTAGAAGGGATAAGAAAGATGACTCAAAGATTTACAACCCATCATAACAGAGGATGAAACTCTGAAAGAAATATTTCAACAACCCCCAATAATTGCTTTCAGATGACCCCCCAACCTCAGACATAAGCTAATCAGCAGGAAACTTCATTCTGTTTATGAAGTCACAAATAATGGAAGCAAACCCTGCAATAAAACACACTGCAAACTTTGCAACCAGATTAATTCATATAAAAATGTCACACACACAAATGGGACCTTCAGTATTACTGGATCATACAGGTGTACCTCCAGTAATGTGGTGTACCTCATCCAATGCAAAAGATGTAGCAAAGGATCTTATGTTGATGAAACAGGACGGAAGTTGCAAGTGAGGATGAATTTGCACAGACATACCATCCAGGAACATAAAGAAGTTTCTGCACACCTGTGGGACATCATTTCTCACATCCACACTATAGAAGACCTCAACGTTTTAGTTCTTAAAGGGAATTTCAGAACTATCCAGGAAAGGAAAACATTGGCACTGAGAATGATGCTTCTATTTGACACAAAAAATAATGGCCTAAATTTAGATATAGGTTTTCGGACTCATTATCCAAAAGTTTTAGGACCCCCTCTGTGACTAGCATCCCCCCCCCCCCCCCCAGGCTATAGCTCTCCCTCTGTCTTATCTCACTAACTATTCCAGTTATATTACCCTTGCCATGTACATACATCCTTCAGAGATTGTTTTTTTTTAACATTCTGCTAAAACTTTTGTGAATCAGTACTGCTGGGACCTTGAAGAAGGGGACTTCCCCCGAAAGCTTGTCCTGAAAAATTGTATGTTAGTGCAAATTAAAAAAATGTATTGCGGACAGTACTCAATTATCTCTGAAACAACTATACAACAACACGCCAGTTGGCAAGGAGTACTAAATCACTTGGTTATCTTTTATCAATCGACAGCTGAAATCTGGGCCAGGATGATTCAGTGGATAAGAATTCCCATTAATCCAGGCCCGTGTCTTTGCTATTATTCTCTGATTGCGCTGGTCGGTCCTGCTGGTAAGCACAGCTAAATAAAACGCTGAGCTAAGAGTCGGAAACAATCAAGGCTTTCACATATACTCAAAAAATCTATTTTAGGCCACGATCGGAGGGGGGACTTCTTGGCATTAAAGTCATCCATTTTTTCACTAACGTCATTTCATTTTTCAGTAAATGCACTTTACAGGAATTATTTTAAAGTGTATCTAAAGCCAAAACTTTTTTTTTCTTTTACCTCCAGCCTTTCCTTCAGTCTGGCACCATTGTAAGGCTCCTCTCTTGTACTGAATGTGCTTACTCTGATTTAACTGCACAATGTGCATTGGAAACGGAGAGTATATAGACTTCTCAGAGATTAAGTGTGAAGAAATTGCCATCATCCCTTAACAATATAGAATAGAAACCTCAGGAGATTGGGATTTTTAAGGCAACAAGAAACCAAAATGTGTTAAAAAAATTACAATAAATTTTATTATACAAAGGATTGTTAAAAAATGAATTAAACATATGACCATATATATTTGAAAAAGAAAAACAATAGAATATGCTATAGAAGTGGCACAAAATCTTATAATCCGACGCGTTTCGAAATAATAGAATTTCTTCTTCAGGGATAAGTTTTTGCCATTATCTGAAAGGCACAAAATTGGCATAAGTGTACATACATATATGTTTACAATACCAAAAGAAAAAGAAAAATAATATGTGAAAAAAGCTTACAGCAATCATGATTGACCCAACAGGTTCTCAGAATGACACTCCAAAGACTCCCCCCTTCCAGCTGGTAAACGGTCTTTTATCGTGCAAAAGAGCCCCCAGAAATTGAGATCCAAGGAGAGACGCCAAATTACCCCAGGCGAGAAGAAGAACGCTGGGGGAAAGGGGGGGGATATAAGATCTGAAAAGAACATATATATGTATATTTATATATCATCCATATGGGAGACATGCCATCCGTGGAAGTCAAAACCAACCTTATATGAAGAATATGAGTGGAATATGTCTTCAATAAACAATAAAGAAGGAAAGTTTTCCTTCCTATAAAGAAAAAAATGAAAAAATATGAGACATAAAAATTGAAAAAAATAATGATGAAGTAAATATAGAATTAAATTGTCTAAATAGCAAAAAAACGGCAAATAGCTGAGCAATATACGGGCTTGAAAGTCTGGAGATGTAAATGAAGAGGTGAAGGGTCGCCCCTAAAAGGGGAGATAATCATTCTACTCTTCAATGGTTTGAATACTTTTACTTCTATGTGAATGATTAAGAACCCCCTATTGGCCATTCGTGTGCGGCCATATAGAAAAATCCCCCCAAAAAAGAAAAGAGGGGAAGAAAAAGGTATCTCATTTCCCAGATGATGTCCACCATATGGGGAAAGAAAAAACCCAGAAAAGAAGGGTGGTTAAACATAAGGTTTATAATCAAAAGGGACACAATTAGTGATTGAGACTTACCACAGTTTTATTGCATGTCTCCAATAGATGAACACCGATTCCAAAGAGGGTCCAGGAGGGAGTAAGACACCGTCCTAAACCTCAGCATAAGCCCCAAGAAATATCCAGTCTCATACGTGAGTGACCGAGAAATGGTGCTGGCGGCTCAGGGGCTCCCGGCGTTCTCTTTATGAGCCTGTGCTGTCAATTAGCTAAAGGGGCGTGGGGCGGTGACGCCAATCCGATATGCGGAAGTGATGTCATTCCCCCGCTCACCTTATTGGTCAAACAGGCGTCCATGTGACCAGATCGTGGTGCAGGACAGACCGGAAACCCGCCTCCTCCACCACGTCAGTCGCCGGAAGCGCACTGTGATAAAAAACATCCATTGCTGACACTAAAGTGAGCGCCCGCCTGTCCGGAAGTGAGGACAGGCCGGCATTCCGTTCCACCTACCCTTCAATCTACAGGATCAACGGATGTGTGTCAAAACACAATATTACCGATGCTACTGAAAAAACATTCATAGCAGATCCTGCAAGGGGCAGAAACGTCCTCCACCAAATCTACACATACAGGGGAACATGTCAAAAGACAGTTTCCAACCTGTTGTTTGATGAAAAAAAAAAAAAAAAAAAAAAAAAAAAAAAATCAAAATGCAAAATAAGGTGTACAGCAAAAAATCCAAGGTTATTATCATATATAGCTAGACAACTAGGAGAAAAAATTATCCTGTGTCTAGTATTAGAGCAGTGACTCACTGATAGGAGAATAATCCCAAAAAAGGGAAAAAAATCCTCCAGTAGAGAACAAAAGCCCCCGACACAGAAAAATCCATTATATGTCAGAAGATGGCATCACAAGGCACCATCGAGTGGCAATGGAGAAAGGGGGCCCCTACATTAAAGTTTAATGTAGGGGCCCCCTTTCTCCATTGCCACTCGATGGTGCCTTGTGATGCCATCTTCTGACATATAATGGATTTTTCTGTGTCGGGGGCTTTTGTTCTCTACTGGAGGATTTTTTTCCCTTTTTTGGGATTATTCTCCTATCAGTGAGTCACTGCTCTAATACTAGACACAGGATAATTTTTTCTCCTAGTTGTCTAGCTATATATGATAATAACCTTGGATTTTTTGCTGTACACCTTATTTTGCATTTTGATTTTTTTTTTTTTTTTTTTTTTTTTTTTTTTTCATCAAACAACAGGTTGGAAACTGTCTTTTGACATGTTCCCCTGTATGTGTAGATTTGGTGGAGGACGTTTCTGCCCCTTGCAGGATCTGCTATGAATGTTTTTTCAGTAGCATCGGTAATATTGTGTTTTGACACACATCCGTTGATCCTGTAGATTGAAGGGTAGGTGGAACGGAATGCCGGCCTGTCCTCACTTCCGGACAGGCGGGCGCTCACTTTAGTGTCAGCAATGGATGTTTTTTATCACAGTGCGCTTCCGGCGACTGACGTGGTGGAGGAGGCGGGTTTCCGGTCTGTCCTGCACCACGATCTGGTCACATGGACGCCTGTTTGACCAATAAGGTGAGCGGGGGAATGACATCACTTCCGCATATCGGATTGGCGTCACCGCCCCACGCCCCTTTAGCTAATTGACAGCACAGGCTCATAAAGAGAACGCCGGGAGCCCCTGAGCCGCCAGCACCATTTCTCGGTCACTCACGTATGAGACTGGATATTTCTTGGGGCTTATGCTGAGGTTTAGGACGGTGTCTTACTCCCTCCTGGACCCTCTTTGGAATCGGTGTTCATCTATTGGAGACATGCAATAAAACTGTGGTAAGTCTCAATCACTAATTGTGTCCCTTTTGATTATAAACCTTATGTTTAACCACCCTTCTTTTCTGGGTTTTTTCTTTCCCCATATGGTGGACATCATCTGGGAAATGAGATACCTTTTTCTTCCCCTCTTTTCTTTTTTGGGGGGATTTTTCTATATGGCCGCACACGAATGGCCAATAGGGGGTTCTTAATCATTCACATAGAAGTAAAAGTATTCAAACCATTGAAGAGTAGAATGATTATCTCCCCTTTTAGGGGCGACCCTTCACCTCTTCATTTACATCTCCAGACTTTCAAGCCCGTATATTGCTCAGCTATTTGCCGTTTTTTTGCTATTTAGACAATTTAATTCTATATTTACTTCATCATTATTTTTTTCAATTTTTATGTCTCATATTTTTTCATTTTTTTCTTTATAGGAAGGAAAACTTTCCTTCTTTATTGTTTATTGAAGACATATTCCACTCATATTCTTCATATAAGGTTGGTTTTGACTTCCACGGATGGCATGTCTCCCATATGGATGATATATAAATATACATATATATGTTCTTTTCAGATCTTATATCCCCCCCCTTTCCCCCAGCGTTCTTCTTCTCGCCTGGGGTAATTTGGCGTCTCTCCTTGGATCTCAATTTCTGGGGGCTCTTTTGCACGATAAAAGACCGTTTACCAGCTGGAAGGGGGGAGTCTTTGGAGTGTCATTCTGAGAACCTGTTGGGTCAATCATGATTGCTGTAAGCTTTTTTCACATATTATTTTTCTTTTTCTTTTGGTATTGTAAACATATATGTATGTACACTTATGCCAATTTTGTGCCTTTCAGATAATGGCAAAAACTTATCCCTGAAGAAGAAATTCTATTATTTCGAAACGCGTCGGATTATAAGATTTTGTGCCACTTCTATAGCATATTCTATTGTTTTTCTTTTTCAAATATATATGGTCATATGTTTAATTCATTTTTTAACAATCCTTTGTATAATAAAATTTATTGTAATTTTTTTAACACATTTTGGTTTCTTGTTGCCTTAAAAATCCCAATCTCCTGAGGTTTCTATTCTATATGTGCATTGGAAACTGCAGCAAGTCAGATAGAGCCCACCTCATCTCCTGGCTGCAGGACATCTAATATCATCTAACTCTTTCATCCCCACATATACTGTCCCTGGCCCACTCCTTTATTCATTGGAATTCAGATCTTTATATAATGAAAACAAAAATATACGGTATATATTTTTAAATGTCATTAGCATGTTGATGGAGGGGGGAGGAGGAACCAAGAAGGCACAATATAACCAGAATAAACTTCAACTTTAAGTCTTCTGGTAAAAGCCTAAGGAGATGGCCCCATTATTCCAAGGCTCTGCTTAGTCCTAAATTAACAATGGATTCCCCTGGACTACAGCTGCCTACCAGCTGCAGATACTAGGGCCAAGTTTCTGTTGCTGCAGGAGACTGAGTGCCACACCACCGGTATCTGGTGCAGGCCAGACAGCACAGCACATGGACTCCATTTGCCACCCTTCACACCAGAGCAACCAGAGGTATTTTCCCATTGCAACTTGAAGGGTTAACATATATTTTATTTGTAAGAGTAGTATAGCAGAAGAGTGAAACAGGAGTACTTATAGCAGCATAGTTGGTATCACCAGTATTAACACTTGCGGTAACAGGTGCAGTAGTACTTTCCATAACAGGTGCAGTAACACTTGCAGTAAGAGGCATGATAACACTCGCAGGAACCGGTAGTGCCACCTTTAACAGCATCATGGGCCCCTGAGCAAAGTAATGCACTAGGGCCGATACCAGGGAGATGGTGACCTGTGGCACGCATAGTGCGCTTTGGCACACAGTGGGTTGAGGTCATTTTGCTCCAGTGAGGGCAGGTTGACCATTTCCTTACATTCAAGATATATAGATATAGATATATATATATATATATATATATATATATATATATATATATAGATATACCATAGGAAAAGCTTGCAATAACAGTCTCACCTTAGAGCTGCCATCAGGCATGCGTCTGATCCTGATACTCTGCGCCATGCCATATAATGGGAGGGACCCAAGGTGGAAACAGCATCTTTAGTTAAGTATTCTTGTTACATTTTCTAATATTATCTGTATCTGTAGCTGTCATTACTTTTTTTGAATGTTATACTTATAAAGTATTAGTGATCTCTCTTTGCACATATCGAATACAACCCCAAAAAGTGTAAACTATCACGTGACTGTGACAAAACAATAGTACAACCCTTCCCTCATCTGTTAACACTTAATCCAAGGTTTAAGAAGTGTCTAAAATTCAGGAGGGATGCCCTGCCATGTCATTATATAGGAAATTAGAAGATTGCATACAGGGTATAACTATGATATTGGTTAGGAGGGGTTGTCCAAGCATGGACTTAAAAACAATGTTGTAATTCTACAAATTTTAATTGATTTGTATATTGTAGATAATTTGAATTATGTTTTAATTTTTGAGAATAAAGCATATGATTTTATGAAAACCAATACCTCATTAGAGTACCATGAAAATCCAATATCTTAGAACAGGGGTCTTCATACTTTCAACAAGTGGCCAGCTTACGGTCCTTCAGACCTTAGGGGGCATAGAAAATCTCCCAGCAACAGTGGGAGTTAACAATGCTCCATCTTTGGTTTCACTGGGAGATAATTGTGCCCTATTACTGGTGCCATTGGAAGGAATAGTGCCCCATCACTGGTGTGATTGGGAGGAATTGTGCCCCATCAATGGTGTCATTGGGCCCCATTGTTGGTGTCATTGGTAGGAAGTGTGCCCCTTCGTTGGTGTCTGCAAATTAAATAGTGCCCAAAGAGCCAGATAAAAGTAAGAAAGGCTGCATCCGGCCCTTGGACCGCAGTTTGGAGACCACTGTCTTAGAGTTGTTCCTCTATCAGAACTGTTATTTATAGTAATGGATGATGTACATAGGATGTTCCTTTCAGTATTTTGTGTCTAAAATACTTCTACCTCATTTTGATTAAAAAAAAAAGTTTGCCTACCTTCAAAAAAACATTGAAACAGCACTGGAAACTATCACCTACAACACCAACAGAAAACAGAAGGTAGAACAAGGTGTAGAAGATCCACTGCTTCCAACCGTTAACAAAATGGAAGCCCAAGTACTTCTTATCTCCTCTATAGGATAGAAATTTAAGGACTGTAATCGATAATCAAAAATCAAATAAAGGTGCAAATTCACTGCGTTACCTTAAGGTCGAACTTATGACCTCTTTAAATCTCAAAACTTGCCTAACCTACAATATAAAGAGAACACCCCTTTTAGGCCCAGTGAGTCAAGGATCCAACAACAGGCCTAGACCTAACCTTAGCTAAATATTTCCATTATGCAGACAAGAAGGTAATCCTACAGAAGGAAAAAGGAAATCCACATTGATGACAATCATATCTTTCAGGATTTCTCTTCTTCAGTCACACAAAAACACAAAGACTTTGTACCCATCCGTAGAAAGCTTTCAGAAAACAATGTCAGGTTCTGTCTCCCCAACAATTCTGTGTGTACTGTGGAACGGTTTGATTCCAATTCTTTGAAGATCCGCAGATGACTTCCCAACAATTACAATTGGATTCCTGGTCAACTGTCACGTAAAAGTTTCATGGACCATTGACCCTGTTGTGATGACATAATCCAGCATTTCTAGCTAAACATCCTCTTTAAATTTGAATATGGCAACCTTTTTTCTCTTTAAGAGAAAACGTCTAGCCTGTGCCTATCCTATCCTATGGCAATTTATCAAAGTGTTTTTTAGTTCTTGTTTTGTAAGTAAAAGTTTGATTTCTGTTCAAGCTTATAGCTCCTGTGTTAATGTAGGTGGGTAGTAGGTGAAAGTTAAAATTTGTGAAATTTGAGAATGCATTGCTCACTGGTCTTGCTATCCTTATGTCTTATGTTTAACTTGTTTTTATTACCTTATTGATGTCAAGTCCAGTGGTTGGTGGTCAATCAATTTACAAATATGTCCACTCCAACTCCTACTCTATGCACAGGTGACGGTCGCTTGCTGGGACAGCCGTCTCCACCTAACAGGCTATGCTTCTTTGCTCTCCTCTCTGCTCCATTCTTCCAATGCCTAGTGCAATGTCTAACTATCATCCCTTCTCTACGTAACTATAACCTTAAAATAGTCCCTTAGAATGTAATAGATTGATCACCCCAATTAGGAGGGGAAAAAAATGCTCGCTATCATCTTAAACATAAAAAAGCAGACATAACTTTTCTACAAGAGACTGCTTGGAAAACTGGTCACAAATATTAGATTACTTAATAACTCACTAATTACTATAGCAAATATACAGTACGCCATAAAACATTCAGCAAATAATAAAGCCCCAGGACCAGATGGTTACCTGGCCAGTTTTTAAAAGCTTTCATCTAGAGAGGCGCCTCATCTCTTACTTATCTTTATAATGCCATTACTAATAACACTCCATATCTTGAATTTATTTAAGCCTACACCACCCTTATTCTTGTACCAGGGGAAACCCTGAGCATCTTCAATCTTACCACACCATTTTATTACTCAATACTAGGGATGAGCCGAACACCCCCCGGTTCGGTTCGCACCAGAACCCGCGAACGGACCGCAAGTTCGCACGAACGTTAGAACCCCATTGACGTCTATGGGACTCGAACGTTCGAAATCAAAAGTGCTCATTTTAAAGGCTAATTTGCATGGTATTGTCCTAAAAAGGGTTTGGGGACCCGGGTCCTACCCCAGGGGACATGTATCAATGCAAAAAAAACTTTTAAAAACGGCCGTTTTTTCGGGAGCAGTGATTTTAATGATGCTTAAAGTAAAAAAAAAAAAGTGAAATATTCCTTTAAATATCGTACCTGGGGGGTGTCTATAGTATGCCTGTAAAGTGACGCGTGTTTCCCATGTTTAGAACAGTCCCTGCACCAAATGTCATTTTTAAAGGAAAAAATCTCATTTAAAACTGCTTGCGGGTTTAATGTCATGTCGGGTCATGGCAATATGGATGAAAATCAGTGAGACAAACGGCATGGGTACCCCCCAGTCCATTACCAGGCCCTTTGGGTCTTGTATGGATATTAAGGGGAACCCCGCACCCAAATTAAAATAAGGAAAGGTCCCTATATACTCTGAACAGCAGTATACAGGCGGTGCAAACAAGACAGGGACTGTAGGTTTGTTGTTAAGTAGAATCTGTTTGTAATTTTGAACATTTTTAATGTGTTTAGCTCCAGCCAAAAAATCTTTTCTAAGCTTTTTGGAAAACATAGGGAAGGGTTATCACCCCTGTGACATTTGTTTTGCGTCTTTCCTCCTCTTCAGAAGATTTCACCTCACTTTTTTGTCCCAATGAAAAATGTTTTTTGAAAATTTGGGTTTTTTTGTGGAACAAGGATTGGAAAGCATCAGTGGAAAGGAAAAATTGTTTTCCCATATTAACTCTTACAGGAGAGAATTTCCCTTCCTTAGGGGTAGATTTCATCTCACTTCCTGTTGTCTCCTTCCGTTTGCAAGTAGGAGTCGTTTGTAAGTTAGATGTTTGAAAGTAGGGTCCTGCCCTATATACTCAGCAGAAATTTGGGCCTTAGGTGTTGCTGTGGCCAAAACACTGTAAGCCCTCACAGGGCCCTGCTGTGAAATATTAGATCAAGAATTGTAATTACATGCCCCTGTTGAACAGGAGCTGAAAAATTAGGCCTTAGGCACTGGTGCTGGTGCCACAACACTGCAACCCCTCACAGACACTCTAGTTGGAACGCAGGAACGAGCCCTGCTGCAAAGTATTGCATCAAAAATTGTAATTACACGCCCCTGTTAGACAGGGGCAGAAAAATTGGGTCTTAGGCACTGGTGCTGGTGCCACAACACTGCAACCCCTCACAGACACTCTAGTTGAAACGCAGGAACAAGCCCTGCTGCAAAGTATTGCATCAAAAATTGTAATTACACGCCCCTGTTAGACAGGGGCTGAAAAATTGGGTCTTAGGCACTGGTGCTGGTGCCACAACACTGCAACCCCTCACAGACACTCTAGTTGGAATGCAGGAACGAGCCCTGCTGCAAAGTATTACATCAAAAATTGTAATTACACGCCCCTGTTAAACAGGGGCTGAAAAATTGTGCCTTAGGCACTGGTGGTGGCGCCCAGAACCAAAAATGTTCTTACAAGCTATCAGCGTGATGATTGAGGAGGAAGAGGATAATTACTCAGGGATAGTCACTCAGCATCAGCATAGGCAGTCTTTGAAGGGATCTGAGATTTCAAAAAAAATTATTCGGTTACATCTGCATCAGGTGCTTGGTAGCTGGTGGTGATCCAAGACTGATTCATTTTTATGAAGGTCAGCCGATCGACCGAGTCGGTGGACAGACGCACCCTGTGATCGGTTACCACGCCTCCAGCAGCACTGAATGTGCGTTCCGAAAGAACGCTGGATGCAGGACAGGCCAGTAGCTCAATTGCATACTGTGCAAGCTCTGGCCAGTGATCCATCCTCAAGACCCAGTAACCCAGAGGATTTTCGGTGGGAAAGGTGTCCAAGTCTGATCTTGCCCCTAGGTATTCCTGCACCATGTAAAACAGACGCTGGCGATGGTTGCTGGAACCGATCATACCTTGGGGCTGCGGACCAAAAAATTGTCTGAACGCATCGGTCAGACGGCCACCTTCTCCACCGCTCCTTCTTTGACTGACCGAAGCCTCAGCAACACGTTGTCCAGAAACAGGAGTTTGTAACCTCCCAGTCTCTGGGAACGCGTTGCACAGACCTTTCTGCAAGGCCTCCCGAAGATGTTTCATCCTCTGCTCCCTCTGCGATGGCAAGATAAGGTCCGCAACCTTACCCTTGTAACGTGGATCAAGGAGGGTTGCCAGCCAGTATTGGTCCTTCTCCTTGATACCACGAATACGAGGATCCTTACGCAGGCTTTGCAGGATCAGGGAGGCCATGCAGCGTAGGTTTGCTGAGGCATTCGGTCCGGAGTCCTCTGGGTCACTAAGGACAACAACGTCCGCAGCCACCTCCTCCCAGCCACGTACAAGTCCATGTGTTCCTTGGGACTGATCCCTTAAAGACTGCTGATGCTGAGTGCCAGGCTCCACCTCCATACTTACACAATCTTCCTCCTCCTCCTCCTCCTCCTCCTCGTCCTCTTCCTGTGTGATCGGCGGGCACGCAGGAACACTGTCTGGATAAAGGGGGCCTTGAGAGCTAAGGAAGTCCTCCTCTTCCTGCCTCTGTTCTGCCTCAAGTGCCCTGTCCATTATTCCACGCAGCGTGTGCTCCAACAGGTGGACAAGGGGGACAGTGTCACTGATGCATGCACTGTCAGTGCTCACCATCCTCGTGGCCTCCTCGAATGGTGACAGGACAGTGCATGCATCCCTGATCATGGCCCACTGGCGTGGGGAAAAAAAACCAAGGTCCCCTGACCCTGTCCTGGTGCCATAGTCGCACAGGTACTCATTGATGGCCCTCTGCTGCGTGTGCAGCCGCTGCAGCATGGCCAACGTCGAGTTCCACCTGGTGGGCATGTCACAGATTAGGCGGTTCTTGGGCAGGTTAAACTCCTTTTGGAGGTCCGTCAGCCGAGCACTGGCATTATATGACCGGCGGAAATGCACACAGACTTTCCTGGCCTGCCTCAGGACATCCTG
The DNA here is from genome assembly GCA_037952925.1 of Lithobates clamitans. Taxonomy (NCBI): domain Eukaryota; kingdom Metazoa; phylum Chordata; class Amphibia; order Anura; family Ranidae; genus Lithobates; species Lithobates clamitans. The sequence continues at coordinate 3,450,258 of JBBGZY010000474.1, read as the reverse complement.
TAAGCCCGGGTACCTGCCCAAGAACCGCTGCACCACCAAGTTAAGGACGTGAGCCAAACAGGGCACATGGGTCAGTTGTCCCTGTCGGAGGGCAGAGAGGAGGTTGGTGCCATTGTCGCAAACCACCATTCCTGCCTTAAGTTGGCGTGGCGTCAACCACCTCTGAACCTGCCCCTGCAGAGCTGACAGAACCTCTGCCCCAGTGTGGCTCCTGTCCCCCAAGCACACCAGCTCAAGCACCGCATGGCATCTTTTGGCCTGCGTACTTGCGTAGCCCCTTGAACGCCTACGGAGCACCGCTGGTTCCGAGGAAGAGGCCATGGAGGAAGAAGAAGAGGAGGGGGTGGAGGAGAGAGGTGTGTCACAATCAGCATTTTGGAGGCGTGGTGGCGGAACAACCTCCAACACTACTGCACCTTGTCCTGCATCCTTCCCAGCTGCCAGCAGAGTCACCCAATGCGCCGTGAAACTTAAGTAACGTCCCTGTCCATGCCTGCTGGACCATGAGTCAGCGGTAATATGCACCTTACCGCTGACCGCCCTGTCCAGCGAGGCATGGACATTGCCTTCCACATGCCGGTAGAGAGCCGGAATCGCCTTCCGTGAGAAAAAGTGGCGTTTGGGTACCTGCCACTGAGGAACCGCACATTCCACAAACTCACGGAAGGGGGCAGAGTCTACCAACTGAAAAGGCAGCAGTTGAAGTGCTAGCAATTTTGCCAAGCTAGCATTCAACCGCTGGGCATGTGGATGGCTGGGAGCAAACTTCTTTCGGCGGTGCAGCAGCTGGGGCAGGGAAATTTGCCTGGTACAATCTGACGTCGGTGTACCAAAAGCAGATTGCCCATAAGTACTTGGCTGTGACACACCTAATTCTACACCTTCATTCCTCTCACTGCAGGTCGCAGAGAGGACTGAAGGTCTAGTGGGGTTGGAAATCTCAGCTGATGAGGAGCAAGGAGAGATCGTCTTTGTTCTTTGGTGTGGGTCTTTTAGATACGCTTGCCAACGAACTGCATGGCAGGTCAACATATGTCTGGTCAAGCATGTGGTACCCAAGCGGGAGATGTTTTGGCCACGCGAGATGCGCTTGAGACATATATTGCAAATAGCAGCGGTGCGATCTGATGCACTCGTCTCAAAAAAGGCCCACACCAAAGAACTTTTTGAATAACGCGCAGAGACTGCAGCGCCCTGCACATGTGGAGCTTTGGGGTGTGATGCAGTCAATGTGCTGCCCTTAGGCTGGCCCCTGGAGGGCATCCTGCCTAGTTGGTGATGTGCCACCTCCTCCTCCTCCTCCTCCTCCTCCTCCTCCTCTCTCCTATCAGGCACCCACGTTGAGTCAGTGACCTCATCATCCCCTCCCTCCTCATCACTGGAGCAAACCTGGCAGTATGCTGCAGCAGGGGGAGCATGACTGCCAGATTGCTGTCCTTCTTGGGCACCCCCTCTGTCCGTGCTCATGTTACTGCCTTCATTGAGCTCAGTATCATCATCAGAGCCTTCCAAACGCTGGGCATCCTCCTGGAGCATGTACCCAACACTGTGGTCAAACAGTTCGAGGGAATCCTCATGAGGACATGGTGGAGCTAGGGAAGGAGTCACTGATGACATTGAGCTGAGGGAAGAGGCCGCTGCTTTGCCAGACAAAGCACCCTGGGCATGGGTGAGAGAGGATGAGGAGGATGAGGACGGCTTGGTCATCCACTCGACCAAGTCTTCCGCATGTTGCGGCTCAACACGGCCAGCTGCCGAAAAAAAGGCCAAGCGTGTCCCATGGCCACGTGCTGATGAGGATGCACCGTCTCCACGACCAGCACTAGACACAGAGCCTGCTTGCCCTCTCTTATTGGCTTGTGACTGTCTGCCTCTCCTTCTTGGCCTTCCAGACATACTAATGGCCTGTAGCTGCACTAAGCTGGGATAGAACACCTGTAATTTTCTTCAGGTAGCTTTATATACTGTAACCAGACAAGCCTGCCTGTCAGTAGGAAGATAACAGGAACGGATCTAGCTGAACACTGTGAGCAGGACGTACTGCACTAAATGTATATAGCAGGAACGGATCTAGCTGAACACTGTGAGCAGGACGCACTGCACTGAATGTAAATAGCAGGAACGGATCTAGCTGAACACTGTGAGCAGGACGCACTGCACTGAATGTAAACAGCAGGAACGGATGTAGCTAAACACTGTGAGCAGGACGCACTGCACTGAATGTAAATAGCAGGAACGGATCTAGCTGAACACTGTGAGCAGGACGCACTGCACTGAATGTAAATAGCAGGAACGGATCTAGCTGAACACTGTGAGCAGCACGCACTGCACTGAATGTAAATAGCAGGAACGGATCTAGCTGAACACTGTGAGCAGGACGCACTGCACTGAATGTAAATAGCAGGAACGGATCTAGCTGAACACTGTGAGCAGGACGCACTGCACTGAATGTAAACAGCAGGAACGGATGTAGCTAAACACTGTGAGCAGGACGCACTGCACTGAATGTAAATAGCAGGAACGGATCTAGCTGAACACTGTGAGCAGGACGCACTGCACTGAATGTAAATAGCAGGAACGGATCTAGCTGAACACTGTGAGCAGGACGCACTGCACTGAATGTAAACAGCAGGAACGGATGTAGCTAAACACTGTGAGCAGGACGCACTGCACTGAATGTAAATAGCAGGAACGGATCTAGCTGAACACTGTGAGCAGGACGCACTGCACTGAATGTAAATAGCAGGAACGGATCTAGCTGAACACTGTGAGCAGGACGCACTGCACTAAATGTAAATACCAGGAACGGATCTAGCTGAACACTGTGAGCAGGACGCACTGCACTGAATGTAAATAGCAGGAACGGATCTAGCTGAACACTGTGAGCAGGACGCACTGCACTGAATGTAAATAGCAGGAACGGATCTAGCTGAACACTGTGAGCAGGACGCACTGCACTGAATGTAAATAGCAGGAACGGATCTAGCTGAACACTGTGAGCAGGACGCACTGCACTGAATGTAAATAACAGGAACGGATCTAGCTGAACACTGTGAGCAGGACACACTGTACTAAATGTAAATAGTCTAGCTGCCTGACCGTGGTACTAATAGGATCAAAAAGAACACCTGTAATTTTCTTCAGGTAGCTTTATATACTGTAACCAGACAAGCCTGCCTGTCAGTAGGAAGATAACAGGAACGGATCTAGCTGAACACTGTGAGCAGGACGTACTGCACTAAATGTATATAGCAGGAACGGATCTAGCTGAACACTGTGAGCAGGACGCACTGCACTGAATGTAAATAGCAGCAACGGATCTAGCTGAACACTGTGAGCAGGACGCACTGCACTGAATGTAAATAGCAGGAACGGATCTAGCTGAACACTGTGAGCAGGACGCACTGCACTGAATGTAAATAGCAGCAACGGATCTAGCTGAACACTGTGAGCAGGACGCACTGCACTGAATGTAAATAGCAGGAACGGATCTAGCTGAACACTGTGAGCAGCACGCACTGCACTGAATGTAAATAGCAGGAACGGATCTAGCTGAACACTGTGAGCAGGACGCACTGCACTGAATGTAAATAGCAGGAACGGATCTAGCTGAACACTGTGAGCAGGACGCACTGCACTAAATGTAAATACCAGGAACGGATCTAGCTGAACACTGTGAGCAGGACGCACTGCACTGAATGTAAATAGCAGGAACGGATCTAGCTGAACACTGTGAGCAGGACGCACTGCACTGAATGTAAATAGCAGGAATGGATCTAGCTGAACACTGTGAGCAGGACGCACTGCACTGAATGTAAATAGCAGGAACGGATCTAGCTGAACACTGTGAGCAGGACGCACTGCACTGAATGTAAATAACAGGAACGGATCTAGCTGAACACTGTGAGCAGGACACACTGTACTAAATGTAAATAGTCTAGCTGCCTGACCGTGGTACTAATAGGATCAAAAAGAACACCTGTAATTTTCTTCAGGTAGCTTTATATACTGTAACCAGACAAGCCTGCCTGTCAGTAGGAAGATAACAGGAACGGATCTAGCTGAACACTGTGAGCAGGACGTACTGCACTAAATGTATATAGCAGGAACGGATCTAGCTGAACACTGTGAGCAGGACGCACTGCACTGAATGTAAATAGCAGCAACGGATCTAGCTGAACACTGTGAGCAGGACGCACTGCACTGAATGTAAATAGCAGGAACGGATCTAGCTGAACACTGTGAGCAGCACGCACTGCACTGAATGTAAATAGCAGGAACGGATCTAGCTGAACACTGTGAGCAGGACGCACTGCACTGAATGTAAATAGCAGGAACGGATCTAGCTGAACACTGTGAGCAGGACGCACTGCACTAAATGTAAATACCAGGAACGGATCTAGCTGAACACTGTGAGCAGGACGCACTGCACTGAATGTAAATAGCAGGAACGGATCTAGCTGAACACTGTGAGCAGGACGCACTGCACTGAATGTAAATAGCAGGAACGGATCTAGCTGAACACTGTGAGCAGCACGCACTGCACTGAATGTAAATAGCAGGAACGGATCTAGCTGAACACTGTGAGCAGGAAGCACTGTACTGAATGTAAATAGCAGGAACGGATCTAGCTGAACACTGTGAGCAGGACACACTGCACTGAATGTAAATAGTCTAGATAGAAGATAACAGGAACGGATCTAGCTAAACTGAATACAGTGTATATATATATGCAACACCTGGGATGCATATATATACACAATACACTGTAAGTGCAGCTAACTGACTGACTGTTCTGCCTAATCTATCTAACTCAAATCAAATGACACTGTCTCTCTCTCTCTCTATCGCTCAGCACACCGGAACACACACTACACAGGGCCGCCGTGCAGGCGGCCTTATATAGTGTGGGGTGTGTACTAAATCCCCTGAGCCATAATTGGCCAAAGCCACCCTGGCTTTGGCCAATTACAGCTCTCTCTACTGACGGCGCTGTGATTGGCCAAGCATGCGGGTCATAGTGCATGCTTGGCCAATCATCAGCCAGCAATGCACTGCGATGCCGCAGTGAATTATGGGCCGTGACGCGCCACACGAATTTGGCGCGAACGGCCCATATCGTTCGCAATTCGACGGACGGTCGAACAGCCGATGTTCGAGTCGAACATGGGTTCGACTCGAACACGAAGCTCATCCCTACTCAATACAAATTACAAAATACTTGATAATATTATTACAGACAAAATCCATACTCATATTCAGCCATGAAAAAGCATTTATTAAAATAGAATGGCCGCTTTTGAACCATGTCCTTTCCTCTAGAGCAGTGATCTTTAAACTGTGGCATGTGTGCCTGGTTTGGCCCTTTGCTTGCATTTATCCAGCCCTTGATGAGGTACTATTCTTCACACTGATGCCCACGATTGGGCACTCCTCCTCCAACAGACACCAACAATAGGGCGCTATTCCTTCCACTAATACCAATGATGGGGCATTGTTGAGGCCTGGGCATTTTCTACTCCTACTGGCCACAGTCCAGCCCCTTCAAAGTCGAAAAGACAGCAAACTGGCCCTTTGTTTAGAAACAATGGAGTCCCCTTCTATAAAACCTTCAGGCATACCTTTTCTTCCTGTATCCAGTCTATTTGCCATGATCCTGTAATAAATTTAATAATTATTCCCCTCTGCTGTCCCAAGTAGACAAGACTTTGCCCTCTCCCTTGGTCTGTTCAACCTTGCACTGGACCCCCTTTCAGGGTATATCCATCAGCATGCCATCGGCATTACCTACTTTTATATATTTCTCATCCTGAACATTCTCTTCCCAGCATATTGTGACTGATTAATAAGTTTAAAGCAGGGTTAGGTCATAAAAAAATATCCCAAGCTTTGAACATCTCAAGGAGCACTGTTCAATCCATCATCCGAAAATGGAAAAAGTATGGCACAACTGCAAACCTACCAAGACCTGGCCGTCCACCTAAACTGACAGGCCGGGCAAGAAGAACATTAATCAGAGAAACAGTCAAGAGGCCCATTAGTCATGCACTCAGCAAATCTGGCCTTTATGGAAGAGTGGCAAGAAGATAGCCATTGTTGCCATAAGAAGTCATGTTTGCAATTTGCAAGAAGCCATGTGGGGGACACAGCAAACATGTGGAAGAAGGTGCTCTGGTCAAATGAGACCAAAATTTAACTTTTTGGCCTAAAAGCAAAAGGCTATGTGTGGCTGAAAACTAACACTGCACATCACCCTGAACACACCATCCCCACCGTGAAACATGGTGGTGGCAGCATCATGTTGTGGGGATGCTTTTCTTCAGGAGGGACAGGGAAGCTGGTCAGAGTTGATGGGAAAATGGATGGAGCCAAATACAGGACAATCGTAGAAGAAAACCTGTTAGAGTCTGCAAAAGACTTGAGACTGGGGTGGAGGTTCACCTTCCAGCAGAACAACGACCCTAAACATACAGCCAGAGCTACAATGGAATGGTTTAGATCAAAGCATATTCATGTGTTAGAATGGCCCAGTCAAAGTCCAGACCTAAATTCAATTGAGAATCTGTGGCCAGACTTGAAAATTGCTGTTCACAAATGCTCTCCATCCAATCTGACAGAGCTTGAGCTATTTTGCAAAGAAGAATGGGCAACAATTTCACACTCTAGTTGTGCAAAGCCAGTGGAGACATCCCCAAAAAGACTTGCAGCTGTAATTGCAGTGAAAGGCGGTTCTACAAAGTATTGACTCAGGGGGGCTGAATACAAATGTACCCCACATTTTTCACATATTTATTTGTAAAAAAAATTTGAAAACCGTTTATCATTTTCCTTCCACTTCACAATTATGTGCCAATTTGTGTTGGTTTATCACATAAAATCCCAATAAAATACATTTACGTTTTTGTTGTAACATGACCAAATGTGGAAAATTGCAAGGGGTATGAATACTTATTCAAGGCACTGTATAGGTTGTACATATACAGTATATTATAAAATAAATTATAAAATATGTTCTCCCTGTGTCTGCGTGGGTTTCCACCAGAGAGACATGCTGGTAGATTAATTAGCTCCTGTCTAAATTCACTCAGGTATGTGCATGTATGATTGTAGGTTAGGGGACTTACCCGTATATACTCGAGTATAAGTCGAGTTTTTAAGCACATTTTTTTGTGCTGAAAGTGCCCCCCTCGACTTATACTGGAGTCAAGCACTTTTCTGCAGCAAAAAATTTCATTTCCGAACCGACTTTGGGGCCCCGTATCTCAGGGCCACTTGGTGCTAGGAACCCCAAATTTGGTGTGCAAACCCACTGGAACTGGATCCACAACATATCCAAAGCTGGAGTTCCTAGCACCAAGTGGCCCCGAGATACGGGGCCCCAAAATCGGTTCAGAAAATGTCATTCTCTGCTGCAGAAAAGTGCTTGACATTTTCTGAACCGATTTTGGGGCTCCATATCTCAGGGCCACTTGGGGCTAGGAAACCCAAATTTGGTGTGCAAACCCAGTGGAACTGGTGCCATTACATATCCAAAGCTGGGGTTCCTAGCTCCAAGTAGCCCCGACATACGGGGCCCCAAATTAGGTTCGGAAAATGTCATTCTCTGCTGCAGAAAAGTGCTTGACATTTTCTGAACCGATTTTTGGGGCCCTGTATCTCGGGGCCACTTGGATCTAGAAACCCCAGCTTTGGATATTGTATGGTGATAGTTCCACTGGGTTTGCACACCACATTTGGGGTTCCCAGCACTAAGTGGCCCCGAGATATGGGGCCCCAAAGTCGGTCAACTGTGTCCATCTGCAGCAATGTCAGTTCGGGACCCCAAATTTTGGCTGCAGCTAGGGGGCATTTAGGAACCCTTAACTACCGAGTTTGAAGTTCGGGGGACCTATGGCTGCAAATGGGCACAGTGAGGCATGCAAATGGGCACAGTGAGGCTGCAAATGGGCATTGTTGACCCTCTTTTCCACTTACAGTAGCTGTGCATTTCTCACCCTCGTCTTATACTCGGGTCAATAAGTTTTTCCCATTTTTTTGTAGTAAATTAGGGCCTCGACTTATACTCGGAACGACTTATACTCGAGTATATACGGTAGATTGTAAGCTCCTTGAGGGCACGGAGTGTTGTGAATGTATAATATATACCATAAGTGAAGCACTGCGTCTATTGATGGCGCTATATAAGTACCGGTAATAAATAAATAAAATAAATAAGTAACCAACATTCATAATTTCTTCTGTTCTTTTTTCCACATTATGAAATTTGCACCTATTTTTATAATAATAAAGATATAAAATATAACATTTTTCATAACATCAGCATGATGTGTGCCATGATGTCTCATGAACCCTTTATTAATCAAGAATTAATTATTTATTATATTATTTTATTTTCATCAGATACAACTTCATCAACCAGCATGGTTGGATCCAACTTAAATAATTAGTAAAAATAATTATATATTCATTGCTTTGATCTAAACTTTTTATGTCATTTATATGTAGAATCGTAATTATTCAATTTTTCTCAACATACCACACAAGTTCATCTTATAAAATTAATTACAAATGTTGAACAATGTTTATTATTATTATTATTAGTAGTAGTAGTAGAAATAGTAGAAGTAGTAATATTTTTATATTTTATAATTGTTGTATAATATGATATATTATATAATAAATATATTGCATATAATTATATAATACAAATGTTATATTTTTTTTAATGATTTTTTTACCATTTATGGTTTACACCTTTTACCATAGAGATTTACACCTATTTTTTTTTTATAATAATAAAGATTTAAAATAGAAAAAATGTTATCATATATTTACTGTATGTGGCACCCTCTACTTAGGTAGGTGCTAAAATAGGATTTTTGTTCTGTAGAGCAGGTCATATTAGGCAGGCTTGGCTGGCACCCAGGCCTGTTTGTTTTGGATTGTGTGGGCCAGGAGTGGCTCAGAGAGTAGCAGCTGGTGACTCTGGGGCAGCATCACTGAGACCTTCCTCTTTCTTCTAGAGCAGTAAAGGCGAACCTTGGTACTCCAGATGTTTTGGAACTACATTTCCCATGATGTTTAACTACACTGCAGAGTGCATGAGCTTCATGGGAAATGTAGTTCCAAAACATCTGGGGTGCCAAGGTTTGCCATCACTGTTCTAGAGGATTCTAGAAGGAGAGGAGGAGCTGTCTGGGGTGTTCTAAGGAGCCCTGACCAATCCTCAACCTGGATTGGCATGGGGCAGGCCTCCTTAAATACCCAGGGTCAGTCCAGTTTGGGAGGAGTTGTTGGAGTTGTTCAGAGCTTTAAGATGGAGTGCTAGGCTGTCGGGGCCCATGAGGGAGCTACCCAGTCTGGGGGGGGTGACCTCGGGCCTGGGCTCGGGTGCAGGACGGAGCCCTTCAAGAAAGCGTGGAGGTTTTGGACAGGAGGCACCGGAGGAGCAAAGAGGACAGCAGGAGCTGGCATTGCCGGGCAAGCCTTCAAGGAGAGGAGCAACTGGTCACAGCCAGGAGGGCTGGTGAGGGACATGCACAGTCGGAGCCAGTGGAGAGGACTGTGGTGTCATGGGCAGTGGATTCAGGCAACTGCAACCAGGAGGGCTGGCAGGGCCTGAAGAGGGCTGACTGGGAGCAGTAGTCCATCAGTAGGACAGCTAGCACTAAAGACTTTCTATTTCTGCTATACTGTAGGGACCCACGGTCTCTGCCTGCAAAAGGCAGTTGCCAAGGCCTGGCTGAGCCAGTGTCAGGCCTAATCATGTGCTAGCTGGTCCTGAGGATTAAGAGTTGTGTAGGAGGAAGGAAGAGGAATAATCTGCAAGCAAGGAAAATGCTGGAGGAGACTGAAGTAGTAACATGTACAGAGGAGTGTACATAGTCATCCCAATTAATTGATATACAATTCACCAATTGATTGATATACAATTCACAGGGGCACCCCATATTTTCTTCACCCCATCCAAGTTAAATTCCCTCAACAAAATAAACAAAAACAAGCACATGGACTGCTCATTGTCTTAAAGTGGTGTTCCGGGCCGAAATTATACTTTTTAAATAAAAATACCCCTATAATACACAAGCTTAATGCATTCTAGTAAAGTTAGTCTGTAAACTAAGGTCTGTTTTGTTAGTTTATAGCAGTAGTTTGTTATTTTATAAACTTACAGAAGGCCGTGGCCATCTTAAGCGTGGGCATCTGAAGCCAGACTGTATTTCTTCCTGGATCTCACCCTTGCAGATCTCGCACATGCTCAGTGCAGCACAAGCAGTGTAACAGGTTTCAGGTCAGGTTTCCATAGCAACGGCAGTGTCAGAGGAAGTTGCCGCCCCTTCCCAGAAGGCATTGCAAACAGGAAATGATGCGATGGGCCGCGGCCAGGGAGGAGGAAGTGAAAAATGAATACAGCAGATATACAGTAGGTGCTGAGAAAAAAATTTAAAAATATCCGATTCGTTTAAAGGCGCACAGTTTAGTGAGGGATGCTGAAGAGTTGTAAAAGTGGGTGGAACTCCACTTTAAGGTGATTGAGGAGTGAATGCCGGGCTGGGCAGGGTGACAGGTGGGCCACATCACTTAGCAGCCCCTACGGGGGGTACCGCTACATTTAATTATGAACTCATACTAGTCATCAACACTCCAGTTTTAACTATGTGCCATATGGTTCCAGTGCCCTTTTATCAGTCAAGAATGAAATATTTTATTATTTTATTTGTTAGATAAAGCCTCAGCACTATGATATGCCATGAGGTCACTGTGCCCTTTTATCAATCGAGAATAAATCATTTTATTATATTACTTTATGAGATAAAACCTCATCAGCATGATGTGTGCTATGATATCTCACGAACCCTTTTTCAATCAAGAATTAATTATTTATTATATTATTTTATTTTCATGAGAAAAAACCTTAATCATTAGTGAAAGTAATTATATATTCATTGCACTGATCTAAACTTTTTTAATGTAATTTATTAGTAGAATCATATTTATTCATTTTTGTCTCAGCATACCACGCAAGCTCATCTGATTAAATTAATAAAAAAAGTCGCACAATGTTTTTTAGTAGTAGTAATATTTTTATATTTTATAATTGTTATGTAATATGATATATTCTATAATAAATATATTGCATATAATTATATAATACAAATATATTATATATTAATGGGTTTTTTTTTAACATTTATGGTTTACAAATCACACTACATTCCACTTTTATTTTCACCCCCTCTTATTTATTCAGTGTTTTTTTTACACCTGTCCTGATGAAGTGCCACAAAACGAGTTGATGGGGTTTTTACTGTTGCTTGATACATAAATACCTACCTGATGAGAATAATTCAAAGCTTTTTCCTACACCATTGGGTACCCCTGCTGATCTCACCTCCATTGTCTTCTACTAACTTTAAAACAATGTACGGCTCATGAGGTTCAGGTACACCCCAACACTTTATAATCAGGGGAGGCTCAGTCGTTGCAGTAAAATACTGGTGGTCACTAGAAGGAGTGACCTGTATATGCAGCACAATAATGCTTAAAGCTAAACTCCAGTTTTTGATACACTTTACAGTCAGAGGTTGTGACATCATCAGCCCGCCATTCTGAGGAAGCTAAGTATTGGGTACCTCTAGTACTCAATACATTGGGTATTGCTAGAATATATCGCAGACAAGGCAATGTAATCTAGAAGTGAATACAAAGCATCCTCAGATTGGCTGAGTCAGAGGTTGTAACACCCTTAACCAGCCTCTCTGAGTCAGCCAATCAGAGGAAGCTTTGTATTTATTGCTAGAATACATTGCGTTCTGTGAATGGCTGAGCGCTAATCATATAAACTCTATTGGGTATTAGACAGGGAGTCTCGGCTCGAACCTGAAACACAGTACGGTATGCTGTATATAGCCTTAGCTACATACAGTTTATACAGCACATCCAGGGGCCTCACATGTTAGTGATGGACATAGTTTGTTTGGGCTAGCTTGGCCCAAACAAACTATGTAAAGTGTATCAAAAGCTGGAGTTCAGCTTTCAGGTACACTATATTACCAAAAGTATTGAGATGCCTGCCTTTACACGCACATGAACTTAAATGGCATCCCAGTCTTAGTCCGTAGGGTTCAATACTGAGTTGGCCCACCCTTTGCAGCTATAACAGCTTCAACTCTTCTGGGAAGGCCGTCCACAAGGTTTAGGAGTGTGTCTATGGGAATGTTTGACCATTCTTCCAGAAGAGCATTTGTGAGGTCGGGCACTGATAAGGCCTGACCTCGCAGTCTCCTCACTAAAGGTGTTCTATCAGGTTGAGGTCAGGACTCTGTGCAGGCCAGTCAAGTTCTTCCACCCCAAACTCACTCATCCATGTCTCTATGGACCTTGCTTTGTGCATTGGTGCGCAGTCATATTGGAACAGTGTCAGAAATCAGGCCGAGACAGAAGTACAGTTAAATCACACTTGTTTAATAATAAAAGTAAAAAGAACAAACGTAGTCAAAACATAGCCAAAGTTCAGTAACCGAAATGGATAGTCAGCAAAGCAGGTCTTGAAGAGGATCGCAGGAGATAGTTTCTGTGATGTTGACCAAGGCGAAGGCAGAGATCCTCTGGACTGGACGGCTTAAGTAGGTAGGTCTGACAAGCAGGATATCATCAACAGCTGAGTAACTGTGGAGAGATAGGAGCTGGCAATTAGCCGAAAGCTGAGCGGCCAGCTCAGAGAAGGAAGGGCTGAGCCCAGCCCTGACAAACAGTTAGGGGCCATCCCCAAACTGTTCCCACAAAGTTGGGAGTTTGAAATTGTCCAATGTCTTGGTATTCTGATACCTTAAGTGTTCTCTTCACTGGAACTAAGGGGCCAAGCCCAACCCCTAAAATAAAACAACCCCACACCCCTCCACCAAATGATTTGGACCAGTGTACCAAGCAAGGTCCATAAAGATATGAATGAACGAGTTTGGAGTGGAGGAACTTGACTGGCCTGCACAGAGACCTGACCTCAACCCGATAGAACACCTTTGGGATGAATTAGTGCGGAGACTGCGAGCCAGGCCTTCTCCTCCCCATCAGTGCCGGATATCACAAATGCGCTTTTGGAAGAATGGTCAAACATTCCCATAGACACACTCCTAAACCTTGTGGAAAGTCTCTTTAGAAGAGTTGAAGCTGTTACAGATGCAAAGGGTGGGCCAACTCAATATTGAAGACTACGGACTAAGACTGGGATGCCATTAAAGTTCATGTGGGTGTAAAGGCAGGTTTCACAATACTTTTGGTAATATAGTGTTTATGGTAACACAAGTATGTAAAAATGACTTTAAAAAATAAGGAAAAATCCCAATAATAGCCAAAATGATGACTTCATTAGGAAGATACTATCAGCTCCCAGTAAGTTTATTTATAAATGTAGTAAACATGGGCCAAATTCAGACTGGGAGAGTAAGAGTATAGCTTATTAAGAAGATAAGAGCATTAAGTACTTCCTGTACAATAGTAATAAAGGATTCAGTCTCTGCCAAAATCTTCGGATTCCCACCCATTATGAAATAGTAGACATTAAGTTCAAAGATAGAGAGGACCAGAGACAAAGGAGCATTGTCTGAAGAGTATAACCAAACACCTGACAAAACACCATCAACCACAACTTAAATACACGTCAACATAAAACTGCACTGTACTAAACAATAACAACACATACCACCTGTATAACAAATAGATATCCCCTCCCTTGCAATACAGATATCCCATTCCTTCACCTACCTTAAAGATTCCCATATTTCCTTCCCCCCTGCACTCTACGTGCCCTCTCCTCAAGGAGAAGCAATTAAACTGCACACTGGCTCAAGATAATGACAATAGAGAGAGTGTTTGCATGGTAGGCTGTACGGGGTCCCCAAGAGCAGGGGCCCGGTTGCAACTGCAGATTTTAATACACATTTCACACAGTACTGCGTACACTCAATGTATAATGATATGGTGGAGGAGAATCTTCTCCTATACAAGGCAAATCCTGCTCTCTGAATGTGACATGCATGACGTAGAGGTTTCCCATTAGTGTTGGGTAGCCGTGTGCATTTTTAGACCTGGCAAGGATTGCCTCTTTCTTTAACCTGGTGGAGGATTGCTTTGTTGGTTGAACTGGTGGAGGATTGCCATGTTGGTGGACTCCCTTTTGGTAGACCTAGTGGAGGATTGGCATGTTGCTGGACCCAGGGGAGGATTGCCTTGTGTTGGGCCAGGTAGAGTATTGCTTTGTTGCTACACCCAGGGAAGGTTCATCTTGGTGGTGGAACTAGTAGCAGATGGCCTTGTTTGTAGTTCTGGTTTAGGATTGTGTGGACCTGGTGATGGACCTGGTGATGGAAGATCACTTTGTTGGTGGACCAGGTAGATCGCCTTGTTTGTGGTCCTGGTTTGGGATTGCCTTGTTGGTGGACCTGGTAGTAGATCACCTTGTTGGTGAGCCTGATGGAAGAACTCCATGTTTGTGGTCCCATCCCCTTGTTGGTGGACCCATTGTAGGACTGTGTTTTTGCCAGACACAGGGGGGTTACCTTATTGGTAGGCCAAGTGGAGGTGGTGGAGGATTGTCATGTTGGCAGACTGAGGAAAGTAATGAGAACAAAGATCTAGTTGGTGACCAAGTGAACCTGATTGGTTGATTTGTCATTACACTTCAAGCCCCTAACCTTTGATCCTTGCATTAAACCAACCCTTGCTTATCCCTCACACAAAATAACTTCTAAACCTTAGAATGTACTTTATGTCAATCCAGCCATGAAAATTAACAGTCCCATGTCATGATCTCCAACCACCAATAGTTTGGTGTTAAAACATTGTATCATTGTAATAACAAGGGCTCCGCAAGCTGTGGATTCAAACTATTTACTGATGGTGACCACACCTTGCAATAATAGTGAATACATGGCGTTGAATAGTTGACTGCAGTCAATAGCAGCATAGGTGGCTGGGATATTAAAAGTGGCAGCAATGACATTTCCGGGTCTTTGAAGCCTCTAGCTGTGGTTTGGCCCCAGTCCATTCATAACATCTCCAGATCCTGTTGAGGTGGAGGAGTGTGTAGTGTAGTGTGAGCACCGCGTGACCGCAAGGAAAAAGTGAGTAATGTAAATCAGAGATAGTACAGTCAGCATAGAGTTAGTTTTCCCCTCCACTGTAAGAATTTGGAAGAAATTAAATTGTATTTATGGTATATTTCCCTGAGAGTGACCCTGTTAAATACCCAAGGGTCAGCTTCACTCCCAGCCTCTTGATCTGTGGTAGCTGAGAATTAAATATCCTGCAGAAGTTAAACATGGATTATTGGTGAACCTGGCCAACCACAGAACCCGCAGATGACACCACCTTGTGCCCACCAAACCTCAAGGCCTTTATTGCAAATCACAATACAGTCACATTAGAATGATCGTCTTGCAACACCAGAATCTTGGGTCCCGCTAGGAGATTAAATGTCTTCCTTCTGTTTGTGTCTGTCCTGGGCCCTAAGAGACAGTTAAACTTTTATTTTTTTGTCAGATTCCTTTTTACTTAAACTTTGAAATCCAAAGAATAGACAAAAGGAGTATGTTTTAAAATATTTCAGACCAAGCTGGTTCTAATGTGCATGTGTTGTTGGTATTAGACTGTTAGCGCCTCAAGAGATGCTGACAGGTGTCAGTGGTCTATGTCAGTGTTTCTCAACTGGGGTGCCATCTGAGTTTCTCTGGGGTGCCACAAGCACAGGACCCAGCGCACCATGGATCAATGTCACATTTTGCCATGGTGTGAGTGGGCAGGCACTATAATAGGTGGAGAGGTGGGGGATGATGTTGTGTTCTCTACCTCGTCCAAGCAGGGAATGCTTGCATTTATTGAGAAAATGCAAAGCATTCTTTGAATGGGGCCTATGTGGAGTGGGCAACTTCCTGTGTTCACAATGTAGCAGAGAATATGCTCGGTACGGGACCTGAAAGTTAATGGAGATCACTGTAGTTACAGAGCTAGAGCACCTGTATCAAACATAAGGCTTGCTGGCCAAATCTAGCCCACAAGGCCACTTCATGTGGCCTTCGCACCTCTGCTGCAGCTGCGGTACCCCCCTAGTCTCCACCCCCAACTTGTCTCAGTAGTCGGCAGCAGAGAGAAGGACAGAACTCCTCTGCCAGATCCTGCTATTCTCTGTGCAGCTGCAGAGAGACTTGTCTCTGCCCCCTCGTCTCAGCAGTCAGCAGCAGAGAGGACAGAACTCCTCCTATAGATCCTGCACCTCTTTGTGCAGCTAGCTGCAGCACCCCTTCATCTCCACTTCCCCTGGTCTTAGCATTTAGCAGACTCAGCAGCTGACTTCAATAGTCCTCTGGTCCTCCTCAAGACCCTGCAATTTCTGCTTCCCAGTCCTGCTCCAAGCTTCTTCCCAGCAGCAGCACAAGGTAAGGGAGGTGCACTAAGATGAAAGGGAGGATGGGGGACTCTTGACATCTGATGGCGGGGGGCTCTTTACATCTGATGTAAGGGAGGGTGCTGGCCTCTTGACTTCTGATGGTGGGGGGCCTCTTGACATCTGATGTAAGGGAGGGTGCTGGCCTCTTGACTTCTGATGGTGGGGGGCCTCTTGACATCTGATGTAAGGGGGGGGGGGGTGCTCTGAACATCTGATTATAATTATTAGGAGAATAATACAATTCAGTTGAAAAAGTGGGTAGATCACCGGTGGTATCACCCACAGGTCCCACAAGAAACTTTATTGGAGACTGCTTAGACAGAACACCATGACAAAACCATGTTCTATCTGAGTAGTGTCAAATAACGTTTCTTGTGGATGAAACCAGCGGTGTGCGACCCGCCTTTTCCAACTTGCATCATCTGCCACACAGATACAACCGGCCCTTTGAGGGCAACCATAATGCTGATGCAGCCCGCTATGAAATTGAGTTTGACACCGTTGTTCTAGAGAGATCCTACAGGTATGGTGTATACGTAGTTACATTGGTCCAAGCTGGGTCAATGTACCTATGGAAAAATATCCATACCTGGAATTCCTCTTTAATCACTTTGAGGCATTGGAATGGCCAAAACCAAATTTTAAATACATAGCATGACAACATGGTAGCACTTTACTTTTCCAAACCGGCTTTCTCAAGTGCCCATTATACGAACACATTCAAGGAAGTCTTTTTGTTCTTTTCCATCCCAGTACTGCTGCACTTCACATCCTGGATGGCGCAAATTGATAAAAGAATGGAAAAAAAAGCATGTGTTTGTTTTTGTTGAAATCACGTTTTACGCACACAAGCTGCAAACGTAATCTTATATAAATACAATATGAGCATTATTCCCGACACCCGTGGCAGGAAAACCGGTTATTCGACCAGCGCAAATGTTAGCTGCTGTCACAATGTCCCTTTATATTTTATCGTAGAAATCACTATCTACAGAAAATCATACAGGAACAAAGGTGAAGAAATGGCAACTGATCTAGATTTGTTGAAAGCTGCGTCACTTTCACGAAAGGCGGCTTTGTGTCTACAGATACATCAGAGAGAATGCGCTGTACAATTTCTGACCATGATTAATATTCCTGGCCATTAGGAGGAAACTGTCAGCAAAAACAAAAATCATTTTCTTATTTTTCCTATTCTGACAGCCAGCTGAGTCATTTGGGGTTGCTGTGCAAAACCAGGTTCTCTTGTCAGGGTGCCCCCCCCCCCCCTGCCTTTATAGATAATCAGGACCTTCTTTCTTTGGCTAGTTGTCCCTCTAGTCATAACTAAAGATCTATATAGAGGAATCAGGACCTCTTTCCCCCTGCTGGTGATCCCTCCAGTGATAACTAAAGATTTATACAGAGGAATCAGGACCTCCTTCCTCCTGCTGGTGATACCTCTAGTGATTACTAAAGATCCATATAGAGGGATCAGGACCTCCTTCCTCCTACTGGTGATGCCTCTAGTGATAGCTAAAGATCTATATAGAGGAATCAGGACATCCTTCCTCCTACTGGTAATCCCTCTAGTGATAAAAAGATCTATATAGAGTAATCAGGACCTCCTTCTCCCTGCTGGTGAATCCACTAGTGATAGCTAAAAATGAATATAGAGAAATCAGGACCTCCTTGCACCTGCTGGTGATCCCTTTAGTGATACCTAAAGCTCTATATAGAGGAATCAGAACCTCCTTCCTTCTGCTGATGATCCCTTTTTTGATAACTGAAGATCTATAGAGGGGAATCAGGACCTTCTTTCTCCTGCCGGTGATCCCTCTAGTGCCATGGTTCTCAACCTGGGGGTCGGGACCCCCTCGGGGGTCAAATGATGATTTGCCAGGGGTCACCGAGTCCTGGGCTGTTCCTGAAGCCTGCAACACTCTCCCAGTCCTTTTGCGGCTGCCCAGCTGGGCTGTTCCTGGAGCCCGCGGCCGCCCACTCAGCTGCCCAATCAGTTAACGGCATGGCTGGGGGGCAGAGACTAGAGGTCAGCTAACTGGAGAGGAATGCGAAGGGCCGGGGCTGGAGGAGACCCTATCCCCTGATTTCAACATAGGTGTCACTGCTACGAGACACCACAAAGTCGGAGACACAGTGAAGCCAGAGACACAGTGAGTAACACTACCTGTGATTATAGTTGCCATTAAAAGTCCCCACTACAGTTCTCAGATCAGCAGATGACCTTGATCAAGAACACCTAAGTTGGCCAATCAGAACCCCCCCCAGCATTGCCACTCATCCCAACTCCCCGCCAGCACTACCATTTTACACACTTTTTCCTCTCACACTATCAAACGAGAGGAAAAACAGGGGAGAGGCTCCTCCCATGAACTTCCTACTTAAGCCATGCCTTTGCACTTCCTGCTTGCCAGATTTTTGTGCTCTCTCCAGCTAATATCTCTCTCTTGTCACTCCTGCTGCCATCCGTATCTCCGCTACCACTCGTTACCGACATTTGTCTTGTTTACTGACTACGCTTCTGCTTGATCCCTACCTGCTCTTGCTAGGTCACCTCCAGGTGGGGTGATCCTGAGAACCACGACCTGGTACTAACACATGGCAAAAGCAATCTCCACCATCAGGACCTCTGGTGTACTTAGACCCCCACACATCAGGTGCGCTGAAAAAGGCACTGCATGCTGTACTTTTTTTTCAAGAAAAACAGTACAACGGGGTTTGGGACTTTACATGTGCCCTCTAGGGTTAAAATAACCACTTGACCAACTGATTAAAAGAAAATTTGTCACAAACCTTTATTTAAAACGGCATACAAATACTTAAAAAGAGGTTTGTTTAAAAACAATTTAACAAAACCGGTTGTCCAGGGTGCTATTATCCTGGGTATAGGATTCAGTTTGTATGGTCAACGCGTTTCGCGGGATAACTGGTTGTCCAGGGTACTGTTACCCTGGGTATAAGATTTGGTTTGTATGGTCAACGCATTTGGCAGGATAACCCGCTTTGTCAGGGCATCAGATCTTGTTATACACTGTAACCATATGCAAACTAATATATATATTATAAATATATATATAAATATTATATTATACATAAGAGACAGTCAATGTTTAATATTTGAACACTAGGACAAATAACATGGTGTCTGTTAATAACAAACATTTATTACTAAAGATTTTGCATATTTTATCTACCGTGACAGCTCATGAAGGAAAGGCGAGTATCATTTTGTGGTATAATGTTTTTTTTCCAATACACTTTAGCCATAAAACAGAGAATATAAAAATCAGAGAAATCACAAAAAATCCAAAATCACCTGTGTAGTATTGTGTCGAGCCTGGTGACACAATACTACACAGGTGATTTTAGATTTTTTTTTTTATTTCTTTGATTTTTCTTTTCTCTGTTTTAGTTTTGAAACTACAAGTCCCATGAGGCATTGCAAGGCTGACAGTTACAAGACTGACTCCCACAGGCAAAAGGCATGATGGCACTTGTAGTTTTGCAACAGCTGGAGGGTTGCCAGTTTGAGACCCCTGCCCCAACACATCTGGTGTGACTGGGCCCTTATCAGGGCTGGGCTCGGCCCTTCCTTCTCTGAGCTTGGCGCTCAGCTGTCGGCTAATTGCCAGATCCCATCTCTCTCCACAGTTACTCAGCTGTGGATGATATCCTGCTCGTCAGTCCTGCCTACTTAAGCCGTCCAGTCCAGAGGAGCTCTGCCTTCGCCTTGGTCAACATCACAAGAAACTATCTCCTGCGTTCCTGTTTAAAGACTGGCTTTGCTGACATTCCTTTTGGCTCCAGGTCCTGCTTGCTGTTCCACTACTTTGATCCCTGACTTCTGGCTTGGCTGACTATCCTTTCCGGTTACTGAACTTTGGCTATGTTTTGACTATGTTTGTTCTTTTCACTTTTATTATTAAACAAGTGTGATTTAACTGTACTTCTGTCTCTGACTGATTTCATGGTTTCTGACAGCCCTTAGGCAATTAAATGACTTTATTATCAAAGCCATGTCACACAGTGATGGGGTCTAACAGCTAAGGGCACTACATGTTCCAAGGTTTAACCACTTGCCGATCCCCTAACTGATTTACAATTAAATACCGATTTGACATTAAATACTGTTGTTATGGCAGCAGCTAGCTGTCAAAACCCCCCAGTATCTTTTTTTTTTCGTTAGGCGGACAGCTTTCCAATAACAGTGGTCCCAGGGAAGCATTCGACACAAGATAATTTTTTTAGGCAGCGGGAGAGGTGCCCCCCTCCCTCCCATTGTTTCCCTTCAATTCTGAGCTTATCGGAGCCATCAGTAAGCCCGGAACTGATCTAGTGTGGCAGATGGATAGGCAGGAAAGTCGAGTGAGGGCAAGATAGCCCCCCACTTGGCTCTATGCCCTTGGAGGACCGGAGCGACGTCACTTCCGGTTCTCGGGCAGATAAACATGATTTTTTTCAAAGTCAAAATGTCCTTTTTTTTGTTTTTGCTTTTAAGGGTAAATGAGAGATCTGGGGTCTTTTTGACCCCAGATCTCTTAATAAAGAGGACCTGTCATCCTTATTTCTATTACAAGGGATGTTTACAATTATTGTAGTAGGAATAAAAGTGATAAAAAAATAATAAATTAAGGGACAGTGTAAAAAAAAAGAAGAAAAATAAATAAGAAAAAAAAAAGTAAAGCCCCCCCCCCCCAATCCCTGAATGCTCGCTCGCAGAATCCGTAAGCCGCCCCTGCATATGTAAACAGTGTTCAAACCACACATGTGATGTATCCTTGCGATCATTAGAGCGAGAGAAATAATTCTAGCATAAGACGTCCCCTGAAACTCTAAACAGGTAGCCTGTAAAAAAAAAAATGTAAAGCATCACCTATGGAGATTTTTAGGTACTGTAATTTGTCGCCATTCCAGGAGAGTGCGCAAAATTGAAGCATGACATGTTTGGTATCTATTTACTCGGTGTAACATCATCTTTCACATTATACAAAAAAAAATTGGGCTAACTTTACTGTTTTGTTTTTTTAATTATTAAAGTGTATTTTTTTTTTTTAATTGCGTGTGAAAGACCACTGTGCAAATACAGTGTGAGATAAAATATTGCAATGACTGCCATTTTATTCTCTAGGGTCTATGCTAAATATAGATAGATAGATAGATAGATAGATAGATAGATAGATAGATAGATAGATAGATAGATAGATAGATAGATAGATAGATAGATAGGATAGATAGATAGTGTTTGGAGGTTCTAAGTAATTTTCTAGTACAAAATACAGATCTTTACTTGTAAACAAGAAATGTCAGAAAAAGGCCTGGATTTTTAAAAAATTTTTTTTGCTGTTTGTGTCTTAGCTGGAAAGATTTCCACTCCCAGTAACTGGGTGACCTCAAGAAAAGGAAAATGTCTCCAACAGCAATAAAAACCTGGCATTGGTTCTAACCCTTTCTCATGCTATCTAAGACTAGAAGAAAAGAAAGTCTGTGCTCTTGGTCTCTTACAGAGTATAATGGGAGTGGAAAATTTTCAAAAATATTACTAGAAGATATTAACTATGTCACTCACAGCCTGATGACGTCTAAGTGGTACTGGAAAAAAAAAAGAATCAGCAGTGGTGTAACAATAGCTAGAGCAGCCCAGGAAGCTGCCATAGGGCCTGAGGGTGGAAGGGGCCCCATAAGGGTGTCTGCTGAGTCAATTTAAGTATTGAAGCTCTGTGTGCATTTGAAGATAACACAAATCCATCACGTTATGATTAAGTATTGCAGAGGTTGCTCTTGACAATGACCCTCTGTATCTCTAAACTGGTAACCTGTAAAAAAAAAATTAAACGTAGCCTATGGAGATTTTTAAGTTTGGCGCCATTCCACCAGTCTGCACAATATTAAAGCGGGACATGTTAGGTATCTACAGTGCCTTGCAAAAGTATTCACCCCCTTTGGCTTTTAACCTATTTTGTTACATTACAGCCTTTAGTTCAATGTTTTTTTTTAACTGAATTATATGTGATGGATCAGAACACAATAGTCTAAGTTGGTGAAGTAAAATTAGAACAATATATACATAAAACACCTGCAACACCTTAGCAAGAGGCACCACTAACCAAACACTGCCATGAAGACCAAGGAACTCTCTAAACAAGTAAGGGACAATGTTGTTGAGAAGTACAAGTCAGGGTTAGGTTATAAAAAATATCCAAATCTTTGATGATCCCTAGGAGCACCATCAAATCTATCATAACCAAATGGAAAGAACATGGCACAACAGCAAACCTGCCAAGAGACGGCCGCACACCAAAACTCACGGATCGGGCAAGGAGAGGCAGCACAGAGACCTAAGGTAACCCTGGAGGAGCTGCAGAGTTCCACAGCAGAGACTGGAGTATCTGTACATAGGACGACAATAAGCCGTACACTCCATAGAGTTGGGATTTATGGCAGAGTGGCCAGAAGAAAGCCATTACTTTCAGCAAAAAACAAAATGACACGTTTTGAGTTTGCGAAAAGGCATGTGGGAGACTCCCAAAATGTATGGGCTCTGGTCTGATGAGACTAAAATTTAACTTTTTGGCCATAAAAAAAAAACGCTATATCTGGCGCAAACCCAACAAATCACATCACTCAAAGAACACCATCCCAGTTGGGACTGGGAAACTGGTCAGGGTTGAGGGAAAGATACGTTTTGGAAGGAGGAATGGGCAAAAATCCCAGTGGTAAGATGTGGCAAGCTCATAGAGACGTATCCAAAGCGACTTGGAGCTGTGATAGCCGTAAAAGGTGGCTCTACAAAGTATTGACTTTGTGAGTGGAAGGAAAATGATAAATGGTTTTCAACATTTTTTACAAATAAATATCAGAAAAGTGTGGGGTACATTTGTATTCATCTCCCCTGAGTCAATACTTTGTAGAACCACCTTTCACTGCAATTACAGTTGCAAGTCTTTTGGGGATGTCTCTACCAGCTTTGCACATCTAGAGAAAGAATTTTTTGCCCATTATTCTTTGCAAATTAGCCCAAGCTCTGTCAGATTGGATGGAGAGCGTCTGAACAGCAATTTTCAAGTCTTGCCACAGATTCTCAATTGGATTCTAACACATGGATATGCTTTGATCTAAACCATTCCAGTGTAGCTCTGGCTGTATGTTTAGGGTCGTTGTCCTGCTGGAAGGTGAACCTCCCCCCAGTCACAAGTCTTTAGCAGATTCTAACAGGTTTTCTTCTAAGATTGCCCTGTATTTGGCTCCATCCACCTTCCCATCAACTCTGACCAGCTTCCCTGTCCCTGCTGAAGAAAAGCATCCCCACAACATGATGCTGCCACCACCATGTTTCACGGTGGGGATGGTGTGTTCAGTGTGATGTGCAGTGTTAGTTTTCCACTACACATAGCATTTTGCTTTCAGGCCAAAAAGTTTAATATTGGTCTCATCTGACCAGAGCACCTTCTTCCACATGTTTGCTGTGTTCCCCCCATGGCTTTTCACAAACTGCAAACAGGACTTCTTATGGCTTTATTCTTGCAACTCTTCCATAAAGGCCAGATTTGTGGAGTGCACGACTTATGCCGCGTACACACGAGCGGACTTCACGGCAGACTTTGCCCGGCGGACTTTTCGACGGACTTTACGACAGACTTTCTGAATGAACGGACTTGCCTACACACAATCAACCAAAGTCCGTCGAATTCGTACATGATGACGTACGACCGGACTAAAACAAGGAAGTTCATAGCCAGTAGCCATAAGCTGCCCTAGCGTGGCTTTTTGTCCGTCAAACTAGCATACAGACGAGCGGACTTTTCGACCGGACTCGAGTCCGTCGGATAGATTTGAAACATGTTTCAAATCTAAGTCCGTCCAACTTTTGAGAAAACAAAGTCCGCTGGAGCCCACACACATCGAATTGTCCGACGAAATCCCGTCCGCCGGGCAAAGTCTGCCGTAAAGTCCGCTCGTGTGTACGCGGCATAATAGTTATCCTGTAGACAGATTCTCCCACCTGAGCTGTGGATCTCTGCAGCTCCTCCAGAGTTACCATGGGCCTCTTGGCTGCTTCTCTGATGAATGCTCTCCTTGCCCGGCCTGTCGGTTTAGGTGGACGGCCATGTCTTGGTAGGTTTGCAGCCATACTCTTTCCATTTTCGGATGATGGATTGAACAGTGCTCCGTGAGATGTTCAAAGCTTGGGATTTTTTTTATAACCTAACCCTGCTTTAACCACTTCAGCCCCAGAAGAATTTACCCCCTTCCTGACCTAAGGGAGCACTGGCAATTGCGCAGTCGTGCGACGTTGTACCCAAACAAAATTGACGTCCTTTTTTTCCCACAATTAGAGCTTTCTTTTGGTGGTATTTGATCCCCTCTGTGGTTTTTATTTTTTGCGCTATAAACAAAAAAAGAGCGACAATTTTGAAAAAAAAGAAAGAAATATTTTTTACTTTTTGCTATAATAAATATCCCCCAAAAATATATAAATTTTTTTTTCCCTCAGTTTAGGCCGATATGTATTCTTCTACATATTTTTGGTAAAAAAAATATCATAACAAGCATATATTGCTTGGTTTGTGCAAAAGTTATAGCGTCTACAAAATAGGGGATAGATTTATGGCATTTTTATCATTAATTTTTTTTTTATATTAGTAATGGTGGCGATCTGCGATTTTTATCGTGACTGCGGCATTATGGCGGACACATTGGACACTTTTGACACTATTTTGGGACTATTGTCATTTATACAGATGACACTGGCAGGGAAGGGGTTAAATACTAGGGGGCAATCTAGGGGTTAAGTGTGTCCTAGGGAGTGATTCTAACTGTGGGGGGGATGGGCTACCTAGGACATGACAGCGATCATAGGGAGCAGTGATCTCTGTCATTTCACTAGGCAGAACGGGGAAATGCCTTGTTTACATAAGCATCTTCCCGTTCTTCCGCTCCGTGACACGATCGTGGGCCCCTGGCGTGACATAGAGTCGGCGGGACCCGCGGGCACGGTCACGAAGTACCCGCACGCGTGCCCACAATGCTGCGTCTTAAATGGAACGTACAGGTACGCCCATTTGCGCAGCCGTGCCATTGTGCCGACATATATCATCGTGCGTTGGTCGGCAAGCGGTTAAACTTCTCCACAACTTCAATTGTCTAGCAAAAAAATATTTTTACATGTAGGAGAGGAATGCCAGAATTGGCCTGGTATGGAAGTGGTTAAACAGAGGCTTGTAAAATATAAGTGCTCAGACTAATTTAGCAAGGTCAATGTAACTATACCCCTAAGAGCTTGCTCACATCAGCCCCGTTGAGCGGCATTGCCCAACACAGTCCCAACTCAAACACAAGGCTGAAAGCTTAGCTTCATATGGGGCCTGTTCACACCAATGCACTGCATTGGCATGCATTGCAATTAAATGATGCAGGCATACATTTTACAACATGTGATGATGCTCCGCAATGATCTGCCGTGCATACAGTTCAAGGATTTAAATGACCCTATAAAAAAATAGAAAGCAAACGGCAGTCCGCTGATGTGAAAGGACCCTAATATAAACGTTCCCACATACAGACTGTCTCGTGTGTGTGTGTGTGTGTGTGTGTGTGTGTGTGTGTGTGTGTGTGTGTGTGTGTGTGTGTGTGTGTGTGTGTGTGTGTGTGTGTGTGTGAATATGTGTGTTTATGTCCACTCACCAGACACTTTATTAGGTACACCTTGCTAGTACCGGGTTGGACCCCCTTTTGCCTTCATTCTTCGTGGCATAGATTCAACGAGGTGTTGGAAAACATTCCTCAGAGATTTTGGTCCATATTGACATGATAGCCTCACACAATTGCTAGATTTGTCGGCTGCACATCCATGATGCCAATCTCCCCTTCAACCACATCCCAAAGGTGCTCTATTGGATTGAGATCTGGTGAGTGTGATCTGGATTGAGATCTGGTGAGTGTGGAGGCCATTGGAGTACAGGGACCTCATTGTCCAGTGGTGAGATGATTGGAGCTTTGTGACATGGTGCATTATCCTGCTGGAAGGAGCCATCAGAAGATGGGGACACTGTAGTCATAAAGGGATGGACATGGTCAGCAACAATACTCAGGTGTTCAAATGATGCTCAGTTGGTACTAAAGGGTCCAAAGTGTGCCAAGAAAATATCCCCCACACCATTACACCATCACCAGCCTGAACTGTTGCTACAAGACAGGATATATCCATGGTTTCATGTTGTTTACACCAAATTCTGACCCTACCATCTGAATGTCGCAGCTGAAATCGAGACTCATTAGACCAGGCAACGTTTTTCCAATCTTCTATTGTCCAATTTTGGTGAGCCTGTGTGAACTGTAGCCTCAGTTTTCTGTTCTTAGCTGACAGGAGTGGCAAACGGTGCGGTCTTCTGCTACTGTAGCCCATTTGCTTCAAGGTTCAATGTGTTCTGCGTTAAGTGATGTATTCTGCATACCTTGGTTGCAAGGCCAGGACAAGGGGTGGGCAGAAGGAGTGGCTGCTCTGGGCACTGTGGTATCATGTGAGGTGGGGGGCACCTCAAAGAGATTGGGGAGGGGGAATTTGGAGGGTGTCAGGGGATAAGAATTGTTCTAGGAGAGGAAATGAGGGGTGTGTGCTAGGAATGGTGACTTGGGGGCATCTGGGATGGGGAAGAGGATTTGTGCTCAGTTTCCTTTTCTTATCTGACAGGAGTGTCACCCGGTTTGTTCTTCTGCTGCTGTAGCCCATCTGTTTCAAGGTTCAATGTGTTGTACTTTCAGAGATGATATTCTGCATACCTTGTTTGTAACAAGAGGTTATTTGAGTTACTGTTGCCTTTCTATCATCTCAAACCAGTCTACACATTCTCCTCTGATCTCTGACATCAACAAGGCATTTTCATCCACACAACTGCCGCTCACTGGATATTTTGCCTTTTTGGACCATTCTCTGTAAACCTGAGAGTTGGCTGTGTGTGAAAATCCCAGCAGATCAGCAGTTTTTAAAATACTCAGACCAGCCCATCTGGCACTAACCACCATGCCACGTTCAAAGTCACTTATATCCCCTGTCTTACCCCCTCACATACACTTCTGCCCCCCTTCACATCACCCTCCCACTGTAGTGCCTTCTGCCCCCTTCACATCACCCTCTCACTGTAGTGCCTTCTGCCCCCTTCACATCACCCTCTCACTGTAGTGTTCTCTGCCCCCTTCACATCACTCTCCCACTGTAGTGTCCTCTGCCCCCCTTCACATCACCCTCCCACTGTAGTGTCCTCTGCCCCCCCTTCACATCACTCTCCCACTGTAGTGTCCTCTGCCCCCCCTTCACATCACTCTCCCACTGTAGTGTCCTCTGCCCCCTTCACATCACTCTCCCACTATAGTGTCCTCTGCCCCCCCCTTCACATCACTCTCCCACTGTAGTGTCCTCTGCCCCCCTTCACATCACCCTCCCTCTGTAGTGTCCTCTGCCCCCCCTTCACATCACCCTCCCACTGTAGTGTCCTCTGCCCCCCTTCACATCACCCTCCCACTGTAGTGTCCTCTATCCTCCCTCACATCACTCTCCCACTGTAGTGTCCTATGCCACTTCACATCACCCTCCCACTGTAGTGTTCTCTGCCCCCTTCACATCACTCTCCCACTGTAGTGTCCTCTGCCCCCCTTCACATCACCCTCCCACTGTAGTGTCCTCTGCCCCCTTCACATCACTCTCCCACTGTAGTGTCCTCTGCCCCCCCCTTCACATCACTCTCCCACTGTAGTGTCCTCTGCCCCCCTTCACATCACCCTCCCTCTGTAGTGTCCTCTGCCCCCCCTTCACATCACCCTCCCACTGTAGTGTCCTCTGCCCCCCTTCACATCACCCTCCCACTGTAGTGTCCTCTATCCTCCCTCACATCACTCTCCCACTGTAGTGTCCTCTGCCACTTCACATCACCCTCCCACTGTGGTGTCCTCTGCCCCCCCTTCACATCACCCTCCCACTGTGGTGTCCTCTGCCCCCCTTCACATCACCCTCCCACTGTGGTGTCCTCTGCCCCCCTTCACATCACCCTCCCACTGTAGTGTCCTCTGCCCCCCCCTCACCCCACAGTAGTGTCCTGTACCCCCCCCCCCGTGTCCTCTGCCTTCTTTGCTCAAGTAGTGTCCTGTATCCCCCCCCCCCAAAGCAGTGTCCTCTGCCCCATTTACATCACCCGCCCTTTTGTGTCCTGTAAACCCCTCAAAAAAAGGAAAATTGAATTCAAATACTCACCCTTCCACTGTAGTGTCCTCTGCCCCCCTTCACATCACCCTCCCACTGTAGTGTCCTCTGCCCCCCCTTCACATCATCCTCCCACTCTAGTGTCCTCTGCCCCCCTTCACATCACCCTCCCACTGTAGTGTCCTTTGCATCCCTTCACATCACCCTCCCACTGTAGTGTCCTCTGCCCCCCTTCACATCACCCTCCCACTGTAGTGTCCTCTGTCCTCCCTCACATCACCCTCCCTCTGTAGTGTCCTCTGTCCCCCCTCACATCACCCTCTCACTGTAGTGTCCTCTGCCCCCCTTCACATCACCCTCCCACTGTAGTGTCCTCTGCCCCCCTTCACATCACCCTCCCACTGTAGTGTCCTCTGCCCCCCTTCACATCACCCTCCCACTGTGGTGTCCTCTGCCCCCTTCACATCACCCTCCCACTGTAGTGTCCTCTGTCCCCCCCTCACTCCACAGTAGTGTCCTCTGCCCCCCTTCACATCACTCTCCCACTGTAGTGTCCTACGGCCCCCCCCTTCACATCACCCCCCCATAGTAGTGTCCTCTGTCCCCCCTCACCCCACCCCACAGTAGTGTCCTCTGCCCCCTTCACATCACTCTCCCACTGTAGTGTCCTCTGCCCCCCCCTTCACATCACCCTCCCACTGTAGTGTCCTCTACCCCCCCTTCACATCACCCTCCCACTGTAGTGTCCTCTACCCCCCCCCCTTCACATCACCCTCCCACTGTAGTGTCCTCTGCCCCCCCTTCACATCACCCTCCCACTGTAGTGTCCTCTGCCCCCCCCTCACCCCACAGTAGTGTCTTGTACCCTCCCCCCCGTGCCCAAGTAGTGTCCTGTATCCCCCCCAAAGCAGTGTCCTCTGCCCCATTTACATCACCCGCCCTTTTGTGTCCTGTAAACCCCTCAAATAAAGGAAAATTGAATTCAAATACTTACCCTCCCACTGTAGTGTCCTCTGCCCCCCTTCACATCACCCTCCCACTGTAGTGTCCTCTGCCCCCCTTCACATCACCCTCCCACTGTAGTGTCCTCTGCCCCCCTTCACATCACTCCCCCACTGTAGTGTCCTCTGCCCCCTTCACATCACTCTCCCACCGTAGTATGCTATGCCCCCCCTTCACATCACCCTCCCACTGTAGTGTCCTCTGCCCCCCCTTCACATCACCCTTCCACTGTAGTGTCCTCTGCTCCCCCTTCACATCACCCTCCCACTGTAGTGTCCTCTGCCCCCCCCTCACCCCACAGTAGTGTCTTGTACCCTCCCCCCCCCCCCGTGCCCAAGTAGTGTCCTGTATCCCCCCAAAGCAGTGTCCTCTGCCCCATTTACATCACCCACCCTTTTGTGTCCTGTAAACCCCTCAAATAAAGGAAAATTGAATTCAAATACTTACCCTCCCACTGTAGTGTCCTCTGCCCCCCTTCTCATCACCCTCCCACTGTAGTGTCCTCTGCCCCCCTTCACATCACCCTCCCACTGTAGTGTCCTCTGCCCCCCTTCACATCACTCTCCCACCGTAGTATGCTATGCCCCCACTTCACATCACCCTCCCACTGTAGTGTCCTCTGCCCCCCCTTCACATCACCCTTCCACTGTAGTGTCCTCTGCTCCCCCTTCACATCACCCTCCCACTGTAGTGTCCTCTGCCCCCCCCTCACCCCACAGTAGTGTCCTGTACCCTCCTCCGCCGTGTCCTCTGCCTTCTTTGCTCAAGTAGTGTCCTGTATCCCCCCCCCCCAAAGCAGTGTCCTCTGCCCCATTTACATCACTCGCCCTTTTGTGTCCTGTAAACCCCTCAAAAAAAGGAAAATTGAATTCAAATACTTACCCTCCCACTGTAGTGTCCTTTGCCCCCCTTCACATCACCCTCCCACTGTAGTGTCCTCTGCCCCCCCTTCACATCATCCTCCCACTCTAGTGTCCTCTGCCCCCCTTCACATCACCCTCCCACTGTAGTGTCCTCTGTCCTCCCTCACATCACCCTCCCTCTGTAGTGTCCTCTGTCCCCCCTCACATCACCCTCTCACTGTAGTGTCCTCTGCCCCTCTTCACATCACCCTCCCACTGTAGTGTCCTCTGCCCCCCTTCACATCACCCTCCCACTGTAGTGTCCTCTGCCCCCCTTCACATCACCCTCCCACTGTGGTGTCCTCTGCCCCCTTCACATCACCCTCCCACTGTAGTGTCCTCTGTCCCCCCCCTCACCCCACAGTAGTGTCCTCTGCCCCCCTTCACATCACTCTCCCACTGTAGTGTCCTATGCCCCTCCTTCACATCACCCCCCCACTGTAGTGTCCTCTGCCCCCCCTTCACATCACCCTCCCACTGTAGTGTCCTCTGTCCCCCCCCTCACCCCACAGTAGTGTCCTCTGCCCCCCTTCACATCACTCTCCCACTGTAGTGTCCTATGCCCCTCCTTCACATCACCCCCCCACTGTAGTGTCCTCTGCCCCCCTTCACATCACCCTCCCACTGTAGTGTCCTCTGTCCTCCCTCACATCACCCTCCCTCTGTAGTGTCCTCTGTCCCCCCTCACATCACCCTCTCACTGTAGTGTCCTCTGCCCCTCTTCACATCACCCTCCCACTGTAGTGTCCTCTGCCCCCCTTCACATCACCCTCCCACTGTAGTGTCCTCTGCCCCCCTTCACATCACCCTCCCACTGTGGTGTCCTCTGCCCCCTTCACATCACCCTCCCACTGTAGTGTCCTCTGTCCCCCCCCTCACCCCACAGTAGTGTCCTCTGCCCCCCTTCACATCACTCTCCCACTGTAGTGTCCTCTGCCCCCCCTTCACATCACCCTCCCACTGTAGTGTCCTCTACCCCCCCTTTACATCACCCTCCCACTGTAGTGTCCTCTGCCCCCCTTCACATCACCCTCCCACTGTAGTGTCCTCTGCCCCCCCCTCACCCCACAGTAGTGTCTTGTACCCTCCCCCCCCCCTGTGACCAAGTAGTGTCCTGTATCCCCCCCAAAGCAGTGTCCTCTGCCCAATTTACATCACCCGCCCTTTTGTGTCCTGTAAACCCCTCAAATAAAGGAAAATTGAATTCAAATACTTACTTATTTTCCTTTCCTGACAAGCTCAATGGCAGCACAGCTGGGTATACTGTAGGTCCTCCCCCATGCCTCCGGGACTTAACTCATATAAATATGAGCCCACCTACACCCTCGGCGTTCTGTAACTAGTCCAACCAAGCTGGGTGGGATCTGTGCTGCCATGGACCTCGTCAGGAAAGGAAAATTACGGTGAGTATTTGAATTCAAATATCAAAGAATGAGAGATAAAAAAAAACAACTATGCTCAGTATCCCTCCCTCAGCGCACACAGAGAAAATATTGATAAAACAATAGTCATCAGCTGCTATACTAAAATGAGATGCATCAAATATATGTCAAAGAAAAATTTCTAAAACATTAGCAGCGCTAGTGCAAAAATAGCAAATATTTAAAAATATCAATGAAATTGCTTAAGAGTTCACTTAAACAAAGTATCAAATGGTGATCCACTCAGTGAAAGTCCATTAAGAAGAGGCAGGCGAGTATAAACTAGACGATCGTGGAAGGAAATACTAGCAGCGATCCCAAGTCTCCATCACCACACCACTTGTCCCCCAGCTCCCGCGGTGTTCCCGGGAAGGACAGACGAGGTCTTCCCGGGAACACCGCAGGAGCGGTGAGAGGTTAGAGGGGAACGCACGACTGACATAGTATTGATGTTACATGCCCTTATATTATGCAAACATTGTGAGTCTGTCCTTCCCGGGAACACCGCGGGAGCGGTGAGAGGTTAGAGGGGATTTTTTTAAATTAATAAATAATTTTACTGGATTATGCTATGTGAAATTTTTTTTATCTATTGCTTGCAATAAGCAAAATACAGATGAAAAGTGTCCAGTGAACAGCGATTATCCCTTTGATTGATAAGTGTGTTAATCAGCAGGGTCTGGTAAGTGGATTACCTATAGGGCTGTGGCACAAGTGGTGTGGTGATGGAGACCAGTGACATCTCCAGCTTTCATATTTAGGGGGGGCACATGGGGGGACAGGGACAAAAGTAGGGGGGCAACTATAAAATGCAATTATATATATATATATATATATATATATATATATATATATATATATATATATATATATATATATATATATATATATATATATATATATATATATCCTGGGGCCCTTTACTACGATCCCACAACGGCCCTTTCACATGTTCTGCAGTGAGCTCCCTTCCTACTGTATTGGTCCCCCCCCCAGGGTGGCAGAAAACAAGAGATATAGGTCACCAGCATACCAAGAAAATATAAGGGTCCAAAGCAGTGGGAGAACTATCAGGGTTGCAAAGGTTGTCTTGCCACCGGGCCCTGGTGTTCTGCCACTGTGGGGTTCCCCAGCCTACTCTTGCTGTCCTGCCCCTGCTATTGACAGTGCTGGTCTGGCATCTCTTGGAATTTACAGGCTGGTTCTCCTGTCCTAAGGATGGGAGAAATCAGTCTGCTTTTTCAGTAACTGAGAGTCCTGGTGGATTCCTTCCTGCAACTCGCTCTTCTCCCTGCCAATGATGGTGCAGGGGAAGGAGCAGATCGGGTGGACGTAGTTGTGTGAGCGCTCGCATTATGCAGTGTCAGCGAGCAGAGGAAGGGGGGGAATCACCCGCAGGAGCTGACTGGGGACGCTCTCCCTCTCAGACATTGCCTTTTTGTAAAAAAATAAATACATTTTTTTTAATTGGGGGGGCACATGATGGGGGGGGGGGGGGGTCAGGGCCCCCTCTGGCCCCCCTAGGAACGCCATTGATGGAGACTTGGGATCGCTGCTAATATTTTCTTCCACGATCATCTAGTTTATACTCACCTGCCTTTTCTTAATGGACTTTTACTGAGTGGATCACCATTTGATACTTTCTTTAAGTGGACTCTTAAGCTATTTAATTGATATTTTTAAATGTAGCACTTACCCCTAAAGGAGCTGCTGGTTTTGATTGGGCTTACCGTTACCTCATGTCCGTCACAGGGGTCGCAATGGTGCGGAGGAAAAAAAAAGATTATTAAATGATGTCTGCACCAAACACAGTTTCTTTCGTTGCAATTCTTTTATTCTTTGACATATATATGATGAGTATTTGAATTCAATTTTCCGTTTTTCTGAGGGCTCCATGTCAGCACAGCTGGGAACTAACTAGCCAAAACAGGGGAGGGATAATGCTACACACTCCTCAAATCTGACTTAAAAAACAGAAGCAAGGATGCCTCTGCCAAACTCAATTGTCAATAAGCCATGAATATGAATATTTTGGTGCCCGCGTAGCTGCCTTGCAGAAAGTTTCAGACACTCAGCCTGCTGCCACTCTCAAGGTCGAGACCCTTCTAGTGAAGGGTGCCATGATTCTCCTGGCACGGCAAACCCTTTCAACTTGTAGGCCAAGGAGATGAGCTTTACCAACCAAGAGTCAATAATCTTGCTGGAAGCTGTAAAATCATTATGTGTTCCACCTGGAATGACAAACAGATGCTCTGACTTCCTGATGGCAGAAGTTGCCTTGATTAAACATTTTAAAGCTTGGCCCATATCCAATGGGCTAATTTCTTGAGTACTCTCCAAAAGGAACGTAGGAGGACAACCTCTTGTGTGATATGGACTCTGAAGGTCAGTTCAGGAACAAAATTTGAGCATTGGCACGAGTACCACCCTGTCTGGAAAGTACGCGAGTATGGGTTCTTTAAACCCCAAGAACACCAATACTGACTCTCTTTTGGCTGATGTTATTGCCACTGGTAAAACAGTTTTCAGTGAGAGGTACCACATTATTGAAGGCATCTGATACAATAACGTCCAACAGCAATGAGAGATCCCATTTCGGAAACAATTTGAGGTTTCAGCCAAATTGCATCTTGAAAAACAGTATAATTAGGTGTTGAATGTAGTCATCCACAGGTGACTCCTCTACCTTCTCTGGAAATGCTGGTCTTTTGAGGGGGTTGGCATAATGGCACAACAGTAAGGCCAACATGAGAAGCCACCAACAGGTTATTGCCATGTGTGAACAGACAAAGTGTTACTTTGTGTACCTGTTATGCAGAGTACTCCCTGTGGAGGAGCTCAGGCTATGCATAGAGGCTGCAGGGAGCAAGGCACAACAATAATCAGCAATGCAGCATTCATTTGGATACAAAGCATTTTTCAAATTTAGCTCACCCATCCTCCGTCATCCGACCGTAAACACCGGCACAGCACGGGTGCGCGTGCATAGGGGAGACTCTGCCAACACCGCTACCCACTTTACATGGACTCAGCAGACCCCAGAGAAAGCTGTTAGCCCTGATAAAAGCCGCCCCAAGGACCAGCAGCGGGGCTCCCTGGATTATGGGTCATTTAGCCGAGACACCAGGGACTGCGTCCAGCCTAATCCACATGCATGGACGGACGGCCAGCCATTTAGACCAGCCAGTTAGAGAAGCACACCTAGGTCTTGCGCATAGGAGGAAAAAAGAACGCCAAGGCTGTAGGTGGGCTCAAATTTATATGAGTTAAGTCCTGGAGGCATGGGGAGGGCAGAGCCTATACCCAGCTGTGCTGACATGGAGCCGTCAGGAAAATGTGTTCTGCACCCTTCACATCACCCCCCACTGAAGTTCATCTGCCCACCATAACAGTGCCCTCTGCCCCCCTTACCCCACAGTAGTGTCCCCCCCCCACCCACACATCTCTGAAAATAGTGTCATCTGCCTCCCTTCACATCACAATCCCCACTGTGGTGTCCGCTGTCCCCCTGAAAACAGTGTCCTCTGCCTCCCCATCCCCAAAGCAGTGTCCTCTGTCCATTTCCCATCACAATCCCCCCCACTGTAGTGTCCTCTGTCCCCTCCACATACACACAACAAAATGCACCTTCCTACCTACCAGCATGTGAACAGCAGATGTGGAGATCAGGAGACAGCATAGTGCTGGGTGGAAGGCAGGAGCTGCCGGAGTAAACATTTCATAATAACAAGCTGGTGAGTGGTTGCTAGGAATGCCTAGCAACCAATCGCTGAGACAGCTACCGCCCCCGCCCTCCATCCAGTACAATGTTGCCTCCTGCTCTCTGCTCTGCAGTGAACAAGAGTGGAGGAGGCCGGAGAGAGGCAGAGAGCCATGGTCACCAGATCCACCTGTCGGCTTCCTGCGGTCAACCGGTCAAACAAGATCGACAACTTGCCCAATCCCCGCTATAGAGGGATGTGCTTCGTTCATATTTCATGTCTAAGGTTTACAACCACTTTAATTGAGACTGTTGTATAAAGGCAATGTGGGATTGCTGGCTGGTAGAGCAGGTACTACAGAAGTCTTCCTCACCTTCTGTTCATTAACTCTGCAGCCAAAATTACCTCACTCAGCAAACCTCCGTTTGCTGAGTGAGGTCATTTTGGCTGCATTCACCCTCATTGTCCATGACTCTGCAATCATTGTCTTTCAGCACAATTCAGCTGATCCTTAACAACCTCGGACACAACACACCTCTAAATATTTATCCCGGGTTCTGTGTTGTCTCCATCCACACAAAAGCCACACGACTGAACTTTCAGCACTGATCAGGAAGAAAAACAGAGGATGACAACCACAGGGCCTGTCTCCACTGATAATGAATCAGTGTCTAACGTTACCAGGAAGACCGCAATAATGCCACTGCAAACCAAGAAACAAACAAAAAAAAAATCTATATATACAGTGCCTTGAAAAAGTATTCATACCCCTTGAAATTTTCCACCTGTTTGATTGCCAGTTTTGAGCAATCAGTTTCCTTGCTTGGAATAAGCACCTTAATACAGTCATTTTAACACATGTAGGCTCTCTAATTTCCTCCATAATTGCCAACACACATAGACTGCCCTCTAGCGCCAACTTAGTCCCAAAGGTTCTGTTCATGACATCTAATATCTCTGTCCAATACCTAAATAGTTTTGGGCATCTCCATACCATGTGTACAAGATCTCCTGTCTCTTGACACCTTGGACATTTGGCGTCTGCCCGGCAACCGAAACTTAAATAACTTCTTGGGAGTATAGTAGGCTCTGTGTATCAAAAGCTGATGTGTCATTTTCTGTGAGGGGGAGACCAACACTAAGGGACCCTATTCTAGTATCTTCCTCCACTGCTCCATTGTTATTGTTACCCCCAGGTCCTCTTCTCATCTACTTTTGTTTTTGACCAACCTTACCCCATTGATAATTTTGCTACTTATCTGCGCATATAACTCTGAAATTAAACCCTTAGCTGCTCCAGACTGAGCCAACAACTTATGAAGTAGGGGGGCTCTGTTCCATTCCACTACTTGTGTTTTGAACACAACATTAAGAGCATGCCTAATTTGAAGATATCTGTAGAATGAGTGATTTGGTATACAATACTCTCTTCTTAATTCTGCAAATGACTTCATTGTACTCCCCTACATATAGTTGAACCAGTCATCCTATGACACTGCTCCATCTTTGGTGTCGGTAGGAGGAATAGTGCCCCATCATTGTCATGGCAGGAATTGTGCCCCATTGTTGGTGTCATTGGGAGGAACTGGGCCCCATTGTTGGTGTGACTGGGAGGAACTGTGCCCCATTGTTGGTGTCATTGGGAGGAATTGTGCCCCTTCGTGAGTATCATTGGGCCCCATTGTTGGTGTCATTGGGAGGAATTGTGTCTCATCTTTGGTGTCATTTGGAAGAATTGTGCCTCTTTATTGGTGTCAGTGGGGGGGGAATTATGTCCTGTTGTTGGTATCAGTGGATGAAAATAGTGCCCCAAGGCCAAGGTCCGTAAAAAAGCAAGCAAAGGGCCGCATTTGGCCCCCAGGCCGCAGTTTGGAGACCACTGTGACAGGCCAACACAACGTGCCACATAGTTGTGAAGTGGAAGGAAAATTATAAATGGGTTTCCAAACTTTTTACAATGAATATGTGAACCACCTTTCACTGCAATTACAGCTGCAAGTCTTTTTGGGGATGTCTCTACCAGCTTTTCACATCTAGAGAGGGACATTTTTGATCATTTTTCTTTGCAAAATACCTCAAGCTCTGTCAGATTGGATGGAGAGCATCTGTGAAAAACAATTTTCAAGTCTTGCCACAGATTCCCAATTGGATTTAGGCCTCGACCATTCTAACACATAATTATGGTTTGAATGTAAACCATTCCATTGTAGCTCTGGCTGTATGTTTAGGGTCGTTGTCCTGCTGGAAGGTGAACCTCCACCCCAGTCTCAAGTGTTTTGCAGACTCTTATGCCTCGTACACATGACCGGTTTTCCCATCGGAATAAACTCTGAAGTGTTTTTCCGATGGAATTTCTCTCAAGCTGTCTTGCATACACACGGTCACACAAAATTCCAACCGTCCAGAATGCGGTGACGTACAACATGTACAACGGGACTAGAAAACAGAAGTTCAATAGCCAATAGCTTCCGTCTCGCACTTGCTTCAGAGGATGCGTCGTTTTTGGTCCGCCGGAACAGCATACAGACAATCGGTTTTCCAGATAGGGATTGGTTCCGTCGGAAAAATTTAGAACATGTTCTCTTTCTATGAAACAAGGGAAGCAGTCAAAACTACGATTTGGAATAATTTCAATCAAAAGGTATTCTTTCAAAACTTCAGCAGCGCTAAAGATTTTAAATAGAAGCTCAGAAGTCTGTATATTCAGCTAAAGACTGGAGAAGCCATAATGTTTTGCAAATAAAAGTTCATAAGTGATTCATCTGTTGTTTAAAACCTTCGACAGTCGATACATCTAGTGCTTGAGATGCCTCTAGGAATTGCACTCACCAGAAAGAAGATCAATCAAAAGCCTTGTGGTGTATGCAAAGTGGCTGCGATCGCTGCCAAACAAAAATCAATCCAATCCACAGTGACCAATCAGCAGATATGGAGGCCAGAACTCATGTCCTCTGATTCACCCAGATCCAGTCAGCTGAAAGCTATCCTTAATACTTGGGCAAATTAAGGAGAGAGGAAGCCTCATAGTGCAAAACTGTAAAGCTTTTAATATCCAAAAAACACCACTCCCTTAATACATTGAACTTACAAACAAATAAAAAAATAAGGCATCCAGTAAATGGACGCCTATTGATAAAGACAGATTCACGAAACGCGTCTAGGTGTACCACACAGCTTGCCTACAGGTCATTCGTTTTGGGCTCTCCCCGGGAACCACCGCGGACGATTACAGCTCTCCGACAGGTGGTGAGATTCTCACAACGGAATGTACCACGCTACCATTTACTGGATGCCTTAATTTTTTATTTGTTTGTAAGTTCAATGTATTAAGGGAGGGGTGGTTTTTGGATATTAAAAGCTTTACAATTTTACACACAGTTTTATACAGACAGGATTAACGCTATGTACAGAGTGGAGGGTTCAGGAGTGTGTTATATACAGAGTTCAGGATTATGCTACTTACAGAGGGCCGAGCTCAGGATTATGCTACTTACAGAGTGCAGAGTTCAGGATAAACACTACGTACAGAGTGCAGAGTTCAGGATAAACACTACGTACAGAGTGCAGAGTTCAGGATAAACACTACGTACAGAGTGCAGAGTTCAGGATAAACACTACGTACAGAGTTTAGGAGTGCGTTACGTACAGAGTTCAGGATAAACACTACGTACAGAGTTCAGGATAAACACTACGTACAGAGTGCAGAGTTCAGGATAAACACTACGTACAGAGTTTAGGAGTGCGTTACGTACAGAGTTCAGGAGTGTGTTATGTAGAGTGCAGAGTTCAGGATTACTGTATGCTACTTAGAGTGCAGGGTTCAGGAGTGCGCTATGTACAGAATGCAGGGTTTAGCCGTGCACTGCGCACAGAGTGCAGAGTTCAGGGATGCGTTACGTACACAGTGCAGACTTTAGGGGTGTCCTATGTACAGAGTGCCGGGTTTAGGGGTGTACTACATACACAGTGAAGAGTGTGGAACCCCCCATACTTCCTTGCATCTCTCTCTCTCCTACCTGGTCCGGCTCTAGAACCTCCCTGTGTAGGTGGCTCTGCCTTGCAGGGAGATCATACAGTCCTTCAGATTCTGGAGATCCATCCCTGCCGTGAGCATGTGCAGAGATCCGGGAGCCGCTAAAAGCAAAGCTGTCCCTGGCAGGGAGCGAGACCCTAGGGTGAGACCCAGAGGTGGAGGAATGGAGTTCCAGCTGCAAAACTGTGTGCGAGGGCCACATGACAAGGCATGGTGAGCCGAATTTGACCCATGGGCCTTGTGTTCGACTTATGTGTTGTTGGTAGCTTTAGCCTGCCCACAGACAATTGTAGGGGGCATAATACTGTCAAGAACTGTGAGCCAGCTGTGACAATCACAGTCCATCATTTTCAATGCAATGCAATTGCATCCTAAATGCAAACTGAGTGACTGAAGCAGAGATTGTAAGAGATTGGCCATCACATTGGCTCATCCTCCAGCCAAGACCTACAAATCCAAAGAATCAATGAACTTTTAACTTTATTAGCCACAATGCCAAAGGAAGCCGCCACTCATAAGCCTGCAGTACACCCATCTCTGTGGCTGCAGGCGTCAGCTTAACATAACCCCCCCCCTATTAGGAAGACAGAAACTGCCCACTCTCTATTGACATCAACCAATCATCTTCGTGACAAAAGGCTTTTCTTGGTGACACATGGGAGAGGCATGGTCTGGATAGACTTCCTGTGATCCTGTTCTGGAACAATAAAGTTTGGAGTGCGGTCAGTTTCTTTGTTTGGACCTTCCACCATTGACCACAATATTTCCCGGGAGAATCATAGTGGCCGCCGTTGCCTTAATCTCATTATGCAAATGCTGGTTGGTCGAATCTCATGCGGCTGCTTTGTAATAGGCACTCCCCAGTACCCAATACAAACGTTCATTTTACTGAACAAATATTTGTTTCAAAAAAATCTTTTAACAGCATAAAATGCAGCCAACGCGTTTCAGGGGAAAGACCTCCCCCCGTCCAGCAATCGGCAGTTTACAGTGCGGTTAAGAAACCCCAGTTTTGGATACCTCCCTGACAGGCCCATTTTGTTCCCTTATAGAGTCCTTGTTTTGTTTTTTCTCCTTTTTGTTCTCTCTACCTTTAAGCATGTTTTTTGGTATTCAACTTTTAATGTATATTTGCTATTTTGTCTTAATATTTTCTATGGCAGCTCATATTAAGAGCCATAAGGTTGTCACTAAATATACTTAAAGTGATTATTATTTTTTTTTAAACAAACCTTTACAAACATGTCATACCTACCTGCTCTGTGCAAGGGTTTTGCACAGAGTGGCCCCGATTCCCCTCTTCTGGGGTGTCCCGGCGGCGCTCCTCCGCTTCATTGGGTGCCCCCACAGAGAGCCACTTTCCATGGGGACACCCGTGCGGGCATGCTCCCGACTCCCGCTGCTGCGTCTATTGACACAGGCAGCAGGACTCGGCCCCGCCCCCCTCATCACTGGATTTGATTGACAGCCATTGGCTCCCGCTGCTATCAATCTATCCAATGAGGACAGAGACAGTGGCTGGAGTCGCTGGGTTTGTGCACATCGCTGGACCGATCACGTTCAGGTAAGTGGGGGGCAGTCGCAGCACAGAAGATTTTTCACCTTAATGCATGAACGTGAAAAACCTGGACATTTTAGAACCCCTTTAATGTATCTATGCGCTCTATTGTACATTAGGTCTGATCTTTTCTTCATAATAAAATTTTTTTTTTTTTTTTCCCACAATTTTTTCTTTTACATAGTGTCACCAGTGCAGTACAGTGTCAGGTGTGGGGGGGGAAAAAAAAAAAAAAAAAAAGTTCTTAAATTTTTGTTTTTTTTTAACCGCTTGCCGACCAGCCGCCGTCATTATACTGCGGCAGGTCGGCACGATCCCACGAACCGTCGTAGCTATACGTCAGCTCGCGGGATGGGGATAGCAGGCGTGCATACATGCCCGCTGCACAGCGGGGGTGACGATGCTCGTGGCCGCCGGTTGCGATAACCGCCGGCAACGAGCGATCGCGAGCACCAGAGACAGAACATGGAAGTGTGTGCGTAAACACACAAATCCCTGTTCTGCTCTGAGAGGAGCGACAGATCGTGTGTTCCTATTAGCTAGGAACCACGATCTGTCACTTCCTCTAGTCAGTCCCCTCCCCCTACAGTTAGAATCACCTCCCAGGGAACACATTTAACCTCTTGATCGCCCCCTAGTGTTAACGCCTTCACTGCCAGTGATATTTTTACAGTAATCAATGCATTTTTAAAGCACTGATCGCTGTATTAATGCCAATGGTCCCAAAAATATGTCAAAATTGTCCGATGTGTCCGCCATAATGTCGTAGTCATGATAAAAATTGCAACCATTACTAGTAAAAAAAATTATATATATATAATTTTATTAAAAATGCTATAAATCTATCCCCTATAACTTTTGTGCAAATCAATATACGTTTAATGCGTTTTTTTTTACCAAAAAATATGTAGAATACATATCGACCTAAACTGAGAAAAGATTTGCTTTTAAAAAAAAAAAAAAAAAAAAAAAAAGGGGATATTTATTACAGCAGAAAGTACAAAATATTTTTTTTTTTTCAAAATTGTCGCTCTTTTTAGTGCAAAAAATAAAAACTGCAGATGCGATCAAATACCACCAAAAGAAAGCTCTATTTGTGGGGAAATAAAAAGTACGTCAATTTTGTTTGGGTACAACGTCGCACGACCGCGCAATTGTCAGTTAAAGTGACGCAGTGCTGAATTGCAAAAAATGGCCTGGTCATTCCACAGCCAATTCTTCCGGGGCTGAAGTGGTTAAACTTCTTGTTTTTACATACTGTCATCGGCGTATAAATAATTAAATACCGTATATACTCGAGTATAAGTCGAATTTTTCAGCACATTTTTTTGTGCTGAAAGTGCCCCCCTCGACTTATACTCGAGTCAAGCACTTTTCTGCAGCAAAAAATGTCATTTTACGAACCGACTTTGGGGCCCCGTATCTCAGGGCCACTTGGTGCTAGAAACCCCAAATTTAGTGTGCAAACCCAGTGGACCTGGTACCACAACATATCCAAAGCTGAAGCTCCTAGCACTAAGTGGCCCCGAGATACGTGGCCCCAAAATCGGTTCGGAAAATGTCATTCTCTGCTGCAGAAAAGTGCTTGACATTTTCTGAACCGACTTTTGGGCCCCATATCTCAGGGCCACTTGGTGCTAGGAACCCCAAATTTAGTGTGCAAACCCAGTGGAACTGATACCATAACATATCCAAAGATGGGGTTCCTAGCACCAAGTGGCCCCGAGATACGGGGCCCCAAAACTGGTTCGGAAAATGTCATTCTCTGCTGCAAAAAAGTGCTTGACATTTTCTAAACCGATTTTTGGGGCCCTGTATCTCGGGGCCACTTGGTGCTAGAAACCCCAGCTTTGGAAATTTTATGGTGCTCCACTGGGTTTGCACACCAAATTTGGGGTTCTTAGCACTAAGTGGCCCCGAGATACGGGGCCCCAAATTCGGTCAACTGTGTCTATCTGCAGCAATGTCATTTCGGGACCCTTTGTGTTCAGAGACCCCAAATTTTGGCTGCAGCTAGGGGGCATCTAGGAACCCTTAACTACCGAGTTTGAAGTTCAGGGGACCTATGGCTGCAAATGGGCACAGTGATGCATGCAAATGGGCACAGTGAGGCTGCAAATGGGCATTGTTGACCCTCTTTTCCACTTACAGTAGCTGTGCATTTCTCACCCTCGTCTTATACTCGGGTCAATACGTTTTTCCCATTTTTTTTGTGGTAAATTAGGGCCTCGACTTATACTCGGAACGACTTATACTCGAGTATATACGGTAAGTGTTGTGCTACCACTTAAAACACAAATATTACTATCAATGAAAAAAAAAAACAGTGATGTAATAAATCCTATAGCTATCCAGTAAGTAGTGCGTCCTTATTGTGCTTCTATAAAAAGACATTTCATAGAGTGCTAGTGGGTGAAATTAGCGTGACGTGACAGCCATATGACAATCTTCAAGTGCTTCTTCAACCACTTCACCAAACACCTCTGTGCTCTGAATGCCCTTCACCTCAATGATGTGGTATACATTTTATTTATTTTTTTTTTTTTACACTATTATTGCTTATAACAGTGATGATCACCGTTATAAGCAATAGTTTTGTCATGAATGGCTTT
This sequence comes from Lithobates clamitans, assembly GCA_037952925.1. Classification (NCBI taxonomy): domain Eukaryota; kingdom Metazoa; phylum Chordata; class Amphibia; order Anura; family Ranidae; genus Lithobates; species Lithobates clamitans. The sequence goes on along the minus strand of JBBGZY010000474.1, from coordinate 3,406,398 downwards.
TGCTTATAAAACAGTGATGATCACTGTTATAAGCAATAGTTTAAGGCTACTTTCGCACTGTAGCCGTGCAGAGATGGCAGTAAAGCGCCGCCCATTTTAGCGGCGCTTTACCATCATTTTAGCGTCACTTTTAACCTCCCGCTAGCGGTCGAAGGGTTAAAATCGCGATTTGGAAGCACTGCCCGTGCATTCCAATGGGCAGGGGCAGTTTAGGAGCACTGTATACACCGCCCCAAAGATGCTGCTTGCAGGACTTTTTGTAACGTCCCGCAAGCGCACCGCTCCAGTGTAAAATGTCCTCGGGTTTGCACACTGGGGAGGCATGGGAGGTGGTTTTCAGTGTGAAAGGGGTCTTATTGTCATGAATGGCTTCCGTCCATGACAGCTTGCTTACTATTGTGTTCTGTGACTGGCTACAGCTAAAATCATAAGGTACAGGGTGGCAGGTACCATGTGATAGCTGTTGGCCGATGACAGCATCACAACAGTAAGCAAGCGGTCACGATTGGCTTTGTTTACATTGTAAATCATGTGAGCGTTATGAATGGTCATAGCAGTCACATGATACACCGAGTCCACCGGACAGCGGTCAAGGGATTGTGCCGCACCTCGCCCCGGTGTGCATGTGCCATTACATCACAGTGCCTGCAGCTGCCATCTGCTCGCAATAAATGTACAAGTGGTTAAGCTCCAGTCCAGTGACTATGCCTATGCCAGTGATGGCGAACCTTGGCACCCCAGATGTTTTGGAACTACATTTCCCATTATGCTCAACTACACTGCAGATTGCATGAGCATCATGGGAAATGTAGTTCCAAAACATCTGGGGTGCCAAGGTTCACTATCACTGGCCTAGGCTGAGAAGATGTCATCAGTCTGCTGCAGGCAGGAGGAAGCAGTTTCCACACTCTTCTCTTCCACGGTGATCAGACTGCCACATTGTAGCAAGTCAGAAGGTAAGGGGCTGATCTGTGAACACAGCCAATAACTGTACAGGCACCAGGATTTATACAATGGTGTCATCTCATTCGAGAAGCAGATGGTGGCCCTGGATGATGCCTGAACAAACATGGCCCTCTCCTACTGGAGAGATAAGCAGATGAAGGCATTGTAAGAGGTAATACATACCTGGAGGTGTTACACTGGCACATAACGTAAAATAAAATATCTGAGGATTGGTCAGCTTTTAATGAGACAGGTAAATGCCTGAATCAGTCCTGGCTACTCCTTGGCTATAATTAGCTCCACCCAATAAGCTCCGCCCATTTACACCGCAACAAAAAAAAAAAAAAAGAAGAATTGGGGCCACAACCGGGAAGAGATAAATAATAATTATTATTTCAAAAACAGCTGAGAATAGATAGTGCAAGTATATTAGAAAACATCTTCAAATAATTCACTTTCCAACTTAAGCCAGAAAAACCATCCGGGTGGACGTCTCCTCGAAGAGCCATTTATAATAAAACGAACAAAAAAAAAAACCAAAAAAAAAAAAAAAAAAAACCTTTTTTTTAAATTCTAAGTTTTACGGCACGATATAAACCGAGGACAATGATGGTATGTAGCAGAACGTCTGTGGATCACAGTGATTGGCCAATTAGATTCTGGAAGGTTTTATAGATTTTGCTGTTTAGAGGAAGGATCTCATTCCGCTGCTACAATCATTTCTGAACTCCTGCAGACAAGGACGTCCCGAATTGTGCGGTTACAAAAAAGGTTTTGGTTACTACAGTTAAACAGAAAAACAAGGCTTTTGGCAAGCAACATGTTTTATTTAGATTTGGCGATGGCCAGGCCGACCAGGCCGGCGAGTCCTGCCACTCCGATCGCCAATCCGCCGACGATGGCCATGCCGACGAGACCCTCTGGAAGAAGATGAAGAGAAATGTGAGTGAGTACATTGAACAAATCAAATTCCGTTCGGGAAATACATTTCAGATGCATCGGCATACAAGGAAGCAGTGGTCTCTCTGCAGAAGTCCTACATGCTCCCCAGTTGGATCAGAACGCAGTAAGCTCTGTAATCTGCAAAACTCATGCTCCCTGCTGCCCGCCAAGAGGTGCGTCAGACCTCAGCAGAGAGACCACTGCTTACACACAGTAAGAATTCTTCTCCCGTGCTGGAAGGGACACAGGCTTTGGCTGCTTTTTAAAAGGAAAACTGCATTTTTTTGTTTTGATACACCTGGATTATATTTAGGCAATTTTAACTGAAGCTTCAGTATAGCTTTAACTACTTCCAGTCCAGGTCTTTTCTGGCACTTTGTTTACATGTAGCAATCAGTATTTGCTAGAAAATTATGTAGAACCCCCCAACACACACATATATTAAAAGCAGAGGTCCTAGAGAATAAATTGCTGCTTTTTTCTTTTTAAACTCAATTTATTGGGGGAAAAAAATACACTTTTTTGAAGCATGACACTTGAAATGTTAAAATATAATTTTTTTAAACAGCAAACTTATCCCCTGAGGAAGACCGTGACCATGAAGGTCGAAACGCATTGGGAAGGTTATAGTAGTCAGCGGATCTCACCACCTTTGCCTGCTACGCAGACTCATCCCCTTTATTCCTAAAGAGGACAAAGCAGCAGTAGTTGGAACCATCATTAACTCCCGACTGGACTACGCAAACTCCCTCTACGCTGGACTACCTAAATACCAGATTGCACGCCTACAACTCATCCAAAACACGGCAGCAAAACAGGAAAAAAAAACTGGGAACCCATCTCCCATCCCAGAGGACCCTACATTGGCTAACCATAAAGGATCGGATCACAATCAAGAACCTCTGCCTCACCCACAAATGCCTACATGGAAACGCGCCTCAATACCTGAGCGAGAACATAAAAAACGCTAGGTACCTAATCGCAGTCTTCAATCAACCCACCAAAACCTCCTCCACGTTCCCAAATCCCGCTACAAATCAAAAGGGAGAACGAACATTCGCAGTCCAAGACCTACCTCTTCTAACAAGCTGGACCCACAGGATGGACCAAGCGCCTTGAGGCGATTCAGTTCACATTTGCAGCTCTATACAAGTCATTCATTCATGACAGATTTTCTAATATGTGATGCTGTATATAATCTTGTGTTTGCATTTTCTGTATTTGGAATGGTACTATATCTCCTAGCAGAGCTTATAGTTTAACTGCTATGTGCTCATGCCATTCCAACTTTTTAAAAAAGAATTTTCTTTTAACCTACTAATTCCTCTATATTTTTAACTTTGCTGAGACCCCCCCCCACCTCCTGGGGGAATCGTTCCCATTTTTTGTATACACTTTTTTGAATTTCAACCTTCTGACTTGCTACAAAGTTACAATGCTGCAGCCCTATCACTGGGGAAGAGAAGAGTAAGGATCTGCTTCCTCCTGCCTGCAGCAGACTGATGACATCATTTCAGCCAAGGCATAGTCACTGGACTGGAGCTTAACCACATTTACTGTGAGCAGATGGCAGCTGCAGGCACTGCGATGTAATGGTACCTTGCAGCACGCATTCACACCGGGGTGAGGAGCGGCACAATCCCTTGACCACTGTGTCCGGTGGACTCGGTGTATCATGGTGCTCTGCACCCAGCCGCTGTATCATGTGATTGCTATGACCAATCATAGCAAAAAAAAAAAAAAAAAAAAAAGCACCCCTGTCCCCGCATGCAAACGTACTCCACGCCCGCATATGTAAACGATATTAAAACCACACATGTGAGATATCGCCGCAAACGTTAAAAGTGAGAGCAATAATTCTAGTGCAAGACCTCCTCTATAACTGTAAACCTGTAAAAATTTCTAAGGCGTCCCTCTATGGAGATTTACAAGTACCGAAGTTTGGTGCCATCCCACGGGCGTGCGCAAATTTAAAGCATGACATTTTAGGTATCTATTTACTCTGCACAACATCATCTTTCACATTACACAAAAAAATTGTGCTAGCTTAATTTAAAAAAATAAAAACAAAAAAAAAAAATAAATAAATATCACATTTGAAAAATTGCTGTGCAAATACCGTCAAACAAAAAAATTGCAATGACCGTCATTTTATTCACTAGGGTCTCTGCTAAAAAAAAACAAAAACACCATAATGTTTGGGGGTTCTGAGTAAATTTTTTAGCAAACAAAAGAAAATATTTTTACATGTAGGAGAGGATTGCCAGAATTGGCTTGGGTTGCAAGTAGTTAAAAGGTGGACCTTGCTTTTAAAATGCCAAAACTTTTTTTTTTTTTTTTTGGTGTTTTGGATAAAGTGAAGGGTTGGAAGTAATTTTTTTTCATATAAATCTCATTTCTTGATTTTGATTACTGTATTTCACATTCAGGAATGCAGATGCTCCCTCTAGTGGTCACCTACATAATAACAATATATGATTTGTATTCTTACTTCGGGTTTCCTTTAAGCAAGCCCACGGGTTGAAGGAAAGAAAAATTACTCGATTCCCCCCCATCAACTCGGTCACTGTGCTATTGTATTCTGACAGAGGGAGGTTTCCCAGCTTCGCAACCTCAACTCTTCTTTTCTTCATTCTGCTTACTGATGGCCTTTACGACAAAACTGCCCAGACCTAACCACTTCCCATCTACAAACAACACGCCGTCATCCTCCCTAGACGTACTTGCTCCTCTTTCTACACGCAGAACCAGGCCCCATCTGCCACAAACAGATGACACCAGAAGTCTCAAGAGACACAGCCGTGCTCTTAAGGGAGCATGGCGTACATCTAAATCCCTGCAAGACTTTACCCTCTACAAATCTGCCCTTCTCAAATACAACTCCTGCCTCCACACTGCTACACAAACCTACTACAACACTTACATCAAAACCCTCTCATTCAAACCTCGTCAACTCTTTTCTACCCTGAATTCTTTACTTCACCCCCCACCCACCAACAGATTGCCAACCATTTCAAAAAGAAAAATCGACAATTCGCAAAGGAGATATCCAGCATTCAACTTCCTCCCCTACCCAATACATCAGGTCCAACACCACACTCAATACTCTCCTCCTTTTGCCCAGTTACCACAGATGAAGTTGATAAACTCCTCTCCATGGCCCACCTCACTACATGTCCCCTGGACCCTGTCCCCTCACAATTACTGCGACCACCTTCCCACTCTATCCTAAACTCCCTCACCCACATCTTCAACCTCTCCCTCTCCTCCGGCACCTTTCCTTCCCCAATCAAACATGCACTGGTTACTCCCATACTCAAAAAACCCTCACTAGACCCCACCTGTTTGAATAACTTAAGACCCATCTCCCTGCTCCCCCTCCAAGCTCATCGAACGCCTTGTCCATGACCAAATGAGTCGCTACCTCACGGACAACAACCTTCTCGACCCCCTACAGTCTGGCTTCCCTCCACAACATTCCCCTCAAACTGCCCTACTAAAAAACTCATCAATGACCTACTAACTGCTGAAACCAATGGCCATTACTCCATACTCATACTCTTAGACCTCTTTGCTGCCTTCGACACAGTTGACCACCTGCTCCTCCTCAGCAAATTACACTCCCTTGGCCTCCGTGATTCTGCTTTATCCTGGTTCTCCTCCTACCTATCTCAGCGCACTTTCAGTGTCACTTACAACTCCATCTCCTCTGCTCCCCTTCCTCTTTCTGTTGGGGTACCCCAAGGCTCCGTCCTTGGCCCTCTCCTTTTCTCACTCTATACCTCTTTCCTGGGCCAGTTGATAACCTCCCATGGCTTCCAATACCACCTCTATGCCGATGACACCCAGATCTCTCCACTTCTCAACTCACCCCCACTATCTCCTCACGGATCTCAAACATACTGAATGACATATCGGTATGGATGTCACACCACTTCCTCAAAAACTTAATCTTTCTAAAACTGAGCTTGTTATATTTCCTCCTTCACGGTCCCCTCCCCCCCATGACTTTTCCATTAGGATCAACAACACAACCATTGGTCCCTCCACACATGCCAGGGTCCTGGGTGTAATCCTTGACTCTGACCTCTCCTTCAGCCCCCATATCCAATCACTGGCTAAATCCTGCCGCCTTAACCTCCGCAACATCTCCAAAATTCGACCCTTCCTGACTAATGACACCACAAAGCAACTTATTCACTCCTTGATTATTTCCCGCCTCGACTACTGCAACTCTCTCCTTAATGGCCTACCCAGTCTATTATGAATGCTGCTGCTAGGCTAATACACCTCACTAATCGATCCGTGACTACTGCTCCTCTCTGCCAATCCCTTCACTGGCTTCCCCTACCCCACCGTATAAAATTCAAAATGCTAACCACAACATACAAGGCCATTCACAACATCGCCCCCATCTACATCACCAACCTCATCTGCAGATATCGCCCAAATCGTCCAATCCGCTCCTCCCAGGACCTCCTGCTCTCTAGCTCCCTTGTTACCTCCTCTCATGCTCGCCTTCAGGACTTCTCCAGAGCCTCTCCCATCCTCTGGAATTCCCTGCCCCAGTATGTCCGATCAGCCCCTAATCTGTCCACCTTTAGGAGATCCCTGAAAACTCACTTACTCAGGGAAGCCTATCCCACACCCACATAACTGTCCCTGAGCCACCCCCATCAAATCATTACCCGCATCGATTACCTTTTGTACCACCACCCCCTCCCTTTAGAATGGAAGCTCTATGAGCAGGGCCCTCCTGTCCCTTCTGTATTGAACTGTACTGTAATTGTGTTGTCCCCCCTCTACATTGTAAAGCGCTGCGTAAACTGTTGGCACTATATAAATCCTGTATAATAATAATAATCACTGCCGGTTTCTAGAGCTGCTGGCGGGGATCACGCAGAAAAAAAAACAACAGGCTGGTTGTACTGAAGTCGATCAGTGGATCGACTTCAGTAACAACCAGCCTGCCCCACAGTCGGATTAAAATTCAGCCAGTTCCTGCTGAATCAACCGAATTTCAATCTATTGCCGGTCTTGCACTTTCATCACCCTCTAAAAACGATCCTTGGTGAATCGTTTTTCAGAGAGCGTTTGAGATATGGCTGGGAGGCAATGTCACCTTCACACTGGACGTTTACCCCTGTAAAGCCCGTACCGCAACCACATGCATGGCACGCAACTGCAGCGAGGCCCAACACAGGGTGAGGGGTTTTGTAGTTCACAAACAAAGGATTTCCCAGCTCTCTTACCAGCCAGCCTGCAAAACAACCAAATTGTCATGTCTAACAGTTTACGTTAAAAACAGAGGGATTTGTTTGCACACATTTGCAAATACATGCATAAGCCACAGTGCCCACGCCCAGAGATCTCTGTAGATACTGTGGTCCCAACTCTAAAATTTACAGAGCCTCCATAGTAGGAGCACATACACTATATTACCAAAAGTATTGGGACACCCGCATTTACATGAACTTTAATGTCATCCCAGCCTTAGTCCATGGGTTCAATACTAAAGTGGAAGTAAACGTTTTCAGCCAACAAAGCTGCCATCTTGGCCTCTGTTTAATTGTCAACTGCCTTGATGCTGTGATCAGTTAGGACACCAGCCATTGGATGGTTTGACAGTTTGGTTGAGAGCACAACCAATGGGAGTGTTACATTTTCAGCACATGCCGGAAAGGTAACGGTTTTATGGATGGGTTTACTTGCGCTTTAAGAATGGTACCTGAAAAGTCCAAGGGGGTTATCTGATCTGCATTTCATGCATATTCTTTTAAGGTTCAATATTGAGTTGGCCCACCCTTTGCAGCTATAACAGCTTCAACTCTTCTGGGAAGGCTGTCCACAAGGTTTAGGAGTGTGTCTATGGGAATGTTTGACCATTCTTCAAGAAGCACATTTGTGAGGTCAGGCACTGATGTTGGATGAGAAGGCCTGGCTCACAGTCTCCCCTCTAATTCATCCCAAAAGGTGTTCTATCGGGTTGAGGTGAAGACTCTGTGTAGGCCAGTCAAGTTCCTCCACCCCAAACCCGCTCATGCAGTCATGTTGGAACAGGAAGTGGCCATCTGCAAACTGTTCCCACAAAGTTGTCCAATATGTCTTGATATGCTGACGCCTTAAGAGTTCCTTTCACTGGAACTAAGGGGGCCAAACCCAACCCCTGAAAAACAACCCCACACCACCAAATGATTGGGACCAGTGCACAAAGCAAGGTCCATAAAGACATGGATGAGTGAGTTTGGACTTGACTGTCCTGCACCTCAACCCGATAGAACACCTTTGGGATGAATTAGAGTGGAGACTGCGAGCCAGGCCTTCTCGTCCACATCAGTGCCTGACCTCACAAATGTACTTCTGGAAGAATGGTCAAACATTCCCATAGACACACTCCTAAACCTTGTAGACGGCCTTCCCAGAAGAGTTGAAGCTGTTACAGCTGCAAAGGGTGGGCCAACTCATTATTGAACCCTACGGACTAAGACTGGGATGTCATTAAAGTTCATGTGCGTGTAAAGGGAAGCGTCCCAATACTTTTGGTAAAATAGTGTATATAAATGGATAGGTTAAGGGCGATGTGCACCTTGCTGCAAAGGCCAGTTATAGGTTGGGGCGGTTGCCATTTTTTTTTTTTTGTACAGTTGGCTGAATTGGGTGCAGGGACGCACTGGATGCCTTCGCTGCCATTCATGTATCTTTAAAAGCGGAGTTCTGCTTAAAAAAAAAAAAATAAAAAAAAAATTTAAAAGTCAGCAGCTACAAATACTGAGGCTGCTGACTTTTAATAATCGGACAGTTTCCTGTGCAGGGTCCAGCGATGCAGGGAAACGACGCCCCGCTCCTCTCCGCGGCGCCGGCATTGTCACTGTGGGCGTCCGGCTGTGGCTTCACAGCCGGGCACGCACTGCGCATGCGCGTCGTGACTGGCCGGGCAACCATCTGGGATCTGTCACGTGTCTTGGATGATTGCCGAGAGGGGGAGAGGTGATCTCCCTTCCGGGGCAGCGGTGCGGCGGGAAGAAGTGGGAGCTGGGACCCTCTAAGAAGAGGGTATCCGCTCCCCCTCCCCAAAAAAATGACACGCCAAATGTGGGATGTCAGGGGGTCACCTTCCCTTAAAGAGGAAGTTCCATTTTTGGGTGGAACTCCGCTTTAAAAGGAGAGGTGGGCTCCCTCCAGGAATACCTGCCCCTTTACCTATCCATTGATATATGTGAATGAATGAAAGATTTTGTATAGCGCTGCAAATGCGAACTGAATCGCCTCAAGGCGTTCCTACTATGAAAGCGCTGGAAATCTGGAGTTAGGACCGCCGTATATACAGAGATCCCTGGGTGGGGGCACTGCGGCTTACGCATAGATTTGCAAAATGTGTCAAACAAATCCCTCTGTTTTTAATGTAAACTGTTAAGAGGGGACAATTTGGTTGTTGCAGGCTGACTGGTAAGTGTGCTGGGAAATCTCCTGTTTGTTTGTGATGTGCATTGCCCTGCCATGTGCACCTTGTTGCCATTTTATTTCTACAGTTTGGAGGTGTTTTGTAGTCCAAGTTTAGACCTCAACATAGGGAGTGCGCACAGGACAGACATTTCTGATAAGATCAATGGAATTTTTTTGCACTTCTTGAACGGATACAGAAAAACACTTTCAGGGGTAAATTAAAACAGACCAAAAAAAAAAGGGAGAAGATCATGGTCCGGGTTTACATACTCTTTAAAGCAAGCCTGAGCTTTGTTCATACAGGCCCCCTGTAATCTCCCCCATCCCGGGGTATACGGTATATTCTGCTTCTCCTGTCCAAAAGTCACAGCCTATATTGACTATTGACTCCATCCATGTGACAGCACTGGTGCCTGTTGTTTTTTTCCCCAGCACTGTCACATGAAGGGAGACGCATGCCTCCTCCATCCCCAGAGGCACCAATACATTTACTTTGCTGATTGGAGCAAAGAATAGAAGAGTATGTGCTGCTGGGGGATGGGGGCATTTAAAGTTGAAGCCTTATTTGCCTATATTTTTTCCTTCTCTGGTTCCCCTCCCAGCCATCAACATGCAAATAACATTTTTTAATGAAACCCATTTCCATAACATTCCTTATTTTAGACCCAGTGAAGTCATCTCTGGGTCTCTGTGCTCCTCTATGCAATGCAGGGAGATTCAGCCAATATCAAAATACCTTGATGTCAGGTGGAGTGGGTGTTCCTAGGCAGGTCTATTTGGCGTGCAGACCACCCTAGGTAACACCCACATGTGACATCGAACCTCCATGATTGAGAGAACTGTATTCCAACGAAATGGAGGTTGCATACTGTGCAACAAGGGGCTAGATGTCTTCAAACTTTTCAATATGAAGCCCACATTGTATATTTTGTCATGGGCAAAAAAAAACAACAACATCAGAATCTCCCCTTGCATCAGGGTCCCCATCAGAGTCTCCCCTTGCATCAGGGTCCCCATCAGAATCTCCCCTTGCATCAGGGTCCCCATCAGAATCTCCCCTTGCATCAGGGTCCCCATCAGAATCTCCCCTTGCATCAGGGTCCCCATCAGAATCTCCCCTTGCATCAGGGTCCCCATCAGAGTCCCCCCCTTGCAACAGGGTCCCCATCAGAGTCCCCCCCTTGCATCAGGGTCCCCATCAGAGTCGCCCCTTGCTTCAGGGTCCCCATCAGAGTCTCCCCTTGCTTCAGGGTCCCCATCAGAATCTCCCCTTGCTTCAGGGTCCCCATCAGAATCTCCCCTTACATCAGGGTCCCCAAAAGAATCTCCCCTTACATCAGGGTCCCCAAAAGAATCTCCCCTTACATCAGGGTCCCCAAAAGAATCTCCCCTTACATCAGGGTCCCCAAAAGAATCTTCCCTTACATCAGGGTCCCCAAAAGAATCTCCTTGCTTCAGGGTCCCCATCAGAATCTCCCCTTACATCAGGGTCCCCAAAAGAATCTCCCCTTACATCAGGGTCCCCAAAAGAATCTCCTTGCTTCAGGGTCCCCATCAGAATCTCCCCTTACATCAGGGTCCCCAAAAGAATCTCCCCATCAGAATCTCCCCTTGCATCAGGGTCCCCATCAGAATCTCCCCTTGCTTCAGGGTCCCCATCAGAATCTCCCCTTGCTTCAGGGTCCCCATCAGAATCTCCCCTTGCTTCAGGGTCCCCATCAGAATCTCCCCTTACATCAGGGTCCCCATCAGAATCTCCCCTTACATCAGGGTCCCCAAAAGAATCTCCCCATCAGAATCTCCCCTTGCATCAGGGTCCCCCCCTCAAATCAGAAATATAGACCATAAGCAGCCCCTGCTGACCATATTCCTCAATCAGCGCACATTGAGGACACACCACTGACACCAGCTTCAGGCCAATTAAAATGTTGTATCAATCCAGACGTGCCCCACAGTTGTTTGGAGACCCCGGGGCTAGATAATGCTGGACATCTTCCAGCCAGTAAATGAGTTGGGATCTATCTGACTTGCTGCAGTTTCTAATGCACATTGTGAAAGCCTCACAGTGTTCACTGAAAGCAGAGTAAGCCATTTCAACAACTTTGCAAGACTGAGAGAAGGTCAGATTTAGCTACAGAGCTCTGTTATGAAGCGGTCATTTACACTTGGAGATGGGGGGGGGTTAGATCATGAGGGTCTGAAGTCAGAAGTTGGCGTAGCAGCAACTGCCAGTCTCCAGATGACCTCTCACCTCTGACTGCCATTCTTTAGGTCAGCCAGGATTAATGTAATATCAAAAATCCCTGCCCCCTCCCGGTACCGTACTTCTGCTCACCTTTCTGCATCTTCTTCTCGATGACCTTCTCCAGCTCCTGGGCCTGAGTGTTGTTGGGTTCTTTGTGAAGAAGTGTGCGGACGTACTTCAGAGCCTTCTCATATTCCTGGAAAGTGGAGGACAATCAAAGTTATGTCAAAAATTACATCACACACCTTCCAAGACCCAGAACATTTGGGACCCAACCCCCATATAGCTTCAATTTACTTGTGTATGTCTCTGGTGTAAATGCTGTATAAGCTTCAATGAATGGGTCAGGTCAGACCTAAACATGACAATGGTGGTCTGCAGGAATATTCTGTGGAAGGGCCATAGCAATAGACACACATGGTTGTCTTGAACATAAGTACATAGCTAGCTAGTAGCAGTCAGTCGCATTCAACAGACTTGATCTGTAATGTTGAAGGCGTTTCGTAGCTTTTCCAAGTCAGTTCTTGAGTTCTAATGAGTGATAGGGAACATATGCAAGCATTTATATACACAAAGGTAGCAACCAATACCTTAATCCACTCGCCATGAAATGTGTAGATGTTCATTGTCCAAGACCAGGATGGGAGGGGTGAAAGTTGTGGAAGCACCTTGTTCTGGTCACATCATCCCACCCTTGGTGTCAGTAAGTCTGCATAGGTATTCATCCTTCTATTCACATGGGTGGTTGAACAGGATGGACACGTGTCTTTTTTTAAAAACCAGATTAACTATGGAACTATGGCTCAAGGTGTGTTGTCAAATCACCTTTGGAACGTTCTCCTGGACAGATTCACGGTTTGTTGGAAATACTATTTGTTTGTACTGGCTCTTGTGTAAGGCTATACAACCTCTGTAATACACTTACATGATTTTAAGCCTTATCTACATGTACAATGTACAAAACCACAATAAAACATTAAGTTATAAAAAAAAATAAAAAATTAAATAAATAAATAAATAAATAAAAAGGACCAAAACAAGTCCAGGTGAAGGTGACCAAATACTAGTAGACACCATGACCTGGATCAATGAAAACCTTGAGGACAAAGAGGACCAGAACAAGTCCAGGTGAATGCGACCAAGTACTAGTAGACACACCATACCCTAGGGCAGGGATGGCGAACCTTGGCACCCCAGATATTTTGGAACTACATCTCCCATGATGCTCAACTACACTGCAGAGTGCATGAACATCATGGAAAATGCAGTTCCAAAACATCTGGGGTGCCAAGGTTCACCATCACTGCCCTAGGTCAACCAGAGGGATGAGGGGGAGGTGGACCTTTTATCACAAGCTGGATTAGCAGCAAGGATGGGAATTGTCATTATAATGGGGGATTTTAATTATCCAGACATAGACTGGGCGGAAGGAACCACGCATTCAATACAGACCTGATCACGGATGTGGAAATACGGGGCAATTATGGAAACAGCAATCACAGGTCAATTAGTTTCAGTATAAAAATCACACTAATAGGAAACATAAGGGGAGTACAAAGACACTGAATTTCAAAAGAGCCAACTGCCCTAAACTACGATCCTTGTTAGAAGGTACTAAATGGGATAAAATCTTAGGAGCAAACAACACGGAGGAAAAATGGGTATGCTTTAAGAGAATATTAAGCGAGGGAATTAACCAGTGCATCCCAATGGGAAATAAATTTAAAAGGGCTAATAAAAGTTCTGGGTGGCTTATCTCCAACATAAAAATGCATATAAAAGCAAAGGAGAAGGCCTTCAAAAAAATACAAGGCTGAGGGATCATCGTCAGCTTTCCAACTTTACAAAGAATGTAACAAGAAATGTAAGGGTGCAATCAGGGCGGCTAAGATAGAACACAAAAGGCACAAGGTATTGAATGTATTCTTCTATATACAAGATTTTAGTAGCGAAAACGGTATCATTAGCAGTAATCAGCATGTATTCATGACGAATCATTCTTGCCAAACCAATCTATTAACCTTCTATGAGGAGGTGAGTTGCCATCTAGAAAAAGGAAGGCCCGTAGACGTGGTGTATCTGGATTTTGCAAAAGCATTTGATACAGTTCCCCATAAATGTTTATTGTACAAACTAAGGTCTGTCGGCATAGACCATAGGGTGAGTACATGGATTGAAAACTGGCTACAAAGGCGAATTCAGAGGGTGATGATAAAATGGGGAGTACGGTGCGGAAAGTGGGGTCCTCCAGGGTTCTGTCCTGGGACCAATACTATTTAATTTATTCATAAATGATCTGGAGGATGGGATAAACGTCTCAATCTCAATATTTGCGAACGACACAAAGCTAAACAGGGCAATGGGTTTTAATGTAGAAAAATGTAAAATAGCGCATTCGGGTGGCAAAAATATGAATGCAATCTATACTCTTGGGGGGGGGGGGGGGGTTGGTGTTTGGGGAGAACCTCCTGGGGGAATCTAGGATGGAGAAGGACCTGGGGGTCTTAGTAGATGATAGGCTAAGCGGTGCAATGCAATGCCAAACTGCTGCAAGCAAAGCAAACACAATATTGGCATTGAATAAAAAGGGGATTAATTCCAGAAATAAAACGATAATTCTCCCGCTCTACAAGACTCTGGTCCGGCCGCACCTAGAGTATGCTGTCCAATTCTGGGCACCAGTCCTCAGGAAGGATGTACTGGAACTGGAGAGAGTCCAGAGAAGGGCAACAAAGCTAATAAAGGGTCTGGAAGAGCTTCGTTATTAGGAAAGGTTACAAGCACTGAACTTATTCTCTCTGGAGAAGAGACGCTTGAGAGGGGATAAGATTTCAATGTACAAAATACCATACTGGTGACCCCACAATAGGGATAAAACTTTTCAGCAAAAGGGAATTTAAAAAAGGCACACGGCCATTCACCAAAATTAGAAGAGAAGCAGTTTAACCCTAAACTGCGTAAAGGGTTCTTTACTGTAAGTGCGGCAAGGATGGGAATTCTCTTCCACAGGCGGTGATCTCAGCGGGGAGCATCAATAATTTCAAAAAACTATTCGATAGGCACCTGAACGACCACAATATACAGGGATATACAATGTAATACTGACATAAAATCACACACACACACACGGGTTGGACTTGATGGACTTGTGTCTTTTTTCAACCTCACCTATGTAACTAATAAGGAGAATGAGAACATGTCCAGGTAAATGTGGCCAACTACTACTAGATACACTATGACCTAGATCAATAAGAACCTTGAGGACAACGAGGAGCAGAACAAGTCCAGGTGAATGTGATCTACGACTACAAGTCGTAGATCAAGACCTGGATCAATGAGAACCTTCACAGACAATTAGAAAAGTTTAATGCCAGGATGTTTAGTAGCTTCTCCAAGACTCTTCTTCTGTTCTAATGAGCATCAGGAACATACCTCAGTATTTATATCCACACCTTAGTCCATTCGCCACTGAAAGGGTCAAGACTGAAGATGTTGACTTTCCAAGAACAGGACGGGAGGTGAAAGTTGTGAAACCACCTTGAAGGTGAATTGTTATAAATCACCAGGGTAGAGATAACATCTGCTTTTTCATGGCAATTGGAACTTTCAAACCTCCCATCTTGTTCCTAAACAATATCTGCTTTGACACACTCCATGGTGATAGGTGTCTGTGCTACATGCGTGGATATAAACAGTAGAACTGAAGAAGTAGCTTGGAGAAGCTATAAAATATGTCTTCAACATTGCAGAATAAGTCCAGGTGAATTTGATCAACTACTAAGTAGTATACCATGACCTGGTCAGATCAATGAGAACCTTCACAAACATAACTATATGGTTATACAGTGTGCAGACACCATTGCCATTAGAGTCCTCTATGAGGTCTGTGTTAGGAAAAGTCCATTTCAAACAATCCATTTTTTACTCTCTGAAATTTATTAGCTTCCTCCAAGACTTGTATGCTGTGGTTGTCCATGGGCATCTGACTGCAGACTCTTTGGATCAGGCAGTCACTGTGCCGCACCTATAGGCACCAAATAATACCAAGCGATGCTCCGAATCTTAAAAAGGGCAAGTTCATCTTTTACGAAAAATTAAAAGGTGAACAAACTCCAAATATCCTGGCCACCCCTCCAGACCCCGCTGCACACCAAAATACAAAGCCCCGAAGTAAGTATCCGTCTTAATGCTCACAATGCAAGTACTCATTGGCCAGTGTGACCAATGAGAAGCAGTTCTTTCTTCTGGGACACCTTACTGGAGGAAGAAGCCTCTGATGTGCTTCTCAGCGCTGTCATGTGGCTGCGCTGACCAACCTGCGCGTGCCATTTTTAACATTATGTTGCATTCTCACTCCGAGGCTGTGGATTGCGGTAATTGGACCATTACACCAACAGCACAAGGCATCATGGCTGCTATATGCAGCGGGGTCCAAAGAGTTGTCCAGGACATATGAAATGATAAGGTGAACTTACCCTTTAGGCATCACCTGCAATGTTCTCTCCGAGGGAAGAATTGTCCAGCTTGCTGGAAAATCATCCTGATGGTGGGCCCAGCCTATCACCCCTCCACGAAGAAGGGTGAAAGGCATGGCACAGGGCTCTGAAAGTCAAGTGAATGTACTATATGGCCAAGGGTTTGTGGACATTTGACCATCACCCCTAGATGAGCTTGGAAATCCTCATAATATGCAGTTATTCCTTTCTTTGAGAATAGAACATCCTCCAATTTTATTGGAAGCCACCACAAGATTTTGGAGGGGGTCTATAGGAATCTGTGCTCATATGTAAAGCCAGGTACTGATGTTCCATGAGAAGACCTGGCTTGCCATCGGCATCCCAATCTGGCCTAAAGGTGTTCAGTAGGGTTGAGGTCAGAGCTTTGTGAAGGCCACCCAAGATCCTTCACACAAAACTGAAGAAACCATGTTCTTATGAAGCTGGCTTTGTACATGGTAGGAACAGAAAAGGACCTTCAGCACACTGTTACCACAAGAGTGGCAGAGCACAATTGCCTATGAAGTCTTTCTATGAGGCAGTAATAAAAAATACCCTTCACTGGAAATGCATGAATTTCATCATTTGGAGATATGTCCACCTACATTTGGTCATACAGGTAGGTATCACAGTAAGATGTCCACAAAATGTTAGCTATACAGTGTTGCTTCCCTTCATCTGCACACTGGCCCTTAGCGGTGATTAACACTTTGTTGCCTATAGCAGACTGCCGGATGGGCGGGCCTTTCCCACAAAGGATTTACCGTATATACTCGAGTATAAGTCGAATTTTTCAGCACATTTTTTTGTGCTGAAAGTGCCCCCCTCGACTTATACTCGAGTCAAGCACTTTTCTGCAGTAAAAAATTTCATTTTCCGAACCGACTTTGGGGCCCCATATCTCAGGGCCACTTGGTGCTAGGAACCCCAAATTTGGTGTGCAAACCCAGTGGAACTGGTACCACAACATATCCAAAGCTGAAGTTCCTAGCACCAAGTGACCCCGAGATATGGGGCCCCAAAATCGGTTCAGAAAATGTCATTCTCTGCTGCAGAAACGTGCTTGACATTTTCTGAACCGACTTTGGGGCCCCATATCTCAGGGCCACTTGGTGCTAGGAACCCCAAATTTGGTGTGCAAACCCAGTGGAACTGGTACCACAACATATCCAAAGCTGAAGTTCCTAGGACCAAGTGGCCCTGAGATACGGGGCACCAAAACCGGTTCGGAAAATGTCATTCTCTGGTGCAGAAAAGTGCTTGACATTTTCTGAACTGATTTTTGGGGCCCTGTATCTCAAGGCCACTTGGTGCTAGAAACCCCAGCTTTGGAAATGTTATGGTGCTAGTTCCACTGGGTTTGCACACCAAATTTGGGGTTCTTAGCACTAAGTGGCCCAGAGATACGGGGCCCCAAATTCGGTCAACTGTGTCCATCTGCAGCAATGTCATTTCGGGACCCTTTGGGTTCAGAGACCCCAAATTTTGGCTGCAGCTAGGGGGCATCTAGGAACCCTTAACCACCGAGTTTGAAGTTCAGGGGACCTATGGCTGCAAATAGGCACAGTGAGGCATGCAAATGGGCACAGTGAGGCATGCAAATGGGCATTGTTGACCCTCTTTTCCACTTACAGTAGCTGTGCATTTCTCACCCTCGTCTTATACTCGGGTCAATAAGTTTTTCCCATTTTCTTGTGGTAAATTAGGGCCTCGACTTATACTCGGAACGACTTATACTCGAGTATATACAGTATTTATGTTTGTCTGGTCACTGTTATTCTGGAACATTTGTGGTGTATAATTGCAACTATTATTATATTGTCACTGGGCCTTTTTATTACCGTTTGCGTTTTTTTTGGTCTAGTCAGAGAAGATTCAGAAAGAGAGAGAGAAAGGAAGAAGAGAAAGAAAGGTGTGTGTGCCTTTTTTTTTTTTAAATACAGTAATAAAAATATATAACAAATGTAAATAAAAATGAATAATAAAAGAAAAAAAAAAGAAACAGAATCTAGATTTGTGTACTTAATTTTAACACGCTCACCTTTAACCTGTGATGGGCTACAGACAGATAGAAGAGATAATCCCGCTGTTCATCTTTATTTGCCTTTGGCAAAAGATCTGTAAAAACATAGAAAAGCACTAATATCAGTTATATCTGGAGAGCAGTGATGTCACTCCTATATAATATAGCTTATATCTGGAGAGCGGTGATGTCACTACTGTATAATATAACTAATATCTGGAGAGCGGTGAGGTCACTCCTGTAGAATATAACTTTTTGTAAAAACTTAAAACAAATGCACTAACATCTCCATATCCTGTGTCAGAATCTATTGGATCTCTTTAATACCAACACTGCTCCATAGCCAATCATTGTGACCTGTATCCATTGTACACAGCTGCAGCTCTCTGATAATACATTTCCTCATAGGAGAACAAATCTTATAAAGCATTCTGGGTGATGCATTATAGGTTTATGAAGATTCTTCCAGATGGCCCGAGTATTGCTCACCTTCTAGAAGCCCCACCCCTTTCTGAATGTCGGCGGAGTACTTGCTGCGAATCAGACACCAGGCGTACTCAAACTGTGTCCCTTTACTTAGCGACCCTGAAGACAGCTCAGCCAAGTACTTCTTCTCAAATCTCTGCAGAAAAGAAAAAAAGAAAGTATTAAAGATTATAACAGACTCTGTGCCTAAAACACATTACGCAGTTGGTGCCCCCGATGGACAAATTTCTCATCATTTCCTATACTGACAGGAAGTGAGAGCGATATATATCTCCAGCAGAGACAAAAAGCAGCAATAAAAAATGTGATAGAGGCTCCAACTCTCCCCCACTCCCAAAATTCCAATAAAAAAGTTTTGCATGGAGTTGGGCTTTAAAGTTAAGGACAGAGGAGCCGGCAACACCCGACGGAGCTGGGAAATGTCAAGCAGCCTGCTTACTTACCTGTCTTCCGGCATCCCTTTCCATTTGCTCCTAGCTTTCCCTACTGCAAGAGGTGGCTTGCATCCTGGTGGCTAGACCATGGGTCACCATGTCTTTCCACCCAGCGTCAACTTGCGGGCAGCAAGTCCCGCCACCATTTCTCCTCGCCTTGGCTAGCGTTCTGGTTGCTGGACAACTGTGCGCAGCCTCCTAGTTCCACCAAGTGTTTACTCACTGCTATGCTTTACGCTGTCTGTCTGGTCTGTCACTCGGCACAGACGGTGCCTTCTTTAGACCTCATTAATCTGTGCCTCGGTTTTTATGCTGACCAAGTCCATCTGTATCTATGACCGTTTGTTCTCGTTATGTACCTTTGCAACGCTTAACGGATACATCTACTGATTGCTACCAGCCCTGAACCTTAGTTAGATGTAATGGATACTTCTCCTGTCTGCTGCCTGCCCTGACCTTAGTTAGATGTAATGGATACATCTCCTGTTTGCTGCCTGCCCTTAGCTATGTTTAATGAATACTTCTGTCTTTTGCCTGCCCCTAGCTATGTTTAATGAATACTTCTGTCTGTTGCCTGCCCCGATCTCAGCTATGTTTAATATATACTTCTGTCTGCTGCATGCCCTGACCATAGCTAGATGTAATGGATACTTCTCTTGTCTGCTGCCTGCCCTTACCTACGTTTAATGAATACTTCAGTCTGTTGCCTGCCCCAATCTCAGCTATTTTTAATGAATACTTCTGTCTGCTCTGACCTTAGCTGGATTTAATTAATACTTCCCATCTGCTGCCTGTTCTGACCTTAGCTACATTTAATGGGTACTTCCATCTGTTGCCTGCCCTGACCTTTGCTACTTTCAAATGGATTTTTGTCCTCTAGCTGCCTTCCTGAGCTCCATTTAACAAATACATCTCCTGTCTGCTGCCTGCCCTGACCTTTGCTACTTTACCAGATGTCTCCATCTGCTGCCTGCCCTGATGTTTACTGCTTCCGCAGATTGCGCCCACTGTCAGCCTCCAACCCCAGCTTCACCAAACTGACTTTCCTCCATTGCAGTACAGTACATCTACTCTTCCAACTTCGGTCCACTAGTGACATTCTACAGTCAAAGTATATAGTTTCTTGTATTTTAAGCACTGGAGACAACTTAGTACTTGTAGTACTATAAGCCCTAAAGGCAAAGGGGGCTGAAAAGGTGAAGTTACAATGCCATTTCCTCTGATTGTCTGCCTTTGGACCATACAGGGAAGTCTCTGAAGATGGCATAGGCTCTAGGATCAGAAGGCAGAATAATTCCAGGCTGCAACCTTGGGGCAGTTTGGTAATGTAAAGATAAGGATAAGGCCTCAGGTACTAACAAAACCCAGATGAAGGCCAGATGACTGGAGGTGACCCAAGTCACTGTAGGAAGGCAGCAGGAACAGACTATAGATCCAAGTTCCAGTAGCTGCAGCGGGGAGAAGCTACTTCAAAGCTGAGTGGCAAGTGTGACATTCTACTGAGTAGGTGACATCAGCGCTCAGTCCATCAGTAATAGAGTGGCATCCCAGGCTAGAACTAACTAAGCTTGAAGAGGTTGTAAACCGTCGGGAAGAAAAAAAAAAACACCCTGCAAGACAAAAGGCATAATGAGCTAGTATGCATCGCATATTAGCTCATTATTAAATGCTAACCTTAGAATGATGCCCTGGATCGGCGTCGGCCCTCCGAGTACAGCGCGGACATCTTACTTCCGGGTTTGCGTCTCTGGCACTGTGATTGGCTGGAGCTGCAATGACGTCACTCCCGTGCATGTGCGCGGATGCCACCGGTAGCGGCACAGCTACTGAAGAAACGTCACGAGCGAGCAGTTTCTTCAGTGCGCAGAGCAGTGAGACGATGACGTCTCCTCGTATATCTCCTAACTCGTGCAGTTTAGGAGATATTCACGGTACCTACAGGCAAGCCTCATTATAGGCTTACCTGTAGGCAAAAGTGGTAGTAAAAGGTTTATAACCACCTTAAAACTGCTCCCAACCCCCCATTCTAACTCCTTTACTAAACTATTCCGTAGAAGGAAGATGCATATACTTTCCTATGCTCAGGGCACTCCACATGACCGGCTTCCAGCTGCATCTTCAATGTAGAGGAGGGACAGCTGGCAGCGGATGCCCCATAGTAAGTATACTGGGTGATGTCATCCCCTAGGGCTAGGCATTCCATCCATTGTTGGCGTTCTCTCCTCTCACTAGAAGCCAGGCCGCTGGGGAAATCATGTGACCAGACCTGAGAAGAGATAAGTATAATCATCTTCCTTCTACAGGGTAGTTAGGTGTTAGAAGGGAGGTGGGAGCAGTTTTGGGTGGAACTCCGTTTTAAGGTTAAAAGTAGAACTTCTGCTCATTTGTCTCTCCCCCCCCCTCACCCCCACCTCTACGGTGGCACCTTTTCAGGAGGGGGAAACGGATACCTGTCTCCACTCCTGACAGCCCAGCCCGCGGCAAATTACATGCAAGTTCGGCTCCCTCCTCCCCCCGCCGACAGGCCAGTAAGAGAGCAGCGTTGCCTCGTGCATGCGCAGTAGGGTCTCGGCACTCTTTAAAATAACAAAAGTTATTGAGAATTGTGATCTTTATTCTAAGCAAAAGAATTGTGATTCTCATTTTTCCCAGAATCGTGCGGCTCTAAATTAAAAGGGATGAGGTGGAGACTCACTAAATAATTATATCTATCTATATCTACAAGAAAAAAAAAAAAGTTGTTTTTAAATGGATAGATATTATATCCAACTTTTTTTTTTTTTCTTGTTGAGTTTAACTTTGATATAGATTTTTCTTTTGTTAATTAACAATTTCAAAATGTAGATCTGTGGATGGTGCAACATGGTGACATCGGGAGGACTGAGATTACCCCCTCCAATGTCATGGGCTTTCTGGATTTCAAAGTCCAAGCAAGCAGTCATAATATATTATCAGCTCACATTTGTGTAGGAAAAATCCATTGGATCAATGCTGGTGCGCACGCTCCACACTGCACAGTCACTGCACTGTTTCTCGGCCGGGGTCTCCGACGAATAAACGTGGTACCGCCCACGACCAGGCATCCACTGCGGCGCATCACGCTCTCTGCTCTGCTGACGTCAGTTCAGGTATCTGCGCTATTTGCGCTCCATGCTGGTTCCGATGGCTTCTCCTCCGGTCCAGGCTACATCCCGGGGACACCCGAAAAAAATTGCGGTAATTCAGGCTGGAGAACGCGGGGGGGGGGCTATGAATCGAGATCACGATTCTATATACGATTAATCGTGCAGCTCTACTTTAAACCCGAACACATATTAAATTACACAGGTTCTGTGGCTAATTAAGAAGGTAATTAAACTCACTTGGAGCCCCAGAACCTGTGTAATTCATATGTGTTCAGGTTTAAAAAGGGATGAGGTGGCAACTCTAGTCTTCACACACACACAGATAGCTCAGCCCGGTCGGGCTACTCATTGAGTGGGGCTTCAGGCACTCAAGTTAGTCTAGGGCAGTGATGGCGAACCTTGGCACCTGATCCCTGGGCTGTCTGTGTCTCTGAAGACTCATCTAATGAGAGGACCCACCAGGCTGAGCCTTGGGCTACCTGCATCTTTGAAGATGCACTCAATGTGTATGCCAACTGGGCTGAGCCCTGGACTAACCTGTGTGTCTCCTGAAGACTCACTCAACGCTGAAATGGACTGGGTTACTCCCTAGACTAGTGATGGTGAACCTTGGCACCCCAGATGTTTTGGAACTACATTTCCCATGATGCTCAACTACACCGCAGAGTGCATGAGCATCATGGGAAATGTAGTTCCAAAACACCTGGGGTGCCAAGGTTCACCATCACTGGTCTAGGGAGTAACCCAGTCCATTTCAGCGTTGAGCGAGTCTTCAGGAGACACACAGGTTAGTCCAGGGCTCAGCCCGGTCGGCATACACATTGAGTGCATCTTCAGAGATGCAGGTAGCCCAAGGCTCAGCCTGGTGGGTCCTCTCATTAGATGAGTCTTCAGAGACACGGACAGCCCAGAGCTCAGCCAGATTGGCCCAATCATTGATTAGACACAGACAGAAGTATAAACCTGATGGAGGCTCCAACTCTTCTCTACTCTATCCAGCATTTCATAATAAGTGTTGCCTGGAGTTGGGCTTAAAAAAAAAAAAAAAAAAAAGCCAGATTGGGAGAACAAATTTAAATAAAACTAAACAGAAAGCAGAAATGAGTCAGCTCTGGGCAGGGAGCGGAGGGAATGGAGTGATTCACAGGCCGAGAATCAGGCAGAGCGAAACCCTCGTAGTGTCTCAGTGGGTGAGGACATGCGGGGACATCTCCACCAACGTGACACTCTTCACTCAGCGGGCAAGGAGTCCATCACCGACAACGCTTGACAAGGATTGGGAAAGATTAGTTAACCCCTTCCAACTCAGCCCCAGGAACTCTTTAAGTGTGTTAATTCACATGTAGGGTAGCTAGGACTGTCCGATCACGTGAGCGCTGCGATTGGCTTTCTACAGTGGTCACATGATCAGAAGATGAACCAGATGGTACCCAAACATTACTAAAAAAGGGGTATGTAATGAAAACACAAAAGCTGTATTTAATGATTTGATTATCATTCAGTGATGAGCTGGGAAAGGTGTAAATAGGCAGACTTCAAACCTAAACCGCAGTACACGGTAAAGGCACCACGCACTAAAGGAACGCCCCTGCATTCAACACACCACGATGCATGCCAATGCACTGCTGTGTGCTGCGGTGGAAAGGAGTTCAGGTGTGTTTTTTGCTCTGCTCATTTGAATGGGTTTCCTTAAAGTATCACACAATCCTTCAGTGAGGGAAGGGGCAACCTGATTTTTTTTTTTTTTTTTATGTTTTATCAATTAATCATCAATGGCAGGCACCACATTCCTATCCTTAGAGGCTCACTTTAATCCTTGTTGTGGTTTCCAGGTTTGCTCAGATGGAAGGATTCCCATGCTGTGACCCATGGAGGAGTGTTTACCCAACACGCTGATGAGTGTCTGTACACACAATGCTGGCACACACACAGGACACTCAGAACATCCACAAGGCAAACCCCCGGGGTTCATACTACCTTAAAGGGGTGTTCCAGCCGCAATTTTTTTTTTTTTTTTTTTTAAGCGGTTGTATACCAGCACAAACTATAAATTAAAAATAAAAACAACCTGTGAGGCGAAGGCATAATTAGCTAGTAGTATGCAGCACATACTAGCTCATTATGAAATACTTACCTTAAAACAAGGCATCGGCATCTGATCCTGGTCACTGCCGAGGGAGCTGACCTTTTCCCCTCGGTGTGTCTTCCGAGTTCGCAGCTCTGGCACTGTGAGTGGCCGGAGCCACGATGACGTCACTCCCATGCATGCGCGCGGGGGGTCTTCTTTCCGGCAAGGTCAGGCGCCGGACCTTCACAGCGCATGCGCCGCTGAGGTCAGAAGCTGCATGCAAAGTAAATATGTTCTAAACTGTATAGGTTTAGGAGATATTCATTTTACCTACAGGTAAGCCTTATTATAGGCTTACCTGTAGGTAAAAATGTACAAAAAGGGTATACAACCACTTTAAAGTCAGCAGCTACAAACACTGTAGCTGCTGACTTTTAATAAGGACACTTACCTATCCGGGGAGCCCGCGATGTCGGCCCCATGAGGCCAATCCGTCTATCGGATCGGGTGCAGGCGCCGCCATTCTAAGGGAAACCGGCAGTGGAGCCCTGCGGCTTCACTCCCCGTTTCCAACTGCGCATTGTGAAGGGTCAGCTTGTCTTCTGGGACACACGTAGGTCCCAGAAGACAGCGTGGGGGGGGGGGGCTCGCCGCACAAAAGGATATGACGTCCTGCGCCGCAGCCCAGAAGTACACCATGTACTTCATAAAAAAGGTAGGAAAGAAAAAAAAAAAGAAAAAATAATTTTTTAATATCCAGAAACGAGAGGTGGTCTTTTGTTTAAGACCACCTCTCAAAAGTGGGCGGAACTCCTCTTTAAAATGTTCATTATGGCAATTGGGGAAGAAGCTGATAGTCTGTGCTCCGTCAGCTTCAGCAGAGTGTAGAGGTGACATTAGAAGTAGGGTTGGGAGATTTTCTTAAAAAAAAAAAAAAAAAAATATATCTTTGATTCTCTTTAAAAAAACTCGATTCACGATTCAAATTTTTTTTTTTTCTTTGGAAACCGCGCCGGTCCCGAGGCGCTGCGGGCATGAGCTTTTAGGCGAGGCCGCGGCTGCGGCCTAGTCCATGGCGTCCGGCCTCGCGGACTAGGCTGAAGCCGCGGCCTCACCTTAAAACTCCTTGCCCGCAGCTCTTCGGGCCCGGCGCAGGGTCAGCGCCGCGCCTCGGGAGCGGCGGAAAAAAAAAAAATCTAAAAAAATCGATTTGCTTAAATTTTGAATCTATTTGGACCTCTCAACTCAATTCAAGATTTAAATCGATTTTTTCCCCAGCCCCAATTAGAAGTCTATTAAAAAAAACTGGTCACCTGCACAGTGCTATCACACCTGTCAGCCCCCTTATACCAGCAATAAAGTCAAAGTAGAAAAATTAAGAAAATTAAAAGGAGAAAAAAATAAAATAAATCTACTCCTCACATATGAAAAACAAAACAAGTGCATGTATACATAAATTACAATTGCGTCACGCGTATTCGATATCACCACATATGTCGGCGT
Organism: Lithobates clamitans; assembly: GCA_037952925.1. NCBI lineage: Eukaryota > Metazoa > Chordata > Amphibia > Anura > Ranidae > Lithobates > Lithobates clamitans. The sequence goes on along the minus strand of JBBGZY010000474.1, from coordinate 3,380,688 downwards.
GACATCAATAATTCTAGAGTCATCATTCACAGTTACCTTTAAATTGATAACCTGTAAAGGCTTTTTAAAGCATTGCCTATGGACAATTTTGGGTACCACTGCTGGTCGTCATTTCACTGGCGCACACAAATTTTGAGTCTTCACAGATTTGGTAATTCATTTTTCAACGCAACCTCATTTTTTTTTTTTGGTAAAAAAAATAAAACAAGACTGCAAATGCTGGCATCGGGTACCGTGTTCTGGAGAGCCCAGCAGATAAAATGAAATGGGCACAAGCAGAACTTGTTACCAGTCATCTGGTGCCACCTAGTGGTCCTATGCAGGGACCACACTGTATGCATATATACACATATTATACATACAGTATCTCACAAAAGTGAGTACACCCCTCACATTTTTGTTAATATTTTATTATATATATATATATTATTATTATTACGCATATTTCATGTGAAAGCACTGAAGAAATGACACACTTTGCTACAATGTAAAGTAGTGAGTGTACAGCAGGGGTGGGCAACCCCCGGGCACTGGTGCCGCAAGCGACATGCGAAGCCTCTTTTGCCAGCACGCGATTCCCTCCCCATCAGCAGAGCAGTGCAGGGAAGTGTCGGTGAGACACTAATTCATTCCAATTTAAGAATTCCCCAAACCGCACCTGTACTCAGGGGGGAGGCACTGCGCCCCCACACATTGTAAAAGATGGGAAACATTGATTGGTTATCTAACTTTGCTGCAGCTGCGATCGTCAGCTTTTGTGATGGGGAAGAGAGTTGGGAGATTGAAATTATTCCTGAACCTTTGCGTCACTTACTACTGAACCCCCGGCACTCTGTGTCCCTTTAAGCCACAGCCAGTATTCAGCGTAATGAAAATCACACCCAACTACTTTTTCTCAGCTGCAGGGGCCCAACTTATGATCCTGAACACAGGCCCACTGCTATCAGAAAATGCCCCTGACCTGAGCTCATCATTGCGTATCCATTCCACATGCTTGTATGTGACATCCCATACATCCTATAAATCCCATACATCCTATAAATCCCATACATCCTATAAATCCCATACATCAAAGACATCCCATGCATCGCATTCATCCCATGCATCGCATACATCCCATACATCCCATGCATCCCATGCATCGCATACATCCCATGCATCCCATACATCCCATGCATCGCATACATCCCATGCATCCCATACATCCCATACATCCAATACAACTAATACATCTAAGACATCCCATGCATCATATACATCCCATGCATCGCATACATCCCATGCATCGCATACATCCCATGCATCCCATACATCCAATACATCCCATCCCATACAACTAATACATCTACGACAAATAAGACATCCCATGCATCATATACATCCCATGCATCATATACATCCCATGCATCATATACATCCCATGCATCATATACATCCCATGCATCGCATACATCCCATGCATCGCATACATCCAATACATCCCATCCCATACAACTAATACATCTACGACATCTAAGACATCCCATGCATCATATACATCCCATGCATCATATACAAGCACGTGGGCTGGATGTGAGAGGTGGATCAGCAGGATGAGTGTGCCAGGACAGGTAGATGTGTCTCATCTCTGCTTCCTTTCACCACTCTGCATATCACACATATCACAGATGAGAAGAGGGTACAGCGGTGGAGCAGATGAGCAGGAGGGGTTCAGAGATGGGACAGAAGAGCAGGGAGTGGGTTCAGTGTTGGGCCAGATGAGCGGGGGGGGGGGGGCAGATGTGAAAGGAGGTGTATTGGTGGGGCAGATAAAAAGGGGGTTACAGGAGGTGATACAGATGTGCAGGAGGTACAGTGGTGTGCAGATGAGCAGATGGGTTCAGTGTTATGACAGATGAGAAGGTTATTAAGTAGTGAGACATAAGAGTATTGGGATACATTGGTGGAGCAGATGTGCAGGGAGGTACAGTGGTGGGGGAGATGAGAAAAGGGGTACATTGATGGGGCAGATGAGCAGGGGGGCTACAGTGGTGGGACAGATGAGCAAGGGGGGGGGTTCAGTGTTTGGGGAGAGGAGCAGGGTCGTACAGTGGTGGGGCAGATTTGCAGGGGGACAGTGATCTGAGGTGTGAAGGTGCATGAATTGGGGTTGATCTGAGGAATGAGAGTGCAGGATGTTCATTTCTCACTACTAAAGTAGTTTGCAGCATTTACTTTATAAAAAATCCTTTTCATGATGGAGAGTGTGAAGTTGACATTTTGTTGTTATAAAATCGGCACTCTCAATTTCTTCGACAAGCTCTGTCTCATGTTGTCCTATAGTGCAGACCAATCTATGAGCTCCCAGGTTACCTCATGGGACGGATGATGGGACTCATTAATGGTAGCACATTGCTGTGCATTGATAATTATTATACAGGATTTATATAGTGCCACCAGTACTGGCCTATATACTTGTATAGTACCGGCCTGTATACTTCTTACAGAGCACCAGCCTGTATACTTCTTATATATAGTACTGGCCTGTATACTTCTTATATATAGTACCGGCCTGTATACTTCTTATAGAGCACCGGCCTGTATACTTCTTATATAGAGTACCGGCCTGTATACTTCTTATAGAGCACCGGCCTGTATACTTCTTATAGAGCACCGGCCTGTATACTTCTTATATAGTACCGGCCTGTATACTTCTTATAGAGCACCGGCCTGTATACTTCTTATATAGTACCGGCCTGTATACTTCTTATAGAGCACCGGCCTGTATACTTCTTATAGAGCACCGGCCTGTATACTTCTTATAGAGCACCGGCCTGTATACTTCTTATAGAGCACCGGCCTGTATACTTCTTATAGAGTACCGGCCTGTATACTTCTTATATATAGTACCGGCCTGTATACTTCTTATAGAGCACCGGCCTGTATACTTCTTATATAGTACCGGCCTGTATACTTCTTATAGAGCACCGGCCTGTATACTTCTTATATAGTACCGGCCTGTATACTTCTTATAGAGCACCGGCCTGTATACTTCCTATAGAGCACCGGCCTGTATACTTCTTATAGAGTACCGGCCTGTATACTTCTTATATATAGTACCGGCCTGTATACTTCTTATAGAGCACCGGCCTGTATACTTCTTATATAGTACCGGCCTGTATACTTCTTATAGAGCACCGGCCTGTATACTTCTTATATAGTACCGGCCTGTATACTTCTTATAGAGTACCGGCCTGTATACTTCTTATAGAGCACCGGCCTGTATACTTCTTATATATAGTACTGGCCTGTATACTTCCTATAGAGCACCGGCCTGTATACTTCCTATAGAGCACCGGCCTGTATACTTCTTATATATAGTACCGGCCTGTATACTTCTTATATAGTACCGGCCTGTATACTTCTTATATATAGTACCAGCCTGTATACTTCTTATATAGTACCGGCCTGTATACTTCCTATAGAGCACCGGCCTGTATACTTCTTATATATAGTACCGGCCTGTATACTTCTTATATATAGTACCGGCCTGTATACTTCTTATATATAGTACCAGCCTGTATACTTCTTATATAGTACCGGCCTGTATACTTCTTATAGAGTACCGGCCTGTATACTTCTTATAGAGCACCAGCCTGTATACTTCTTATAGAGCACCGGCCTGTATACTTCTTATATATAGTACCAGCCTGTATACTTCTTATATAGTACCGGCCTGTATACTTCTTATAGAGCACCTTCCTGTATACTTCTTATAGAGCACCGGCCTGTATACTTCTTATATATAGTACCGGCCTGTATACTTCTTATAGAGCACCGGCCTGTATACTTCTTATAGAGCACCGGCCTGTATACTTCTTATAGAGCACCGGCCTGTATACTTCTTATAGAGTACCGGCCTGTATACTTCTTATAGAGTACCGGCCTGTATACTTCTTATAGAGCACCTTCCTGTATACTTCTTATAGAGCACCTTCCTGTATACTTCTTATAGAGCACCTTCCTGTATACTTCTTATATAGTACCGGCCTGTATACTTCTTATAGAGCACCTTCCTGTATACTTCTTATATATAGTACTGGCCTGTATACTTCTTATATATAGTACCGGCCTGTATACTTCTTATATATAGTACCGGCCTGTATACTTCTTATATATAGTACCGGCCTGTATACTTCTTATAGAGCACCTTCCTGTATACTTCTTATATATAGTACTGGCCTGTATACTTCTTATATATAGTACCGGCCTGTATACTTCTTATATATAGTACCGGCCTGTATACTTCTTATATATAGTACCGGCCTGTATACTTCTTATAGAGCACCGGCCTGTATACTTCTTATAGAGCACCGGCCTGTATACTTCTTATAGAGCACCTTCCTGTATACTTCTTATATATAGTACTGGCCTGTATACTTCTTATATATAGTACCGGCCTGTATACTTCTTATAGAGCACCGGCCTGTATACTTCTTATATATAGTACCGGCTTGTATACGCCCCTCCCTGTCCAGCCATCGCTCAGGGTGGTGATAGTATGACTGACAATGACTCGGTCACAGAACACTGCACACAGGTGGAGGGTACATGGTTGTGTGGAGGGGATTATTTTAGGCGACGTTGTCATTCGCCCGCCATCATCTTTGGGGGTCTTTGTTTTATTAGGACGCAATCTGCGCTCATCTCATTGGTCGTGGTGAAGAATGTTGCGGTGATGAGGGGTATCGGGGCGCTCCACAATGGGGGATCAGTGATGACGAGACGTGTTATTATGGGGGGGGGGGGGACATAATATAAAGGAAGGGATGGTGGCACAGACCCCCCTCATCCAGTCATGGAGGACACGGGGTCTACAGATCACTATGGCTTGAATGGTAACCCACAGCAACCAATCAGCTTCCATCTTGTGAAGTGTAGTAACCCAAAGCAACCAATGAGCATCCCTCTTGTTCAAACTGGTAACCTAGATCAACCAATCAGCATCTACCTTGTCCAGAGTGGTAACCTATAGTAACAAATCAGAACCCGTTTCGTCCCGCTGAGAGTGGTAACCCACAGCAACCAATCAGCATCCATCGCCTCCAATCCTCAGAGGAGTGAACGCTGATTGGTTGCTACAAGTTACCGAGCCCCTCACAGCCCACACCGCCCTGCCCCCTCCGCTCTCACCACCAGATCCTCCACGGCCACCAAGTCATTGAGCACGGCCTCCATCCCGGCAGGAAGCGCAGTATATCAGGCGCACCTCTCCCTCGTATCTCCGGTGTTCTCTCTTCTTTTGCACCCTCGAGCGTCACTAACTCGCGACGGCCACCTTAGATGTGGGAAACGCAAATACGGTTATCTACGGTCGCCATGTCTACTATGGGCAAGGCAACAATGCTTTTGTCTGTGGGTGGCCATTTTGGTTCCTGGTACACGTCGACAGTGACGTCCCCTGTCACGCTCGAGGATCACGTGATAGGGGACGTCACTGTCATGAGGCTGCTATACTGACACAGAGAGGGGTCATAGAGAGAGCCAGAGACATGACCGGGAGTGATAGGAGACTGGCGGAGCCGGGCACTGCTGTGTTACTGGAGCCTGGGGGCAACTTACAGGAGAGACTCACCTCATTATCAGAGAGACTGGGAACAAGGCTGACACCTTACAGGAGATTGTTAGAGACTCTCAACATATTAAACCGTTCTGTATTATTAGAGACGTCTGCATATTATATGATCATTACAGGATCCAACCTTCTTACTGGGGACTGCTAAAGATCCGTCCTGTGTTATAGATTATTGGAGATGGGCAAGAAGTTACAAGAGACTGATATAGATTATCAATACAGTACAAGAAACCGATATAGATTATCAATACAGTACAAGAAACCGATATAGATTATCAATACAGTACAAGAGACTGATAGAGATTATCAATACAGTACAAGAGACTGATAGAGATTATCAATACAGTACAAGAGACTGATAGAGATTATCAATACAGTACAAGAAACCGATATAGATTATCAATACAGTACAAGAGACTGATAGAGATTATCAATACAGTACAAGAGACTGATAGAGATTATCAATACAGCACAAGAGACTGATAGAGATTATCAATACAGTACAAGAGACCAATATAGATTATCAATACAGTACAAGAGACTGATAGAGATTATCAATACAGTACAAGAGACTGATAGAGATTATCAATACAATACAAGAGACTGATAGAGATTATCAATACAGTACAAGAGACTGATAGAGATTATCAATACAGTACAAGAAACCGATATAGATTATCAATACAGTACAAGAGACTGATAGAGATTATCAATACAGTACAAGAGACTGATAGAGATTATCAATACAGTACAAGAAACCGATATAGATTATCAATACAGTACAAGAGACTGATAGAGATTATCAATACAGTACAAGAGACTGATATAGATTATCAATACAGTACAAGAAACCGATATAGATTATCAATACAGTACAAGAGACTGATAGAGATTATCAATACAGTACAAGAGACTGATAGAGATTATCAATACAGTACAAGAGACTGATATAGATTATCAATACAGTACAAGAAACCGATATAGATTATCAATACAGTACAAGAAACCGATATAGATTATCAATACAGCACAAGAGACCGATAGAGATTATCAATACAGTACAAGAGACTGATAGAGATTATCAATACAATACAAGAGACTGATAGAGATTATCAATACAGTACAAGAAACCGATAGAGATTATCAATACAGTACAAGAGAATGATAGAGATTATCAATACAGCACAAGAGACTGATAGAGATTATCAATACAGTACAAGAGACTGATAGAGATTATCAATACAGTACAAGAGACTGATATAGATTATCAATACAGTACAAGAGACTGATAGAGATTATCAATACAGTACAAGAGACTGATATAGATTATCAATACAGTACAAGAGACTGATAGAGATTATCAATACAGTACAAGAGACTGATAGAGATTATCAATACAGCACACAAGAGACTGATAGAGATTATCAATACAGCACAAGAGACTGATAGAGATTGGCTTGCTGGCGTTACCATGTGACCCCTGTTACCAATCACAGCAGGTCACATGACAGTTGTACGCAATGGACGGTCTCCTTTCATGCCATCAATTTTGTTGCCAGCTGTGATTGGTCAGTGTAATCACATGATACAGACAGAGCCAATCAAAAGCCCGTCTGTACCATGTGATTAGCTCCGGCCAATCACGACTGAATGAATCGGTTGCATTCAGTAAAATGCTGGCTTATGACAATGTAATGCACAGCTATAAGCAATCGTGTGTAAAAAAAGAATAATTGCCGATCCCTTCCCCAGAGTACAATGGTATAATGGTCACAATGGTAACATTATATTGCTCTGGTTACAGTGTGTTTTAAATAAAAAAAAAATGATATGTAATAATAAAAAAATTAAAATGTCCTTGATCCCTGCTACACCGGTCATATGTTGTCAATGTACTGCAGTAGTGACAGCATGTAATTAAAATAAAAAAAAGCGATTTAAAAAAAAAAAAAAAAAAAATTCTTTATTTTCGAAAAAAATGAGAACTTCAAAAAGCGCTTGCTGTGCCTCTTACTAAATACCTTGGACTATAAATACTAATAGTGCAGCGCTGAGTGATGCATGTTCTGTGTCGGGCCATTGTGCTCAGCTGCTGTCAGGACCAGTTCACAATATATTCAGTCCAATGTGGGTTTTTTTTTTTTTTTTTGCTGCATCAAAAACACATGGAAAGTAGGTTATATGGTTTTCAATGGCATAGTTCATACCAGTACTTGCGGTTCCAATAAAAAAATAAATAAAAAGTAGAACAGGCTGCATTTTTCCTGCACTGGAACGCTGTAAAACACTCTGTAAGGCTGCTTTCACACTGGGGCGGTGGGGTCGTCGGCGGTAAAACAGCGCTATTTTTAGCGCTGCTTTGCCGTCGTTTTTGCGGCGGTATTCGGCCGCCAGCGGTGCTGTTTTAACTCCCCGCTGGCGGCCGAAAAAAGGGTTAAAACCGCTCGCATAGCGCGGCTATAGCCCCGGTATAGCCGCGCTGCCCCATTGATTTCAAGGGGCCGGAGCGGTTTAGGATCGGTGAATTCACGGATCCAAAGATGCGGCTTGCAGGAGTTTTTTTGCCAGCGCACCGCTTCACCACTTCAGTGTGAAAGCCCTCGGGCTTTCACACTGAACAAACAGTAGAGGCTGTTTTAGGTCGGTTTGCAGGCGGTATTTTTAGCGCAATAACGCCTGCAAACCACCCCAGTGTGAAAGGGGCCTAACACACACCTCCTTATTTAAGGTTAAGAAGAAAGAAGGAGGGGGGATGCACTGGACTGCATCAAAAACGCACTGGAACGCATCAAACGCATCCAGACTGCGTTTTCCATGGCGTGAATTATTATTATTATTATTATTCAGGATTTATATAGCGCCAACAGTTTACGCAGCGATTTACAACATAAAAGGGAGAATACAGTTATAATACAATACAATACAATAGGATTAAGAGGGGCCTGCTCAGAAGAGCTTACAATCTAATCAACATCTCAACCTCTGTGTACAAGTGTACAGATTTACTTATATGCACTTCAAATACCTTTGGACTGTCTACTTTCCAAAAAAAAAAAAAAGAGTCATTTGTACCATCCTGGCGGGTTTTTGGCCCCCCCCCAAAAATTATAGGTTGTCAGTACACCAGGTTTAATCGATGTTCAGATATAGACCATCGTTTGTGGACTCCAACTATCCTACAGACTAGACCAGGGGGAGGCAACCTTTTGTAGCACAGTGTGCCGAAAAATGTTTTCAAAGAAATTGAATGTGCCGATTTTATAACAAAAAAATGTCAACTTCACACTCTCCATCATGAAAAGGATTTTTTTTATAAAGTAAATGCTGTAAACTACTTTAGTAGTGAGAAATTAACATCCTGCACTCTCACTCCACAGATCAGCCCCAATTCCTGCAACTCCACACCTCAGATCACTGTATCCCCCTGCACTTCTGATGGGGCAGATGAGCAGGGGGGGTTAATTCGCAATAAGCGTATATTGATTGGTTTGCGCAAAAGTTATAGCGTCTACAAAATAGGGGATAACTTTATGGCATTTTTATTATAATTTTTTTTTTTACTAGTTATAGCGGCGATCTGCGATTTTTATCGTGACTGCGACATTATGGCGGACACATCAGACACTTTTGACACCATTTTGGGACCAGTGACATTTATACAGCGATCAGTGCTATAAAAATGCACTGATTACTGTGTAAATGACACTGGCAGGGAAGGGGGTTAAACACTAGGGGGCGATCAAAGGGTTAAGTGTGACCTAGGGAGTGATTCTTTTTTTTTTAATCCTTTATTTTTCAAAATGTTATCATAAAAAGGGAAGAAGAAAAACATCCATTGCCCCCAATTATCCAAGCAGGGGTAATAGAATACAAATTTAATTGCAGTACAAAACTCCCTCTTCCTAGGGAGTGATTCTAACTGTGGGGGGGATGGGCTACCACTGACATGACATCGATCACCGCTCCCGATGACAGGAAGCAATGATCTCTGTCATGACACAAGGCAGAACGGGGAAATGTCTTGTTTACATAGGCACCTCCCCGTTCTGCCGCTCCGTGATGCGATCGCGGGATGCCAGCGGGACATCGAGTCCGCGGGTCCCGCAGGCACGGTCACGGAGCACGCAATGCCGCGTCTTAAAGGGGACGTACCTGTACGCCACTTTGCGCAGCCGTGCCATTGTGCCGAAGTATATATCGTCGTGCGCTGGTCGGCAAGCGGTTAAAAGCAATTTTTCTTTATTAAATATTCATTAAAATCTCTTAAAATATACATACAGTGTTACTTAACATATACAGCAGAAAATATTGGTGTCTTGCTGTTCTATGAAAGGCATCTCCCCGTTCTTCCGCTCCGTGGCGCGATCGCGGGGCGCCGGCGGACATCGAGTCCGTGGGACCCGCGGACACGGTCGCGCTGCACGCGGCGGGCGCGCGCCCGCTAGCCCCCCGGAAAATTAAAGGGGACGTACAGGTACGCCCGTTTTGCCCACCGCTGCTGTTGTGGCGGTGTCTATCGGCGTGCGGCGGTCGGCAAGCGGTTAATAGAAGCGGATGGGTGGAAACTGCAAAGTGCAGATGCCTGTCAAACTTTGCAGATAGAGCTATTTTTGCTGCCACGTAAAAGCACGTAAAAGTTGCGCGGTCGTGCGACGTTGCACCCAAACAAAATCGACGTCCTTTTTTCCACACAAATCGAGCTTTCTTTTGGTGGTATTTGATCGCCTCTGCGTTTTTTATTTTTTTGCGCTATAAACAAAAAAAAAAAAAGAGCGACAATTTTGAAAAAAACACAATATTTTTTACTTTTTGCTATAATAAATATCTCCATTTTTTTTTTTTTTTAAAAAAAGCGAATTTTTTTCCTCAGTTTAGGCCGATACGTATTCTTCTACATATTTTTGGTAAATAAGCGGTTGTTGATTGGTTTTTCGCAAAAGTTATCGCGTCTACAAAATAGGGGATAGATTTATAGCATTTTTATTATTATTTTTTTTTTATTAGTAATGGCGGCGATCTGCGATTTTTATCGGGACTGCGACATTATGGCGGACACATCGGACACTTTTGAAACGTTTTTGGGACCATTGGCATTTATACAACGATCAGTGCTATAAAATTTCACTGATTACTGTGTAAATGACACTGGCAGGGAAGGGGTTAAACACTAGGGGGCGATCAAGGGGTTAAGTGTGTCCTAGGGAGTGATTCTAACTGTGGGGGGGGGGGGGTTACCACTGACATGCCAGCGATCACCGCTCCCGATGACAGGGAGATCAGTAGATCAGAGAAGGGGGTTAACACTAGGGGGCGATCAAGGGGTTAACTGTGTTCCCTGTTTGTGTTTCTAACTGTAGGGGGAGGGGACTGACCTAAAGGAAGTGACGGATCGTGATTCCTAGCTAATAGGAACTCAGGATCTGTCACTTCTCTCAGAACAGGGATTTGTGTGTTTACACACACTCGTGTGCCTCTCGTGCCCGCGATCGCTCTTGGCCGGCGGTCACCGCGACCGTCGGCCACGAGCATCGGCACCCCCCGCTGTGCAGCAGCGCGCGTGCACCTGCTATCCCGATCCTGCGAGCCGACGTATAGCTACGGCGGCTTGTGGGATCGTGCTGACCTGCCGCAAGAAAATGACGGCTGCTGGTCGGTAGACATGTGCGCCGTCAATAAATTTGTTTCGTTCCGCTCCCTTTTGTATTAGAATTGATTTGTATTTTGTAATTCGTGTCCGAAATTTCGTACAAAATACAAATTTTCGTTAGGTTCGTTAACTTTTCGTAACAATTACGAATGTTCGCTATGATGAATTTATCATTATGAGGGGCTCCCACCATCCCTGTGCTGTGCTCATTATGAGGGGCTCCCCCCATCCCTGTGCTGTGCTCATTATGAGGGGCTCCCCCCATCCCTGTGCTGTGCTCATTATGAGGGGCTCCCCCCATCCCTGTGCTGTGCTCATTATGAGGGGCTCCCCCCATCCCTGTGCTGTGCTCATTATGAGGGGCTCCCCCCATCCCTGTGCTGTGCTCATTATGAGGGGCTCCCCCCATCCCTGTGCTGTGCTCATTATGAGGGGCTCCCCCCATCCCTGTGCTGTGCTCATTATGAGGGGCTCCCCCCATCCCTGTGCTGTGCACATTATGAGGGGCTCCCCCCATCCCTGTGCTGTGCTCATTATGAGGGGCTCCCACCATCCCTGTGCTGTGCTCATTATGAGGGGCTCCCACCATCCCTGTGCTGTGCTCATTATGAGGGGCCCCCACCATCCCTGTGCTGTGCTCATTATGAGGGGCTCCCCCCATCCCTGTGCTGTGCTCATTATGAGGGGCTCCCCCCATCCCTGTGCTGTGCTCATTATGAGGGGCTCCCACCATCCCTGTGCTGTGTTCATTATGAGGGGCTCCCACCATCCCTGTGCTGTGCTCATTATGAGGGGCCCCCACCATCCCTGTGCTGTGCTCATTATGAGGGGCTCCCCCCATCCCTGTGCTGTGCTCATTATGAGGGGCTCCCCCCATCCCTGTGCTGTGCTCATTATGAGGGGCTCCCACCATCCCTGTGCTCATTGTGAGGGGCTCCCTCCATCCCTGTGCTCATTGTGAGGGGCTCCCACCATCCCTGTGCTGTGCTCATTATGAGGGGCTCCCTCCATCCCTGTGCTGTGCTCATTATGAGGGGCTCCCCCCATCCCTGTGCTGTGCTCATTATGAGGGGCTCCCCCCATCCCTGTGCTGTGCTCATTGTGAGGGGCTCCCCCCATCCCTGTGCTGTGCTCATTGTGAGGGGCTCCCCCCATCCCTGTGCTGTGCTCATTATGAGGGGATCCCACCATCCCTGTGCTGTGCTCATTATGAGGGGCTCCCACCATCCCTGTGCTCATTATGAGGGGCTCCCTCCATCCCTGTGCTCATTATGAGGGGCTCCCCCCATCCCTGTGTTGTGCTCATTATGAGGGGCTCCCACCATCCCTGTGCTGTGCTCATTATGAGGGGCTCCCTCCATCCCTGTGCTGTGCTCATTATGAGGGGCTCCCTCCATCCCTGTGCTGTGCTCATTATGAGGGGCTCCCACCATCCCTGTGCTGTGCTCATTATGAGGGGCTCCCTCCATCCCTGTGCTCATTATGAGGGGCTCCCACCATCCCTGTGCTGTGCTCATTATGAGGGGCTCCCTCCATCCCTGTGCTGTGCTCATTATGAGGGGCTCCCACCATCCCTGTGCTGTGCTCATTGTGAGGGGCTCCCCCCATCCCTGTGCTGTGCTCATTATGAGGGGCTCCCACCATCCCTGTGCTGTGCTCATTATGAGGGGCTCCCACCATCCCTGTGCTGTGCTCATTATGAGGGGCTCCCCCCATCCCTGTGCTGTGCTCATTGTGAGGGGCTCCCCCCATCCCTGTGCTGTGCTCATTATGAGGGGATCCCACCATCCCTGTGCTGTGCTCATTGTGAGGGGCTCCCACCATCCCTGTGCTCATTATGAGGGGCTCCCTCCATCCCTGTGCTCATTATGAGGGGCTCCCCCCATCCCTGTGTTGTGCTCATTATGAGGGGCTCCCACCATCCCTGTGCTGTGCTCATTATGAGGGGCTCCCTCCATCCCTGTGCTGTGCTCATTATGAGGGGCTCCCACCATCCCTGTGCTGTGCTCATTATGAGGGGCTCCCCCCATCCCTGTGCTGTGCTCATTGTGAGGGGCTCCCCCCATCCCTGTGCTGTGCTCATTATGAGGGGATCCCACCATCCCTGTGCTGTGCTCATTGTGAGGGGCTCCCACCATCCCTGTGCTCATTATGAGGGGCTCCCTCCATCCCTGTGCTCATTATGAGGGGCTCCCTCCATCCCTGTGCTGTGCTCATTATGAGGGGCTCCCACCATCCCTGTGCTGTGCTCATTATGAGGGGCTCCCCCCATCCCTGTGCTGTGCTCATTATGAGGGGCTCCCCCCATCCCTGTGCTGTGCTCATTGTGAGGGGCTCCCCCCATCCCTGTGCTGTGCTCATTATGAGGGGCTCCCCCCATCCCTGTGCTGTGCTCATTATGAGGGGCTCCCCCCATCCCTGTGCTGTGCTCATTGTGAGGGGCTCCCCCCATCCCTGTGCTGTGCTCATTATGAGGGGCTCCCCCCATCCCTGTGCTGTGCTCATTATGAGGGGCCCCCACCATCCCTGTGCTGTGCTCATTGTGAGGGGCTCCCCCCATCCCTGTGCTGTGCTCATTATGAGGGGATCCCACCATCCCTGTGCTGTGCTCATTGTGAGGGGCTCCCACCATCCCTGTGCTCATTATGAGGGGCTCCCTCCATCCCTGTGCTCATTATGAGGGGCTCCCTCCATCCCTGTGCTGTGCTCATTATGAGGGGCTCCCACCATCCCTGTGCTGTGCTCATTATGAGGGGCTCCCCCCATCCCTGTGCTGTGCTCATTATGAGGGGCTCCCACCATCCCTGTGCTGTGCACATTATTAAGGGGCTCCCACCATCCCTGTGCTGTGCTCATTATGAGGGGCTCCCTCCATCCCTGTGCTGTGATCATTATGAGGGGCTCCCACCATCCCTGTGCTGTGCTCATTATGAGGGGCTCCCACCATCCCTGTGCTGTGCTCATTATGAGGGGCTCCCACCATCCCTGTGTTGTGCTCATTATGAGGGGCTCCCACCATCCCTGTGCTGTGCTCATTATGAGGGGCTCCCCCCATCCCTGTACTGTGCTCATTATGAGGGGCTCCCTCCATCCCTGTACTGTGCTCATTATGAGGGGCTCCCACCATCCCTGTACTGTGCTCATTATGAGGGGCTCCCACCATCCCTGCACTGTGCTCATTATGAGGGGCTCCCACCATCCCTGTGCTGTGCTCATTATGAGGGGCTCCCTCCATCCCTGTGCTGTGCTCATTATGAGGGGCTCCCCCATCCCTGTACTGTGCTCATTATGAGGGGCTCCCCCCATCCCTGTGCTGTGCTCATTATGAGGGGCTCCCCCATCCCTGTACTGTGCTCATTATGAGGGGCTCCCCCCATCCCTGTGCTGTGCTCATTATGAGGGGCTCCCATCATCCCTGTGCTGTGCTCATTATGAGGGGCTCCCTCCATCCCTGTGCTGTGCTCATTATGAGGGGCTCCCACCATCCCTGTGCTGTGCTCATTATGAGGGGCTCCCCCCATCCCTGTGCTGTGCTCATTATGAGGGGCTCCCACCATCCCTGTGTTGTGCTCATTATGAGGGGCCCCCACCATCCCTGTGCTGTGCTCATTATGAGGGGCTCCCACCATCCCTGTGTTGTGCTCATTATGAGGGGCTCCCACCATCCCTGTGCTGTGCTCATTATGAGGGGCTCCCACCATCCCTGTGCTGTGCTCATTATGAGGGGCTCCCACCATCCCTGTGCTGTGCTCATTATGAGGGGCTCCCCCCATCCCTGTGTTGTGCTCATTATGAGGGGCTCCCCCCATCCCTGTGCTGTGCTCATTATGAGGGGCTCCCACCATCCCTGTGCTGTGCTCATTATGAGGGGCTCTCACTATCCCTGTGCTCATTATGAGGGGCTCCCACCATCCCTGTGTTGTTCTCATTATGAGGGGCTCCTCCCATCCCTGTGCTGTGCTCATTATGAGGGGCTCCCACCATCCCTGTGCTGTGCTCATTATGAGGAGCTCCCACCATCCCTGTGCTGTGCTCATTATGAGGGGCTCCCACCATCCCTGTGCTGTGCTCATTATGAGGGGCTCCCTCCATCCCTGTGCTGTGCTCATTATAAGGGGCTCCCACCATCCCTGTGCTGGGCTCATTATGAGGGGCTCCCTCCATCCCTGTGCTGTGCTCATTATGAGGGGCTCCCACCATCCCTGTGCTGTGCTCATTATGAGGGGCTCCCACCATCCCTGTGCTGTGCTCATTATGAGGGGCTCCCACCATCCCTGCACTGTGCTCATTATAAGGGGCTCCCACCATCCCTGTGCTGGGCTCATTATGAGGGGCTCCCACCATCCCTGTGCTCATTATGAGGGGCTCCCACCATCCCTGCACTGTGCTCATTATGAGGGGCTCCCTCCATCCCTGTGCTGTGCTCATTATGAGGGACTCCCACCATCCCTGTGCTGTGCTCATTATGAGGGGCTCCCACCATCCCTGCGCTGTGCTCATTATTAAGGGGCTCCCTCCATCCCTGTGCTGGGCTCATTATGGGGGGCTCCCACCATCCTTGTGCTGTGCTCATTATTAAGGGGCTCCCACCATCCCTGTGCTGTGCTCATTATGAGGGGCTCCCACCATCCCTGCGCTGTGCTCATTATTAAGGGGCTCCCTCCATCCCTGTGCTGTGCTCATTATGAGGGGCTCCCACCATCCCTGTGCTGTGCTCATTATTAAGGGGCTCCCACCATCCCTGTGCTGTGCTCATTATGAGGGGCTCCCACCATCCCTGTGCTGTGCTCATTATTAAGGGGCTCCCTCCATCCCTGTGCTGTGCTCATTATGAGGGGCTCCCTCCATCCCTGTGCTGTGCTCATTATGAGGGGCTCCCACCATCCCTGTGCTCATTATGAGGGGCTCCCCCCATCCCTGTGCTCATTATGAGGGGCTCCCCCCATCCCTGCGCTGTGCTGACTTCCTGGGTTTTTAACTTTTAGGTTTGTTAACTTTTCGTAACAATTACGAATGTTCGTTAGGAATTTGGATGCGAAATTCGTAAACAAAATTTCGTATTTCATACAGAATGCGGGAAGCATAGCAATTCGTATTTCGGATCCTCCCGATTGTACGAATTTACGGAGATTTGTACGAATTTTCAATTCGTAGGAAACTAATTGCACATGTTTTCTGGTCGGCAAGCGGTTAATTATCACCTTAAAGTGGTGTTCCGGCCAAAATTATACTTTTTAAATAAAAATACTCCTATAATACACAAGCTTAATGTATTCTAGTAAAGTTAGTCTGTAAACTAAGGTCTGTTTTGTTAGTTTATAGCAGTAGTTTGTTATTTTATAAACTTCCAGCAGGCCGTGGCCATCTTAAGTGTGGGCATCTGAAGCCAGACTGTATTTCTTCCTGGATCTCATCCTTGCAGATCTCGCACATGCTCAGTGCAGCACAAGCAGTGTAATAGGTTTCAGGTCAGGGTTTCCATAGCAACGGCAGTGTCAGAGGAAGTTGCCACCCCTTCCCAGAAGGCATTGCAAACAGGAAATGATGCGATGGGCCGCGGCCAGGGAGGGGGAAGTGAAAAATCAATACAGCAGATATACAGTAGGTGCTGAGAAAAAAAATAAAAAAATATCCAATTCGTTTACAGTGCACAGTTTAGTGAGGGATGCTGAAGAGTTGTAAAAGTGGGTGGAACTCCACTTTAATCATCCACAGAATCCGTGTAATCAATATGTGTTCGGTTTTAAAGGGATGAGGTGGCAACCCCATTACTGAGCCAGGCACCCCAAGTCATGGACCTGTAGGGCATCCAGGTCACTATCATTTTTACAACAAGCTCAGCTACTGTAGGCCAAATCAGAGTCCTGCCGGACAGGCCGGTCACCAGGTTATGCAGAATGAGCTCAGCATTGAAGAGGGAGAAGATTTTGAACCCTTCACCCATCGGCGTCTGCCCGTAGCTGGAGTTTCAGTTTAAGTCAAAGCGACCTCAGGGTAATATTTACAGAGCATCACATGACACATGGTACACATAGAAGAAGTGAGAAGATGCATTTCCCCAGGGAGCACGTTGTCACAGCTCTCAACTGTCTCTGGTTTCGAGGGACTGTCCCTGATTTGGAGCAATGTCCCTCTGTCCCTCTTTCTTCCTCATTTGTCCCTCATTTTGGTCTGATCTAGAAAGTTGTATAAAAAATGCACTGGCTCTTTTTCAAATGATGTGTTATGCCGCATACACACGGTCGGACTTTTCGACCGGACGCCAACGGACCAAATCTGGTGGACAATCCGGTCGTGTGTGGGCTTCACCGGACCTTCAGCGGACTTTTCCAGTCGCAAATCTGACGGACTTTAGATTTGTAACATGCTTCAAATCTTTACATCGTAACTCCGCCGGACCCAGAAATCCGCTCGTCTGTATGCTAGTCCGACGGACAAAAACCCATGCTAGGGCAGCTATTGGCTACTGGCTATCAACTTCCTTATTTTAGTCCGGTGTACGTCATCACGTACGAATCCGTCGGACTTTTGTGTGATCGTATGTAGGCAAGTCCGTTCGTTAGAAAGTCCACCGCAAGTCCGCCAAAAGTCTGTCGGACGGGCTGACGGACTTTAGGAGCTGAAAAGTCCGACCGTGTGTTCGCGGCATTAGAGTGCTAAACCTTTCATAAAATTTCTAAATTGCTGCATTTGTAAATTTGAAAAAGCCAATATAAAGGAATAGTAGTGGTAAAAATAAGCACTTGTGGGTTTAACTACTTGGCACCCGCGCTATAGCCAAAAGACGGCTGCAGCGCGGGCCTTAATTGCCGGGAGGGCGTCCCTGGATGTCCTCCCGAGCAAGTGCAGTCTGTGCGACCCTGTGGGTCGCACACGGCGTGCTCTGTGATCACTGAGTCTACGAGACTCAGCTGATCACAGATCGGAGTAAGGGGTCGATCCCGGCCCCTTACCACGTGATCAACTGTCAGCCAATGACGGTTGATCACGTGATGTAAACAGAAGCTCGGTAATCGATATT
This sequence comes from Lithobates clamitans, assembly GCA_037952925.1. Classification (NCBI taxonomy): domain Eukaryota; kingdom Metazoa; phylum Chordata; class Amphibia; order Anura; family Ranidae; genus Lithobates; species Lithobates clamitans. Next base: position 3,362,406 of record JBBGZY010000474.1, on the reverse strand, counting down.
TTTTTTTTTTTTAAAAAGCGGATCACCGGCTTCTGTCAGAGGGACATTAGTCCCTCACTCAGAAAGCCGCGGCTGTGCCCACCAATGTCACCTACCAGTGCCCACTGTGCCACCTACCAGTGCAACCTACTAGTACCCACAGTGCCACCTACCAGTGCCCACAGTGCCACCCACCAGTGCCCACAGTGCCACCTACCAGTGCCCACAGTGCCACCTACCAGTGCAACCTACCAGTACCCACAGTGCCACCTACCAGTGCCCACAGTGCCACCCACCAGTGCCCACAGTGCCACCCACCAGTGCCCACAGTGCCACCTACCAGTGCCCTCTGTGCCACCTACCAGTGCAACCTACCAGTACCCACAGTGCCACCCACCAGTGCCCACAGTGCCACCTACCAGTACCCACAGTGCCACCCACCAGTGCCCACAGTGCCACCTACCAGTGGCCACAGTGCCACCCATCAATGCCCACCAGTGCTGCCAATCAATGCCCATCATTGTCTAATAACCAGTGCCACAGATCAATACTGCCTATTAGTGTCACCTACCAGTGCCCATCAGTGCCACCCAACAGTGCCCATCAGTGCCACCTATCAGTGCCGCTTATTAGTGCCACCTATCAGTGCCCTTCAGTGCCAACCATCAGTGCCACCTCTCAGTGCCACCTATCAGTGCCACCTCATCAGTGCTTATCAGTGCCACCTATCAGCACCCATTAGTGCCACCTTATCAGTGCGCATCTTTGCCCATCGGTGCAGCCTATTAGTGCCCATCAGTGCAGCCTCAACAGTGTATCGGTGAAGGAGAAAAATTACCTTTTTTCTTTAATTTTATAACAAACTATCAAACAGTTTTGTTTTTTTTTTTTCAAAATTTCGGTCCTTTTTTATTTTATTTAGCAAAAAATAAAAAACCCAGCAGCAATTAAATGCCACCAAAATAAAGTTCTATCTGTGTGAAAAAATGTAAAAAATTTCATTTGGGTACATTGTAGCATGATCGCGCAACTGTCATTCAAAGTGTGACAGCGCTGAAAGCTGAAAATTGGCCTGGGCAGGAGGTGGGTTTAAGTGTCCAGTAAGCAAGTGGTTAACTAATACATTTTTTTTTGTATAATTCTCCTTTAAGGGGGCGTGGCAGGGGGGGAGTGTCCTATACCTACATACCTAGTTTGTTTACATACACAGATCCCCGTTCCGGCTCTCTGTGTAGTGATCTCGGGTGGCTGGCGGACATGGCGGCCGCCGGCCGCACACATCGGCTCTAATGGCACGCGCGCCTCCTATTGCTCTTAAAGCGGCCGACGTACACCTTTGGCTATTCGCGCATCCGTGCCAACCTGCCACAGTATAATGACGGCGGCTGGTCGGCAAGCAGTTAAAGTGTAAGTTCACCTTTACAGAAAAATCTGTAATATGAACTTACACAGCTCGAAAACGGACGTTTTGGACATTCAGCTGAGAGGATTCCTAAGCCCCGGACACCTGGTCCGCATATACAGGGGCTTAGATCTGGAGAATACTGCGGTCCAGGTCAGCGGGACCGGAGGTGACCGGAGGGGGACCTGTGTACAGAGTTTTCTGTACATATGAACTTACCCTTTAAAAGACAGGTCTACTGTAAAACAAAGTATATTTATCCTTTTTACCCCTTTCCCTTGACCTAACCTAACCCCCCTCCCCCCTCCACAGATATATAATATCTCACAAAAGTGAGTACACCCCTCACATTTTTGTAAATATTTTATTCTATTTTTTTTATCTTTACAATGTAAAGTAGTGAGTGTACAGCTTGTATAACAGTGTCAATTTGCTGTCCCCTCAAAATAACTCAACACACAGCCATTAATGTCTAAACTGCTGGCAACAAAAGTGAGTACACCCCTAAGTGAAAATGTCCGAATTGGGCCCAATTAGCCATTTTCCCTCCCTGGTGTCATGTGACTTGTTAGTGTTACAAGGTCTCAGGTGTGAATGGGGAGCAGGTGTGGTAAATTTGGTGTTATCGCTCTAACTCTCTCATACTGGTCACTGGAAGTTCAACATGGCACCTCATGGCAAAGAACTCTGAGAATCTGAAAAAAAGAATTGTTGCTCTACATAAAGATGTCCTAGGCTATAAGAAGATTGCCAAGACCCTGAAACTGAGCTGCAGCATGGTGGCAAAGACCATACAGCGGTATAACAGCACAGGTTCCACTCAGAACAGGCCTCACCATGGTTGACCAAAGAAGTTGAGTGCACATGCTCAGCGTCATATCCAGAGGTTGTCTTTGGGAAATAGACGTATGAGTGCTGCCAGCATTGCTGCAGAGGTTGAAGGGGTGGGGGGTCAGCCTGTCAGTGTTCAGACCATACGCCACACACTGCATCGAATTGGTCTGCATGGCTGTCGTCCCAGAAGGAAGCCTCTTCTTAAGATGATGCACAAGAAAGCCCAGAAACAGTTTGCTAAAGACAAGCAGACTAAGGACATGGATTACTGGAACCATGTCCCGTGATGAGACCAAGATAAACTTATTTGGTTCAGATGGTGTCAAGCGCGTGTGTGGCGGCAACCAGGTGAGGATTACAAAGACAAGTGTGTCTTGCCTACAGTCAAGCATGGTGGTGGGAGTGTCATGGTCTGGGGCTGCATGAGAGCTGCCGGCACTGGGGAGCTACAGTTCATTGAGGTCAGCAAAAATTGCACTTCTTCTTTAATTCACTTTTCAAATCCACCTAAACCCAGTCTTTCAGTTATGGCCGGAATGGCCGTGTGGAGAGAGAGAAAAATTCCTAAGATGTTCTCCAGAGGTCCGATCTGTAAGATGATTATCTGCAGAGTCTCACGTCTTCCCCTAGTAACTTTTTTTATTCATTTTATGGGTTTTCTTTTTAGGAAAAATGATGCCAGTTCTACCCCTACAGCTGGCTAGCTGTGCTTCGTGGCCGCAGTAACACTTTAAATAAAATTCCAGCCTAAATCTTTTTTTTTCTTTTTTTTCAAATAACATTTTATTGATCCAAGAGTCAGGTAAGTTACAAAGACAATGATATCTTGTTGTATAAAATTTGCTATGCAATAGACAAAACTGGCAAGTAGCCGGCATCAAGAGAAAAACATTCAGATGTATAAAGCTTAGATTAGTTACCATATATAGTGCAATAGTCAACATATACATATAGACATGGACCCTGACGTCATCTAATAAACACAAAAAAAGAGAGAAAGAGTAGAGAAGAAAAAGAAGAAGAGGGGAGGAGAGGGAGGGAGAGGATGGGGGAGGCTCCACCAGTGGCTCAAGGAGGATCTTCTCATCTATGCCAATCTTCCCAGACCTTATCATGTGTTTCCAATCTGTCTTACAATCTAGCAGTCTTTTTTTCCATTAGCTCTATATCCTTGATTCTGGCATATAGATCTGTTGGGGTAGGCGGGTCCCTTCTCTTCCAGTAGAGGGCTATGAGACACCTCGCGGCTGTCAGGATGTGCCGAAGCAGTTTCTTGGAGTGCTTAGGTATCTGTAAACCAGATACTCCTAAAAGGAATAATTTAGGGGTTCTAGGAACCTGTACTCCCAGCAAGCGGGTTAGTAAGGATTGCGCCTCCGTCCAGAAAAGCACTATCTTGGGGCAGGACCAGTAAATGTGGTATAATGTTCCCTTGTCTCTCTGACATCTCCAACATCTATCTGAGCTAGAGGGGTAGATGGCTCGGAGGACATCAGGTGTGATATACCAAAAGAAAATGATTTTATAGGCGTTCTCCTTGTAAAGTGTACAGAGAGAGCTTTTAGCTGCTTGAGACCAAATTGTTTGCCAGGTTGCTTCTGGTATCTCTTCTCCCAGGGCTCTTTCCCATCGTAGCATATATGTATGCTTACCCTGGGTGGCAAAACAATATGAATTTAGCACCTTGTATATATCTGAGATTAATCCTCGGCATGCGGAGCCCTCCAACATCAGGTTCTCAAATACGGTTGGAGTTGAGAATTGTAAATTCGGGGCTATCGACTGAGCATAGTGCCTGATCTGTAGGTACCCATAAAATACCTGTTGTACCTACATTGTTGTAGATGCTGAACCTCTACTGGGGGGATATTTACGGGAAGGGCCTCTGACTTAGACGCATTTATTTTGTAACCAGATAGGGAACGGTATAAATCTAGCTCAGCATGTAAATTAGGGAGTGATATCCTAGGCTGAGTCAGGGTAAGTATAATGTCGTCCGCGAAAAGTGCTAGTTTAAAATCCCTGCCCCGTACTGGAACCCCGTGTATATTTGGATTTTTACGCACCGCCGCTGCCAGAGGCTCAACACATAGTGCAAACAAGAATGGCGAGAGAGGACATCCCTGGCGCGTTCCGTTAGCTATCGAAAAAGCTGATGATAAGGCAAAGGGCGTCTTAACCTGAGAGGAGGGGTTTGTATATAAGTGTTGTATGGCCCGCAAAAAAGGGCCCCGGAACCCCATGTATTTCAGTGTGGCAAGCAGGAACGGCCATCCAAGGCGATCAAAGGCCTTTTCAGCGTCCAGCCCCAGGACCAATGTTTCTAGGCCGTCCCTGTTTGCCACATCTATGAGATCAATAATCCGTCTCGTATTGTCCCCCGCTTGACGGAGGGGGACAAAGCCCACCTGATCCTTATGTATTAAGGAGGGAAGTATTAGGTTCAATCGCATCGAAAGAAGCTTAGTAAAAATTTTTAAATCAGAGTTTAGTAGTGCGATTGGCCTATAACTTGCACATAATGAAGGATCTTTTTCAGGTTTGGGGATCAACGTGAGGTATGATCTCTGCATATCTGAGGGGATAGGGGTTTGCTGAAGAAAGGCATTATACAATTTGCACATATGAGGCAAGAGGACTGGAAGAAATGTCTTATAATATTCATAAGGGAGGCCATCGGGGCCGGGGGACTTGCGGGACGGTAAGCTTTTAATGGTGGCTGTCAGTTCTTCTACCGATATCGGTGGCATTGAGGGAAAGTAGATCTGATGCCAGAAGTTTAGGAATATTACTGTCTATTAAATATTGTTGCATACGCTCAGCTAAGTCAGGGGAAAGTGGGTCATGTGGAATTTCAGGGTCATTATATAGGGCTGTGTAGAATTCTCCGAAAGCCTGAGCTATTTCCTGGGGGTGTGAGAGAAGTGTATCTCTTCTATTTTTTATTTGATGGGGGGTGGTCATATGTGATCTCTCTGACAATTTACGTGCTAATAGTGAGTGGGCTTTATTGCCTTTGTCGTAATACGTTTGCTTTAGTCTAAGGAGAGCTTTCTCTACCTGGCCTAACGTTAGATCCCGAAGTGTGGTACGTAAGCAAACAATTTTTTTAAGAAGGGGTAGGGATGGCGAAGTCTGTAGTTGGAGTTCTAAGGTTTTAAGATCCTTCTCCGCCTGAAGTTTGGATGCCTTTGCATCTTTCTTCATGGCCGAGGATAGTGCTATACACCGCCCCCTGAGGACCGCCTTGTGGGCCTCCCAGAGAGTGGCGAGGGTGACATCTGGTGTGTCATTTTCAAGAAAATAGTTTTGTAAGGTTGACTCGAGCTCTAGTTTAGATGGGATGTGTTGTAGAAGGAAGTTGTTTAATTGCCAGTGACATGGCTTACGTGTATAAGTACCCATCTTCAAGGACATAGTCACAGGGGCGTGGTCGGACCAGGAGATGGGTAAAATCTGAGTGTCCATAGTGGCGCGAAGGGTGGCGTTGTTAACAAACAGGTAGTCTATACGTGAGTGCATGCGGTGAGGAGAAGAGTAAAATGTATATTGTCTGTCACCTGGGTGTAGTGCCCGCCATATATCAAAAAGAGCATAACGCCTAGTAAGTTGGCGAAATAATTGTGCTTCCCGAGCCACCCGGGCTTGGGGTTCTGTGGGGTTCATTACATGGCGATCTAGACCCACCGACTGACATAGATTAAAGTCTCCTCCAATGATCAAGTAGTCGTTGGGGGATTTAAATATGCGCGCTAGTACTCTGGTTAAAAAGTGTATTTGGTGAGTATTGGGGGCATATAGTACACAGATAGTGACCCCTTGCTCTTGCCATTGGCCCTGTAAGATAATGTAATGCCCATGCATTTGAAGGGGGAGCCCTTTTTGAACAAGATCGCCACTCCGGCTTTTTTGCGGGGACTAAACGCCTGGTAGACCTGAGGATAGTATCTGGATGCAAATGTGAAGGCGTCTCCTTTTTTAAAATGTGTTTCTTGCAGTAGGGCAACATCCGCCCAGACTGCCTGAGTTCCCTCGTAGCTAGATGCCTTTTTTTATTTGAATTCAGGCCATGAACGTTAAGTGATATTATTTTAACCATAATTGTGGGTATGTGTGAGCTCAGCGTTACTTAGCTTATCCAGCCGCGAGGGTGTCCCAGCATCCAGGGAAGCGAGGGATCCAAACGTAGGACATGTCCGGTCAGCCCTCCTGAGCCGATGGTGTGCCAGGGAAAGGGAGAGGAGGGGGGAGAGAAAAGGGAAGAGGAGAGAGGAAAAAAGGAAAGATATTAGTTATCAACACAATCAGAAGAAGCAAACATTGCAAAGAGATCCCAAGTAATCCAGATCGCCCGGGATCCATTAAGTTCTAATAAGTCTCCCCGGGCGGGCTCCCCATAAAGAGTCCAGTCCGGGGGGACATAGAGAACCTCACAATCAAACACAACAGTATTCAAAAAACCTCCTATAACAATAGGAAATAAAAGGGGGAACTTTGGTTAGGTAAACCTAAAGGGGGACTAGTGACCAGAGAAACCACTACTGTCAAGTCTCCAACGGAAAGTGCCTGACGTGAAGCAGGGGTTAACAGGCTTTGGGCCTAAGAAGGGGGGGGTGCAAATATAGCTGATGGGTGGGCCAGGCGGACCCAATGTGGCAGTCATCCATTCCTATGCTTAGTAGACCCTCTAGGAGAGTCTCTGTCCCTGGGACGTTTTGTTGGAGGTATCTTCTGCCAGATCACTGGCGGAGGCGTTGGTGTCTCTACCAGGTCCCACTCTTGAAGACGGGGGACAGGAATCTCTAGGGTGTTGCAAAAGTTACCCAGGTCCTCCGGGAAGCGTAAGATGGCGGATTTTCCTTGATGGCGGGCTGTTAGACTGAAGGGAAAGCCCCATCGATAAGTTATGCGGTTCTCCTGTAGTGAGGCTAGTAGAGGCTGGAGGATTCTACACTTTTGTAGAGTGATCCAGGAAAGATCGGGGTATAGCTGTATTGGTGCATTTCCAGGAACCACCTTCCTGGCGTCTCGGGCTTTTCGCATGATGTCTTCCTTTAAGGGGAAGGAGTGGACTCTGCATATGACGTCGTGTGGTCTGGAGGCAGGTCCTTTGGGTCGTAGGGCACGATGGGCTCGGTCCATCTCTATGGGTTTATTCGGGGGTCCCCCAATAAGTTGTTGAATAAAGATTGCAGGGTTTCGTGGAGATCCTCCGGGCCCTCCGGTTCTGGTAGGCCTCTAATCCGAATGTTGTTCCTACGACCTCTATTATCTAAATCTTCAATATGGCGTTGCATATTTCTGAGCATTAGGTGGTGATCAGCTCCTTGCATTTGAGTGCGATGCATAGCAAGTTTGGTCTTCTGAATCTCCTCTTCGGCCATCTTTACTCTCTCAGATAGATGTTTGAGGTTGGCATGAATTGTTTGGATTTCCGCCCTGCATGCAGATTTAACTTCTTCAATAAGGACTTTAAAGTCCTCTTTAGTGGGTATGGCTTGGAGACACGCTTGCCATGTAGTGGTTTGCTGGAGTCGTGGGTCATCACCCATATGTTGTTGGGGACAATGCAAGAAAGGGGGCTCCCCTCGTGGAGCAAGAGGGGGCTCAGTTCTTGGTGCCTCACAAGGCTGAGTGTGGTTGCCTTGCAGGTTACCCCCTCTTAAGAAAGGGGAATGACAAGCTGGTATTAAGCCATCCCTGTGGGTCAGATTTGGAGAGTTAGTCACTTGTGCATAGGACAATGCCTGATCCGTGCCTCTTTCTGTCGTGATGGAGGTGTTATGCCGCGCTTGTCTTTGTGGCTGAGGCAGGCCCGAGACATAATGGCGTTCTTGCAGGGGGGTGCTTTCTCCAGTTTGTTTTGTGAGCGGGGGTCCCAAGGCCCGAGCGTACTCCGGCTCTGGTAGCGGAGGAAAGTCTCCCGAAGTCAGTGAGGGTGAGGGGGACACCGCCCCTCCCGTTGAAAGAGCCGGGTCTGAGGCCGTTCGTAACAGCCGCGGGTAGGCCTCAGAGCACTGGGTGTAGCTGGCTGCTGTGAGGCCTTGTGTAGTGTCCCGGGGGTCGTGTTGTAGCCCGTTATGGGGCGTATAAGGTTGTGATGGACTCACCCCTCCTGGGTCTCGAGTGCACGAACCGCTCCTCTCCTGATTCAGCATCAGCGTGTTCTGTGGGTACAGCAGCGGAGGAGAGTTCGGCGGCTGCTGCGGCATCGTAGAGAGAGAGCATGGCGGCGGCGCCATCTTGTCCATCCCACCGTCGGAGCCGGAGGGAGGTTTAAAGTACTCCCGGAGGGTCGCCGAGGATCCGGAGGGTGGCACGGATGGTCCCCTGGGGTTAGAGGAGCGGGTTCTCCGATTTCCACCCATATACAGGTGCTTAAAATCCCCCTAATAGGCCGTTAGGCTGCAGGTCGGTGGAGAGCTACAGGATCAGGCGTCCATACAGGGCAGCTTCCGGTCACGCCCCCCCCAGCCTAAATCTTAAAGTGCACTGTAAACGAATTGGCTATTTTTAATTTTTTTTTCTCAGCACCTACTGTATATCTGCTGTATTCATTTTTCACTTCCTCCTCCCTGACCGCGGCCCCATTTCCTGTTTGCAATGCCTTCTGGGCAGGGGTGGCAACTTCCTCTGACGCTGCTGCTATGGAAACCTGACCTGAAACCTATTACACTGCTTGTCCTGCACTGAGCATGTGCGAGATCTGCAAGGATGAGATCCAGGAAGAAATACAGTCTGGCTTCAGATGCCCACACTTAAGATGGCCACGGCCTGTTGTAAGTTTATAAAATAACAAACTACTGCTATAAACTAACAAAACAGACCTTAGTTTACAGACTAACTTTACTAGAATACATTAAGCTTGTGTATTATAGGGGTATTTTTATTTAAAAAGTATAATTTCGGCCGGAACACCACTTTAACTAATCTTAAAAATGTCCCCTCCCCCCTCTTAACACCTATGCAGACTTACCTTAGGTCGCTTTCTCACTGGGGCCGCCCAAGCATTATCGGTAAAGCGTTGCTAGTTTCAGCAGCACCCCACCGCCGTTTTAGCGGCGCTTTACCGTCGTTTTAGCGGCGCTATTCGGCCGCTAGCGGACGCTTTTAACACCAGCTAGTGGCTGAAGAAAGGGTTAAAAGCACCCATTGTGTTTATTTGGATTGTTTTCACTTTTTTTTGTGCATACACAGGTATCAGATACTTTGTATGTCTTCATGTGTTATAGGTCATTCCAATCCTCAACACACACCTGTTTCCTAGTGTTTTAGCTGCATATATTGTATTTTTACTACACATTGTGTATATATTTACATCTCTTTTTATTATTTTTCTGTAGTGTTCACTGTGGTTTTGCCCTACTAGTCACACAGAGTCAGCGCACCTTCACAATATCTATTAAATGTGTATACTTACCTATTCTCAGCCTGCTTCAGTCTGGTCACGTGATCTGGCTCCCCTGTGTCAGCCAGCGGCAGCTGCAGGGGAGAGAGGGGAGCGCTGACAACAGCTGGGACATGGGAGCCTAAGGGTGACATCATCTCTCCCGGATTTCCCTGCTGTTGTCGAGCGCTCCCTCCTCTCCACTGCAGCTGCCGCTGGCTGACGCAGGGGATCCCGTGACAAGACCAGAGCGGGCTGTAAATAGGTAAGTATGTACAACTCATATATAAACCAACTGGAACAAATCTGGGCTTTTATAGTAACGACACAAATACAGATCTCTTTAAAAGCTATTTTCTTTATTAAATGTTCATTAAAATCTCTTAAAAAATACACACAGTTTTCCTCAACATGTTTCGATATATCGACAATGTCTTTGTCAGGATAAAGCCCCATACACACTATCAGTTTTTTCTGCTGAGTTAGTCCTTCAGAATTACCAAAACCATATAATATGAGGTCAAGCCTTAGGAGTTTCAATGTGTATGCAATCAGGCAGGCCCTTGCACTACATGGTTTTGGTAAATCTGAAGGACTAACTCAACAGAAAAACTGATGGTGTTTGTGGGGCTTAAGTGTTGCCAAATATTAGTAAGCTGCATACAGCTAACATACACATGTAAGGACATCCATATTTTCATACAGTCAAGTCATGCTTACCCACATTAAAGGTTATTTTAAAGACCATCTAACTCCAACATCCATCACCACTCCTCCTGATTAGGGATGAGCCGAACACCCCCCGGTTCGGTTCGCACCAGAACCCGCGAACGGACCGCAAGTTCGCACGAACGTTAGAACCCCATTGACGTCTATGGGACTCGAACGTTCGAAATCAAAAGTGCTCATTTTAAAGGCTAATTTGCATGGTATTGTCCTAAAAAGGGTTTGGGGACCCGGGTCCTACCCCAGGGGACATGTATCAATGCAAAAAAAACTTTTAAAAACGGCCGTTTTTTCGGGAGCAGTGATTTTAATGATGCTTAAAGTAAAAAAAAAAAAGTGAAATATTCCTTTAAATATCGTACCTGGGGGGTGTCTATAGTATGCCTGTAAAGTGACGCGTGTTTCCCATGTTTAGAACAGTCCCTGCACCAAATGTCATTTTTAAAGGAAAAAATCTCATTTAAAACTGCTTGCGGGTTTAATGTCATGTCGGGTCATGGCAATATGGATGAAAATCAGTGAGACAAACGGCATGGGTACCCCCCAGTCCATTACCAGGCCCTTTGGGTCTTGTATGGATATTAAGGGGAACCCCGCACCCAAATTAAAATAAGGAAAGGTCCCTATATACTCTGAACAGCAGTATACAGGCGGTGCAAACAAGACAGGGACTGTAGGTTTGTTGTTAAGTAGAATCTGTTTGTAATTTTGAACATTTTTAATGTGTTTAGCTCCAGCCAAAAAATCTTTTCTAAGCTTTTTGGAAAACATAGGGAAGGGTTATCACCCCTGTGACATTTGTTTTGCGTCTTTCCTCCTCTTCAGAAGATTTCACCTCACTTTTTTGTCCCAATGAAAAATGTTTTTTGAAAATTTGGGTTTTTTTGTGGAACAAGGATTGGAAAGCATCAGTGGAAAGGAAAAATTGTTTTCCCATATTAACTCTTACAGGAGAGAATTTCCCTTCCTTAGGGGTAGATTTCATCTCACTTCCTGTTGTCTCCTTCCGTTTGCAAGTAGGAGTCGTTTGTAAGTTAGATGTTTGAAAGTAGGGTCCTGCCCTATATACTCAGCAGAAATTTGGGCCTTAGGTGTTGCTGTGGCCAAAACACTGTAAGCCCTCACAGGGCCCTGCTGTGAAATATTAGATCAAGAATTGTAATTACATGCCCCTGTTGAACAGGAGCTGAAAAATTAGGCCTTAGGCACTGGTGCTGGTGCCACAACACTGCAACCCCTCACAGACACTCTAGTTGAAACGCAGGAACAAGCCCAGCTGCAAAGTATTGCATCAAAAATTGTAATTACACGCCCCTGTTAGACAGGGGCTGAAAAATTGGGTCTTAGGCACTGGTGCTGGTGCCACAACACTGCAACCCCTCACAGACACTCTAGTTGAAACGCAGGAACAAGCCCTGCTGCAAAGTATTGCATCAAAAATTGTAATTACACGCCCCTGTTAGACAGGGGCTGAAAAATTGGGTCTTAGGCACTGGTGCTGGTGCCACAACACTGCAACCCCTCACAGACACTCTAGTTGGAATGCAGGAACAAGCCCTGCTGCAAAGTATTGCATCAAAAATTGTAATTACACGCCCCTGTTAGACAGGGGCAGAAAAATTGGGTCTTAGGCACTGGTGCTGGTGCCACAACACTGCAACCCCTCACAGACACTCTAGTTGGAATGCAGGAACGAGCCCTGCTGCAAAGTATTACATCAAAAATTGTAATTACACGCCCCTGTTAAACAGGGGCTGAAAAATTGTGCCTTAGGCACTGGTGGTGGCGCCCAGAACCAAAAATGTTCTTACAAGCTATCAGCGTGATGATTGAGGAGGAAGAGGATAATTACTCAGGGATAGTCACTCAGCATCAGCATAGGCAGTCTTTGAAGGGATCTGAGATTTCAAAAAAAATTATTCGGTTACATCTGCATCAGGTGCTTGGTAGCTGGTGGTGATCCAAGACTGATTCATTTTTATGAAGGTCAGCCGATCGACCGAGTCGGTGGACAGACGCACCCTGTGATCGGTTACCACGCCTCCAGCAGCACTGAATGTGCGTTCCGAAAGAACGCTGGATGCAGGACAGGCCAGTAGCTCAATTGCATACTGTGCAAGCTCTGGCCAGTGATCCATCCTCAAGACCCAGTAACCCAGAGGATTTTCGGTGGGAAAGGTGTCCAAGTCTGATCTTGCCCCTAGGTATTCCTGCACCATGTAAAACAGACGCTGGCGATGGTTGCTGGAACCGATCATACCTTGGGGCTGCGGACCAAAAAATTGTCTGAACGCATCGGTCAGACGGCCACCTTCTCCACCGCTCCTTCTTTGACTGACCGAAGCCTCAGCAACACGTTGTCCAGAAACAGGAGTTTGTAACCTCCCAGTCTCTGGGAACGCGTTGCACAGACCTTTCTGCAAGGCCTCCCGAAGATGTTTCATCCTCTGCTCCCTCTGCGATGGCAAGATAAGGTCCGCAACCTTACCCTTGTAACGTGGATCAAGGAGGGTTGCCAGCCAGTATTGGTCCTTCTCCTTGATACCACGAATACGAGGATCCTTACGCAGGCTTTGCAGGATCAGGGAGGCCATGCAGCGTAGGTTTGCTGAGGCATTCGGTCCGGAGTCCTCTGGGTCACTAAGGACAACAACGTCCGCAGCCACCTCCTCCCAGCCACGTACAAGTCCATGTGTTCCTTGGGACTGATCCCTTAAAGACTGCTGATGCTGAGTGCCAGGCTCCACCTCCATACTGACACAATCTTCCTCCTCCTCCTCCTCCTCCTCCTCGTCCTCTTCCTGTGTGATCGGCGGGCACGCAGGAACACTGTCTGGATAAAGGGGGCCTTGAGAGCTAAGGAAGTCCTCCTCTTCCTGCCTCTGTTCTGCCTCAAGTGCCCTGTCCATTATCCCACGCAGCGTGTGCTCCAACAGGTGGACAAGGGGGACAGTGTCACTGATGCATGCACTGTCAGTGCTCACCATCCTCGTGGCCTCCTCGAATGGTGACAGGACAGTGCATGCATCCCTGATCATGGCCCACTGGCGTGGGGAAAAAAAACCAAGGTCCCCTGACCCTGTCCTGGTGCCATAGTCGCACAGGTACTCATTGATGGCCCTCTGCTGCGTGTGCAGCCGCTGCAGCATGGCCAACGTCGAGTTCCACCTGGTGGGCATGTCACAGATTAGGCGGTTCTTGGGCAGGTTAAACTCCTTTTGGAGGTCCGTCAGCCGAGCACTGGCATTATATGACCGGCGGAAATGCACACAGACTTTCCTGGCCTGCCTCAGGACATCCTGTAAGCCCGGGTACCTGCCCAAGAACCGCTGCACCACCAAGTTAAGGACGTGAGCCAAACAGGGCACATGGGTCAGTTGTCCCTGTCGGAGGGCAGAGAGGAGGTTGGTGCCATTGTCGCAAACCACCATTCCTGCCTTAAGTTGGCGTGGCGTCAACCACCTCTGAACCTGCCCCTGCAGAGCTGACAGAACCTCTGCCCCAGTGTGGCTCCTGTCCCCCAAGCACACCAGCTCAAGCACCGCATGGCATCTTTTGGCCTGCGTACTTGCGTAGCCCCTTGAACGCCTACGGAGCACCGCTGGTTCCGAGGAAGAGGCCATGGAGGAAGAAGAAGAGGAGGGGGTGGAGGAGAGAGGTGTGTCACAATCAGCATTTTGGAGGCGTGGTGGCGGAACAACCTCCAACACTACTGCACCTTGTCCTGCATCCTTCCCAGCTGCCAGCAGAGTCACCCAATGCGCCGTGAAACTTAAGTAACGTCCCTGTCCATGCCTGCTGGACCATGAGTCAGCGGTAATATGCACCTTACCGCTGACCGCCCTGTCCAGCGAGGCATGGACATTGCCTTCCACATGCCGGTAGAGAGCCGGAATCGCCTTCCGTGAGAAAAAGTGGCGTTTGGGTACCTGCCACTGAGGAACCGCACATTCCACAAACTCACGGAAGGGGGCAGAGTCTACCAACTGAAAAGGCAGCAGTTGAAGTGCTAGCAATTTTGCCAAGCTAGCATTCAACCGCTGGGCATGTGGATGGCTGGGAGCAAACTTCTTTCGGCGGTGCAGCAGCTGGGGCAGGGAAATTTGCCTGGTACAATCTGACGTCGGTGTACCAAAAGCAGATTGCCCATAAGTACTTGGCTGTGACACACCTAATTCTACACCTTCATTCCTCTCACTGCAGGTCGCAGAGAGGACTGAAGGTCTAGTGGGGTTGGAAATCTCAGCTGATGAGGAGCAAGGAGAGATCGTCTTTGTTCTTTGGTGTGGGTCTTTTAGATACGCTTGCCAACGAACTGCATGGCAGGTCAACATATGTCTGGTCAAGCATGTGGTACCCAAGCGGGAGATGTTTTGGCCACGCGAGATACGCTTGAGACATATATTGCAAATAGCAGCGGTGCGATCTGATGCACTCGTCTCAAAAAAGGCCCACACCAAAGAACTTTTTGAATAACGCGCAGAGACTGCAGCGCCCTGCACATGTGGAGCTTTGGGGTGTGATGCAGTCAATGTGCTGCCCTTAGGCTGGCCCCTGGAGGGCATCCTGCCTAGTTGGTGATGTGCCACCTCCTCCTCCTCCTCCTCCTCCTCCTCCTCCTCCTCCTCTCTCCTATCAGGCACCCACGTTGAGTCAGTGACCTCATCATCCCCTCCCTCCTCATCACTGGAGCAAACCTGGCAGTATGCTGCAGCAGGGGGAGCATGACTGCCAGATTGCTGTCCTTCTTGGGCACCCCCTCTGTCCGTGCTCATGTTACTGCCTTCATTGAGCTCAGTATCATCATCAGAGCCTTCCAAACGCTGGGCATCCTCCTGGAGCATGTACCCAACACTGTGGTCAAACAGTTCGAGGGAATCCTCAGGAGGACATGGTGGGGCTAGGGAAGGAGTCACTGATGACATTGAGCTGAGGGAAGAGGCCGCTGCTTTGCCAGACAAAGCACCCTGGGCATGGGTGAGAGAGGATGAGGAGGATGAGGACGGCTTGGTCATCCACTCGACCAAGTCTTCCGCATGTTGCGGCTCAACACGGCCAGCTGCCGAAAAAAAGGCCAAGCGTGTCCCATGGCCACGTGCTGATGAGGATGCACCGTCTCCACGACCAGCACTAGACACAGAGCCTGCTTGCCCTCTCTTATTGGCTTGTGACTGTCTGCCTCTCCTTCTTGGCCTTCCAGACATACTAATGGCCTGTAGCTGCACTAAGCTGGGATAGAACACCTGTAATTTTCTTCAGGTAGCTTTATATACTGTAACCAGACAAGCCTGCCTGTCAGTAGGAAGATAACAGGAACGGATCTAGCTGAACACTGTGAGCAGGACGTACTGCACTAAATGTATATAGCAGGAACGGATCTAGCTGAACACTGTGAGCAGCACGCACTGCACTGAATGTAAATAGCAGGAACGGATCTAGCTGAACACTGTGAGCAGGACGCACTGTACTGAATGTAAATAGCAGGAACGGATCTAGCTGAACACTGTGAGCAGGACACACTGCACTGAATGTAAATAACAGGAACGGATCTAGCTGAACACTGTGAGCAGGACACACTGTACTAAATGTAAATAGTCTAGCTGCCTGACCGTGGTACTAATAGGATCAAAAAGAACACCTGTAATTTTCTTCAGGTAGCTTTATATACTGTAACCAGACAAGCCTGCCTGTCAGTAGGAAGATAACAGGAACGGATCTAGCTGAACACTGTGAGCAGGACGTACTGCACTAAATGTATATAGCAGGAACGGATCTAGCTGAACACTGTGAGCAGCACGCACTGTACTGAATGTAAATAGCAGGAACGGATCTAGCTGAACACTGTGAGCAGGACACACTGCACTGAATGTAAATAACAGGAACGGATCTAGCTGAACACTGTGAGCAGGACACACTGTACTAAATGTAAATAGTCTAGCTGCCTGACCGTGGTACTAATAGGATCAAAAAGAACACCTGTAATTTTCTTCAGGTAGCTTTATATACTGTAACCAGACAAGCCTGCCTGTCAGTAGGAAGATAACAGGAACGGATCTAGCTGAACACTGTGAGCAGGACGCACTGCACTGAATGTAAATAGCAGGAACGGATCTAGCTGAACACTGTGAGCAGCACGCACTGCACTGAATGTAAATAGCAGGAACGGATCTAGCTGAACACTGTGAGCAGGACGCACTGCACTGAATGTAAATAGCAGGAACGGATCTAGCTGAACACTGTGAGCAGGACGCACTGCACTGAATGTAAATAGCAGGAACGGATCTAGCTGAACACTGTGAGCAGCACGCACTGCACTGAATGTAAATAGCAGGAACGGATCTAGCTGAACACTGTGAGCAGCACGCACTGCACTGAATGTAAATAGCAGGAACGGATCTAGCTGAACACTGTGAGCAGGAAGCACTGTACTGAATGTAAATAGCAGGAACGGATCTAGCTGAACACTGTGAGCAGGACACACTGCACTGAATGTAAATAGTCTAGATAGAAGATAACAGGAACGGATCTAGCTAAACTGAATACAGTGTATATATATATATGCAACACCTGGGATGCATATATATACACAATACACTGTAAGTGCAGCTAACTGACTGACTGTTCTGCCTAATCTATCTAACTCAAATCAAACACTGTCTCTCTGTCTATCTCTTTCAACGCCGGAACACACACTACACAGGGCCGCCGTGCAGGCGGCCTTATATAGTGTGGGGCGTGTACTAAATCCCCTGAGCCATAATTGGCCAAAGCCTCCTTGGCTTTGGCCAATTACGGCTCTCTGTTCAGGCGGCGCTGTGATTGGCCAAGCATGCGGGTCATAGTGCATGCTTGGCCAATCATCAGCCAGCAATGCACTGCGATGCCGCAGTGAATTATGGGCCGTGACGCGCCACACGAATTTGGCGCGAACGGCCCATATCGTTCGCAATTCGACGGACGGTCGAACAGCCGATGTTCGAGTCGAACATGGGTTCGACTCGAACACGAAGCTCATCCCTACTCCTGATGAAGCCATTGTCGGCGAAACATGTTGCCTTCATGGAAAAGCAAGACACCAATTTTTTTTGGTGTATATGTTAAGTAAAACTGTATGCAAGAAATTGTAATAAATATTCAATGAAGAAAATTATTTTTAAAGAAATCTGTATTTGTGTCACCATAAAAGTCCCAGATTTGTTCCAGTTGGTATGTGTGATTTAGGGGATGTTGGTGCCATTTCTCATTATGTCCCATATCTCTTGACCCAGTAACATTGTGTAAAGAAATCTTTTTTACTCAGGTTAGTCATCAACATTCTGGAGGTGGGAGGGGGGGCATTTTTAAGACTAGATAGGTTTAGGCTGGGAACTTTACTTCAAACAGAATGTCGCATTCAGCATTCACTAAACCTGACACATGGAAGTCTATAGGGCATATGCACACTCTTGTGGTGTGGCATATGGGTGGCACAGTGGTGTAGTGGGTAGCACTCTCGCCTAGCAGTAAGAAGGGTCGCTAGTTCGAATCCCAACCACGACACTACCTGCCTGGAGTTTGCATGTTCTCCCTGTGCCTGCGTGGGTTTCCTCCGGGTGCTCCGCTTTCCTCCCACACTCCAAAGACATGCTGGTAGGTTAATTGGATCATGTCTAAATTGTTCCTAGTATATGTATGAATGTGAGTTAGGGACCTTAGAGTGTAAGCTCCTTGAGGGTAGGGACTGATGTGATTGTACAATGTATATGTAAAGCGCTGCGTAAATTGACGGCGCTATATAAGTACCTGAAATAAATAAAAAATTTATGAGGATAATTCAGACGGCGTGGAGACAACATATTGCATCACTCACTCCCCATCAGAACCCTCTGAAAAGCAGCCCACCGTGGATTGCTTTTCAGCGGGGTGGCAAGCACTGCCACACATGTGAATGAGGCCTCAGGCACTGCCTTTGTGGGTTGTGATGGCATTCAAAATGAAGCACCGCAATGCAGCAACGCGTCTTACATACATTACCATTACGCGGAAGTGTGAATCCGGCCTGTGTGGTGTACTGCGCCGTGCCTTCAGTATGAATGGGCTGCCAATGCTTAAATTCGCACATTTTTTTTTTTATATTGTAACTGGCGTGGGGTGCGTTACAACGCTGGTGCATCGCCTTAGTGTATTGAGACAGTGTTCAAGAGAAATGCCACCACAACACATGTTAAGTTGCGTTAGCGCACTTTTGCGATTATTGCTTGCAGTAACACAAGATTTACCGCAATGCAGAAATGTGAATACAGCCTAAACAAAAAAAAAACGGCGTCTGGAAATAGCTAACAGACGTGTGCCCACAAGGGGTTAACATGTTTTTTCAGTGCAGGCACTTTGTTTCTAGCGGCAGCTGTGCTCCTTTCCTCCTGCTAGCTGAGCCAGAGAGGTGCCAGACATTGCTATGTTTTTCTGTTTCCTGTGTCCTCAGATCTGGAAAGTAGGGGTAACCAGGCTGTAAGGGTTAACGTCTTTGCCATATATAAAAAAAAAGTGAAATTGCACTGAAAAGCATACAAGCAGCTGGCATAACAATCAATATAAATTGTGTACAAATAAATAAAAAAAAATGCCAGGCTAAAATGTCAAAAGCGTTATTTATAATGCATTCTAGGTGAATGGTCTGCACTTGGACAGTTGAAGAATCTATGTTATATATTTCTTACTAATTCATTCTTCTTCTCTGCCCTCTATACATTAGGCTGATACTTCTCGACAACCTTTCTGTTTTTCTGCACATATCTATGTGGGATTTTGATACAATCCCTTCTTGTCAGATCATCCTACCACCGATTACTAGTAATTTTGATACCCCCACCTACAATATCTCACAAAAGTGAGTACACCCCTCACATTTGTGTAAATATTTTATTATACCTTTTCATGTGACAACACTGAAGAAATGACACTTTGCTACAATGTAAAGTAGTGAGTGTACAGCTTGTATAACAGTGTAAATTTGCTGTCCCCTCAAAATAACACACAGCCATTAATGTCTAAAATGAGTACACCCCTAAGTGAAAATGTCCAAATTGGGCCGTTAGCCATTTTCCCTCCCCGGTGTCATGTGACTCGTTAGTGTTACAAGGTCTCAGGTGTGAATGGGGAGCAGGTGTGTTAAATTTGGTGTTATCGCTCTCACTCTCTCATACTGGTCACTGGAAGGTCAACATGTCCCCTCAAAATAACTCAACACACAGCCATTAATGTCTAAACCGCTGGCAACAAGAGTGAGTACACCCCTAAGGGAAAACGTCCAAATTGGGCCCAAAGTGTCAATATTTTGTGTGGCCACCATTATTTTCCAGCACTGCCTTAACCCTCTTGGGCATGGAGTTCACCAGAGCTTCACAGGTTGTCACTGCAGTCTTCTTCCACTCCTCCATGACGACATCACGGAGCTGGTGGATGTTAGAGACCTTGTGCTCCTCCACCTTCCATTTGAGGATGCCCCGCAGATGCTCAATAGGGTTTAGGTCTGAAGACATGCTTGGCCAGTCCATCACCTTCACCCTCAGCTTCTTTGGAAAGGCAGTGGTGGTCTTGGAGGTGTTTGGGGTTGTTATGTTGGAATACTGCCCTGCGGCCCAATCTCTGAACGGAGGGGATCATGCTCTGCTTCAGTATGTCACAGTACATGTTGGCATTCATGCTGTGTTGCCAACCGTCCGTGTTTTTACGGGCAGCCCCTAAAAACGGGGCTATTTTTCCATGCCCGTGATTTGATTGTAGCCGTATTAGTGCAATTGTGACAGAGAAAATTGAGTACTGTCCGTGATACTTTTTTTATATGCACTAACATACAATTTTTCAGGACAAGCTTTCGGTGTATGTCCCCTTCTTCAAGGTCCTCCAAGTCTTTTTCATGCCCGTGAAAATCCGTTAAAAAAAAAAAATCTTGCCCGTTAAATATGACGGTCCCGGCTCGGAACTGCGCGCGTGAAGTTCCGAAGCGTGCCGAGAGTCTCCGTTCATTCCTGATGATCTTTCTGACGCTGCTCACTGCTGTGCCTGCTTACTTGTGCGTCCTGTACCCTCCCCCTTCCTTCCACAGGGCGCCCCATTCGATTTCTGCACAGGAGATGCTGGGAGGGGGAGGAGTGGAGTCAGCAGTGGAGCAGGACGGACTGTAGTGTCTTCAGCTTAGCAGAGGAGGGTAAGCTACTGATTATTATTATTATTATTATTATTATTATTATTATTATACGAGATTTATATAGCGCCAACAGTTTACGCAGCTCTTTACAATGCATAGGGGGGACAACACAATTACAGTACAGTTCAATACAAAAGGTATAGGAGGGCCCTGCTCGTAGAGCTTACATTCTAAAGGGAGGGGGTGGTGGTACAGAAGGTAATAGCTGCAAAGAATGATTTGATGGGGGGTGGCTCAGGGACAGTTATGTGGGTGTGGGATAGCTGATTAGCTAAATGTCTCTCATTCCCTTGTGGTCTTAGTGGACAGGAGGAGAGGGGCAGAGAATGGGCTGTGTAGCAGACTTGCTGTGTACAGTAGATCGTTTTTTGTGTCAGATCTGCTTTGTTTCTAAAACTGATTAGGGAGGATGTTTTCTGAGATCTCCCCCAATCTCTAACTATTACCCGCACTGCTCACCAGTCCAGCCCAGGCACAGCCTCTTCCGTCATCTGCAGAGCTACCACCTCATGTGTCTCGGGCACTACAAATCCCAGCATGCCAGGAGGGGAGGCAACAGCAGCAGCAATATGATTTAGCTGATTTTCTGATGAAAAGTGCTGCTGTATATTGTGTCTGTATAGTGTGTGTACTGTTTGCTCATAATATAATTGATTATGTATTGTGATTGATGGTCTTGAGGTGTTTATTCCCATATTTTTTATCTGAAAAAGTAGTAGTGAGCACATTTGGTCTCCTGTAGTATATCCGCAGGCTCTGACCGTCTCCTGTAGTAAATCCGCAGCCTCTGACCGTCTCCTGTAGTAAATCCGCAGCCTCTGACCGTCTCCTGTAGTATACCTGCAGCCTCTGACCGTCCCCTGTAGTATATCCGCAGCCTCTGACCATCTCCTGTAGTATATCCGCAGCCTCTGACCGTCTCCTGTAGTATATCCGCAGCCTCTGACCGTCTCCTGTAGTATATCCGCAGCCTCTGACCGTCTCCTGTAGTATATCCGCAGCCTCTGACCGTCTCCTGTAGTATATCCGCAGCCTCTGACCGTCTCCTGTAGTATATCCGCAGCCTCTGACTGTCTCCTGTAGAATATCCGCAGCATCTGACCGTCTCCTGTAGCATATCCGCAGCATCTGACCGTCTCCTGTAGTATATCTGCAGCCTCTGACCGTCTCCTGTAGTATATCCGCAGCCTCTGACCGTCTCCTGTAGTATATCCGCAGCCTCTGACCGTCTCCTGTAGTATATCCGCAGCCTCTGACCGTCTCCTGTAGTATATCCGCAGCCTCTGACCGTCTCCTGTAGTATATCTGCAGCCTCTGACCGTCTCCTGTAGTATATCCGCAGCATCTGACCGTCTCCTGTAGTATATCCGCAGCCTCTGACCGTCTCCTGTAGTATATCCGCAGCCTCTGACCGTCTCCTGTAGTATATCCGCAGCATCTGACCGTCTCCTGTAGTAAATCCGCAGCCTCAGAGCCACCAAGCTGGAGCCTTTTGACAGATTCCTGCACGGTGCAACTGAGAGGAGGCCAGTGACAGCTCCGCCAGGCCAGTCTGAGAAGGGGGGTCACTGATGTAAGGGGGGAGTGAATACAATAATGTAAGGGGGCACTGATATAAAGGTTTCCACCTATATTAGTAACTCCCCTTACCTTAGTGTATTCACTCTACGGAAGGTGGTCTCTGGTCACCAGAGTGCCCCCCACATCAGCGTTCCTGGCATTCCCCTTTACATCAGTCTGCAGGATTCCCCCTTACAGTGCAAGGGGGAACACAATCTGCGGACCCTGATGTAATTGGGAACTCTGATGTAAAGGGAACACAGTGGACTCTGATATAAGGTGGTCTCTGGTCACCAGAGCCCCCCCCTCTACATCAGAGTTCCACCTTAGATCATGATTTGCAGCATTTCCCTTTACATAAGAGTTTTGTTTCACTGTAAGGGGGGAATCCTGCAGACTCTGATGTAAGGGGGAACTCTGTGCTGACTGGGTTCTAGTACCCTAACTTAAACACATTAGTAATAGCACTAGATATGTGTTTATAGTTTAAATATTGATATTTGCACTGCTTAGCACTGAAAACTGCAATTTTAGGCACTTTTTTGCAGTGGCAGTAAAAAAATGCGGCTGCCAGTAAATTGTATGATTATTTGCCCGCAAAAAAAGTGGTGCCGTTTGTAAATTTTGGTGTCCTGCCAGTAAATTTTGCTCCGGAAGGTTGGCAACTCTGCATTCATGGTTCCCTCAATGAACTGTAGCTCCCCAGTGCTGGCAGCACCCATGCAGCCCCAGACCAGGACACTCCCATCACCATGCTTGACTGTGAGCAAGATACACTTGTCTTTGTACTCCTCACCTGGTTGCCGCCGACACACGCTTGACACCATCTGAACCAAATAAGTTTATCTTGGTCTCTTCAGACCACAGGACATGGTTCCAGTAATCCTTACTCTGCTTATCTTTAGCAAACTGCGGGCTTTCTTGTCCATCATCTTTAGAAGAGGCTTCCTTCTGGGATGACAGCCATGCAGACCAATTTGATGCAGTGTGAAGTGTATGATCTGAGCACTGACAGGCTGACCCCCCAACCCTTCAACCTCTGCAGCAATGCTGGCAGCACTTATACTTCTATTTCCCAAAGACAACCTCTGGATATGACGCTGAGCACGTGCACTCAACTTCTTTGGTCAACCATGGTGAGGCCTGTTGTGAGTGGAACCTGTCCTGTTAAACTGTTGTATGGTCTTGGCCACTGTGCTGCAGCTCAGTTTCAGGGTCTTGGCAACCTTCTTATAGCCTAGGCCATCTTTATGTAGAGCAACAGTTCTTTTTTTCAGATCCTCAGTTCTTTGCCATGAGGTGCCATGTTGAACTTCCAGTGACCAGTATGAAAGAGTGAGAGCGATAACACCAAATTTAACACACCTGCTCCCCATTCACACCTGAGATCTTGTAATACTAATGAGTCACATGACTCATGTGAGGGAAAATGGCTAACTGGGCCCAATTTGGACTCTTTCACTTAGGGGTGTACTCACTTTTGTTGCCAGTGGTTTAGACATTAATGGCTGTGTGTTGAGTTATTTTGAGGGGACAGCAAATTTACACTGTTATACAAGCTGTACACTCACTACTTTACATTGTAGAAAAGTGTCATTTCTTCAGTGTTGTCACATGAAAAGAATAAAATATTTAAAAAAAAACAAATGTGAGGAGTGTACTCACTTTTGTGAGATACTGTATGTCTTTCAACTCAAATTCCCCGTACACACGGTCGGACATTGATCGGACACTCCGACAACAAAATCCTAGGATTTTTTCTGACGGATGTTGGCTCAAACTTGTCTTGCATACACACAGTCACACAAAGTTGTCGGAAAATCCGATCGTTCTGAACGCGGTGACGTAAAACGCGTACGTCGGGACTATAAACGGGGCAGTAGCCAATAGCTTTCGTCTCTTAATTTATTCTGAGCATGCGTGGCACTTTGTGCGTCGGATTTGTGTACACACGATTGGAATTTCCGACAACGGATTTTGTTGTCGGAAAATTTTATAGCCTGCTCTCAAACTTTGTGTGTCGGAAAATCCGATGGAAAATGTGTGATGGAGCCCACACACGGTCGGAATTTCCGACAACAAGGTCCTATCACACATTTTCCGTCTGAAAATCCGACCGTGTGTACGGGGCATAAGACTAGCTAATTGTTAATCACCGTGGGTTTATTTGCACTAATTCCGCGTACACACGGTCGGACTTTACAGCAGACTTTGCCCAGCGGACTTTTCGACGTACTTTATGACGGACTTTCCGAATGAACGGACTTGCCTACACACAATCCACCAAAGTCTGTCGAATTCGTACGTGATGACGTACGACCGGACTAAAACAAGGAAGTTCATAGCCAGTAGCCAATAGCTGCCCTAGCGTGGCTTTTTTGTCCGTCGAACTAGCATACAGACGAGCGGACTTTTCGACCGGACTCGAGTTCGACGGATAGATTTAAAACATGTTTCAAATTTAAGTCCGTCCAACTTTTGAGCAAACAAAGTCCGCTGGAGCCCACACACGATCGAATTGTCCGACGAAATCCCGTCCGCCGGGCAAAGTCTGCCGTAAAGTCCGCTCGTGTGTACGCGACATAAGTCTTTTTTGGTAACTCTCCTTATTACTACTATTATTTTTTGTTTGTATTGAACAGCACTTTCTCTTTTGTGTTTATATTTAAAACTTCTTCTTTTCTATGTCTTATCTACTGGATGAAAGACCTTGAGATCCAAACTGCATTTTCTAGTGAACAAAGGTCACAGCAACCTGTAGATGATTCCCTCAAAAAACTATTTAAAAATCATAAAAAATGAACAATTAAGTACCCTAACAGGAAATGGGATATCTTGTCCCTTAAATCCCACATTGAACATAAGATCATCCCAAGAGGACTCAGGGAAAAAAGTGATCCCAGCGGGACATCTACACACACCGAGATTTCTCAATATCTGGAAAAAAAGTTGCTAGGATCGTGGAATTGAGGTTATGCGATTAATTGTAGGTGAGGAATTACTACAGCTAGCAGAGATCCAAACAGAAATAGATAACAGTGTGGGACTTTTGGAACCCCACAAACAGGATCCTGACTTTGAGAGATTCAGTGAATCCCTTAAAAAAGAAGTAGAGAAAACCCAAAAATATCTTAGAACCAACAAACAGGAAAAATTTAAACAGAATTTATTGGATTGGGAAAGGGACGACATATTCAATTTAACCATACAGAGAGGGAGGAGTCTATCCCGTAGAAGAAGAAGTCGGAAGCCCCTTCCCAGTACCAACAACAATTCAAATTGTTCCTCCTCCGGCAGTGAAGGAGATCCCACTGTGAAAACGGTGACTTTTTTGGAGAAAACTCGGGGGGGGGGGGGGGGGGAGGGCCAACCCAGGTCCCTCCAAAGGCCACCCTCAGGCCACCCAGAGAGGCAAACAACAAAAAAAATCAGACACATGTGGCAGACAGGGAGAGGGGAAAAGATCAAGGGGGAAAAACAACAAGGGAACTCAAAGCCAGTACACGAAGGCGCTAGGAGAAAAAATGGTTTCTCATTCGGTCCTGGACCCTGACGACACACAGGGTCTAGATCTGAAGGTGGTTAACCTCACTGAATTTCCCCTTAATCGTCATCACATTTCCCTACTTAAAGTGGTGTTCCGGCCGAAATTATACTTTTTAAATAAAAATACCCCTATAATACACAAGCTTAATGTATTCTAGTAAAGTTAGTCTGTAAACTAAGGTCTGTTTTGTTAGTTTATAGCAGGTGTTTGTTATTTTATAAACTTACAGCAGGCCGTGGCCATCTTAAGTGTGGGCATCTGAAGCCAGACTGTATTTCTTCCTTGATCTCATCCTTGCAGATCTCGCACATGCTCAGTGCAGCACAAGCAGTGTAATAGGTTTCAAGTCAGGTTTCCATAGCTACGGCAGTTTCAGAGGAAGTTGCTGCCCCTTCCCAGAAGGCATTGCAAACAGGAAATGATGCGATGGGCCGCGGCCAGGGAGGAGGAAGTGAAAAATGAATACAGCAGATATACAGTAGGTGCTGAGAAAAAAAATAAAAAAATATCCAATTTGTTTACAGTGCACAGTTTAGTGAGGGATGCTGAAGAGTTGTAAAAGTGGGTGGAACTCCACTTTAAGAGGGGACTATCCTTCTCTCCCAACCCTGCTATGAACGAGTTTGAGGTGTATAAGGACGTCAGCCTCTTCTTACGTAAAGTCATCTTTAGATACTGGCACTCTAATCGCCAGAACACTCAAACTGTCACTCATCACAATAAGGAGGAGGAGGAAGCATTTCGCACTTTGGTGTCTCTACTTGAGGAAAATCTAGACCCCGACTCTGATATAGAATCAACATCGTCTACATACACACATGCAAGACATTCTTATTTTCTCATCAAATCTGTAACCATGCCCCCTCTGTCCAAACACAAATAGATTAGTCTTTTTCTGAATCAGGTACAACAAGATCTATCCAAAGTGAACTGGACCTGGAAAGGTCTTGATAATCTTTCTAAAAAGGAGAGATCTGCTTTAAAAGAACTGCAGGAAGCGCCTAACCTAATAATTAAAGAAAGCGACAAGAGTGGAAACATCATCCTTCTAACAGTAAACCAGTATGAACAGGAAGTTATGCAACAGCTTTCAGATGTGTCCACCTACGGTAAGCTGTCATCTAACCCCTTTCCAAGAACTGTGGAAATTCTTAATCAGAAACTCATTTTTTGCTTTCGAAGCAGACCTTATAACTAAAAAGGAACAGAATTATCTGAGTGTTAGAGAATTTAAAGTGGAGGGCCACCCTGAAAAAAAAAATCCCACCAAAAATCCTACAAAAAATTAAAAAAAAACATTTGAAAAAAAAAAAATTATACTTACCTAAACCCTTGTTGCTAGGCAGTCTTCCTAATCTGCCTCTTCCTATTCCGCGGCATGTTCTGCTCCTCAGTGAGCGGCCCCGTTGTTTTCTGGGAACTGTGTGTGTTCCCTAATTCAGGGGTGTCAAACTCCATTTCATCGAGGGCCGCATCCACAATATGGTTGCCCTCTAAGGGCCGCTTGTATCTGGGTCACGCTACGAACAGAGTGCAGAGTTTAAAGGGTGTACGCTATGTACAGGATGCAGAGTTCAGTGGTGCATGTTGTGTGCAGAGTTCAGGGGTGCACGTTGTGTGCAGAGTTCAGGGGTGCACGTTGTGTGCAGAGTTCAGGGGTGCCCGCTATGTGCAGAGATCAGGGGTGCCCATTATGTGCAGAGTTCAGGGGTGCCCGCTGTGTGCAGACTTCAGGGATGCCCGCTGTGTGCAGAGTTCAGGGGTGCCCGCTTTGTGAAGAGTTCAGGGGTGCCTGCTGTGTGCAGCGTTCAGGGGTGCCCGCTGTGTGTAGAGTTCAGGGGTGCCTGCTGTGTGCAGAGTTCAGGGGTGACCGCGCACTCTATGTGCATAGTTCAGGGGTGACAGTGCACGCTATGTGCAGAGTTCAGGGGTGACCGTGCACGCTATGTGCAGGATTATGCTATGCACAGTGGGCAACATCTCTCCAACCACTCTCCACCCATCCCTCCACCTCCACGCCCCCCCTTCCCAGCTCAAAAGCAACTGCTTTCATGTGTAGGCTGTACAAGGTTTTTACAACACTCCCTCTCTTCATTGCCACTATTGGATAAAGCATGTCCCTCCGGCCCCGGCAATGCATGGAAAAGAAACAAAGGCGCCAGAGCTGTCCTGAACCTCCTCCACTGACAGCTATGCCGGACCGACTGCGCACTCTCACGAAGCTGGCTGCCTAGGAGACTGAGTAGCCACACATGCGCTTAGCTCACACAAAGCATGCGGGACTGAAGACAATAGAGTTGGAAATGTTTACTCTTGTTGCCTAGGAGACCTGGCCTGACAGCGGAACAAATAGACAGCGGCCGCTGCGCGGGCCACATGACAAGGCTTGGCGGGCCGGATTTGGCCCGCGGGCCTTGTGTTTGCCACCTGTGCCCTAATTGCTGGACTTGTAAGTGATCTACCTTCATTTGTCAGAGATACAAGAGATGTTCTTAGCAAACTAGAGGGAACCCCCTTTCCACATGGGGCTATCCTCGTTGGGATTGACGTGGAATCACTATACACGTCAATCCCACATGAGTGGGGGCTTCTTGGAGTTAAATTTTACCTGGAAAGAAACGTTCCTCTTTTGGGGGCCCAAAATGAATTCATTTTGGAAATACTAGAATTCATGTTGACACACAACTTTTTTCAGTTTCTTGGTACCTTCTACCAACAGATGAGGGGTACCTCCATGCGTGCCCCCTGGGCGCCTTCTTACGCCTGTCTCCACCTTGGACTGTGGGAGTAGGAGATTGTATACGGGTCGCCTCTGTACCTCAGCCACTGTAAACTGTGGTTGAGGTACTTTGATGACGTGTTCATGGTGTGGGGGGGCACGGCCCAAGAATTACAATTGTTCATGGATGAACTTAACATCAATAACAGAAATTTGAAATTGATTTTGAGTCCCTGGCCTTTCTGGACCTCATAATCTCTTTGCAGGAGGGACATTTTGTGACTAGGACATTTCGTAAGAAAACGTCAGCCAATACATTGCTGTATGCCACCAGCCATCATCCCCATTCTCTTATTCAGGGTATTCCGGTGGGGCAGTTTCTTAGAATTAGAAGGAACTGCACACTGGATAATGACTTCAACACGGAAGCCTCTAACCTGTATGAAAGATTCAGGGAGAGGGGATAGTCACACAAAATCAGAAAGGCTAAGAAAAGGGACAGGAAGAAACTGTTGGATACTACTCCTCGAAACAAACAGGAAAATACACAACAAAGTCCCATAAGAATCATTACCAACTATGGATCTCAATGGGACCAGGTAAAAAGCATCCTCAACCAACATTGGCACATACTTTCCGATGCACCAATTTTGGGAGAATTTATAGGGGATCGTCCCCTTCTAACGGCACAAAGATCGCAGAACCTAGGAGATGTACTCACCCATTCAGAGTACACTAGGACTTCCAGTAAAAACTGGCTGACTGATCTACCTCCTCTGAAAGGAATGTTTGCCTGCGGGAAATGCTC
The DNA here is from genome assembly GCA_037952925.1 of Lithobates clamitans. NCBI lineage: Eukaryota > Metazoa > Chordata > Amphibia > Anura > Ranidae > Lithobates > Lithobates clamitans. The sequence continues at coordinate 3,333,258 of JBBGZY010000474.1, read as the reverse complement.
CATATGCAAATATGTGAACAAAACGGACGTCTTTTCTAGTTCTGATGGCAAGAAGCAATTCAAAATCAGAGATTTCACTAATTGCTCTACCACACGTGTGATTCATATGATCACCTGCCCCTTCGGGAAAATATATGTGGGTAAAACAAAGAGACAACTAAAAATCAGAATTAGTGAGCACGTCCAGAGCAAAGCCAAAAAAGGACGATGAGCGCATTCTGGCATTACATTTTCTAAACTTTCATGGAGGAGATCCGAAAGGGCTCAGAATAAAGGGACATCTACAGATTAAATCTGCCACTTAGGAGGGGTGACTTTGATAAGATCCTCCTTCAGAAGGAAAAGATGTGGATCTTTCTTTTAAAAGCACTACAGCCCTATGGCTTGAACAACGAATGCAACTTATCAGTCTTTTTGGAACCCTAACTTTGTCCAAATTGTTTGCGTACTTTCCCGCTCCTTCTGTTTGATCGTATTCTTATTTTTCCTGCCCCTTATATCAGTATTAGAAGGTATGGCTTCTCATTGGTGTGGTCGACAGAGGCATGGGAAGTGAGGACGTGAGAACATAGCGTCCGTCACAGCGAGGGATTCCAGTGTACTAGCAAGACGCTGCCTCGAGGAATGCTCTGTGAAGCCGCCGGCGTCCACAACACAACAGGAGGAGAGCTTCAGCCCCCAGCTTGTCAGCGAGGAAAATGACAGCTCCATGAAAAATTATACCTCCAGAGAACGCCTGGAGCAGTAAGATAAAAATGAGAACCGTGAGTGATCTGTGAAACAGCAGCAAGCCCCAGTCCCCTGTCCCCCCCCCCCTCCCCCTCCTCTCCCTCCCCCGTATCCCTTGCCTACCGAGCGGCTGGTTAGATTTATTGTTTGCAGTGATTTGCAGCCATAAACACCGGAGGAAGCAAAAGGAAGCTGCCTGAGACACGGAGCCGTAAAGAGTGGAGAGGGTAAGACGTGGATGGATGAGAGGGATGTGGATAAATAGCATGTAAGTCTATAGAAGCCAAGTGTATTATGGAAATAATGAAAGCTTTAATTCTGAGTGGAAACAACTGAGAAATACATCACTGAGAAAGCTGATAAGGTGACTGAAGGTCAAGGGACTGTGTCTGAAAAGGAAAAAAAAAAAAAAAACGCTAAAGAGAAATAAAGGAATTTATGTGGTCATCAGCATTTTTCAGTGTGGTCAGCACAAATGTAATTGAGAGATGAGAACTGTGAGTAATTTGTAAAACAGTTGCAAGCCTTGGCTTCCCGTCCTCCCCCCCCTCCTTTGGTCTTTCCCCTCCTATCCCCCCCTCTCCTGTTCCCCCTGCCTCCAGAGTGGCTGGTCAGAGGATTTATTATCTGTAATGACCTACAGCCGGACTGTGTGTAAAAACGAGAGAGAGACATAAAGGAATATATATGAACCCCAGCAGTTTTCTGTATTGTCAGCATAAAGTATTTGGGAGGTAGACCCTGAAAGAACAATACCGATTTAAAGGATAAATGGTCAAAGTTTAATAAACCAACAGAAGTATAACACTTAAAAACATATTCAGCTGGGGGCCATCTGATTACTACAAAAACACAAACAGGACTGATATACGGGTACCCCCGGATAGGGGTAACCTGGAGCAACACTTGCATCCACCATCCTTACTGCCCACCCTCATCAATTGCTCGCGGCCCCTCCTTATATTCAGATATATTGCTCCCCACTAATAAAGGGGGAGCAAGGAAACAAGACTGGGTAAACGAATAAGAGTGATAAAGAAGGCAAAAATGAGTAAAAGCACAAATAAAGCGACAAGAGGAGGTGCCCCTAAATCCCCAAAAGATAAACTAGGGGCTAGTACACTGAAGCAGTATATGACACAAGGAGCTAGCCCAAGAAATCTAGAAGCGGAGAAGCAGGGGAAAGCGAAGGTGGAAAATAAAAAAGGGACGGACAAGAAGGCGGGGGAGACCCCAGAACACTCCAGGGAAGAGTTTACATCAGAAGGGGAGCTAGAAAGTAGTAGGATAGAGGGGAGACCATCCGAGTCTCTCCCCCCCACAAAGGGAGAGATGAGTGAGATGCTATTGAGGCTAGAAAAGTCGATTAAAGCAGACATCAGCATGATGAGAGGAGATCTGGGAAGCCTCCTGGACAGGGTAGAAGAAACAGAAAAAACAGTAGAAAATCAAAAGAAAGAATTGGAAACCCTTAAACAGCAAATGAAAACAGCACAACAAATACAGAAGGAAATCCTTTATAAAATGGAAGACCAGGAAAATAGAAACAGAAGACAGAATATAAGGCTACGATCAGTCCCAGAAAAAGAGGGAGAAGATCTAAGGAAAATGTGCTCAATAGTATTAGGCCCCCTTATAGATAAAAAGGATGAAGAACCCCTAAGGATAGAAAGAATACATAGAGTCGGACACCGGAGAAATTCAGAAGAAAGACCACGGGACATTGTTATCAGATTTAGATTTTATGAAGATAAGTTGGAGATCTGGGGAAAGTTAAGGGGAAAACCACCCCTGGTATATGAAGGTACGGAGATACAGGTGTACGCCGATCTATCTCAAGAAACCTTAACAAGAAGAAGACACCTTAAACCCCTCTTAGAAAAAATGAGGCAACAAAACATCAGATATAGCTGGGGGTTCCCAGCCTGCCTGATAGGATACAAAGAGGGGAGATCAGCGAAATTGCGCTTTCCTGAAGATCTGGAAGGGTTCTGTGGAAAACTAGACTTGCAAATACCAGATATACCGGGCTGGACGGGGGGGGATTAGGGGGGAAGGGCACACAGATCACGTAAAATAGAAGATAGCGGGTCAACACCCCTTCAAATTTTCAATCTAAGGAAGGGGTGAGAGGGTACACTGGGTCCCATACCTTGGGACAAATGGGTTTGTTGGTCGCCCTGATGTTTGGGGCATCGGACAAACTAGGGGCCCACATGGGGCCAGGAGGGGAGGGGAGGGGAGGGGGGGGGATAGATGAGGGGGGGTGGTGGGAGGAGGTGGAATGGGGAGGAGGGGGGGTACATGGTGCATATGCCGTGACAGAAAGAGGAGTAGTTAAGGGAGGGGGGAGGATGGATGGGGGGAGGTGGGGGGAGGAAGGGGAACAGGTAGTAGGGGGGGTACATTGTGCACATGCCCCGATAGAAAAAGGGGTAGTTCAAGGTAGGTCAGAGGTACAAAAGATAGCAAACTCAGAAAAATGACAACACTGAAATTCCTATCCTATAATGTAAAAGGGTTAAACTCAAATTTAAAAAGGCATAAAATTTTGAGGGAACTACAAACCTATGGAGCAGGGGTGGTGTCCCTGCAGGAGACCCATTTAACACATGAATCAAATATTAGATTAAGATCAAAAGAATTCCCGAATTGGTTCTATGGAGATGCAATATCGAAAAGAGCAAGGGGAGTGGCGATAGGATTGGCTAAAGGGGTACAGTTTAAACTAGGAGATATGATGCAGGACCCAGGAGGGAGATTTCTATTCATCAGAGGAATACTCGGAGGAATGGAATGTACCCTCGCCAACATATACGCCCCTAACAAAAACCCAGTAAGGTTTCTGAAGGACACATTGGAGAAAATAATGGACTTCAGGAAGGGAGAACTCATAGTAATGGGTGACCTTAATTTGTGTTTAGAACCAGAGATCGATAGTACGTCCGGGGCACAGGGGACGAATAACGGACAGATGAGGAAGATAAAACAGGAATTACATAAAAATCAATTGGTAGACATCTGGAGGGTTATGAATGGTAAAATACGAGATTATACGTTCTACTCCCCTGTGCACCGGACGTACTCTAGGATTGACTACATATTAGTAGACCATAGACTTTTAGATAGGATAGTAGGCTCAAAAATAGGAATAATCACAATATCAGACCATGCCCCTATTGAGATGGAGATGCAGATTTATAGGGCCCAAGGGAGGCAATCACTGTGGAGAATAAACGAAGACCTACTGCAAAACGAAGAAATCTCCAAAAAAATAGAGAGAGAACTAAAATATTATTTTGAAACAAATGAAACAGGAGATACATCGGGATCGGTGACATGGGAAGCACATAAAGCCTACATAAGGGGAATAATAATAAAAGAGGGAGCAAGGAGAAAGAAGGAAAGGAAAAATAGGATGGGAAATGTTATAAAAGAAATTTTTAACTTAGAACAAGAACATAAAAAACACAGAGGACACCACCAAACAACATACCTTGCACTGATAAATAAACGGGATGAACTAAAAAAGTTGATGGAACAAGAAACAAAGGAAAAATTTAACCAAATAGCTAAAGAAAGATATTTGTGGGGAAATAAGGCGGGAAAGCATTTAGCCAGAATGCTCAGGAAAAAAAAAGCCCTAAACTTTATAGGAAAGATACAGGATAAACATGGGAAGATGGTGTATGAAACCAAAGAGATTGGGGAAGTATTTAAAAACTACTATAGTGAACTATATACGGAGGAGATAAATGGATACCAGATAAATGAGGAAAGTAAAAACAAAGATAGAGGAAGATAGAGGAATTCTTAAAAGGTGCCAAATTAACTAAGATTACAAAAAATTCTAGAGAGGCTCTGGAGAAACCAATTACAGAGGAGGAGATATATAGAGCAATAGCAGATAATACACAGGGGAAAAGTCCGGGTCCGGATGGGTTCACCACATATTACTACAAGAAATTTAAAGACATACTAGTTCCGAAAATGTGTAAGTACATGAACGGGGTGGGAAGTGAGTATGAACTAAGTAGTGAGGCGCTTTTCGCTACAATCACCGTAATCCCCAAAGAGGCCAAAGACGCAACTCTATGCGCTAGTTACAGACCGATATCACTGATTAACGTAGACACAAAAATATACTCAAAAGTACTGGCCACGAGGATAAAAGAACTGATGAATGGGGTGATTCATCCGGACCAAGTAGGCTTTATAGCAGGAAGGGAGGGAAGAGACAATGGGGTGAGAACCCTATTGCTGCTCCAGAAGAGAAGGGAGGAGGGACTCCCAGGTCTGCTCTTGTCAAGTGATGCCGAAAAGGCGTTTGACAGGGTGGCCTGGGAGTTCCTGTTTAGAACCCTAGAAATAATAGGAATCGGCCCCAAGATGATAGGATGGATTAAAGCACTTTATAGGAAACCTAAGGCGGCCATTAAGATCAATGGAAACCTGTCATCACCTTTCGAGATGAAGAGAGGGACAAGACAGGGATGCCCCCTGTCCCCCCTTCTCTTCGTGCTGGCCCTAGAACCCCTCCTGTCAACAATTAGAAATAACCCTGACATTGAAGGATTTAAGGTGGGAGAAGAGGAGCACAAACTGGCCGCTTATGCGGACGATGTGCTCTTCTATATAAGTAACCCCGGAAATACACTACCAAGATTGGTCAAAATATTAAAACAATATGGAGAAATAACAAACTTTAAGATCAATATGGGGAAATCGGAAATTCTAAAGATAAAAGTGAGTAAAATAGAGGAGGAAAAACTGAAGAGAGATTTCCAATTCTGTTGGAAAAAAGAGATCAAATATCTGGGAATAATGCTTTCGAACTCCCCGGAAAAGTTATATAGAAAAAACTATATCCATCTCTTAGAGGAAATAAGGAGGGAAGGGAAAAAACTTCAGATAAAACCTCTTTCATGGATGGGGCGTATTAACGCCATAAAGATGGTCCTCTTGCCTAAGATCACGTATAAATTCCAAATGTTGCCTATTAGACTCCCACAGGAATATATTAGAAAACTGAAATCAATAATCTCTAACATAATATGGAAGAACAAAAGATCAAGAATATCTCTCAAGACACTAAAACAAGATAGAGCCAAAGGAGGCCTCGCGGTCCCAGATATCCTAAAATATTATAAAGCAATAATTATATCAAGAGCAATAGAATAGGCTAGGGATAACCAAGAAAAAAGATGGGTGAACATAGAGAATTACTATAGTAAAACACGTTTAGGATCTATTATTTGGAACCCTCCGAGTCACAGAACGGTAGATGAGGAAACACACGGTTTGACAAAAATAGTTTTAAAGACATGGGAGGTAGTATATAAACAGTTAGATAAGACTTATAATTCTCCCCTGATAGAATTAAAGGAGAATGAATATTTTGCACCAGGGAAAAGAGATATAGGGGGGAACTGGATAAAAAAAGATAAAGTACAGCTTAGAGAAATACTTAAAAAAGGGAAAATAGTCACAATAACTGAATTGAAAGAAAACACTGACACATGGGTGATAGATGAATGGAGGTACATGCAATTAGATCGCTTCGTGAAAAATTTACCTCAACCAATAAGATCTAGAGAAAACTTGACAGAATTAGAAAAATTATGTTGTTCGGAAAAGACAAAAAACACAATATCTAAGCTATAAAAACTAATATTAAAAGAAGAAGAAGCAGAGGTACCCACATTCATCAGAAATTGGGAAAAGGAATTGGGAACACAAAAAGACACGAGCACGATTAATAAAATGCTATTTCTGGCCCATAGCTCAGCGGCGGATATAAAAACGGCCGAGATGAATTATAAATGCATGGCAAGGTGGTACGCAACGCCAGATAGGATGAGTAAATTCCAACATGGGAAATCGGCAGAGTGTTGGCGGGGCTGTGGAGAGATGGGTACTATGGCTCACTTATGGTGGAATTGCCCAGTAATTAAAAAATATCGGAAAAAAATCTTGAGCTTGATAAAGGAGATTACAAAAATAGAGGTGAAAGAGGATCCGTGGGTGGTTCTCTTCCACGGCATAGAAGGGAGTGTGAAACAATATAAAACATCTCTGGTTCCACATCTATTAAACGCAGCAAAAAGATTAATCCCCAAAAATTGGTGGGGAAAAGAAAGTCCGGAGGTGTGGGACTGGATAAATGCCGTGGAAGAGACCCACACCATGGAGCAGTTTTCTTTGTACAAAGAGGAAAAGAGAGAAGTAGATAAATGGAAATGTTGGAAGGAGTTTAAAAAAACATGGAGTTATGCAGAAAAAATCAGGATGTAACTACCTACTAAATAAGATCATGGGCATTGCACAAGGGTGAGGGGGGGAGAGGGGAGGGAGGGGGGAGGGAGGGGGGGGGTTATATATACATATACACGTATATGGTTTCCTGCCTTTTTTTCTCAATTAGATAGGTGAAATAGAGAGATTTATAAATAAAGATAAAATTTTAGAGAAGGAGAACTAAGGGTTGAGCCTTATCAGGTGAGGTTAAGTTTTATATAATTATTTTTTGTAAACCCCTGTTTTGACCTCCCGTGGAAAACAAAAATAAATACGCCACAGTGATGAAGAGATGAGAAGAGACATATATGAGCGAGAAAGCTGAATTAGTCTCTCTAGGAATTTTCTGAAGTGGCAAGAAAAAAAAAAAAAAAAAAAAAGAAGGTATGGCTTCTTTGTATGGAATGACTAAGCCAAACCACTATACTGGGGTTTCTCAACCAGGGTTCCATGGAACCCTAGGGTTCCTCCAGTGGTTGCTAGGGTTTCCTTGAGAAATTAGCAATTTCTGCCTCTTAGATAAGTTCTCACTGCCACCATTAATCTTTTTAGCTATTTATAAGGGGGTAATTCTTCCCAGTATCTACAAGTGTAAGGAGCATTCTTCCCACTGACCATTACACTGATGTATCATGAGTTGTAGATAATATAGTAATTTTTAGCAAGGGTTCCCCGAGACCAGAAAGTTATTTTAAGGGTTCCTCTGTGTTGAAAATGTTGAGAAAGGCTGCACTATACAGTGAAGACAATCTTACATTTCCATTCTCCAAAGTATTCTAAGTTTCTTTATCTGTAAAATATACGTACATATATATATATATATATATCTTTTCTGTTACCAGTTATTTAGCTATTTAGTTGTGTTTACAATCTTTTTCTCTTACTTCGGGAGCACAATTCTTTTTATTAACTCTATTCTCACAGTGACAACTGGTGCTATTGGCTATGAAATGTTGTGAGTGTTTGTGAATGAGTTCAGGTGATGCTAATTAGATGAATTGGTATACTGGTAAATAGAATAAAAGCAACAAGGGGAACAATACCCCCCCACAGGGGCGGACTGACAACTCATGTGGCCCCCGGGCAATACGAGATTATGGGGCCCCCAGGCAATCAGAGATTATGGGGCCACACAGTATACACACACACAGTATACAATCACACAGTATACACATACATGTACCCACAGTATACACACACACACAGTATACAATCACATAGTATACACATACATGTACACACAGTATACACAGACATGTTTCTATTGGCTGAGAAGGTACTGGAGAGGTGGGGCAGCTATAATCTCGGGATTTTTTAGACCAAAAGGATGTCGGTAAGGGACATTTCAGAGACAGATGTAAAAAAAAAACACAAATTTTTACATACTGTCCCTGGTTTTACTGAGGCTGGCAACCCTGATGGGGCCCCCTAGTGGCCCAGGGCCCTCGGGCAGTGCCCGAGTGGCTCAATGGTCAGTCCGCCTCTGCCCCCCCCCCCCACCATTCTCTTTCCCCCCTGTTTTCACTTTCTACAACTGGACACCACAGGATAGAGATATGTGTCTTTAAAGCGGAGTTCTAACGTCAAATTTTTTTTTCTAAATTCCTAAGTTAACATAATGTAAGTGTGCAACTCACTTGTTTTTTTTTCCAAATTACCCCGTGATGTCCAGTTTCGTATATAAAAATAACTTATATAATCCATTCCTGGAAGTTGTCATCTTGCCTGTGGGCATGTGAAGCCCACGGGCAGACATTTCGAGGGGTACGGTGCATGCTGAGCTACCAGCATGCACCGCCCGTTCCCGCGCATGTGCATTAGGTACACGTCGCAGCGGCGTAAGCTTCCGACGTTGCCATCACAATGGGCGTCGTCGTCGGGAAGTACCCGCCCCGTTATGATGGCAACGTCCTGGCGCCATCGCGTCACTTCCACTTTCGGAAGATCGCGATAATTAGCAGGCGGCTAGCCACACTAAGCCCTGGGAAGATCAATTCATAGCTCCCAGGAGTCAGTGCGCCGCCCCAGGAGACATTGCGCCGCCGGATCTGATGGCAATACCGGCGGGTGGCTAGGACAGGAAACGCCACATCAATAATCAATAAAAAGGTAACCCTTATGCCGTGTACACACGAGCGGACTTTCAACGGACTGAACTCCGAAGGACTTTTTGACTGACTTTCGACCGAGTTCCGACGCAACGGACTTGCCTACACACGATCACACCAAAGTCAGACAGATTCGTACGTGATGACGTACGACCGGAGTAGAATAAGGAAGTTCATAGCCAGTAGCCAATAGCTGCCCTAGCGTCCCTTTTTGTCCGTTGGACTAGCATACAGACGAACGGATTTTTCGACCGGACTCAAATCCGTCGGAAAGATTTGAAACATGTTCTATTTCTAGAGTTCGTCTGATTTTTCAACAGCAAAGGTCCGATGAAGCCCACACAGGATCGAATGGCCCGGCGGATTCGTTCCGTCGGACCTTTGCTGTCGAAAAGTCTGTACACGGCATTAGGAAAAAAAAAATTAAAATTCTTGCCATTTGTCGCTGTCTATTATGCCAGCTTGGGAATAAGCTTAGTTTGTGAAATTGTGTGGAACTCCGCTTTAACTAAAGCAGGCCATACACGGTCGCATTTCGAACGAATTTTCTTTTCAAAATGCGAAAGTTCCTTTTTTTTGTGATCCGATGATGCCACCATTGATTTTCGAAATCCAGCGACCAAGCCTTCAATTCCACCTCATCTTGCTACAGAAAATAATTTCCGTGGCCGGGAATCTTCTTTTCTCTCCGGAAATTTTCTTTTCTTGCACATGCGCATTTTTTTTTTTTCTTATTACATTTCTCGCACGATTCTCCCATCATTGATTAGAAAATCGTTCGTTTTTCAAAAAATTTCCAACGTGTCCGACTTCTCAAACTTGATGGCCGCGCGAAAATCGTCCCTTGCTGCAGCTCACTAATGGTGCGAAATTCGTACGAAAATTCTTAGAATTTTCGAAAATTCGAACCGTTTATGGCCGGCATAAGTGAGAAAAGCCTTTCCTGATCCCTGTGTTACTTGGATTGACTACATACCGCTATGGGACTTCCTAAAACATCGATTGAATCAGCTGATAGACTCACTGGCTGAACTCTTTCATACAGCAAACGGACATTCCTTTGGATCAGCTGATAGACTCACAGGCTGAAGTCTATCACACAGCAACGGACATTCCTCTCTCCCTCTCCCTCTCACAAACAGACAGCAGGATGCTTCCCAGGATATAACTTCTCGCTTCTCCTGATCCCACATACAAGCTGTGCAAGGAGTTAACAAAAACTTCCCTCTCCCCCGTGTACGTCATACCGGTCAGGGTAAGCAAAGGGGATTCACTCCCGTACATCCAGGGGCGGACTGACAACTCATGGGGCCCCCCGGGCAATAGGAGATATGGGGGCCCCCGGGCAATAGGAGAAGATTATGGGGCCCCTGCGCAATAGGAGATTATGGGGCCTCCAGGCAATAGATTATGGGGCCACACAGTATACACACACAGACACACAATATACACACATACAGTATACACACACAGACACAATATACACACATACAGTATACACACACAGACACAATATACACACATACAGTATACACACACAGACACACAATATACACACATACAGTATACACACACAGACACACAATATACACACATACAGTATACACACACAGACACACAATATACACACATACAGTATACACACACAGACACACAATATACACACACAGTATACACAGTATACACATACACACACTGAAAAGGAACTGGAGAGGCGGGGCAGCTATAATCTTGGGATTTAAAAAAAAACAAAACACTGATTTTTACATACTGTCCCTGGTTTTATTGAGGCTGGTAACCCTGATGGGGCCCCTTAGTGGCACGGGGCCCTCGGGCAGTGCCCGAGTTCCCGAATGGTCAGTCCGCCCCTGCGTCCACCTTCATCCCTGTATGTCCTATTATACTGCTGTTGTTCCGGCTTTAATGTGAGACTACACGAACGTGGTTGGTGCCTATTCATATTCTGGAGAAATATCTTAAAAGTGGTTGTAAACCCTATTTTACAACCTTATGCTACAGGTAAGCCTATATTAAGGCTTACCTGTAGCTACCCTGGATATCTCCTAAACCTGCACGGTTTAGGAGATATCCCTTGTCCCCTGCATGTGCCGACGTCATCGGCACATGCGCACTGGGGAAAACCTATGTGCCGCTGCTGCAGTCTCCGTGCCGTTACCGGTGGCTCCCACGCGCACGAGTGATGGCATCGCGGCTCCGGCCAGTCACGGCCCTGGAGCCGCGATACCCAGAGGTAACTACGGGATGACATGTCGGCGGCCGGAGGGGGAGACGAGGCTGTGGGGGCTTCGATCTGAGGTAAGTAATACATAATGAGCTAGTATGTTATGCATACTAGCTCATTATGCCTTTTTCTTGCAGGTTTTTTTTTCTTGTTTTTTTTTTTTAAGAGGGTTTACTTTCTCTTTAAGACATCTCTATATGAAAAACGAATTCCCGTTCCATTTTTGAAAGTGGGTCTATTAATATACCGAAATCTTCAGCTGCAGATATATGCCTACTCAAATAGCTAAACTTTTGAGCTCCATTGTACTGATACTCTAAGTGGACACTTCTTGGTTTCGAACTACGAGTCGCATTAAACACTTCCTGGTTTTGAACTAAAACTATCCCCTATTTTGTAGACGCTATAACTTTTGCACAAACCAATCAATACACGCTTATTGCGATTTTTTTTTTTTTTACCAAAAATATGTAGAAGAATACATATCGGCCTAAACTGAGGAAAAAATTTTTTTTTTTTTTTTTAATTTTTAGGGGATATTTATTATAGCAAAAAAAAAATTGCTTTTTTTTCAAAATTGTCGCTCTTTTTTTGTTTATAGCGCAAAAAATAAAAACCGCAGAGGTGATCAAATACCACCAAAAAAAAGCTCTATTTGTGGGAAAAAAAGGACGTCAATTTTGTTTGGGTGCAACATCGCACGACCGCGTAATTGTCAGTTAAAACAACACAGTGCCGTATCGCAAAAAGTGCTCTGGTCAGGAAGGGGGTAAGTACTTTAGGAAGTGGTTAATGTAATTTTTACTAAAATTTTGCACTTGATAAACCGCTGTGCAAATATTGTGTCACTTGGAACTACTAATATTTTATTCTCCGCTTTCAGAAAATATATAACGATTGGGGGTTTTAACTAATCTTCAAAATATTACAAAATTGGGTAAAAATATTAAAATGACAAAATATTAAAATTACAAATTGAGTGATGTATTAGAATTTCAAAATATTACAAAATTAGGTAATATATTGTGTTTTTGTTTCCTACAATTAACTTTACTAAAACATTTTTGTGAAATTTTGCACTTGATAAATCGCTGTACAAATATTTTGTGAACTTGGAACTACTAATTTTTTATTCTCCAGGGTCTCTGCTTTCAGAAAATATATAATGTTTGGGGGTTTTAACTAACCTAGCAGGACTAAAAATGTGTGCAAAAAAAAAAAAAAAAAAGCAAAACGGCTCTGGCTCATGCTCCGTGACCGCGGGTCGCGCGGACCCGATGTCCACCGGGCGCCCGCGATCGTGTCACGGAGCAGAAGAACTGGGAGATGACTTATAAACAAGGCATTTCCCGTTCTGCCTAGTGACATGACAGAGATCTACTTCTCCCTGTCATTGGAGAGCAGAGATCGCTGTCATGTGAGTAGTAGCCCATCCCCCCCACAGTTAGAATCACTCCCTAGGACACACTTAACCCCTTGATCGCCCCCTAGTGTTTAACCCCTTCCCTGCCGGTGTCATTTACACAATAATCAGTGCATTTTTATAGCACTGATCGCTGTATAAATGACAATGGTCCCAAAATAGTGTCAAAAGTGTCAGATGTGTCCGCCATAATTGTCACAGTCATGATAAAAATCGCCACCATTACTAATAAAAAAAAATTAATATTAAAAATGCCATACATCTATTCCCTATTTTGTAGACGCTGTAACTTTTGCGCAAACTAATCAATATACACTTATTGCGATTTTTTTTTTTTTTTTTTTTACCAAAAATATATAGAAGAATACATATCGGCCTAAACTGAGGAAAAAAATTGTTTTTTTATATATTTTTGGGGGATATTTATTATAGCAAAAAAAAAAATATTGCTTTTTTTTTTCAAAATTCTCGCTCTTTTTTTTGTTTATAGCGCAAAAAATAAAAACCGCAGAGGTGATCAAATACCACCAAAAAGAAAGCTCTATTTGTGGGGAAAAAAGGACGTCAATTTTTATTTGGGTGCAACGTCGCACGACCGCGCAATTGTCAGTTAAAGCGACGCAGTGCCGAATCGCAAAAAGTGCTCTGGTCAGGAAGGGGGTAAATCCTTCTGGGGCTGAAGCGGTTAGTTACACCCGGCATAGAGGACAAGAGATGTAGTACTGTGCAGAGTCCATACATACAGAATAAGAACAGATACTGAGACTTATACCCAGCAGTACAGCGTCAGCCACAAGTTGCTTAACCACTTCCCACCCGGCCCACAGCAGATGACGTCCGGGAAGTGGTTCAGTTATCCTGACTGGGCATCATATGACGTCCAGCAGGATAACATGCCTCCACGCACCCGCGGGGGCGCGCATCGTGGCGATCGTTGGAGCGGTGTGTCAATCTGACACACCGCTCCACCGATCTTGGTAAAGAGCCTCCGGTGGAGACTCTTTACCACGTGATCAGCTGTGTCCAATCACGGCTGATCACGATGTCAATAGGAAGAGCCGTTGATTGGCTTTTCCTCACTGGCGTCTGACAGACACGAGTAGAGGAGAGCCGATCGGCGGCTCTCCTGACAGGGGGGGTCTGCGCTGATTGTTTATCAGCGCAGCCCCCCCCTCAGATCACCACACTGGACCACCAGGGATCACCACTAGGACCACCAGGGAAGGGGCAACATGTGGATGGCCAGTTATGTACTCCATGGCCATCCACATGTGCCCAATGTGCCCAGTCAGTGCCCAATCTGTGCCAATCAGTGCCCACAAATGGGCACTGATTGGCACCATGTTATTGCAGTGATGCCCAGCAATGCCACCCTTAGGGGCATCAGTGCAACCAATCAGTGTCATCAGTGCCACCCATCAGTGTCCATTGGTGCCACCTGTCAGTGCCCATCCGTGTCCATCAGTGCCTACCTATCAGTGCCCATCAGTGCCCATCCATGCCACCTATCATTGCCACCCATAAGTACCCATCAGTGCCACCCATAAGTACCCATCAATGCCACCTATGAGTGCCCATCAGTGGTGCCTATGAATGCCCATTGATGCCACCTATGAGTGCCCATCAGTACCGCATACCAGTGCCACCTATCAGTGCCCATCAGTGCCGCATACCAGTGCCACCTATCAGTGCCCATCAGTGCCACCTATCAGTGCTGCCTATCAGTGCACTTCATCAGTGTCCGTCAGTGCCATCTCATCAGTGACACCTCATCTGTTCCCATCAGTGCCGCCGTATCAGTGCCTGTCAGTGCAGCCATAACAGTGCCCGTCATTGAAGAAGAAAACGTACTTATTTACAAATATTTTTAACAGAAACAAAGAAAGACTTGTTTTTAAAAAAAATTTTCGGTCTTTTTTCATTTGTTGAGCAAAAAATAAAAACCGCAGAGGTGATCAAATACCAGGAAAAGAAAGCTCTATTTGTGGGAAGAAAATGATAAAAATTTCATTTGGGTACAGTGTAGCATGACTGTGCAATTGTCATTCAAACTGCGACAGTGCTAAAAGCTGAAAATTGGCCTGGGCAGGAAAGGGGTATAAGTGCCCGGTATTGAAGTTGCTTAAGAATAAAGAATATTCATAATTATTGTGACACTAATCATCTTTTTTCTTATTTCCTTAGTGAATAGATTCCAATTCCCGTCTTCAGAAGAACATGTCTGCGGGTAAGAAGTGCACTTTTAGTGCAGTACAATGCTTTTCAATGGACAGTATTGTGATATCGAGTGGTGTGGTTCGCTTCAACACATGCATTAGACTACTATAGCAGTATAATGTGAACCCAGCCTAACACACTATAATCACTTTTCTTCTTTTTCAATTAAAAAAAATCTTTACCCTTGCAGTGGGTCTCCCTCCCCATTGGAGCAGTTAAGACCCCTAGATAGGTCACATGGCAGGGGGTACAAATGAGGACAAATGCGGTATAGAAAAAAATGTATACATTTATTGATAACGAACAAGTCTAGAAAGATTATTTATTGAAAATTAAAAAAGAAAAAAAATCCTTGACCCTCCACCAAATGTAAAAAAGGACAACATTGTCACCAGAGAACATCATTTAGCACCTGGACCACTCACACCATACCCCAGGGTTCCTCAACCAGGGTTCCGTGGAACACTAGAATCCTCCAGAGGTCGCTCGGGGTTCTTTGAGCAATCAGGACTTTCTGTCTCTCGGATAAGTTCCCCCCGACACCATTGATCTTTTTAGTTATCTGTAAGGAGGTAATTCTTCCCAATGTCCACAAGTGTGAGGAGCATTCTTCTCACTGACCATCACACTAATGTATCATGAGTTGTAGATCTAGTTATTTTTAGAAGGGGTTTCCTGAGACTGGAAAGTTATTTCAAAGGTTCCTCTGTATTGAGAAAGGCTGCCTTAGATCCTCTTCCTTTACTCCTCGTGTTGCCTCCTGGACATCAACATCTGAAGCGATACACTGAGTGCAGGATGTGGGGCCATGGTGCAGGTAACTATGACATGTTTGTTATTTGGTTTTATACTAATTTTTCCTTTACAGTCACTTTAAAGGTCTTCGTGTTATGTAGTAGGGGTCTCCAAACTTTCTAAACACAGGGCCATTTTACAGTCCTTCAGACATTGAGAGGGCCGGACTGCAGGCCAGGGAGAGTAGAAATTAGGCACGTGCAATTCGTTTCCTTCCGAATTCGTTTTTTTTAACGAATTTCGACAAATTCGTTAATTCGGGAATATCTGAATTAACGAAAACCCGTTTAACAAATTTTTTCCGAATATTCGTAAATTCGGTAAAATTGGACATTCGTAAATTCGGGCATTCGTACATTAGTGAATACTTAGTGAATTCGTAAATTTGTAAATTCGAAAATTCGGAAATCTGAAATAATAGTTAACTAATAATAACTTAACTATTAGTAATTACTAGTAACTTTTAAATTCTAGGTATTGTAATTTCCTTTCAAATTTGGCTGTTAGTGAACGTAACAAATACAAATTTATCCAAAGTTATGAATGATCCGAAAAAACGGAATGGAACGTAATGAATTAATAATAATAAATAACAATAATAATAATAACAACGTTTTATTATTATTATTTATTATCAATTTGTTCCGTTCCATTTGTTTAGATGCAGCATTTGTTTTGGATAATTCGTAACTTCGGATAAATTGGTATTTGTTACGTTCACTGACAGTCAAATTTGAAAGGAAATTACAATACCTATAATTTAATAGTTAGTTACTATTTCAGGTCTTGAATTTTCAGGTTTTTGAATTTTCAGGTTTTTGAATTTTCAGGTTTTTGGATTTTCAAACTTCGAATTTACATATTTCCGAATTTTCTAATTTACAAATGTACGATTTTACGATTTTACGAATTTACGAATGTACAAATGTAAAAATGTACGAATGTACGAATGAAGGAATGTTCGAATTTACGAATTTACGAATGAACGAATTTATGAATCCCGATCATAACGAATGACCCGAAAAACGAAAAAAATAATAAACTAATGAAACGAAAATGAACAAATTTTTTGGCTGCGCACATGTCTAGTGGAAATGCCCTGGTGTCAATGGGAGTAAAAAATGCCCCATCATTGGAGTCAATGGTAGGAATAGTGCCCCATTATTTGAGTCAGTGGTAGGAATAGTGCCCCATTGTTGGAGTCAATGGTAGGAATAGTGCTCCATTGTTGGAGTCAGTTTTAGGAATAGTGTCCCATTGTTGGAGTCAGTTTTAGGAATAGTGTCCCATTGTTGGAGTCAATGGTAGGAATAGTGCCCCATTGTTGGAGTCAATGGTAGGAATAGTGCTCCATTGTTGGAGTCAATGGTAGGAATAGTGCCCCATTGTTGGAGTCAATGGTAGGAATAGTGCTCCATTGTCGGAGTCAATGGTAGGAATAGTGCCCCATTGTTGGAGTCAGTGGTAGGAATAGTGCCCCATTGTTGGAGTCAGTGGTAGGAATATTACCCCATTGTTGGTGTCAATGGTAGGAATAGTGCCCCATTGTTGGAGTCAATGGTAGAAATAGTGTCCCATTGTTGGAGTCAGTGGTAGGAATAGTGTCCCATTGTTGGAGTCAGTTTTAGGAATAGTGTCCCATTGTTGGAGTCAATGGTAGGAATAGTGCCCCATTGTTGCAGTCAATGGTAGGAATAGTGCTCCATTGTCGGAGTCGGTGGTAGGAATAGTGCCCCATTGTTGGAGTCAGTTTTAGGAATAGTGTCCCATTGTTGGGGTCAATGGTAGGAATAGTGCCCCATTGTTGGAGTCA
The DNA here is from genome assembly GCA_037952925.1 of Lithobates clamitans. Lineage (NCBI taxonomy): Eukaryota > Metazoa > Chordata > Amphibia > Anura > Ranidae > Lithobates > Lithobates clamitans. Next base: position 3,315,634 of record JBBGZY010000474.1, on the reverse strand, counting down.
ATGGTAGGAATAGTGCCCCATTGTTGGAGTCAATGGTAGGAATAGTGCCCCATTGTTGGAGTCAATGGTAGGAATAGTGCCCCATTGTTGGAGTCAATGGTAGGAATAGTGCGCCATTGTCGGAGTCGGTGGTAGGAATAGTGCCCCATTGTTGGAGTTAATGGTAGAAATAGTGCCCCATTGTTGGAGTCAATGGTAGGAATAGTGCCCCATTGTTGGAGTCAGTGGTAGGAATATTGCCCCATTGTTGGAGTCAGTGGTAGGAATATTGCCCCATTGTTGGAGTAAATAGTATGAATAGTGCCCCATTGTTGGAGTCGGTGGTAGGAATATTACCCCATTGTTGGAGTCAGTGGTAGGAATATTGCCCCATTGTTGGAGTAAATAGTATGAATAGTGCCCCATTGTTGGTGTCAGTGACAGGAATAGTACCTTTTATTGGTGTGAGGAATAGTACCCCAAGGGCCGGATAAAAGCATGCAAAGGGCCACACCCAGCCCTTGGGCCGCAGTTTGTAGACCACTGTTATATAGTTTGAACACCATGTCCTAGATATATTATCATTGTAAAAGAACTTACTCCACGCTTTATTTATTTTTTCCAATTTTTCCAGATAAAAACAAACAAAACAAAAAAAAAAACGCCTCTGAAAAAAACGAAAAAAAACAAAACAAAAAACGTTTTTTGCCAACTTTTCCGTTTTCTTTTTTTTCCCCAGGCCTTCCCATCTCTAGTTGCTCCAATAATTGCCACCTTATTATTGAATATCATGTACAGTAATTACTCTTCGATGTGTTAATGATTGACACACTACTCCCAGCCACTCAGGATGTCATCTCTGGTTTAGAGTAATGGTGCCACAGGATCCCAGGGGTGTGTTGTAAGTCAACCTCGGTCCTCAACTTCGGTTCTCAAAATCGGTTCTCAACCTCGGCCCTCAACCTCGGCCCTCAACCTCGGTCCTCAACCTCGGCCCTCAACCTCGGCCCTCAACCTCGGCCCTCAACCTCGGTTTTCAACCTCGGTTCTCAACCTTGGTCCTCAACCTCGGCCCTCAACCTCGGTTTTCAACCTCGGTTCTTAACCTCGGTCCTCAACCTCGGCCCTCAACCTCGGCCCTCAACCTCGGCTTTCAACCTCGGTTCTCAACCTCGGTCCTCAACCTCGGTCCTCAACCTCGGTCCTCAACCTCGGCCCTCAACCTCGGTTTTCAACCTCGGTTCTCAACCTCGGTCCTCAACCTCGGCCCTCAACCTCGGCTTTCAACCTCGGTCCTCAACCTCGGTCCTCAACCTCGGTCCTCAACCTCGGCCCTCAACCCCGGCTTTCAACCTCGGTCCTCAACCTCGGTTCTCAACCTCGGTCCTCAACCTCGGTTCTCAACTTCGGTTCTCAACCTCGGTCCTCAACCTCGGTTCTCAAGTACCACCAACAGGCCATGTTTTCACAGCTGCTTTAAATCAATATCAGTGACATGGTATTGATAAGAGCTATTTTATCCAAGGGAAGTTCCCAAAACATGGCCCATTGGGGGGTACTTGAGGACCGAGGTTGAGAACCACTGTTGGAAGTTACCCATGGCTGCGATACACCAGTTTGGGATAGACCACTTCCTCCTCCCATAGACCCGGATACAAAGAAGTATACACTGGTGCCCATGGAGCTCCCTTTAATCTTCTGTAGCTACCCCCCCCCCCTCCCCCGAGGAATTTACTTGGGAAGGTGATGTTCCAATAGTGTTGATTTCCCGTGAACTCTGCTGATAAATAAAGAGAGTATTCTTTGGGTCAATACCTCATTAATCAATATCATTATTATTATTATTATTATCATCATTATTATACAGGATTTATATAGCGCCAACAGTTTGCAAAGCACTGTAAAACATGAGGGCGGACAGTACAGGTACAATACAATTCAATACAGGAGAGATCAGAGGGGCCTGCTCGTAAGAGCTTACAATCTAGGAGGGAGGGTCAACTGTTACAAGAGATAATACCGTAAATCCTTGGATTACGAGCATAATTCGTTCCAGATGCATGCTTGTAACCCAAAGCACTCGTAAATCAAGGCGCTTTTCCCCATAGGAATCAATGGAAACTCAGATAATGCGTTCCAGTGCCACAGCTGGTGTATGCAGTACTGTATGTGACCATAGATGCGGGGGGGGGGGGCGCCAGAGACACTCAGAAACACTTGGAGATGCTCGGAGACCACCTCTGAGACGCTCGGAGACGTTTGGGGGGAACTCGGGAACCGAGTGTCTAAGAGTGTCTTCAAACATCTCCGAGCGTCACTGGCGCCCCTGCAATTCTGGTCACAGGCGGTACTGCACACCCCAGAGTCTTGAATCCTGCTTGACTTGTGAGACAACGCTCGCAAATCGAGTCAGGATTTAAAAAAAAAAAAAAATAGCTCGTATTGCGAAACACTCGTAAACCACGTTACTCGCAATACGAGGTATTACTGTACCATATAATTACCCTTTTACCTGTTAATGGTCTGCACTTGCATTTGTCTTAAAGCGGACCATCAGTCATTTTTTCATCTTTCCATCTATTAAATCTTCTGCCCTTGTTGTTTTAACTTTGGATAGTAAAACATGTTTTTTTCTGCCAGTAAATACCTTATACATCCCACTTCCTGCTTCTTGTCTGGTCATTAGCCTCGGCTTATGACATCATGCACAGCTCTCTCTCTCTCTCACTCTCGTGAGAGTTTGCCGGGAAGGGAGGGGGGATGAGTCATTAGAGGGCCAGTGAGAGCTGCAGAGCTGGAGGTGTGCCTCTGTGTAAATCCAGGAAGTGAACAGGGGCAGCAGCTTCAGCTGCCCACGGTTAGAATGGCTGCAACTCAGCGGAGGGAAATTTCTGCAGCATATTCGGCAAGTACAGAATCGCAGTATATATAGAATAATATGCAAAGTGGCTGGAAAGAAGCTTCAGAATGGCAAACATGTCTTTTTTTACAAACTATGTGTGCAGACTGCAGTTCCTCTTTAAGTTGTAACCTCTACCATGTGATCTTTTTAGGAGTCGTATTAGTTATTAGTGCAATTACTCATACCTCCCAACTTTTTGAGATGGGAATGAGGGACACCTATCAGCAAAAGCAGGCAAGCATGGGACACGCCTCCTGCCACGCCCCCTTAAAGGAGAATTGTACAAAAAAAATTGGTTAAACCCACAAGTCCTTTTTTTTACCACTACTATTCCTTTATATCGGCTTTTGGCATTTACAAATGCAGCAATTTAGAAATCAGATGAAAGGTTTAGCGCTGGGAAACATTTTTTGATAGATAAAAAGTGCATTTTATATACAATTCTATAGATCAGATCAAAATGAGGGACAAATGAGGAGGAAAGAGGGACAGAGGGACATTGCTCCAAATCAGGGACAGTTGGGAGCTGATGTTCTTACTGCTAAGTCGGTTAGCATTAAAAAAAGGCATATGGTGTATTCCCATTTTTCTTCTTTTTTATAGTTACTGTAATTTATCCGCTGCAAGGGTTGTCTGCCCGTTGTGCCTAGTGGATGATGTACTTGCCCTATTTCCTTCTACGACACCGGGGTGTTGGGGGGGCCCTCGGCGTCCTCTGTACGATGAAGGACTGCTAGTCCTCCATTGTACAGGATTTTAAAAAAAAGCTGTGACTTGTTGGGCAGCGAAGGAAATGGGCTGCAGGAGACCGGTTACATGAGGAAGAAGCCTGCGAGAACGAGGAATATGGTAAGTACTGTATGACCTTTTTCATCACCCCCCCCCCCCCGAGCTAAATTAGCTATTAACCCTTGCAGTGGGGAGTGGGAGTAAAGATTCTTCATTGTCAAAGTTCAGTTTTGACTCTACTACAATTACTCAGCACCTGCTACCAATACACATGAGCAGCTTAGATGACCCCTGAGCAGATCCTCAGTCATCCAGAGTATCCATAGCTCCCAACTGTCCCAGATTTTGCGGGACTGTCCCAGATTTTGCGGGACTGTCCCAGATTTTGCGGGACTGTCCCAGATTTTGCGGGACTGTCCCTGATTTTGCGGGACTGTCCCTGATTTTGCGGGACTGTCCCTGATTTTGCAGGACTGTCCCTGATTTGGAACAATGTCCCTCATTCCTTCATTCATTTTGGTCTGATCTATATAGTTGTATAAAAAATGCATATTTTATCTATTAAAAAGTGTTTTCCAGCACTAAACCTTTCATCTGATTTCTAAATTGCTGCATTTGTAAATTCCAAAAGCCAATATAAAGGAATAGTAGTGGTAAAAAAAAGCACTTGTGGGTTTAACCAATCTCGTTTTTTTGTACAGTTCCCCTTTAAGGGGGCGTGGCAAGGGGTGTGTCCTATTCCTGCATACTTTTGCTGATAGGTGTCCCTCATTCTCATCTCAAAAAGTTGGGAGGTATGAGAGTATCATGTAAGGCACATGTGTCAAACACAAGGCCTGTGGGCTGAATCGGGCCCTCCAGGCCATTTTATGTTGCCCTCGCACCTCTCCTGCAGCTGCTGCACCTCTCTCATCTTGTCTCCGTAGTTGACAGCAGAAAGGACGACAGAACTCCTCTGCAAGACACTGCGCATCCCGGCGCAGCTGCTGAGAGGGTCGCCTCTGACATCCCCGCCCCCCGTTCCCTCTCAGCAGTTGGCAGCGGAGAGGAGGACACAACTCCTACTACAGATCCTGCACCTCTCTGTGCAGATGCAGCACCCCCTCGTCTCCAGCTGACTCCAACCCTCCTCTGGTTCTCCCCCAGACCCTGCACTTTCTGCTTCCCATCTCTGCCCCCAGTTTCTTCCCAGCAGCAGCACAAGGTAAAGGGTTGCACTGTGATGTAAGGGAGGTTGGGGGACTCTTGACTTTTGATGGTGGGGTGCCTACAGATTTGAACGGGCCCTTTGAGGGCGACTATAATGCTAATGCAGCCCACAACGAAATTGAGTTTGACGCCCCTTATGTAATTGATCACTCCATTAAAACTTCCGGGCTGATTTAACCACTTAAGGACCGAGCCTCTTTCTGAGATTTGTTGTTTACAAGTTAAAAACTGTTTCTTTTGCTAGAAAATTACTTAGAACCCCCAAACATTATACATTTTTTTTAACACCCTAGAGAATAAAATGGCGGTCGTTGCAATACTTTCTGTCACACCGTATTTGCGCAGCGGTCTTACAAGCGCACTTTTTTTTGGTAAAAATACACTTTTTTTAATTAAAAAAAAAAACAACAGTAAAGTTATCCCAATTTTTTTTTATATTGTGAAAGATAATGTTACACCGAGTAAATTGATACCCAACATGTCACCCTTCAAAATTGCGCCCGCTCGTGGAATGGCGACAAACTTTTACCCTTAAAATTCTCCATAGGCGACGTTTAAAAAATTCTACAGGTTTCAGGTATTGAGTTACAGAGGAGGTCTAGGGCTAGAATTATTGCTCCCACTCTATGGATCGCAGCGATACCTCACATGTGTGGTTTGAACACTGTTTTCATACGTGGGCGCTACTCACGTGTGCGTTTGCTTCTGCACGCGACCTCGTCTGGATGGGGCGCGTTTAAAAAAAAAATTTTTTTATCTTATTTATTTTGCCTTTTATTTTTTATTTTTACACTGTTCTTTAAAAAAAAAATTGTGTCACTTTTATTCCTATTACAAGGAATGTAAACATCACTTGTAATAGAAAAAAAGCATGACAGGACCGCTCTAATATGAGATCTGGGGTCAAAAAGACCTCAGATCTCATATTTACACCAAAATGCAATAAAAAAAAAATTGTCATTTAAAATAATACAAAAAAAAATGTCCATTTAAGAGCTTTGGCGTCGCTTCAGCCCTGCAATGATATGGAGACGGGTGGAGCCCATCTTCCCCTCACTCGTCTCCATGTCACACAAGGGACAACATCCGATCGCCTCCGCCGCTGCCGACGGCCCCGGTAAGCGGCGGAGGGCTCCGGAGCGTGGCGGGAGGGAAGGGGCCCTCTCCTGCCACCGATAAAAGTGATCTTGCGGAAAATCCACCGCAGAGACCACTTTTATCTTGAAGCGGACCGCCCACTGATGAAGAGGATACTGGGTGTTATGGTAGCTAGCTGCTGCCACAAACAACGATACTCCTCTTCAAAGTAGCAACGTATAACGACGGTGGGCGGTCCGAAGTGGTTAAAAAAGCATCGAATAGTCAACCGATCATTCACCACACATTCACCCGGTTGTTAGCTGCAATTGTTAAACACCACCTGATAATTGGCCAGATGAAACCAATCCTTAATGCTAGGTTCACACCTTAGCATTTTTGCAGCCAGCGTTTGCGGAGGCACGACAACCCATTTAAATGAATGGGCTGCCCTGCCTGCATTTGCGCAAAAAAAAAAAAGTGCATTCACCTTTTCAAAAACCCAGCTGCAGGGAAATCACATGGTCTTTTTGCATGGTCTTTCAGTAGCCACTGAAAGTAAGGAGGAGAAGATCCCTGGTGCCGCACGTCCACGGACTCCAGGGTGCTACATCCTCCCCCTGCCCAAGAAACCACGTCTTGGAATTTGCAGAAAAAATAGTTTGAGCTCCCAAGCCTGAGAGCGAATGTCCTCTCAGGGGTTCTAACCTTTCCATACTAGGTTGTGCGTAACTCTTTTTGCACCATAAAACCTCAAATACTATTTTTTCTTTTTGTTTGTTGTTACAGGATATCCTGCACTTATCCAGTCTCAGCCGCAATGGGAAAGCGGCTCCACCTTCTCCAAACCAGTCGCTATGGTGCCGCCAGGACTGGAGTGTCTTGTAGAGGTTGGTAATACAGAAGCCTATATGAAAGCGGTAGGGGGACGGCTGGGATGTCTTTTTTTTTGCTCAGGATCTACTGATAAATGGAACTCTGACAAACAGTATACAGTATATATGATGCAGTCTGTGACTTGTATTAACACAGCAGATGAGTTTTCTCTTAGTCCTCCCTGTAACATAGATTTACATTCAAACAGCACAGGCTATAGCCTATTTACATTTGTTTTTTCCCCATTAACACAGAATGAATGTACATACACTTTCACTGGGCAAATGGCTAATTCTTTATAAATCATTCCTTAAATTAATTTAACAAGCTTCAGACAAACACAAATCTATATCCAGACAAAAAGGTTAAAAAAAAAAAATAATTATGGGGGGAGGCGCAAGCTCGAGGCCACTGTTGACAGACGTGCCTTTAGTAAGCTCTGCTCCTCACAAGCATTGAACCAATCTTAAAATCAGGCCAGATAAATGAATATTGTCTATTGGGCTCATTATCACCTGCTGCTGCTATTTACAACCCGAACATGGCACCTCCCAGGCATGAGACGCAAGCTATGCAGCAGCTCTATCAAAAAAGCTCTGGTCCAAGCTGCAGCCAAGATGGCGCCTGCTGAATTTGACCTCCCTCATGGCTATCTGTATCGCTACTCCACAGAGAAGATGAAGAGGACAGACATGCAAGCTCGCCTTCACCTCAAAGGGACATATCCACCTTCAAGGACCTGTTGTCTCAAAGAGATTAAAATGGTGCATAAGGCTTTCCAGACAATGTCTAAACAGATGAGAGTGCTTGTCAAAAGTGATCCATGAGATCAGTCGAAGAACGTCTTACCTGGAGACAAAAATGAACGACCCCTCAGTCATGTTAAATAACCATGACAAAGACTTAAAGCGCCATGAGAAGAAAATACTGCTGTCCAATACAAATTAGAGGACCTTTAAAACAGGTCACACAGGTCTAACCTATGCCTTCGTGGCATGCCAGAGAACATCATGCATCTCCAATCCACAGTTGCAGCACATATCGAGAAACTGACTCCTACCATCCCCATTAAAAACCTGGAGTATTTGTCCAAAGTGGGAACATGATTGATGTGATCTGATTCATATGTTCTGGCGCTGCCTGGAAATAAGTTACGGATACTTTATCCACAGTAGATGTGACTATTGTCCCGGTAGATCCTGTAATCTGCTTGCTGAGTGCGATAGATGAGGAATCGCATCCTCCTCTGACTTATATCGTATGACCAGACTCTTGTTCCTTGCCCACAAACAAATTCCTAGTTTCTGGATGTCTCCTCGTATTCCCACCAAATCTGGCTAGAACAAGGAAATTCCATATTAATAAGGGAGAAGCTAACATATCAGCATAGGAATGCCCTACACAAATTTTACTCTATATGGCAAAACTGGATGGATACTCCAGGCCTGGTTCCCACCCAATTGATCCTCAACCAGCTCCTACAGGTCTAAAGGTATGCGAGAAACAGGATTTAGTGTGTTGATCCAGCGGTACAATTTCTTCATATTGTACGGGGTTATCAAAGAACTTCCATCGCATTGACTTGATATACCCGATAAAGTGTGCATGTGGTAAAAACACCACGTGTTAATATGCAAATTTTGGTCTGTATTTGCTTGTACAGTCATTCTGACCTTTGTTCTACTTTTATCGTTTTTATTGAGGTGATCTCAGTTATTGTTACAGGCCACTACAATACTTTCTCTACCTACTTGTTGTGTAACTGCAACTGTATTATTGACAACTTTTGTATGCATCGCAATTTTTTGTTTAATAAAAAATTTTCTGATCAAAAAAAAAAACAGCTGGAGTTTGAGCATATCCATTGGACACTTATCAAGAAACCCACATCAGACCCACTGAGGAATGTCATTGTGAAGTTCCTCTATTTCCACATAAAAGGGAGCATACTTCAAACAGTATGAGACAAACCCACACTTACCTTCCAAGGCTTTGAGTACCAAATATTTGCAGATCTGGCCCCTTCTACTATCGCTAAATGCTGGGAGATTAAACCTGCTCTTCAAATTTTGCAATACCACCATATAGCTTTATGATGGACTTTCACATTCTGACTCCTCCTCCAATATGAAAAATTTTACTTATATGGGCACAACTCTTGCAGCACCTGGATGGCTTTCATCTTCACAAGTCACCACCCAGCCCAACCTCACGAGAGTCCAATAGAAGTGATGGTTCTCCTGAAACAAAGCCTTTAACTTCTTCACTCTTCTCTCCATAGGCAGCTGAAGTTTTTTCATGGAACCCCTGAACACCATCATCCATATATAATTTAGGTCCAACCAGTTGACAATTAGAAATGGTCCAACTCATTTATCTCAATCTTTTTGCCATCAACTGATAATTGCCCTGTTATGTTTTGTGCTCTGGGTGCCCATTCTCCTGGTAGTTATTGCCTTTATACAGTTTGCAGATACTCCCCCTTGTCGCTTTTTAGTGTCCATACCTATAGCTCCTCTTCTCTCACCCCTGTCTTCCCTTACCCATTTTCTTGCTTACAACACCCCTTGTGGTTTTACCTCATCTTCCCCCTAATTCCCTTCCTTCTCTTCCTCCTCCCTTCCTTCCTTCCCTATTTCTCTTTGTTCACTATGTCATTATACTACAACAACCCCAGCAGAGTGGCTAACTTCCTTTTTTAAACAAATGCCCCTTCCACTAACTCTTTCCATGTGCAACCTGCTGACTCTCTTATACCACACCATGTGATATTATGGATGTAGTTTTTTAAAGCTGGCCATACATGGGTCAGTTTTTTTGGGGGGGTTAAATCAGCAGGTTCGCCATTTGATGTGGATGCAAGAACTCTCCCCACTGTGTCATCGTATTCTGACAGCGGGGAGACTCCCCACTCTCAAAATACACAGATCAGCGCTGCAGCCTATTGCCTGAGGCACTGATCGAGTGGAAATATACCATTGTGGCAGTTGAACAGAAGTCGATCAGTGGAAGTCGTTCGGTAGATCAACTTCTGTTCAACCACAGTAGCTGCACATGGATCAAAGATCAGTTGGTCCCTACTGAACCATGAATTTCGATCCATGTATATGTAGCAAGGTCTTTTACCCCTTCTGGTTTTATGAGAACTTCCAAGGCCAAAGATAGCTGACATCCTTCAACATGTGGTGGGTTGTGAGGCATAGTGGGTGCAAAGATGGTGAAAGTCATTGGGCGCTAGACACTTCTTGGATGTAAAAGAGGTTTTATTTTATTTGACAGTCCTTTTTAAATATTTTAGGGTAAAAAGAGGGTTAGGGCCAGGACACCCTTAGATAGTTGCAAACTCAATTCACAGACTCAGAGACTTCAATAGAAGAACAGCCGTGCAGGGAAAGGCCCCAGCAAGGCGCCACTTCTGCACGTGCAGGAATTCTGTCTCCTATGGTAACAGTCCTTTAACAGTTCCTAACTCAAATGTAACAGTTCTTTCAGCTACAACTGCTCCTTGTAGTTCTTCAACACTGAGCTCCTGGTCTCTCACTAGACCCACTGATTCACTGACTAGGAATCCCTTGTGCTCCTTCAAGATTTTCGGTGGTATCCCCTCAAGTGTAACCCCCGCTTCTCTGCTGGGTCCCTAGCTTGGCACTCCAGATACTCCTCAAGCGTCACCCCTGCTAACTGGCTTGGTCCCTTGCTTGACAGACAAGGCTACTCTGCAAGTGTCTCCTTTGTTGATTGGGTCCCTGACTTGATCACCGCCTGGAGTTTCCCAATTATCCACCATGTCCTTTGGTGAGAATATGGTTTCGGTACTTGCTTCATTTACTCACTGTGGTCCCTGGTAAAGGCGATTGGCCCCTTCATGGTGACAGCTTTCCTTCCACCTTCAACCACAACAGGTTCTCTGGCCAGCAGAACCGTCACTTTTGGTTGGACTACAAGCCGCAGTCCCAACCCTGCGCTGCCCTCTTAATTCTGGATAGGCCCTCACACAGCCTGGCAGCCAGATGCCCCCAGGATAGACTCAATCTCTGGCCCAGCAGCAATGCCTTTATTCAATAAAGTGTCATCCAAAATACAGGTCACAGCAGATTGGAACAAAGCTTACGCGTTTCACACTACACAGAGTGCCTTAGTCATAACAACATAATGATCCAAATTGATTCAAATCCATTTCGTTTTTATGTTGCATTACATTTTTCATTACTATAATAAAATGCACTACGTATGAAATGCAAACATATTGAAATAAATACAGTTAGGTATAAAGCAGTGGCGGTTGGTGCTCAAAAATTTTTTTTTGAGGGGGGGCGCAAACAAACTGAAAAATTCTGAAAAAAAAGCCCATCAATTACAGCCACTGTGCCCCATAAAATTAAGCCACTGTGCCCCATAAAATGCAGTCACTTTGCCATCAGATGCAGCCACTGTGCCCCAAAAAATGCAACCACTGTGCCCCAAAAAATGCAGCCACTGTGCCCCATAAAATGAAGCCACTGTGCAATCAAATGCAGCCACTGTGCCCCATCAAATGCAGCCACTGTGCCCCATCAAATGCAGCCACTGTGCCCATCAAATGCAGCCACTGTGCCCATCAAATGCAGCCACTGTGCCCATCATATGCAGCTTGTGGCCATCATATGCAGCCTCTGTGCCCATCATCTGTAGCCTCTGTCCCCATCTTATGTAGCCTGTGCCCATCATATGCAGCCTCTGTGACCCATCATATGTAGCCTCTGTGCCCATCATCTGTAGCCTCTGCCCCCATCTTATGTAGCCTGTGCCCATCATATGTAGCCTGTGTGCCCATCATATGCAGCCTCTGTGACCCATCATATGCAGCCTCTGTGACCCATCATATGTAGCCTCTGTGCCCATCATCTGTAGCCTCTGTGCCCATAATATGTAACCTGTGTTCATTTGCTTTGGGTTAACAAAGCATATTCATTTGCTTTGCTAACCCACCTGGGTGAACTGCAAGCGCAATGCTTTGTGCTCGCAGTTCACCTTTTTTGAAGCCTATTAGAGCCTATGGCTCTAATCAGGTGCATCAAAAACACCCCCCCCCGCCGCTGTAATTTAGGTGCCCGGCGTCCGATAAGGGGCCGGTTTCCAGAATAGGTGGTGTCTACAGCGGCCATGGATAGATTCTATCCATTCTACAGAGAGAGGGGTGGCTGGAGAGAGGGGGCGGTGCCCGTGCGCCCTTATGGACGCACCGCCACTGGTATAAAGTGAAATCAGATTATGAATCTTACTTATTGTGTTTTGGTTAGATGGAGGTTGATCCATCAGAATCTCGGAATCAGAACATAACGAATGAATCTGAAATTAATTTTGTTCCATTCGTTTTGTTATGATTCTGCGATTCTGATGGATCCACATCCATCCAACCCAAACAGAGTGGATAAGTAATCTCCTGAAATAATAAATGAACACGTTAAAATGAATATAACCAGTGTTGTTCCGAAATACGAATCAATTCATGACAACGAATATACAAAACCAATCTGTATATACAGCCGTGGTCAGAAGATTTGAGAATGACACAAATATTCATTTTCACAAAGTCCGCTGCCTCTGTTTTTATGATGGCAATTTTCATATACTCCAGAATGTTATGAAGAGCGATCAGATTAATTGCAAAATCCCGCTTTGCCATGAAAATGAACTTAATCCCATAAAAAAAAAAATTTCCACTGCCATCTGTGAATTATTGCAATATGTTTCCATTCTATATGTAGTGCATTTTTTAAAATGATGAAAAAAAAATGTTATCGCAAAATAAAAACGAAATGGATCCGCTTCAATTCAATTCATTCATTATGTCGTTACGTTATATGGGATGCTTCAAACATTAACCGCTTCAGCCCCGGAAGATTTTACCCCCTTCCTGACCAGAGCACTTTTCGCGATTCGGTACTGCGTCGCTTTAACTGACTATTACGCGGCTGTGCGACATTACACCAAAACAAAATAGAGCTTTCTTTTTGGTGGTATTTGATCCCCTCTGCGTTTTTTTTTTTTTTTGCGCGATAATTAAAAAAAGAGCAACAATTTTGAAAAAAAAAACAATATTTTTTACTTTTTGCTATAATAAATATCCCCCCAAAAATATATAAAAAAAAATATTTTTTTCCTCAGTTTAGGCTGATATGTATTCTTCTACATATTTTTGGTAAAAAAAAATCGCAATAAGCGTATATTGATTGGTTTGCGCAAAAGTTATAGCGCCTACAAAATAGGGGATAGTTAGTTTTATGGCATTTTTATTATTCTTTTTTTTTTATCAGTAATGGCGGCGATCTGCGATTTTTATTGTGACTGCAACATTATGGCGGACACATCGGACACTTTTGACACTATTTTGGGACCATTGTACTTTATACAGCGATCAGTGCTGTGTAAATGACACTGGCAGGGAAGGGGCTAACACTAGGGGGCGATCAATGGGTTAAAGTGGTGTTCCAGCGGAAATTATACTTTTTAGATAAAAATTCCCCTATAATACACAAGCTTAATGTATTCTAGTAAAGTTAGTCTGTAAACTAAGGTCTGTTTTGTTAGTTTATAGCGGTAGTTTGTTATTTTATAAACTTTCTGCAGGCCGTGGCCATCTTAAGTGTGGGCATCTGAAGCCAGACTGTATTTCTTCCTGGATCTCATCCTTGCAGATCTAGCACATGCTCAGTGCAGCGCAAGCAGTGTAATAGGTTTCAGGTCAGGTTTCCATAGCAATGGTAGTTTCAGAGGAAGTTGCCACCCCTTCCCAGAAGGCATTGCAAACAGGAAATGCTATGGGCTACGGCCAGGGAAGAGGAAGTGAAAAATGAATACAGCAGATATACAGTAAGTGCTGAGAAAAAAAATAAAAAAATATCCAATTCGTTTACAGTGCACAGTTTAGTGAGGGATGCTGAAGAGATGTAAAAGTGGGTGGAACTCCACTTTAAGTGTGTCCTAGGGAGTGATTCTAACTGTGGGGGGGAGGGGCTACCACTGACATGACAGCGATCACTGCTCCCGATGACAAGGAGCAGTAGATATCTGTCATGTCACAAGGCAGAACAGGGAAATGCCTTGTTTACATAGGCATCTCCCCGTTCTGCGGCTCCGTGACATGATCGCCCGGAAAACACCGGCAGTTTTTTTTTTCCCTTTTTTTTTTTTTTTTTTTTTTGTTTTGTTGTTTGCTCCCCCTACTACAAGATCTGCTGACTATAAATATAAATAATAAATTATGGTTCTGAACATTGGGTCGTGGAATGTCCGAGGGTTGGGTTCCCCTGTTAAAAGAGCAGCAGTATTTGATGGTTTAGATACATTTAAAGTTGAAATTGCCTGCCTGCAAGAGAAACACCTGACAAAAGACACAAAAATTTATTTGAGGAATAGAAGGTATCAACACCAGTTCCACTCAATGCATACCTCCTATTCAAGAGGAGTATCGACTTTAATTGGCAGTGGGGTAGCGTTCGCTTGCAGACAGTGCAAAGTAGATGAAGAAGGGCGGTATGTGTATCTGCACTGTATAATAGAGAATTTGGAATGTGTACTGGCTAATATATACATCCCCCCTCCTTTTAAACTGGATGCTATGCACAGCCTTCTGGAATTCATAATAGACAAGACTGAGTTACCAGTCATAGTGGTCGGGGATTTCAATGTAGTTTTGGATAGGAAAGCAGATAGATTCCCCTTGGGGAAACAAAGTCAAGGAAAACAGGAAACCCGGATGAGACAATTTCTTCAAGAAGCAGGGCTGTCTGACATCTGGAGAACACGGAACCCGAGGGCCTCACAGTTATCATGCTACTCGAGTTCCTGTGCTTCATTTTCGAGGATAGATCTTGTATTAGGTAACGGGCCAGCATCACAAGTAATGAATAAAGTAGTTTATCAACCCAGAGGGGTATCGGATCACTCCCTGCTTACAATCTCGGTAAAGCCGGGACATAAGAGAGTATGTAGAATGTGGAAGATGAACCCAGCTTGGCTTGAAGTAATAGAGGGCCAGGAAGTGGTAATGGCAGAGCTGAAGGAATTTATAAAACTTAATGCGGGTACCACATCGAAGGGGGTGATGTGGGACGCATTGAAGGCATACCTGAGGGGTTCACTCATACAGAAGGTGTCAAAAATTAAAAAATCATCACGGGACTGGGAGGAGCGGTTCAGGATGGAACTAGTTGAAGCTGAAAGGGAGTACACGAAAGAACCTTCCCCTGAAAAACAGAGAGTGTGGGAGAATAAACATCAAAGGTATAAAGATACAATAATTAGGAAAGTAGAAAATAAAAGGTTATTTCAAAAACAAATTATGTACGGGGAAGGGGAAAAAGTCGGGAAGATACTGGCTCATATTGTTAGGACCAGCTCCCCCCCATCCATGGTCCCAGCTATTAGGACCACGGGAGGTGAGATCTCATCTCAGTTAGAGGTAATTACCGAGACGTTTAAAGAATACTATAAAGGGATTATACAAATCCCGTGGGATCATGGGAGAGGAGGAAATGGACAATTTCTTTAAAAATATCGACATCCCGACATTGGAGGGGTTGGACAGAGAGGAATTGGAAAGACCGATTACAATAGAAGAAATTAAAATGGCGGTAACAGAAATGGCCAATCATAAATCTCCCGGGCCCCGATGGTCTCCCAGTCGAGATATATAAACAGTATGGGGAAGTATTATTTCAGGAACTTCTTGACGTGTTTAATTGGGCGAAAGAAAAAGGGAGATTACCCACATCAATGACAGAAGCCACAATTATTGTACTCCATAAGGAGGGGAAAGACCCCCTGGAACCTGGGTCATACAGACCCATATCGCTACTCTGTACAGATGTAAAGATCTTAGCAAAAGTCCTAGCTGCCAGAATAAAGAAAGTGATCCACAAAGTAGTCCATCCGGACCAGACGGGATTCATACCCCATAGAACAACTAGTATGAACATCAGGAGAGTCCTCCTGAATTTACAGATCCCCACAGAAAATAGGGGCTCTAGGGCAGTTTTACTTTTGGATGTGGTAAAAGCATTTGACAGCTTAGAATGGGAATACATCTGGAGGGTATTAAAGGAGTATGGTTTCGGTCCTTCATTCATTAATTGGGTTAAAGTATTATATAACGAACCAAATGCAAAAGTAAGAATCTATAATGATTACTCGGCTGGGTTTAAACTGGAGAGAGGCTCAAGGCAAGGGATGCCCTTTGTCTCCCATGATTTTTGCTTTAGCTATGGAGCCATTAGCTACAACAGTAAGGCAAAATAGAATAATAGAGGGGTTCCGGAGGGAAGGTGGAGAGGATCGCATTATATGCGGACGATGTCCTCATATTCTTGGGAGACACTGAGGGATCCCTGAGACAAGTAATGGATATATTCTCGAGGTTTGGAAAAGTCTCGGGATTATCCATAAACTGGGGAAAATCAGCTTTATTACCACTGGACCCCGTTAGAGAGGATGCCCCCTTAAATAATATCAGGATGGAAATAACAGAGATAACGAAATATTTGGGTATTAAAATAACGAAGGACCCAGAGAACTATCTAAATAATAACCTAGTCCCCTTGTTAAAGAAATTTAAAAGTAAGACTGAAATATGGAAGGGTCTCCCGTTGTCAATAGCGGGGAGGTGCAATCTGAATTAAAATGCTATGGCTCCCCCAATTGCTGTATGTAATGCAGAACTCGCCAATATGGATAAGTAGGAAATGGTTTAATAAAATAGATACAATATTTAGAGACCCTATATGGAAAGGGGGATCCCCTAGGATAAGTTTACAGACCTTACAACTCCCCTCGCGGGAAGGGGGGTTAGCAGTACCCCACCCAAGAAGTTATTTCTTGGCAGCCCAGTTGCAGCACTTGGGGAGAAGTTCGACTGGGGATTCAGCAATGAGGGTTTGATGATCATGGGAGCCCCCCATATTACTGTGATAGAGACACTGGAGGCGGACTCTTTTATACATAAAACCCCCACGGTCAAATTAATAACAAAAGTCTGGAGCTCTATGAAATCCATGAAGGGAATGGGTGGTTTGACTAAGTGTACTCCCCTATGGAACAATAAGAATTTACAAGAACTACAAGTAATAGAGAAAATCAGAATATGGGGAAAAAAAGGAATAAACAAACTAGTCCAGTTATATAATCAGAATTCGTTAAAATCATTCTTGTCACTGAAGGAGGAATTTGATATACCGGATTGGTCAGCATATAACTATATACAAATTAAACATGCTCTTAAGACGCAGTTTGGGGGTCAGGGACCTTCCTGGAATGAGTCCCTCATATTTCAAAAACTGGGAGACCAGGGGGGCCATTGCGGATCTATAGCTGAAATATACCCATATATATGTAAAAATAGCATAGAGACCCCGGAAAAACTTAAAAGTAGAGGTAAATGGGAAAGGGACATGGGTATATTCTCAGATGGACAGTGGAAGGAGATACTGGCGGGAGGACACCGGGTGTCGGTCTCACCTGCCCAGAAGATCTCACACCTGATGCTACTTCATAGGACATACTACACCCCTAAAAGGTTATTTGAATTTGGACGGAGGATAGATGCTAACTGCCCCAGATGTCAGGAGGTGGGGGACTTGATGCATATGATATGGAAGTGTCCCAAATTATTTTGGTATCGGACCGAGATATTAGAAACCCTAAATAAGATCTTTTCCTTAGAACTTAAAATGGATCCGAAATGATGTATTCTGGGAGTAGGGGAGAGTACAGACAGAGGAAATTCTAAAATTAAAATAGTTCAGAGATGTCTCTTCCAGGCCAGAAAGTTAATTGCACAAAGATGGCAGGCAAGAACCCCCCCTCTGAAGGAAGAATGTTTAAAACTGACTTGTGACTGAAACAATGTGGAAGGAAAAGGCAGTATATATAAAGAGAAGGAACCTGAAGGAATTTAAAAAAACTTTGGAGACCCTGGTTGGAAGAAATGGGATATCCATTGTAAGGAAATATAGAAGACAGTGACCTTATGGTTATAGAAATCAATATAGATAGGATGGTAAGGAGCCGGGTCAAGTTAGGTGGGATGGGGAGGGGGTGGAGGGGGGAGGGGGGGGGAGGGAGGGGAGGGGGGAAGGTGAGAAGGGTGGATGGGAGGGGGAGGGAAGAAAGGAAGGGGGGGATAAGGGGAAAAGAGGAAAAAGAGAGGAGGGTAGATATTTGAGAGGGGGGGGGGGGGCATTTAAGGTATTTTTGTTTCCTTTCTTGTACATTTGCATTTGTTCTCTGTCTTAAATTCCTCCCTATAAGTTCATACCCCTGGTATATATGTTCTGTATAAATATGGTATTTACCTTTTAAAAGATTTGATATTTGATAAAGATGTATATTATGTTGTATCAATAAAGATGATTAAAGTAAAAAAAAAAAAAAAACACCGACAGACATCAAGTTAGCGGGTCCCGTGGGAACGGTCACGCTGTACGCGGCGGGCGCGTGCCCGCTAGCCCCGCCAGTTGTAAGGGGACGTACGGGTACGCCCATTTGCCCACCGCTGCCATTGTGCTGACGTATAGCGGCGTGCGGCGGTCGGCAAGTGGTTAACAAATGGCCCAAACTATGGCATCATGTCACCCCGAATGAAACAAATGAATGCGAATGATTCAGTGTTTCGTTATAATTTATTTCGGATTTGTTGAAATTAGTTTCTATCAGGGCTTTTTTTCTCAGGGAATAGGTGCAGGAACTTCCTCCTTTCGAATCACCCCTTGTCTCCGCCCCCTACACACCTCTGAGCACCGACGTTGGGTTCCACACCCTACCCACCTCCCAGTACCCTCCCTTCTAGAGAATACAGAACCAAGTAATTTGTATAGAATTTGATACAGATAACAAGAAAAGCTATAAAATAGAGCCCCTGCAGCCAACAATAGACAACCCCCATTCAATAATATACCCCCAGCAACAATAGACCCCCACTAGCAATAATAGATCTCCCAACCGCCAGCAACAATAGAACCCTCCCTCAACTGTAGATCCCTTCCAGCAACAAGTAACCCCCCCTCCCACGACAATAGATCCTCCACCAGCAACAATAAACCTCCCCAGCAACACTAGACCCCCCACAACAATAGATCCCCCCCGCCCCCCCAGCAACCATAGATCTCCCAGCAGCCAGCATCAGTAGTCCCTCCAGCATACTATAGTACCCCTCGCCATTACATACATTCTGTGCTGGAGGTGCCAGAACTGCGTTCCCCCGCGTTCCCACTGAAAAAAAAGCCCTGGTTTCTATTGTGATTTGCAGTTTTGGAAACATCCGACTAACAAAAATTTCACCTGAACTTTGATTTGTAATGAAACGAATCGCACATGAAAACTCAGTATATAGTAATTCACCAATAGAGTCCCTGAGGAACAGAAGAGACCGGCAGGGGGGTTTATCCCTCCACCATCTTCTATACAAAGAAATGCCAATTTTGGAGGACCATAAGAGCTGTTCTATCAAAGAGAGAAACATTTCATTCTTGAAATTATAGAAAGGTATACTGCAAGAAGCCTGTGGTTTCCCCAGACTACAGGAGTCTACTCAGAACTGGGACCTCAGCTTCTGTTAGATAACAAGATAGATAAGATAAGATAGATAAGGGAGACTTCAAAGAAATTATTATTATACAGGATTTATATAACAGTACATAAAAGCACAAAACAGAAACATGGGAAAAAACATAAAAATAAAACATTACCAAAATTCCTTTTTTTAAATTCATTTCTTTATTTACTTTCAGGTGGAAGAAGTGATACTAAAGGATAAAGGTAAGAGAAGGGAATGATTAGAGATTATTATAGAGTTTCTGGTCCCTGATGCCGGTCACTTTTTCTAGAGTAACAAGAATCTCTGTACGTTCTAATGAGAGCAATATTTAGAGTTCTACATTTTTGTAAAGTGGTTGTAAACCCACAAAAAAAACCTGCAAGACAAAGGCATAACGAGCTAGTGTGCATAGCATACTAGCTCATTATGAAATACTCCCCTTAGTTTGAAGCTGTTGCAGCGGTCCCGACACACTGCTCTGCCTGGTGACATCTCTCCCTGAGTTATTTCCGGGTATCGTGGGCTCCGGGGCTGTGATTGGCCGGAGCCGTGATGACGTCACTCAGGCGCGCGGTAACGGCACATCAGCAACGAGCCGTTGCTTCATTGCGCATGGGCAGATGATGTCGGCACATGCTGATACAGGGGATATCTCCTAAACTGGGCAGGTTTAGGAGATATCCATGGTAGCTACATGTAAGCCTTATTATAGACTTACCTGTAGTGAAAAGTGAGTGTAAAGGGTTTACTTTAAATAGCACCAAGGACTTTTGTTGCACTTTACATACACATAGGACTCTGCCCTCAAGCAGCTTACAATTTAAGGTCCCTACCTTACAAACTAAGGCCAATTTAGACAGGAGCCAATTAAACTATAAGTATGTCCTTGGAGGAAACTTCTGCAAGCCGCAGGGGGAACATGTGTAGTTTGACCTCCCTGCAAGGGTGGTGCTGTTTGGAAGCCTCAGTTCAGAGAGGGCAGAGGACAAGGGGGGAACTCAGGTTCCTCTAAAGCCTTCGTAGGTGTCATCAGGGGAGAAGCTGCCTGATTGGATGCTGCTGCCCTGGCTGACCTCCACGGACATCTTTGGTGTGGGCAGTGCTAATAAATAGCAATATTTACATTGGGTTGGCATGCATTTGCCTAGTGCAGGCATGTCCAATTGTGGCCCGCATTCCAATTTAATACGGCCCCCCTGGTAATTTGGATATATATATAGATATATCTATCTATCTATCTATCTATCTATCTATCTATCTATCTATCTATCTATCTATCTATCTATCTATCTATCTATCTATCTATCTATCTATCTATCTATCTATCTATCTAAGCTGAGGGTAAAGGTGATGGACTGGCCAAGAATGTCTCCAGACCTAAACCCTATTGAGCATCTGTGTGGCATCCTCAAATGGAAGGTGGGGGAGTGCAACATCTCTAACATCCACCAGCTCTGTGATGTCGTCATGGAGGAGTGGAAGAGGACTCCAGTGGCAACCTGTGAACCTGTGAATGCCCAAGAGGGTTAAGGTAGTGCTGGAAAATAATGGTGGCCACACAAAATATTGACACTTTGGGCCCAAATTGGACATTTCCACTTAGGGGTGTGCTCACTTTTGTTGCCAGCGGTTTAGATATTAATGGCTGTGTGTTGAGTTATTTTGAGGGGACAGCAAATTTACACTGTTATACAAGCTGTACACTCACTACTTTACATTGTAGCAAAGTGTCATTTCTTTAGTGTTGTCACATGAAAAGATAGAATAAAATATTTACAAAAATGTGAGGGGTGTACTCACTTTTGTGAGATACTGTATATCTACAACTCAAGATACATTCGTTTGATAGTAAGTGGGAGGAATACTCCTTACACTTGTGGTCAGTGGGAATAATTATAACCTTACAAATAGCTAAAAAGATAAATGGTGTCAGTGGGAACTTATCTGAGAGGAAGAAATTGCTCATCACTCAAGGAACCCCTAGAAACCTCTGGAGGAATCCCAGGTTTCCATGGGACCCTGGTTGAGACACCCTGGTCTATATACTCCAATGGTCTCCATCAAAGAGGACAAATATCCAAGTCCAACCCATCCATGGAGGATAATATATCAACCATTGAAGGATAATGATGCGCTATGACACAAACCTGTAGACCTCGGTTCACCAACATGTGCTGTGATTGTTGTCCTCGTTCTCCAATATCGTTCTCCAATATCACAGTTTCTTTAAAGGACACAGCAGTCCTACTATGAGGTGGTATCAAAAAGTTTCTTGTGGGCAATACGTGATCCCACTTCACGCTTCACACATCATTGTGGAGATCCAGGGCGAAACGCATAAGGTGCTTCGAAAAGAAGACTTCCAGGACAAATTCCAGAAGTGGCAGGATCGCTGGGAGCGCTGCATTGCTGTGCAAGGGGACTGTTTTGAAGGTGATAGTGTGTAAAGGTAGATAAATAAAGTACTTTATTGTAAAGAGAGCTAGTCTCTAAACTTTTTGATGCCACCTCGTATGGTAATACCCACAAGAATGTATCCTCTAAGTGATATCTCAATTAGACCCCTTTCACACTGGGGTGCTTTGCAGGCACTACAACGCTAAAAATAGCGCCTGCAAAGCGCCCTGAAAGAGCCGCTGCTGTGTCTCCAATGTGAAAGCCCTGAGGGCCTTCACACTGGAGCGGTGCGCTGGCAGGACGGTAAAAAAAGTCCTGCTAGCAGCATCTTTGGAGCGGTGAAGGAGCGGTGTGTATACCCCTCTGTGATGAAGGCGAAGGCAGAGATCATCTGGGCTGGATGGCTTAAGTGTCGGTTCACACTGAGGCAGCACGACTTGCAGCGCGACTGCCTCAGGCGACCCAGGACACAACAGGAGCGGCGATTTGCAAAACGACTTCTGTATAGAAGTCAATGCAAGTCTCCTCAAGTCGCCCCCAAAGTAGTACAGGAACCTTTTTCTAAGTCAGAGCCACTTGCGTCGCTCCGATTAGAACGGTTCTATTGTACAGAACGGGACGCGACTTGTCAGGCGGCTAAGTCGCCTGACAAGTCGTCCCAGTGTGAACCGGCACTAAGTAAGCAGGACTGACGAGCAGAACATCATCAACAGGTGAGTCACTGTGGACATATAGGAGCTGGCTATTAGCCGACAGCTGAGAGGCCAGCTCAGAGAAGGAAGGGCTGAGGCCAGCCCTGACACTCATATAGGGAAATACAGTGTTTTGAAATCCATCAAACTGGTTTGATGTTGAATTTTACAATCAGCGGTGTTCTGTCAGATTAGCAAACCTGTCAAATCAGCAGGCTTGCCAATGATTTTAAAATCCAGCATCAAGATTTTCTAAATACTGTATTTCACTACATAACTGGTAAAAAGAAGTGTGAAATGCAAGACTTCGGTGGGTGTAAAAAAGATGTCCGCTTGCCGCCTTCTGACTGTAGGCTTTACTGCGGACGAGTGCGGAGTGTACCAAGATGGCTGCGACAGAATGTCACTTCTCTTACCTCACCTGATGGGTCAACGATTTTGATGGAACACCTGCACTGCATAGAGAAGCACAGGCAACCAGTGATGACATCACTGGTTTTAAAATAAGGTATCTAATGAAAACATTAAATTGAATCATTTCATTACCATGTCAGTGAGAGGGAGGAGGGAGGAGGGAGGAGATTAACATCATCGTACACTCATGCACCTTGGAATGTGTCTTTAAAGTGGAACTTTACCCATAACAACTTGATAAAAAATAATGTCCTTTAGCAAGGAACATACATTCCACATTAATAATTAGGCTACCAAAATTAGTGTGTGCTGAAAATTTCCCCCGGCATTGCTCCTGTTTCTTCTTACTGGAGGCTGCCATTTTTCTGAAGCCCAGAGCCCCTGAGCAGAAGTAAATCCTAAAGTGGAAGTAAACCCATCAATTTAATGGTTTCAAAGACAGTCACATTCCTGGAATGCCAGGATTGCTAACTGTCACATTTGCTTGTGTGCTCAACCAAACTGTCAAACCATCAAATGTCTGGTGTCATAACTGATCACATGTCCAGCACCATGGCAGCTGCAGATCAAACAGAAGCAGCTTCCTTGGCTGTACAGGATAGGAGGGTTAAATTCTGCTTTAAGGCCTCTACAAACTCGTCAGTGTCTAAACATGGGGAGCAACTGAGCATGTGCAGAGCAGGGTGAGACCGTGTATTACTGGATTTGAACCCCTTTGCATCTAAGGGTAAAACAAATGTTAATGCCTAAGCACAATTTTGCAACTTTGACATGTGTTAGTAAAACATCACTAACTACTTTGTGCATCCAGGTGGATTATACCATGTTTTTTTTTTTCAGGACAAATCGGTCTTTCATTTGGTGGTAAATAGTAATGGATATTCTCTGATTTTTTTTTTTTTTTTTTTATCAACGGAAAACTGACCCAAAATAGTAAAAAAAAATCTTTTTTTTTTTTTTTTTTAATTTAACTGTATATTTCTTGCAATTACCATAATCTTCCACCAAAGAACAACCCAAAATAAATTCTCCTGCTCCTGACGATCGCAGCGATACCGCATATGTGTATGTTAGTTGTTGTTTGTACCCTGAGTACAGCTCAGAAACAATAGTGCGCATTTTATTTTTTTTTTATCCTACCTAAAACACACTGACACTGATACTAATTAAAAAAATATATATATATATCCTGCCAGAAATAAACACGGACCTTGACCTTTGACCCTGACCTTGACCCAAACTCTAACCCTGGCACTGACCTAGATCAAACCTTGATATTGTTTTTTTTTTTTTTTCCTATTTTTTTTTATTGTTTTTTTATTATTATTTTATTCATTTTTTTTTACACACAGTTTTTTTTTGTTTGGTTTTTTTTTACACACAGTTGTTTTTTTGTTTTTTTTTACACACAGTTGTTTTTTTGTTTTTTTTTAAACACAGTTGTTTTTTTTGTTTTTTTTACATACAGTTGTTTTTTTTGTTTTTTTTTACACACAGTTGTTTTTTTGTTTTTTTTTACACACAGTTGTTTTTTTGTTTTTTTTAAAACACAGTTGTTTTTTTTGTTTTTTTTACATACAGTTGTTTTTTTTGTTTTTTTTACACACAGTTGTTTTTTTTGTTTTTTTTTACACACAGTTGTTTTTTTTGTATTTCTTTACACACAGTTGTTTTTTTTGTATTTCTTTACACACAGTTGTTTTTTTTTGTTTTTTTTACACACAGTTGTTTTTTTTTTGTTTTTTTTTTTTACACACAGTTGTTTTTTTGTTTTTTTTACACACAGTTGTTTTTTTTGTTTTTTTTACACAGTTGTTTTTTTTGTTTTTTTTTACACACAGTTGTTTTTTTAGTTTTTTTACACACAGTTGTTTTTTTAGTTTTTTTACACACAGTTGTTTTTTTTTGTTTTTTTTTACACACAGTTGTTGTTTTTTGTTGTTTTTTACCCACAGTTGTTTTTTTTTACACACAGTTGTTTTTTGTTGTTTTTTACACACAGTTGTTTTTTTGTTTTTTTTTACACACAGTTGTTTTTTTTGTTTTTTTTACACACAGTTGTTTTTTTTTGTTTTTTTTACACACAGTTGTTTTTTTTTGTTTTTTTTACACACAGTTGTTTTTTTGTTTTTTTTACACACAGTTGTTTTTTTTGTTTTTTTTTACACACAGTTGTTTTTTTAGTTTTTTTACACACAGTTGTTTTTTTAGTTTTTTTACACACAGTTGTTTTTTTTTGTTTTTTTTTACACACAGTTGTTGTTTTTTGTTGTTTTTTACCCACAGTTGTTTTTTTTTACACACAGTTGTTTTTTGTTGTTTTTTACACACAGTTGTTTTTTTGTTTTTTTTACACACAGTTGTTTTTTTTGTTTTTTTTACACACAGTTGTTTTTTTTTGTTTTTTTTTACACAGTTGTTTTTTTTTGTTTTTTTTACACACAGTTGTTTTTTTTTGTTTTTTTTACACACAGTTGTTTTTTTGTTTTTTTTACACACAGTTGTTTTTTTTTTTTGTTTTTTTTTACACACAGTTGTTTTTTTTGTTTTTTTTTTTTTGTTTTTTTTTGTTTTTTTTACACACAGTTGTTTTTTGTTGTTTTTTATCCACAGTTGTTTTTTTTGTTTTTTTTTACACACAGTTGTTGTTTTTTGTTGTTTTTTACACACAGTTGTTTTTTTGTTTTTTTTACACACGGTTGTTTTTTTTGTTTTTTTCACACACAGTTGTTTTTTTTGTTTTTTTTACACACAGTTGTTTTTTTTTTTGTTTTTTTTACACACAGTTGTTTTTTTTTTTTTTCTCTCTGAGAAGGAGAGAGCTACAATGTATCTCTTGCCTCACAGTGACTGGTCACTATAATAGCCAATCAAAGGCTATCACGACAATCAGGTGACCCAGAAGCAAGAGTTCCGGGTCCCGATCGTTGTGCTGGGAGCGCACCATGCAGCTCACGCTCCCAGCACAAAGACAGATACGCAAATATGCAGCCCCATGGAAAAAAAGCCCAGTCCTGGCTCTGCGCCGAGGGGTTAAACATTATAGACACCTATTTTTTTATGTTTTAGATAGCTATACCTGCAGCCAACCAAGGGGCCAACCTGAGGTCATCTAGCAAGACTTAATTTTCTGACTAAAGTTCCACTTTAACCACTTGCCAACTGTATAACTTACATACTATATACGGCGGCAAAGTGGCACTACTGCGCCTAGTACATGCTCCGGCACATCCGAAACTGGGGTGCGCATGTGTGCCGCCACCGGCCTGCTCCCACTGTAATTATACACAGCGGGAGCTGATCGGTGGGTACCGTGGACTCGATGTCCGCCAGCACCCGCCAATCCTTTGCTACTGAGGAAGAACGGCGGTCGGCCTATGTGATCGCCGTTCTGTCATTAGGGAAGGCATGGATCCTTTGTTCCTGCAAAGCAGGGGACAAAGATCCATGCGTTCCATTAGTAAGAGCTCCTCCCCCACAGTACACAAAGTCACTGGCTAGGCACACAGTTATCCCTTTGATCACCTCTGAGGTTACCACCTTCCCAGCCAGTGTCATTAGTACAGTGACAGTGCATATTTTTAGCACTGATCACTGTATTCGCTTCACGGGTCCCCAAAAAGTATCAGTTATGCCGTGTACACACGACCGGTTTAGCCGTCGTAATAAACGCCGACAGTTTCTCCGACATAACTCAGACGGAATTCCATTAAAGCGGTCTGGCCTACACATGGTCAACCCAAAGTCCGACCGTCCAGAACGCGGTGACAACACTTACGATGGGACTAGAAAAAGGAAGTTCAATAGCCAGTAGCCAATAGCTTCCGTCTCGTACTTGCTTCAGAGCATGCGTATTTTTTGGTACGTCGGAACAGCATACAGACAAGCGGTTTTCCCGATAGGAATTGGTTCCGTCGGAAATATTTAGAACATGTTCTATTTCTAGGTCCGTCAGAATTTTCGAAAAAAAAAAAAAGTCCTGATGAGGCTTACACACTACCGGTATATACGATGAAAAGCTTCCGTCTGACTTTTTTTGTCGGACACGGCATCAGTGTCCGACTTTCCGCCACAATATCGCAGTCCCGCTAGAAGTCGCTGATCGCTGCCATTACTAATAAAAAAATAAAAAAAAAATATGTAGCAGAATACATATTGGTCTAAATTGATGAAGAAATTCGATTTTTTTTTTTTTTTTTTTTACATTTTTGTATTGGATGTGTTTTATAGCAGAAAGTAAAAAAAAATGTTCTTATTTTCAAAATTGTCGCTCTTTTTTTTTTGCTTATAGCGCAAAAAATAAAAACCGCAGAGGTGATCAAATACCACCAAAAGAAAGCTCTATTTGTGGAAAAAAAGTGATAATTTTTTTTTTTAATGATTTTTTTTTTAGACATGATATTTAAAATAGTTTTAGTTGATGTGCAACAGGTATATACAGATGTATTCAGACAATTCAATTCTTGAAATATAATAAAAATACATTTCTAAAAAAATGAAAAGTCGCTGGAGCTGGACTTTTATTGACCACCCACAGGAAGCTGCATCTGGGAGACCAGTTAGTTTTTGTAAATGCTGATGTGTGGATGTGTGTTGGGGTGCAGAGCAGACGCAGGATTGGCGAGAAGGATGTAGCTGGCAGAGTCAGGTGAACACTGCTCATCCTTGCCGGCAGCTGGAGCTCATCTTTAGTACATAAGGCTCCCAGTATTCCATGCTTAGAGGAGCTCTTTAGCAGTCTTTGACCTGACCCAACATTCAGTTTTTCAGACCAAGAACGGGCAGGATCTGTTCACTGTACGGCGGGAGTCGGAGTGCTGTGGACCTTCACTGAACCTACGCCTTCGTGATCCATACAAGAGGGACGTGGTTTCCCTTTACCTGACCGATGATGACTGCTGTGGAGGGCAAACCTATGTAAGCATTCTGTTCCTGTAAAAAATCAGCTGAATTCATTTATCCTTAGGCCGTGCTGCAGGAGATGATCAGAGACGGGGAGCATGCTGCAGGAGATGATCAGAGACTGAGAACTTGCTGCAAGGGATGATCAGGGACTGGGGACTTGTTGCAGGAGATGATCAGAGATGGGGGACTTGCTGCAGGAGATGATCAGAGACGGGGGACTTGTTGCAGGAGATGATCAGAGACGGGGGACTTGCTGAAGGAGATGATCAAAGACTAGAGACATGCTGCAGGAGATGATCAGAGACTGGGGACTTGCTGCAGGAGATGATCAGAGACTGGGGACTTGCTGCAGGAAATGATCAGAGACGGGGGACTTGCTGAAGGAGATGATCAAAGACTGGGCATATGCTGCAGGAGATTATCAATGACTGGGGCCATTCTGCAGGAGATTATCAAAGACTGGGGCCATGCTGCAAGAGATGATTAGAGACCAGAGACTTGCTGCAGGAGATGATCAGAGACTGGAGACATGCTGCAGGAGATGATCAGAGACTTAGGACATGCTGCAGGAGTTGATCAGAGACTGGAGACATGCTGCAGGAGATGATCAGAGACTGAGAACTTGCTGCAAGGGATGATCAGGGACTGGGGACTTGTTGCAGGAGATTATCAGAGATGGGGGACTTGCTGCAGGAGGTGATCAGAGATGGGGGACTTGCTGCAGGAGATGATCAGAGATGGGGGACTTGTTGCAGGAGATGATCAGAGATGGGGGACTTGCTGCAGGAGATGATCAGAGACGGGGGACTTGCTGAAGGAGATGATCAAAGACTAGAGACATGCTGCAGGAGATGATCAGAGACTGGGGACTTGCTGCAGGAGATGATCAAAGACTGGGGACTTGCTGCAGGAAATGATCAGAGACGGGGGACTTGCTGAAGGAGATGATCAAAGACTGGGCATATGCTGCAGGAGATTATCAAAGACTGGGGCCATTCTGCAGGAGATTATCAAAGACTGGGGCCATGCTGCAAGAGATGATTAGAGACCAGAGACTTGCTGCAGGAGATGATCAGAGACTGGAGACATGCTGCAGGAGATGATCAGAGACTTAGGACATGCTGCAGGAGTTGATCAGAGACTGGAGACATGCTGCAGGAGATGATCAGAGACTGAGAACTTGCTGCAAGGGATGATCAGGGACTGGGGACTTGTTGCAGGAGATTATCAGAGATGGGGGACTTGCTGCAGGAGGTGATCAGAGATGGGGGACTTGCTGCAGGAGATGATCAGAGATGGGGGACTTGTTGCAGGAGATGATCAGAGATGGGGGACTTGCTGCAGGAGATGATCAGAGACGGGGGACTTGCTGAAGGAGATGATCAAAGACTAGAGACATGCTGCAGGAGATGATCAGAGACTGGGGACTTGCTGCAGGAGATGATCAAAGACTGGGGACTTGCTGCAGGAAATGATCACAGACGGGGGACTTGCTGAAGGAGATGATCAAAGACTGGGCATATGCTGCAGGAGATTATCAAAGACTGGGGCCATTCTGCAGGAGATTATCAAAGACTGGGGCCATGCTGCAAGAGATGATTAGAGACCAGAGACTTGCTGCAGGAGATGATCAGAGACTGGAGACATGCTGCAGGAGATGATCAGAGACTTAGGACATGCTGCAGGAGTTGATCAGAGACTGGAGACATGCTGCAGGAGATGATCAGAGACTGAAAACTTTCTGCAAGGAATGATCAGGGACTGGGGACTTGTTGCAGGAGATGATCAGAGATGGGGGACTTGCTGCAGGAGATGATCAGAGACGGGGGACTTGTTGCAGGAGATGATCAGAGATGGGGGACTTGCTGCAGGAGATGATCAGAGACGGGGGACTTGCTGAAGGAGATGATCAAAGACTAGAGACATGCTGCAGGAGATGATCAGAGACTGGGGACTTGCTGCGGGAAATGATCAGAGACGGGGGACTTGCTGAAGGAGATGATCAAAGACTGGGCATATGCTGCAGGAGATTATCAAAGACTGGGGCCATTCTGCAGGAGATTATCAAAGACTGGGGCCAAGCTGCAAGAGATGATTAGAGACCAGAGACTTGCTGCAGGAGATGATCAGAGACTGGAGACATGCTGCAGGAGATGATCAGAGACTTAGGACATGCTGCAGGAGTTGATCAGAGACTGGAGACATGCTGCAGGAGTTGATCAGAGACTTAGGACATGCTGCAGGAGTTGATCAGAGACTGGAGATATGCTGCACGTGATGATCAGAGACCAGAGACTTGCTGCAGGAGATGATCAAATACTGGAGATATGCTGCAGGAGATGATCAGAGACTGGAGATATGCTGCAGGAGATGATCAGAGACTGAGAACATGCTGCAGTAGATGGTCAGAGACTGGAGACATGCTGCAGTAGATGGTCAGAGACTGAGCACATGCTGCAGTAGATGGTCAGAGACTGGAGACATGCTGCAGTAGATGGTCAGAGACTGGAGACATCCTGCAGTAGATGGTCAGAGACTGGAGACATGCTGCAGTAGATGGTCAGAGACTGGAGACATGCTGCAGTAGATGGTCAGAGACTGAGGACATGCTGCAGTAGATGGTCAGAGACTGGAGACATGCTGCAGTAGATGGTCAGAGACTGAGGACATGCTGCAGTAGATGGTCAGAGACTGGAGACATGCTGCAGTAGATGGTCAGAGACTGGGGACATGCTGCAGTAGATGGTCAGAGACTGGGGACATGCTGCAAATGATCAGAGACTGAGGACATGCTGCAGGAAATGATCAGAGACTGAGGACATGCTGCAGTAGATGGTCAGAGATTGGAGACATGCTTTAGGAGATAATCAGAGACTGAGGACATGCTGCAGGAGATGATCAGAGACTGAGGACATGCTGCAGTAGATTGTCAGAGATTGGAGACATGCTTTAGGAGATAATCAGAGACTGAGGACATGCTGCAGGAGATGATCAGGGACTGGGGACTTGCCATTACAGCCCCTTTACAAATCAATACTTCCACATTTGTTCTCCTTACACCCCTCTATTAAAATTACTGGCTCCACCATACCCGATATAACAGATCAGAGATCTCGGTGAAGGTTGTGGTGTCAACTCTCTAAAAAGATTTTCTACAGTTTAGCCACTCCGCAAACCGGTGCCTCTTTTTCTAGTTAGTTTTCATTCTCTTCATTCCCAAACAATACGGGCATTATTATGCTGATCTAATAAATCGCAGTGTAATAAAAAAGTCACTGGCCCAGGACAAGCAAGTAAAGTCGGGGGGGGGGGGGGGGGGAGTCAGTAACACTTCTCTTTTGCTGTATGTTGTAAAACGGTGAAGTGGTTGATGATTTTATAACCGGCACTGCAGAAGTTGCCCTCGGGTGGCAAGGGTGCCCTTTAATAGCTTGTGATCTGAGCCATCATCGGATAGCTTGCATCGCAGACACGGTGTACAGAGCCAAGTTGAGCGGCTCTGCACCTCGTGATCGCTTTGATGACTAAACACAGGGATCACAAATGTAAAACAATGTACTGTACTGTTTTACATTTGAGAGCCCCCCCCCCCCCTTTCTTCACAATGGAGGAGGGGAGGGAAGTATTTTATCAATGAAGGGGACAGCAGCCAATTAGAGTCAGGGATTTTCATGATTGCAGGTTTCTTTTTAACCCTTTCACACACACCCCCTCCTCCTCTTCTGCACATCTCAGGTTCCCTTTCATATGAAAGTTATCATCCTGCATCTTTGTGTTATATTGTTATGTTATGTATATATTATGTTATATAAGTTATTTTATTGGTGTATTGTTCTTTTTTATTTATTGTTATGTTAATAGTATGTTATATTATCATTTTTTGGCTATATTGTTGTATGTAATTGTTATGTTTTATTATTTCTCGAAAATATTATGTTATATTACGTTTTGTTATATTGATATGTTTTTGTTATTTTATATTGTTATGTTATATTGCCTCCCCCCAGCTGAAAGTTAGTGCTCAGTCTGCTCACCACATCGGGATTGTCAAGATCGTCACCTCCTCCAGCAATATGAATGTTTCCATCGAGAGGGGGAACGGAGAGCCGGTGTTCAGCGCCAAGCTGCCTGTATCTAAGGTCTCCAATGATGGCAGTACTATTGAGGTGAGGCTACTACTGGGTTGGGCAGCAGAAGGGAACTAGAAGTTCAAGCTAAAATTTATACACATAAGCCATTGAGTCAGAGCACTGTGTCCTCCCTAACCTCGAGGACAGATTTTCTCTTATTTAAAACCTCAGATTGAGCCATACACGAGATAAACAGAAGGGCACTGTTCTGACTTATCCACTTTGAATTGAACTGTTGAGTTTTGCAAACAACAAACTTTTTCAACGCAGCAGCTAAGAATAGACAAGTAAACCTGTGACAAGGAGCGCACAATGCCATCTGCTGGCTGTAAATGATGAAATATTGCACACAAATGTTTTGTTTTCATGTTTTTCAGCTCCTCCTTATCTCCTCTGGCATAAATAATCCTGTTTACAGAGCTCAGCAGCTTAAGCTTACACAATTCAATGAGTCAGGGCAGCGACTCCTCCCCTTCACGCCTTATGACTCTAGCTACCGTTTCACTGGGAGACAGCCTGTCTGAAAAAAAAGGAGATAACTACAGCAGTGCTGGCCCTCTAAATAACCATTTTACTGTGGGAATCCTGCATTATATATATATATATATATATATATATATATATATATATATATATATATATATATATATTGCAAGTTTCAAACAGTTGCCATACAAAATATTAAAATATAAATATAAAATATTTCACCTGCTGATCGGTTTCTGGTGTGAGTAATCACAGCAGAAGCAGCGCGTGCGTGCCCCCTCTGGCGTAACTGCAGAATTATATATGATTCTGCACAGAACAGCTACCGTAGCAGTATATCATGAAGGTAAGAAACCTTCTGTGTGCAACTCCCCCCCACAGCCCCTCTCTAATACTCACCTGAGCTCCCTCCCGATCCAGTGATGTGCACAAGAGCCTCTGCTGTTCTGGGACTTCTTCTCCTCATTGGCTAAGTCAATCACAGCCAGTGAGCCAATGAGGAGAGAGCGGAGGGCAGGGCCAAGCCACGGCTCTATATGCAAGGCCCGGCAGCAAGCACCCACCAGTGCCCCCAGAGGGCTTGCTATTGAGGGCACTGGTCAAGGGGGAGGAGCGCCGGTGGGGGACCCAAGAAGAGGAGGATCTGGGCTGCTCTATGCAAAACCATTACACAGAGCAGGTAAGCTTTTTTAAAAAAAAGTTGAATCTTTAAAGTGATACATATAGTTACATAGTAGGTTACATAGTGGGTGAGGTTGAAAAAAGAGACAAGTCCATCAAGCCAACCTATGAGTGTGATTATATGTCAGTATTACATTGTATATCCCGGTATGTTGCGGTCGTTCAGGTGATTATCTAATAGTTTCTTGAAGCTATCAATGCTCCCCGCTGAGACCACCGCCTGTGGAAGGGAATTGCACATCCTTACCGCTCTTACAGTAAAGAACCCTCTACGTAGTTTAAGGTCAAATCTCTTTTCTTCTAATTGTGGCCACTTGTCTTGTTAAACTCCCTTCCGCGAAAAAGTTTTATCCCTATTGTGGGGTCACCAGTACAGTATTTATAAATTTATATCATATCCCCTCTCAAGTGTCTCTTCTCCAGAGAGAATACGTTCAGTGCTCCCAACCTTTCCTCATAACTAAGATCCTCCAGACCCTATATTAGCTTTGTTACCCTTCTTTGTACTCGCTCCATTTCCAGCACATCCTTCCTGAGGACTGGTGCCCAGAACTGGACAGCATACTCCAGGTGCGGCCGGACCAGAGTCTTGTAGAGCGGGAGAATTATCGTTTTATCTCTGGAGTTGATCCCCTTTTTAATGCATGCCAATATTCTGTTTGCTTTGTTAGCAGCAGCTTGGCATTGCATGCCATTGCTGAGCCTATCATCTACTAGGACCCCCAGGTCCTTTTCCATCCTAGATTCCCCCAGAGGTTCTCCCCCCAGTGTATAGATTGCATTCATATTTTTGCCACCCAAATGCATTATTTTACATTTTTCTACATTAAACCTCATTTGCCATGTAGTTGTCCACCCCATTAATTTGTTCAGATCTTCTTTCAAGGTTTCCACATCCTGCGGAGAAGTTATTGCCCTGCTTAGCTTAGTATCGTCCGCAAATACAGAGATTGAACTGTTTACCCCATCCTCCAGGTCGTTTATGAACAAATTAAATAGGATTGGTCCCAGCACAGAACCCTGGGGGACCCCACTACCCACCCCTGACCATTCCGAGTACTCCCCATTTATCACCACCCTCTGAACTCGCCCTTGTAGCCACTTTTCAATCCATGTACTCACCCTATGGTCCATGCTAATGGACCTTATTTCGTACAGTAAATGTTTATGGGGAACTGTGTCAAATCTTTTTGCAAAATCCAGATACACCACATCTACGAGCCTTCTTTTATCTAGATGGCAACTCACCTCCTCATAGAAGGTTCTTCATGAATCAATGCTGATTACTGCTAATGATACCCTTTTCATTACTAAAATATTGTATATAGTCCCTTATCATCCCCTCTAAGAGCTTGCATACTATTGATGTTAGGCTAACTGGTCTGTAATTCCCAGGGATGTATTTTGGGCCCTTTTTGAATATTGGTGCTACATTGGCTTTTCTCCAATTCGCTGGTACCATTCCAGTCAGTAGACTGTCAGTAAAAATTAGGAACAATGGTCTGGCACTTACTTGACTGAGTTCCCTGAGTACCCTCGGGTGCAAGCCATCCGGTCCCCGTGATTTATTAATGTTAAGTTTCCAAAGTCTAATTCTAATTCTGTCCTCTGTTAGCCATGGAGGTGCTTCCTGTGATGTGTCATGAGGATAAACACTGCAGTTTTGGTTACTGAAGCCCCCCGATTCCCTTGTGAAGACTGAGGAGAAGAATAAATTCAATACCTTCGCCATCTCCCCATCCTTTGTAACCAGATGTCCTTCCTCATTCTTTATGGGGCCAATATGGTCTGTCCTCACTTTTTTATGGTTTACATACATAAAGAATTTCATGGGATTTTTTTTGCTCTCCTCCGATGCAGTATGTGTCTTTCGTGTTCTATCTTAGTCGCCCTAATTGCACCCTTACATTTCTTGTTGCATTCTTTATAAAGTTTGAATGCTGATGATGATCCCTCAGCCTTGTATTTTTTGAAGGCCTTCTCTTTTGCTTTTTATGCATTTTTACATTGGTGTTAAGCCATCCAGGACTTTTGTTCGCTCTTTTAAATTTATTACCCAATGGGATGTACTGGCTAATGCCCTTATTTAATATGCTCTTTAAGCAAACCCATCTCTCCTCTGCATTCTTTGTTCCTAAGATTTTATCCCAATTTATATCTTCTAGCAAGGTTCGTAGTTTAGGGAAGTTGGCTGTTTTGAAATTCAGTGTCTTTGTATTTCCCTTATGTTTCCTATTTGTGTGATTTATACTGAAGCCAATTGACCTGTGATCGCTGTTTCCTAAATTGCCCCATATTTCCACATCCGTTATCAGGTCTGTATTGTTGGTAATCTGTAGATCCAGTAACGCTTTATTTCTAGTTGGTGCATTTACCATCTGAACCATGAAATTGTCCTACAAGACATTTAGGAACTGGTGAGCCGCGTACACACGGTCGGACTTTTCGACCGGACTGGTCCGACAGACTTTGCAGCGGACTTTCGATGGACTTTTGACGGACTTCCGGCTGACTTTTTAACGAACAGGCTTCCCTACACACGATCACACCAAAGTCCGACGGATTTGTACGTGATGACGTACACCGGACTAAAATAAGGAAGTTGATAGCCAGTAGCCAATAGCTGCCCTAGCGTCGTTTTTTGTCCATCGGACTAGCATACAGACGAGCGGATTTCTGGGTAGGAGTTACGACGTAAAGCATGTTCCAAATCTAAAGTCCGTCAGATTTGCGACTGGAAAAGTCCTCTGATGGTCCGGTGAAGCCCACACACGATCAGATTGTCCGCCGGATTTGGTCTGTCGGCGTCCGTCAGACCAGTCTGGTCTAAAAGTCCGACCGCGTGTACGCCCCATAAGATAAATGCGTGGTTCCCTCCGCCCAGTCTATGTCTGGATAATTCAATTCCCCCATTGTGATAACACTTCCCATCCTTGCTGCCAATCCAAATTGTGATAGGAGGTCTGCCTCCCTCTCCTCCCTCAGGTTAGGGGGCCTATAACATACTCCCAGTATTATCTTACCCTTAGCGTCATCTCTTTGGAGCTCTACCCATAAGGATTCCACTTACTAAAGTCTCAGTTTTTTTTCCATTTAAAAATAACAAACTTTATACTTACCTGCTCTGTGTAATGGCTGTGGGCAGAGCAGCCCTGATCCTCCTCTTCTCGGGTCCCTCACCAGAGCTCCTGCCCCCCCTCCTGCCGAGTACCCCCACAGCAAGCAGTTTGCTATGGGGGCAGTTGAGCTGCTGCCCTGTGTGTCCATTCAGACACAATGCCACAGTTCGGCCCCGCCGTCCCCACCCCACTCTCCTCATTGGCTCACTGACTTTGATTGACAGCAGTGGGAGCCATTGGTGCCACGCTGCTGTCTTAGCCAATGAGGAGAGACCAGACTCTCCTACAACATCGCTTGATCGAGATGGACTCAGGTAAGTATTAGGAAGGCGGAGGGGGGCTGCTGCACACAGAATGTTTTTTATCTTAATGCATAGAATGCATTAGGATAAAAAACCTTCTGCCTTTACAAATCCTTTAATACCACTTCAAGGTTGTATTAGGAAACAGCTGCATTTGTGTGTCTTTTCTAATTGCCTGCGGATCATCATTGATGTAATCTGCTTCTACCCTTCAGATACTCGGCATGGATAGCTCCCAGCCTGTGGCTGTCATCACCAAAGAGAAGGAAGGGAAGTCTTCTCAAGTCATCTTCCACTTCCCGCTGAATATGGAGGCCGCTCTGAAAGCCGTGATCCTGGCATCCTTCCTCTATGTGGTGAGTGGAAAGGGCCAGGCCAGTCTCAGGGCTGCTAGAAGGTCAGACTGGAAAAAGCAGAGAGTCCATCCAATCCTAGTAGATACAATTATTTGGAACAAAAAATGAGGCTTCAGCAGCTCCTCCAAATGCCCTGTCCAGTGGCAGTGCTCTTACAGGCCATTGAGGTACTAGGGCAGTGATCTCCATACTGTGGGCAATGGGACAGATACGGCCCTTTGTTTGCCTTTATTCGGCCTTTGGGACATCATTTCTCACACTGATACAAGGTACTATTCCTCCTACTGACACCAACAGTGTCCTCCTACTCCACTATTCAGTGGTGGGGCACTGTTCCTCAAACTAACACCAACAATGAGACACTATTCCTTCCATAAACACAAATGATGGGGCACAATTGCTCTAGCTGATAACCAATGGTGGGGCACAGTTGCTCTAACTGATAACCAATGGTGGGGCACTATTCTTCTCACTTATACCAATGGCGGGGCACATTTCCGCCCACTGATCCTAATGATGGGGCACTATTCCTCTAATTGACACCACTGATGGGGCACTATTCCTCCCACTGGCACCAATGATGGGCCACTATTCCTCCCACTGACCCCCAAGGATGGCTCAGTATTCCTACCACTAATACAAATAATGGGGCATTATTCCTTCCACTGACACCAAAGATTTGGCACTATTCTTTCCACTGATACCAATGATGGGGCATCATTCTTCCAAATGACACCAATGATGGGTCACTCTTCTTCCACTGATAGAACAAAGGGGCACTATTTTTCCCACTGACACCAATGGTGGGTCACTATTCCTCCCACTGATCCCAGTTATGGGGCACTATTCCTCCCACTGACACCAGTGATGGGTCACTATTCCTCCTCCTACTGACCACAGGCATTATGTAATTTGTTTACTCCTGCTGAGCACCAAGCCCAAGGCATTGTTTCTCCCACTGATGCCAGAACATATTCTACTCCCACTGGCAACAGTCTAGCCCCCTAAAGTCTGAAGGTCAATAAATTGGCTCTTTGTTTCAACAGTATGGAGACCCCTGCACTAGGGAATGGTGAGGAGAGGGCATTAGAATGACATCTCCTGAGGGTCTCACATAATATTTTGTATATGCAGTGCTACATGAGGTTGACAGAGACTGCCAACATACAGCTGGAGATATCCAGAGACTGGGGATATGCTATAGGTGTAATTGAAGGATGGAGATCCCAAATGACTCCTAAAGATCACTGCCATAACATCATCTTTACTGGCTGCTTGAGCCCCGGGGCCAAACAAGAAGTATCAAAGGGCCGCAGGTTGGGAACTAGGGGGCTACAGGTTAACTTTATACACCTATGTATTATGTTCTGCTGGATATTGGGTATACTAAGGATAAAGTCCTACTTCAGCCAAAGCTGTTCCTTATTTGTTGTCTTTTTTTTGTCCGTATACGTTCTTATTTTTCCTTTCTTGCTCTTACGTTTGCTTGTTCTTTTATGTTCTAATTTGCCCATTCTTATTCTAATTTGTCCATATCTATTCTTATTTCTTCTTACTTGCCCTTATGTGCCCTTGTTTGCACTTCTTGTGTTTTTTTTTGTTGTGCTTGCTTATTTCTACTCATCCTTATTTGCCCTTTCGTGTCTTTACTTATTCTTACTCGTCCTTATTTGCCCTTTTGTGTCCTTACTTATTCTTACTCGTCCTTATTTGCCCTTTCTTGTCTTTACTTATTCTTACTCGTCCTTATTTGCCCTTTCTTGTCTTTACTTATTCTTACTCGTCCTTATTTGCCCTTTCTTGTCTTTACTTATTCTTACTCGTCCTTATTTGCCTTTTCTTGTCTTTACTTATTCTTACTTGTCCTCATTTGCCTTTTCTTGTCATTACTTATTCGTACTCGTCCTTATTTGCCCTTTCTTGTCTTTACTTATTCTTACTCATCCTTATTTGCCCTTTTGTGTCCTTACTTATTCTTACTCATCCTTATTTGCCTTTTCTTGTCCGTACTTATTCTTACTCATCCTTATTTGCCTTTTCTTGTCTTTACTTATTCTTACTCGCCATTGTTTGCCCTTTCTTGTCCTTTTTTATTCTTACTCTTAACCCCTTCGCACCAGGGCCATAGATAAGTTTTTGTTCTGGGGGGGGGTTCAGCAGCAGGTACTAAGTAAAAGCCTTTTAAACAAAATAAATTGCGCCA
The DNA here is from genome assembly GCA_037952925.1 of Lithobates clamitans. Taxonomy (NCBI): domain Eukaryota; kingdom Metazoa; phylum Chordata; class Amphibia; order Anura; family Ranidae; genus Lithobates; species Lithobates clamitans. The sequence goes on along the minus strand of JBBGZY010000474.1, from coordinate 3,276,606 downwards.
AAATGATAAAGGAAAAAGGAAAGACGACACGTGTTGCCCCTAGTAAGCAATCTCATCCTTAATTGTATTTTATCAGGTCCTTTAGAAAATGAAACCTGATTTCAGTTTTTTCCTTCTACCAGTTTTTATGACGCTGTTGGCTATTGTCCACTATTAGTGTCCAAACTGAATAGGTGCAAAGTGAGTGTGCTGCCAACCTACAAGGAGATGGTGCCCTTTGCACCTTCTCAGTAAAGTTGGCTATTATGGTGCAAAGTGCACCATGTTGTTAGACAGAACACTCCCTGACTTTTTTAACTTTTACAGATTAAAAAAAAAAAGGGGTGAATGCACTGCCTACCACAGGATGGCGCACTGTAATCGCCAATCTTACTGGGCAGGTACAAAAGGCACCATCTTGTGGAAGGCAGCACACTCACTGTGTTCACATTAGCTTAAAGGGGTTGTAAAGGTAAAAATTTTTTCACCTTAATGCATTCTATGCATTAAGGTGAAAAAACTTTTGACAGTACCGCCGCCCCCAGGCCCCCCCGTTTTACTTACCTGACGCCTCGAATCTTCGCTCCGCTCCTCGTCCTCGTCAGCTTCATTGCAGCTCAGCCTGGTCGCTGATTGGCTGCAGTGGATGGATTGAAAGCAGCGCAGCCATTGGCTCGCGCTGCTGTCAATCACATCCGATGACGCGGCGCGCCGGGGGGCGGGGCCGAGTGATACAGCTAGCGGCTATAGCCGCCGGCTGTATCACGGGAGCGCGCCCGCAAGCACTCACCACCGTGCGAGGGAGCTCGCATGAAGGTGGTAAATGCTTGCGGGGAGGAGCTGAAACAGCCGCCGAGGGACCCCAGAAGACCAGGTTCGGGGCCACTCTGTGCAGAACGAGCTGCACAGTGAAGGTAAGTATAACATGTTTGTTATTTTTAAAAAAAAAAAACAACAACTTTACAACCCCTTTAATTTTCAATTAATCACAGAATAAAAAAAAACAATCAACTGAAATATTAACCAGCCTTGAATACACAGACATTTCTTTAGGCTAGGTTCACATCTAAGCGGGTGCGAGAAGGTATGTAACTGCACACCTTCCTGCACTGGCAAAGGAAAAACACACTACCGCTTAGGAGATAGGCGGAGGTAAACTACAATACGGGAAACCCTCAATCCACGCACGTTTCATCCACCTCATTCAAATCGCGCCCCCCCTTGCAATCTGCAGTGGGCGTCAGTGCTATCTTAACGACACCCCAAACAAAGGTTGCAAAACACAGTGCATTTGCCTGCACCAGATCGCATTCACAAAACGACCATGCGAACCGGTTGCAGTGCTGTAACAAAATTTGTGTATGCATGACTTTGGTGCGGTTTGAGCCTATTCAAAATGAATGGGCTTGGATTGCACTGCAATCAACACAGTAAGCCTGGTTTCACACTATAGTTTGCATGTGAATCGCACAGGAACTGCAATGCATTGTGTGGTGTGATTTGAGCCCATTTTGAATCGCACCAAAGAAGTGCAGGCACCTTTTTTTAAATTAAAACTAACCATGCGATCTGGTTCAGACAAACACTGGGTTTGCGACCCTCTTTTGGGGAGTTGTTAACTTTGAATTGACACCTGCAGCAGATCGAAAACACAGTGTGATTGCAATGTGGTGCGGGAAACGCACAGGGATCGCAGCGTTTCTTGTACATCATATGTATGAACTAGGGGTAAAACAGGGCCAAGGCATGCCACTGAGGGCAGCAGAAAGTCCAGCCTGGGTCTAGCATTGGCAGACATGTTGTGGTGCCAACTGTTGAATCAGTAAGCTGGTGAGCACCACAACAAACTTGCCAGTGCCAAGCTGGACTGTCAGTAACACAAGCAATGGAAAACTCAGCTTAGCCTCAGCCAACTGTCAGTAACACAAGCAATGCAGCCAGCCTCAATCACATACTTTGCCAGTTGCCACACAGAATCACAGACAGTCTCTCGCCGACTCACGATTACCTCGTATGAACAGCAGAATGCCAGCAGCAGCACAGCAGTCTGAGCAGTGGTAAGTCCGAGGACACTCTCTCTAAGACTAGGCCAGAAGAGAAAGAGGGACATACCTGGACAGGACAGCAGCAGTTCATCCATGTGGGGGGGCAGCGGCTACACAGCACTTTACAAGCGCTCTGCGCTCCATGGCCCAGGCAAAGCTCCTCTCCCAAGCCCAAGGTGGGAGTAGCACTCCAAGCCATACATGGTGTGCAGTGGGCAGGACTACACGCTCCGCCGGCTCCCACTGTGCTGCCTGGTGATAGATCTGTCAGCCTTCAGCCCGAGCCCGATAGACCGGCCTGGCGATGTACCACAACATGCGTGCAGGTATGCCTTATGATCTATTACAGTTGCTGAAGTGGCATTATTACACTCTGTGTGCCACTGACTGCAGTGCTGTCTGTCACTGGTGCCATGTGTGGCTGCAGAACAGGGACACCATGCATTTCATTTTGGCCCTGGGGGGGGGGGTTTGAACACCCCTGACCCTCCCCTTATCTACGCCCCTGCTTCGCACCTAAGGGTAAAACAAATGTTAAAGCCTAAGCACAATTTTGCAACTTTGACATGTGTTAGTAAAACTGTACATATCATCACAACTACTTTGTTCGTCCAGGAGAAGGATTATACCTTTTTTTTTCAGGACAAATTAAGCTTTTATTTGGTGGTCAATGGTAATCGATATCACCTGATTTTTTTTTTTAATATCAAAGGAAAACTGACCCAAAAAAGTAAAAAAAATATATATATTTTTTGTTACTACCATAACTACCATCACCCAAATCGTCCTCTCCACTCTTCTCAAGACCTCCTGCTCTCAAGCTCTCTCTCATCTCCTCCTCCCATGCTCGTCTCCAGGATTTCTCCAGAGCCTCTCCCATCCGCTGGAACTCGCTACCTCAACCTGTCCGGCCATCCCCTACTCTTGCTACCTTCAGGCGATCCCTGAAAACTCATCTCTTCAGGAAAGCCTATCACGCCTCCAACTAATCTTCTACTACTTCCATCAGCTAATTCCCCACAGTTACAACCTTTTGTACCACCTGCCCCACCCTATTAGATTGTAAGCTCTTCTGAGCAGGGCCCTCTTAATTCTCTTATATTTTATTGTATTATAACTGTATTGTCTCCCTTTTATATTGTAAAGCGCTGTATAATCTGTTGGCGCTATATAAACCCTGTATAATAATACTAATGATAATAACCTACCACCAAAGAAAAACCCAAAATAAATGTTCCTGCTCATGACGATTACAGCGATACCACATACTGTATGTGTATGTTAGTTGTCAGGATTTTAATGGTACTGAACTCATTCAACATGCAATACTGTTAAAAGCATTCATTGTCAACAATTCATTAACCTTTTTGCTGCCAGAGCTGTTTTTGTGTTTTTTGCACACATGTTAATCATTTTAGCCATGAAGATGACGTAAAAACCCCAAACATTATATATTTTCTGAAAGCAGACACCTTAGAGAATGAAATAGTGGCATTTCCATTTTTTTTGTCACATGATATTACCGCAAAGGTCTAGGAAATGCAACAGTTCTGTAATAAACACACTAAAGTGAATTTTGGGGCAAGCAAACACAATAAATAACCCACATTTTTGGTAAAATATAAAAGATGAGTAAATAGATACCCAATATGCCAAACCTTAAATTTGTGTGTGCCCCTGAAAATGCAACAAACTTCAGTACCCTATATTTTCTATAGGCGACGCTTCAAAAGCCCTGAGTTTAGCCCCTTAGTTTAGTGTTACAAAGGAGGTCTTGTGCTGGAATTATTGCTATCTCCGGCGTGTGCGGCGATATGTAACAAGTGTATCGCAATCAACGTCTTCATGCGTAGGCGCCCCCGACACATGCGTTTACGTTTGTACGTGCTTATATGTAGGGGGGCCTCAACATTTTTTTTTGGGGAGGGGGGGATTTTTGTGCTTATTTGTAACTTAATTTTTTTGCAGAAAAAAAAAAAAAATTTTTCCTAACTTTTTTTTCATCACATAGTTGACAAAAAGTCTCCTATGTGATGTTTTTTTAGGTGACAAGTTCTCATTAATGAGACATGCAATGACCCCCAATGTCTCCTCTGGGCTCCACTGATGCACATTGCATGGCAATCTCTTCCCGACTATGGTAGCTGGGAACACTGAGAGGCTGACCCAGAAGTGAGGTTATAGACGTCGCTTTCTGGGTCACAGCAAGAAGGAGAGGAGAGTGGGCGTGTGCCCCTCCCAGCTGCTGGCACCCACCATGTTGGTCCCGGGCCCACATATGGGCAAGTGAAGCCCGGAAAACATGGTGGGGGCACAGCAACGCGGGGAGGGGCGACGGTACCGGGGCGTGTGTGAGCAATCGAGCTGCCGCCCGAATGCTTTCACCCGACGGGCAGTTTGCCTCACACACAATCCCGATGGCTGCAGCTACTGGATTGTCTGTGAAACCCCCGCTGTGAGGCCCCTACGATGTATGGACCTGGCAGCGAAAGGGTTAAAATTCACAAAATTTTGTACAAAAGCGCAAATCAGGGTGAAATCCAGTACACCTCCCCTATTACCCCCACCCCCCCCCAAGTAACCAGAAATGTATGTGTGTCTAAACACTATTAAGATGACATATAGGGATCTAAGGACCTTTTATTTCTTAATGAAAATAGTAAATAAATAAAGGCCGCTGGTGGGGGATGCCTCAGCTGTCACAGGACTGTGTAGAATAGGTACAAGAATTTCTTTTGGGCGTCAGGCATCCCGCGATTCTGTTTGCACGATTTTGGCATGATTCTTTGGGTGACAATCGTGGCAAAATCGCACCGCGATTTGGTGGCATTCTCAGTAACAGGAATCGCAAGGGCATCCCGCGATTTGTGGCGTTTCTGAAACACGGGCAGAGTCGCTGCAATTCTGCCTGCAAAACGTAACGCCATGGTGTGAATGGAGCCTTAACTCCTTCTGGACCAGAGTCCTGGTAGTCAGAGTTTGGAGGTTCTTCCCTCTCAAATATTAAGCAAGCAAGAGAGTACTGGATATCAGTCCTCTCTCTAGCCAAATACCCCTGGAACGCCTCATCCTTCATGGGTGAGAACCCCTGGGTACAGCAATATCTCCACAACTGTCCCTGACAAACAAAAAAATTGGGGAAATGTACCTGCCATCCAGGACACACTCTGGGCGTCCTGTACATAATAAATAAATACTGTATGTATATACTGTTGCTGTGACATGTCAAGAGTGTATTGATAAAGCCTTATAAAGTCACCTAAAGGTCTTCTTTAGTATGGGATTTGTCTTTGTCATAGCTGTGTATTTTCTTTTTTTGCAGAGTTTCCGCATACAGGAAATATCTTACAGCCACAGCTCTAGTGATAGCGACGATGGCTGGGCCCATGCTGGTGGATTAGAGTTTGCTGATATGTACGACCATCACCATGACCATCACCATGATTTCCACCATGACAACAATTCTGGACACTGGGACCACCACCATCATGATGTGGACTCTGGAGGACACCATCATTGGGACTGTGGAGGCAGTGACTGGGGTGGAGGTGGGGACTGTGGAGGCAGTGACTGGGGTGGAGGTGGGGACTGTGGAGGCAGTGACTCGGGTGGAGGTGGGGACTGTGGAGGCAGTGACTGGGGTGGAGGTGGGGACTGTGGAGGCAGTGACTGGGGTGGAGGTGGGGACTGTGGTTTTGATGGTGGGGACTGTGGTGGTGGGGACTGTGGCGGTGATTGATTTTTCTACTAATGTTGCCATTTTATGAGTGTATCTGTACCTAACAACACTGTATATTAAAAACAACAGCAAGAAATTGTAAGAAAGTTCAGTTTAACATTTAGGTATGGTGAACTATGACTGATGGAGCAGGTTGGAGAGTGTTAACATTGTTGCATTGCTTTAATGTTTGTACGTTAATATGTTATACTATTTTTGTATTTTTTTACAAGTTTTGCGTTTTTTTTATTTATTTAAAGAGTACCTGTATAAACCAACAGCATGCAAGGGCTGCTGGTTTATAATGGGCTTTCCTACCCTACCAAGTCATGACCCTCCTTGTAGCTGGACCCGAAAATACACTGAGACACCAGTAGTGATAATTAGGCTTCAGTCATTTTAGTTTTCAATGTTCAATGGACTAATGGACTTGTGGAGAGTGGGTTTTGTCAGACACAAAAATGGATGCTGGCCTAAATGTTTTGAGTAACAGACTCCGAGTGATATCAAAGTTGATGGTGGCCCTAATGTTTCAGGTGAAGCCTCACATTTATAAATCTTTTAATAACAACTAGCGGTGACCCTAAATGCCTCAGTAGGAGCCCCCCAATGACAATAAGTCCTTTAAGTACCTCTATTGATGGTCCAAGTTTAATCAAGAGCATCCTTCCATTAGGAGTTAGTCCTCTGACTCTAGGAGAGTAGTCACTGGTACCTTAAAGATCTGAGTCATGAGGTCTCCATGCAATGTCCATTAGGCAGCAGCTTCCCTGAAGCCCTCCTGGACATTGTTCAGCATAGCAGACACTTCTGAAAATGCTCCATATAGGCAGCCATCTACCTGAATCTCAAGGCCCTTACACAGGACAGCTTCGATTACATGGGACTTGGCTTGGGCCCACGACAAAGACCTTCTCTCATGAGGTCTCTATGCAATGTCCATCAGGCAGCAGCTTCCCTGAAGCTCAGCTGGACATTGTTCAGCATAACAGACACCTCTGAAGATGCTCCAAATAGGCAGCCATCTACCTGATTCTCATGGGCCCTATCACAGACCAGCTGAGATTCCATAGGGCTTGGGCCTCAGACAGTATCATTGTCTCCAGGCAAAGGCTTGGGAAAAAGGACAAGGGCTCCCACACTGGCATCCTCTCCAAGCATTAGCTTGTATTGGAAGAACCCTCCTAGAAAGTCACCCCAAACTTCCTCTCCCCCCAGCTTACATCACTGGAATAGAAGCCTTCAGTGATTGGCCAGAGTAGATACATATTTAGAACTCAATACATTGTTACTCATACTGACAGAAACATGTTGCATTTTCTGAATGAGTACAAGGCTTCTTCTGGTTGTGACGTCATCTGTCCACCTCTCTACCTCAGCTAATAAGAGGAAGCTTTGTACCTATTCAGATAATACAAAGCTTCCTGTGAATGGCTAGGCCCAACTTGATTTTGTTGCAGGAGCTGATACTACATACAGTTTATACAGCGCTGACAGAGGGTGCATCAGTTAATGAAGGTAATACTGTAGTTAATTTGGACTGGCTTGGAGCAAACAAACTATTTTAAGGTGACAGAAAGCTGGAGTTCGGCTTTAAGTACAAGGGATGATGGTTCTTCTCCTTGGAAGGTGATTGCACCCCCATAAAGAAGTTATGTATTGTCATTTGTCTTTTCTCTTCTCTCTTGTTTCCTTTCTCTCTATGATTTATACCACTCACTTCACCTACTACAGTTTCTCTTTCCTCTCTAGAGCATTTGTAAACTCAGGTGCCCACCACTTGTTATCAATGTTGTCCTCAAGTAACTTCACACCAAGCCAAGTTAAATAACAGTAAAAGTTATTTTACTGAAGTTGTTTAAATATAACATATGAACAATCACAAAGTTGTCTTCAATACACATTTCTGTACATTATCTTCTAAGTGCCCCTTAGTTATTCTCCTGGTGCCCCCTACCCCATGAGGTTGTCATACATTGGATAGGTGTGAAAAGTCCTTTAGAGTCATTGAGTCAAAGCATGAGTCCATCCCCTTGCAGGCCCGACGGGGTTCTCAGAAGGGGTGGTTAAGCAGCAAGTAGCAATCGCATCTCCAATATTCTTCTTGTCCCTTACTGGATAACCTGAAACTGTACCTCTGACCATCTTACTAACTGTGGTGCCCACGAGAGGTGGTTCCCTCCCTTTTTATGTGTTTTCCCCAGCAGAAGGCAGTGCTTCCCCGAAGAGCCTGGAAAAACCTGACCATCAGTGTTAACCCTTACCTCCCACAAAAGCATTCGTAAACTCAGGTGCCCACCACTTGGTATGCTTGATACTCCAACTGCCTGGCACCATGCATACACAAAATTAATAATGCCAGTATTTGCAGTTGGATTTCCAGTGTAATACCAAACGTGTTATGTCTGCAACTTTTGTTGAAACCTGTGCCTTAAATGTAAAATGTCTGCTATGCATTATGCTGTGTCGATTTTTTATGTATATTGTGCCTGAGCTATAATTTACTGCCACTTGTGTACTTCCTATACTGTTATGCAAAAAATAATACATAATATTGTATAAGAAATATATTTCTTGTTAATGCATTGAAGCTTTTATGGGATATCATGCAAAATGAAATAAAAGTAATTTCTATAAAGCTGCTTTTTTAATACAAAAACTATAGAAATAAGCAAAATGAACAAAAACATAAAATAGCAGTGCAATTGCAGAAAATAGTTTGGTGAAAAGCAGTAATTAAAGTATGTGGGCGGTACTCACTGTGCCTACAGGGGGACACAGACAGAAAAAACACTCGCTAGTGCCCCCAGAGGAAGGCAGAGGCTGCCACTTAAAGAGGAGGTCCAGCCTGGGTTAAAAAAAAATAACAGTAGGGCACTTACCTGTCCAGGGAGCCCGCGATGTCAGCACCCCAGCCGTTCTTCGGATTGCCTCCCGGGTGCTGCCGCTGCCATTCCCGGTAAAGGAACCAGGCATTGAAGCCTTTCGGCTTCACTGCTGGTTCCCTACTGCCCTACTGCACATGCATGCACCCTTTTAATGTTGTCCTCATGTAGCTTCAGACCAAGCCAAGTTAAATAACAGCAAAAGTTCTTTTACTGAAGTTGTTTAAATATAACATATGAACAGTTCACAAAGTTGTCTTCAGTACACATTCCTGTACATGATCTTCTAAGTGCCCCTTGGTTATTCTCCTGGTGCCCCCTGCCCCATGAGGTAGTCATACCTTGGAAAGGTATGAAAAAGTCCTTTAGAGTCCTTGAGTCAAAGCATGCGTCTATACCCCTGGAACGCTAACTGGGTTCCCACAAAGGGTTGGTTAAGCAGCAAGTAGCAATCACATCTCCAACTTCCTCCTTGTCCCTTTCTGGGTAACCTGGAACCATACCTCTAGCCATCTTACTAACTGTGGCGCCCCCAAGAGATGGTTCCCACCCTTTTTATGCGTTTTCCCCAGCAGAGGGCAGTACTTCCCCAAAAAGCCTAAAAAAACCTGACCAGCAGTATTAACCCTTACCTCCCGGGGAGTACCACCTCAGCAGAGCAAATCTAACCACATACATCAACTAGGTAACAGTAGGACATTTTCAACAACATACGAAAAAAACTTACATCCACCGGCTTACAAGTGTATCTAAAGCCAAGAACAAAAACGTAATATATTGCAGCTATTCAAACCCTGGACTTTGTTTAATGTGAGCTCTGGACTGTGTATGATCTGAGGGCTGGACTGTGTGGGGCCTGTCTCCAGACTGGGATGTGAGCCCTGTTCTGTGTGGGTTTCTAGTCCTGGACTGTGTAGGCCTCTGTAGTGATATAATATATTGGGTGGATAATTAATTAGTGGTTATTATAATGATGATGTAAGTACTCTTCCGCAGCAACCCAATTTTTCCAGAGAGATGCACTTGACTATTGACTTCCAACACAGAACAAGGTCCAAAGTCCACAGATGACAAAAAATCTGACAGAGTAAATATAATTCAGAGTCCCATTTTCTCTAGATTTGCGCCTTCATAGTCATACACAGGCAAGACTATATCATACTATAGACTGAACGCCATGTTATATTCACTAGATATTGAATGGCTGAGCAATTTGATTGGCCGTCTCCATTCAGGCCTTTGATATACTTTAGTCTTTCAGACAGATAACACCCCCCAGCCGTGAAGAGCTGCAGTCATAAACCGCCCCAATTTGCACTCCCGCATATCAACATCAACAAGTCCCCTTAGATATGTGTAATTAGATTAGATTAACATATACCACCTGAAAACCCTTTTGAGCCCTTGGAATACCTACATTCCTAATCTGTATTCTTGCATATTAACATCAACAAGTCCCCCCTGATATATTAGCACCCTGGGAGGGAGTTTCTGCTAGGTCAATATTGTACTGTATGTGTACATACATATAATAATATAATGTCCCACATAAACATATTACAACATATACCCCCACTTGGGTCGGTTCTAACTACTATACGTGACCCAAAAAAAAAAAAAAATCATTATGATTTAAGGTACTGATTGCTTTACAATGGCTCATATGAAATATGAAGTTGAAACTGGTTACATCTCTCTTCACCAGCCTCTAAAATATCCCCATGAAACAGTTATTAGATAATATAACTTTTAGACCATGACTGGAAAAGGATGTGGTAAACATCAGTGGCCCATATAGCTGTTAGGCCTTATTATATCACATCACGATCTTGAATATTGCGCAAAGACGTGCTGATGTCTCAGTCCAGTCTTCGGTCTGACTTCCTCACATCTCTCACCATCTGTCATGAACAGGTGTGACCAGAACCATGTGATCTGCGATCTGTCACTTTTTGAATAGCTTTTTTTTTTTTTTTTTCTCTTCTTTAGTTCCTTCAGGCTATCAATTAAGGGGAGAGGTTATTTGCTCACAGGTGCTTGCAGTCTATATAACTGTGTGTAGGACTCATTCTGAGCCTGCTCTTTGTGAGGCTGTTGAAACTCAGTCCAAGTGGAACTGGTCTAAGTGGTGAGTTAAAACCAGAGTTTAAAACAGGAGGTTATAACAGGGGTCATAGTACCTGTGTAGTGTGAGTACCTGAGTGCTGTCTGAGTAGTGTGTTTGGATCGTTAGTACTTGTGTATTGTGTACTGTATACTTGAGTATTGCGAGTGCACGTAGGTCTGCGATTGTTCTGCGATTGCACGTAGGTCTGCGAGTACCTCTGTATTGTCTTGTTGTGTACCTGTGTATTGTCTTGAGTATTAGTGCCAGGAAGCTAGCTGTTAGGTAATTTGGACAGGGTAAAATCCCCAATCCTCGATAAATGTAATAGGTACGATGCCCGGCGGGTGTGGAGAGGCGACTCTTTGTACATCTTGCTGTATGTATGCGTTCCTTGATCATCCAATTGAGGGCGAATACTGCTGTGCAAAATGTAAGCACATTGTTTCCCTGGAAGCCCAGGTTCTGAATCTGGGGAAGCAACTGTCAGCACTGAGAAGTCCCTCCATACTAAAGGAGAGCCAGGAACGTACACGGCAGGTGCCGGCAGGGGCCAGCACAGAGGCGGGTGGAGACAAAGAGGCCGATCCAGGACTGGCGCATCCCAATAAGTACGCTCCATTGAGTGACATTGGTGAAACCAGTCAGGGACCAGCACTGCTGGAGATGAGGGACTCTCCTAGCTGCCGGGGGAAAAACTCCTCCAGTGAGAGTGGGGGGGGGGCAGCAAAGGGAAAGGAAAGACAGATTCTGGTGGTAGGGGACTCAATTCTTAGAAGGACAGAGAGGGCAATCTGTAACCAAGACCTGAAGCGCCGAACAGTATGTTGTCTACCGGGCGCTCGGGTTCGGCACATCACGGATCTTGTGGACAGATTACTGGGAGGGGCTGGGGAAGACCCGGCTGTCATGGTGCACGTTGGCACCAATGACAAAGTCAGAGGCAGATGGAGTGTCCTAAAGAACGATTTCAGGGACTTAGGAGCTAAATTGAGGAAAAGGACCTCCAAGGTAGTATTCTCAGGAATACTACTGGTACATCGAGCCACACCAGAAAGGCAGTGGGAGATTAGGGAAGTAAACAAGTGGCTGAAGAGCTGGTGTAGTAAGGAGGGGTTTGGGTTCCTGGAGGACTGGGCCGACTTCTCAGTTGGTAACCGGTACTATAGAAGGGACGGACTGCAGCTAAATGAGGAGGGTGCAGATCTGCTGGGAATGAAGATGGCCAAAAAGTTAGAGGGGTTTTTAAACTAGGCGATGGGGGGGAGGGTCCAGAGGCAGAGATAGCCAGCGCGGAAGATATTACAGAGGGTAGTATTGGGGGCATTAGTGGTAGGTTAACCAAAGCACAAAAACACAAGGTGAGTATAGTAGCAAGTCCTAGTTGCAATCTCAAAACACCCAATACGAGGATAATATGGGACCGAACTATGTGGCATGTTCACCAATGCCAGGAGCATGGGGGACAAGATGGGTGAACTAGAGATACTGTTGCACAAGGAGGATTTGGATTTTGTGGGAATTTCAGAGACCTGGTTGAACAGCTCTCATGATTGGCTGGCAAACATTCAAGGGTATACCCTATACCGCAAGGATAGAGAGGGTAAAAAAGGGGGAGGGGTATGCCTATATATCAAGAATAATGTACAAGTAAATGTGAGGGATGACATCGCTGAGGGAGCTAGGGAGGAGGTGGAATCCTTATGGGTAGAGCTCCAAAGGGATGAAGCTAAGGGGAAAATAATACTGGGAGTATGTTATAGGCCCCCTAACCTGAGGGAGGAAGTAGAGACAGATCTCCTATCACAAATTGGATTAGCAGCAAGGATGGGAAGTGTTATCATAATGGGGGATTTTAATTATCCAGACATAGACTGGGCGGAGGGAACTGCGCATTCATTTAAGGCTCGCCAGTTCCTTAATGTCTTGCAGGACAATTTTATGGGTCAGATGGTAGACGCACCAACTAGAAATAAAACATTACTGGATCTACTGATTACCAACAATACAGACCTGATCACGGATGTGGAAATACGGGGCAATTTAGGTAACAGCGATCACAGGTCAGTTAGTTTCAGTATAAATCACACAAATAGGAAACATAAAGGGAATACAAAGACACTGAATTTCAAAAGAGCCAACTTCCCTAAACTACAAACCTTGCTAAAAGGCATAAACTGGGATAAAATATTAGGAACAAAGAATACGGAGGAGAGATGGGTTTGCTTTAAGAGCATACATATTAAATAAGGGCATTAGCCAATGTATCCCATTGGGTAATAAATTTAAAAGAGCGAACAACAGTCCTGGATGGCTTAACTCCAATGTAAAAATGCATATAAAAGCAAAGGAGCAGGCCTTCAAAAAATACAAGGTTGAGGGATCATCCTCAGCATTCAGACTTTATAAAGAATGCAACAAGAAATGTAAGGGTGCAATTAGGACAGCTAAGATAGAACATGAAAGACACATAGTGAAAAAAATCCCAAGAAATTGTTTAAGTATGTAAATAGTAAAAAAGGGAGGACAGACCATATTGGCCCCATAAAGAATGCAGAAGGACATCTGGTTACAAAGGATGGGGAGATGGCGAAGGTATTGAATTTATTCTTCTCCTCAGTCTTCACGAGTGAATCGGGGGGCTTCAGTAACCAAAACTGCAGTGTTTATCCTCATGACACAACACAGGAAGCACCTCCATGGTTAACAGAGGACAGAATTAAAATTAGACTTGAGAAACTTAACATTAATAAATCACCGGGACCAGATGGCTTGCATCCGAGGGTACTTAGGGAACTCAGTCAAGTGATTGCCAGACCGTTGTTCCTAATTTTTACAGATAGTCTACTGACTGGAATGGTACCAGCTGATTGGAGAAAAGCCAATGTAGCACCAATATTTAAAAAGGGCCCAAAATACATCCCTGGGAATTACAGAGCAGTTAGCCTAACATCAATAGTATGTAAACTCTTGGAGGGGATGATAAGGGACTATATACAAGATTTTAGTAATAAGAATGGTATCATTAGCAGTAATCAGCATGGATTCATGAAGAATCATTCTTGCCAAACCAATCTATTAACCTTCTATGAGGAGGTGAGTTGCCATCTAGATAAAGGAAGGCCCGTAGACGTGGTATATCTGGATTTTGCAAAAGCATTTGACACAGTTCCCCATAAACGTTTACTGTACAAAATAAGGTCCGTTGGCATGGACCATAGGGTGAGTACATGGATTGAAAACTGGCTACAAGGGCGAGTTCAGAGGATGGTGATAAATGGGGAGTACTCAGAATGGTCAGGGGTGGGTAGTGGGGTTCCCCAGGGTTCTGTGCTGGGACCAATCCTATTTAATTTGTTCATAAACGATCTGGAGGATGGGATAAACAGTTCAATCTCTGTATTTGCAGACGATACTAAGCTAAGCAGGGCAATAACTTCTCCGCAGGATGTGGAAACCTTGCAAAAAGACCTGAACAAATTAATGGGGTGGGCGACTACATGGCAAATGAGGTTCAATGTAGAAAAATGTAAAATAATGTATTTGGGTGGCAAAAATATGAATGCAATCTATACACTGGGGGGAGAACCTCTGGGGGAATCTAGGATGGAAAAGGACCTGGGGGTCCTAGTAGATGATAGGCTCAGCAATGGCATGCCTGCCAAGCTGCTGCTAACAAAGCAAACAGTATATTGGCATGCATTAAAAGGGGGATCAACTCCAGAGATAAAACAATAATTCTCCCACTCTACAAGGCTCTGGTCCTTCCACACCTGGAGTATGCTGTCCAGTTCTGGGCACCAGTCCCCAGGAAGGATGTACTGGAAATGGAGCGAGTACAAAGAAGGGCAACAAAGCTAATAAAGGGTCTGGAGGATCTTAGTTATGAGGAAAGGTTGCGAGCACTGAACTTATTCTCTCTGGAGAAGAGACACTTGAGAGGGGATATGATTTCAATTTACAAATACCGTACTGGTGACTCCACAATAAGGATAAAACTTTTTCACAGAAGGGAGTTTAACAAGACTCGTGGCCACTCATTAAAATTAGAAGAAAAGAGGTTTAACCTTAAACTACGTAGAGGGTTCTTTACTGTAAGAGCGGCAAGGATGTGGAATTCCCTTCCACAGGCGGTGGTCTCAACGGGGAGCATTGATAGCTTCAAGAAATTATTAGATAAGCACCTGAATGACCGCAACATACAGGGATATATAATGTAATACTGACACATAATCACACACATAGGTTGGACTTGATGGACTTGTGTCTTTTTTCAACCTCACCTACTATGTAACTATGTAACTATGTAACTAGGACACCAAAACGTATATAAGTGAAAATATAATTTATTAAAGTAAGTGAATAATATAGTACAACCACCTCCAATATGACACAGTGCAATAACCAACCAACAGACAGAGACCCACAAATAACAACAGACAGATAAGTACAATAAATTGCAAATACCAGGATCATAAACAATACCCAGGCCAGGGTCATACACAGCAGATCAGCAGATGGACAGGGGATGTTCCGGAGACATAAACCTAAGCCAGGCCAAGGTCATACACAGAGAGATCAGCAGATGGGGTATGGAACACAGGACAGGGAGAGGATGGATGGATCAGACTGCAGGCAGGGATGCAAGGTAACAGGTGGGACAGGATCAGATACACGGGTCACAGGTTCAGGACACAGGAACAGGTTCAAAATCAGGATCAGGTCACAAGCTAGCAGGTCAGGGCACAAGAAAGAAACCAAGGCAAACATGTGATTGCTTGCCTGATATTTATAGGCCTGTGATTGGCCTCAAGTGACACCTGATTGTAGGAGGTACTGTCTGCTCCACACTGCCAGGATCCATGCGCTGGTGGACGCCAGTACTGCGGCCCAAAGATGACATAACATCAGCAGGGAAAAGCTCTCCTGACAGTTCCAAACTGCCAGGAGACACCTGCTGGTGGACCTCAGTACTGCATGCCAAATGACAGATATTACCAGCGGATGGAACATTTCCTGACAGTACCCCCCCTCAAAAGGAGCGGCCTCCGGACGCTTCAACTGGTTGTAATTGTCCATAGTCTATAGCATCAAGCAGAACAACAGATGGGGGTACGTCAGACTGGGCAACAGGCACTTCAAGCTGGGCATCAGGCACATCAGAGCAGACAGCGGGCACATCAGAGCAGTGGGCTCCGGGTCGTCGAGCTGGGCAGAAGATTCCGGGTCGTCGAGCTGGGCAGCAGGCTCCGGGTCGTCGAGCTGGGCAGCAGGCTCTGGAACATTAGGCCTAAAAGCGAGCCCTGTAAGGGCAGGCTGGATCACAGGCATCGGATCAGCAAGCTGGGTAACGGGCCCCGGTCCAGTGGGCTGGGTAACGGGACCCGGCTCGGCGAACTGGACACCGGGCACTGGCCTGGCAAGCCGAATTACGGGTACTGACTTAACAGACTGGGTAACGGGCACCGGTTCAACAGACTGGGTACCGGGCACCGGTTCAACAGACTGGGTACCGGGCACCGGTTCAACAGACTGGGTAACGGGCACCGGTTCAACAGACTGGGTAACGGGCACCGGTTCAACAGACTGGGTAACGGGCACTGGTTCAACAGACTGGGTAACGGGCACCGGTTCAACAGACTGGGTAACGGGCACCGGTTCAACAGACTGGGTAACGGGCACCAGTTCAACAGACTGGGTAACGGGCACCGGTTCAGCAGGCTGAGACATGGGCACCGAAACTTCAGGCTGAGACACGGGCACAAAACTTCAGGCTGAGACACGGGCACCGAAACTTCAGGCTGAGACACCGGCACCGAAACTTCAGGCTGAGATACTAATTTCAAGACATCAGGCTGAAAGGCAGGCAAAGAGACACCAGGCTGGAAAGCAAGCACCGAGACACCAGGCTGGAAAGCAAGCACCGAGACATCAGGCTGGAAGGTGGGCACATTAGACGGGGAAGATGGCACATCAGTCTGGGAAGCGGGCACATCAGACTGGAAAGTGGGTACCGAGACATCAGACCAGGCAGCAGGTACTGGAACTTCAGACTGGGCAGCAGACACAGGCGCTGGCACATCAGGCAGAACAGCAGGTACCGGCACAACAGGCTGAACAACAGGTACATCGGACTGGGCAGTAGTCACTGGAGCGTCAGACTGGAACATGGACACTGGGATGTCAGGCTGAGCAGCAGGCACTGGGACCTCAAATTGGACAGCGGGCACAGGCATGGGTACAACAGGCTGAGTAGCAGACACTGGCACATCAGGCTGGGCAGCAGACAGGAGCACATCAGGCTGGGCAGCAGACCGTGGCACATCAGGCTGGGCAGCAGACCGTGGCACATCAGGCTGGGCAGCAGACCGTGGCACATCAGGCTGGGCAGCAGACGGTGGCACATCAGGCTGGGCAGCAGACGGTGGCACATCAGGCTGGGCAGCAGACAGGAACACATCAGGCTGGGCAGCGGACAGGAACACATCAGGCTGGGCAGCGGACAGGAACACATCAGGCTGGGCAGCAGACAGGAACACATCAGGCTGGGCAGCAGACAGGAACACATCAGGCTGGGCAGCGGACAGGAACACATCAGGCTGGGACACTGGCTGGATAGCAGGCAGAGATTTGGCAGAATCAGATGGGTTATCAGGTTCAGCTGGCATGCAAGCACACTGGAGCAGGTTGCTTGGTGTGGAGGCAGGTTGGGTTACTGGCAGGATCATGTGGGTTGGAAAGAACTTCCGTTTCTTCTTTGGCTTAACTGCTGGAGATCTGTAGGTGACTGCAGGACTGTGGGTAGGAGGTGAGGCATACTGAAGAGAAGGTCTGGGAAATGGCAAGGAAGAGGGAACAGTGGCCAGAGGAAGTTCTTGTGGGGAAGTTGTAGGTAGCAGAGAAGAGGCAGGCGGGTTAAAGGCAGGATAAGTGCAGCGGGTAGAGACAGGGTATTGATATTTGGTGGGAAGCAGGGTATATTGGGCTGAAACGGAGGTTGCCATGGGTGAAGGGGGAAAAGACTCCTGGGCAGGCAGGTGTAGAATAATTATATTAATTCGGCTTTATAATCAAGATCTGTAAGTATGCAGTCTGGGTCCCTTTTAAGCTTTGACTTTGAAAAAGCTCTCTCAGCTCAGCATAAGACAAATCTTGAAATAGCTAGGTTGTGTGAGTGTCATTTTTTGTATCAGTTGTCCTGCATGTGCAGAGTTAATGACTAAGAGGTCAGTAGGTCAGTGGTTTCACAGATAAGAATATACTCAGTATATCTGTCATAGACTTTATCGTAAAGATCTTTTTAAAGGTAAAAACATATATTATCCATAATATAGTTAGTTATTTGATATTTAATTAATTAGTTAGATTGAGTTTGTGTGAAGTAATATATGTTTATATGTATTCAATTATAGTTTGATATGCATTTGTAAGGTTTGGTACAGAATTGCATTTCTGTAGCTTAAAGGATATCCATTACAAGAATTCGGCCATTTGGAAAGGTCATTCACCTTTAGTTTTTTATAAGAATCTGCTGTGTGTTACTGACAATCAAGAAGTTTAAGAGACGTGTTAGCTCATGGGAAAGAGAATATTTAGAAGAATCACGAATATGATCATTTCATTTTTAGTTCTAGCCGTATATGGCTATGGCTTTAGTCTGCTGACTAGTTGGTTTGAAATAGTATAAAAACAGAGTGACTCTTCACTACAGTACACAACACATGTCCTTCACTCACACACACAGAAGGACTTTTTCACACATACAAGGAAGGACACACGCATCCTTACTCTACAGAAGGCATTTTGTTTACATTAGGCCTATACACAGCCTACGTCACAAACAGCTGCTAGAGCAGACACCTCTCTGACATAGAGAAGAAACAGACAGAGCTGATGCATCTCTTGAACTCTCTTGATACAAGATTTTGTTCTTATTATTTTGTTTTACTACATCAAGCTGTAAGAAGAATTTAACTTTGTATATATTTTCAAGTTGTTGCCAAGTGTGACCAAATAAACTCACACTTTGTTTTAAGACAGCCTGGCTACTGAACTTTTGAACAAAACGCCTAAGACACTGTTGACATAACACGTGTCTGAGAGGAGAAGGTTTTTACACCCTCTCCACATTTTTTACATTGGCGATTGCCAGCCAGTCCAGTTTTTTTCCCTGCTCCTTGACAAAGGGGGGAGACTCACACATTTTCATGATTGATCAAGTCTCGGGAAAAAACCATCAAAGAACCTAGAAAGAGGCGTTTGTGTTTCATCAGACGAGGACGAAAGGTCCAAGGAACTGAGCCAGTTGAAGACGTGAAATTCTTCTAAATACGGTGAGTAAAAATTATGGATTTTATTGATGAGTTAATTAGAGACAGTAAGCTAGAGTTTAAAGATGTGTCTTGTTATCCAAATGACAGTCATCTTTGGGCATATATGTACAAGGAATGTCTACAGGCCAATGTCCAGATAGACTCAGCTAGATTTACTATAAATAAGCAGCGTAAAAAAATTTCTAACATTTTAAAGATGGTAAGTATATTTAACAAAATGATTCTTAATGTTGATTTACCTGCTAAAAATGTGTGTACATTACAGAAGACAGAATGTAACACTGTACAGAACACAGGGAAACATGAAAATTTGTCTCAAGATTCTCCTGACTGTCCAAATTGTGAGATTTTTTGTAATTATATAGAGAATCTTGAGGAACAAATTGACTCCAAAACAAATCTTTTGGAAAAACTACAGAATGACAGTAGATTGACACAGATTGCTGTACTAACAAAAGAGGACAAAAGGAAGGCCTCTACATCAAAAACAAAAACTCCGTCTTCTTATATTCCCGATAATTCGGAAATAAATGAAGACACCGCTGAAGACCAAACAGAGGTTAGAAGGAAAAAATTACTTGACCGTGCCGCAAAATTAAAGTTACAAATACATGACCAATTAATGAAAGTTTTAAAAGACATCCCAGCTTATGATTTAAAGGCGGATGCTTTTTATAACGCAGACATATTTGAGTCCTACACTGACCGGTACAACCTTAAAGATGAACAGCGTAATCATATATTTTATCTTTGGTTACCTGCACATTATGCTAGACGACTAACAAAGTCACCTATTATTGCTGACGATGGAGAGGAGATACATAGTGACGATTCAGACAGATTGCGACAATTGTTATTATGTACAACGGGTGAAGATGTTCCATCAATTGAAACACTTGACTCTTTACAAACTTCAGTTAATGAAGACCCATTTGCCTTCAAAATTAAATTCTCAAAAGCGTATAAAATGATTTTGGGGGTAGATGATGAAAGCGATTCAGGGATTATTAAAGCATTTGTAAAGAAATTTAAATATCTCGATCCAGCTTCATTAGCTATCGCACAAGAGAAAGGTTCTTTATCAGAAGCGTCAAGTTTCATTGATAAAGTTAGAAGACAAATGAAACAGGGCAATCTTAAGTCTAGGATAGCTCTGGTTCAAAATGACACTTTTAAACGGAGTAGTCAGACAAAAGACAAGACAGGATGGACAGCTAGTGGTAACTATGACAGGTGCAAGCAAGTGAAACAGAGAGAGCCCATCACTTGTTATTATTGCCAGAGACCAGGTCATTTACGTTATCAATGTAAAAAATTCTTAAGGGATGTGCAGATAAATGATTCAAGAAATATAGGTAAAGAAAATGGACTTATACCTCTTGAACCATCTGCTCCTCCTCGTCCTAATGTAACTCAATCTTCTTCTCCTTATGCTCCTCTGATAAAACAAATCAGAGAATTGTCTATCAGCACTGGCATGAATGAAAAGCACTTGCAATCAGCCAATGGTGATTCAAATGCATTATTGCCTACCCCATGACTACAAAATGATACAAGGGAAATAAAGTCTCATTATCTAGAATATGTTACACCAATAAGTCTAGATAAATGTGGACGCCCTTATATTAAAGCAAAATTAAATGGACAAAAGCTAAGTTTTCTAATCGATACAGGAGCTGAAATATCAATTACAGGTACAAAATTACCTCTTTTGACAAATGCAGCAATTTGCACAGTTGTTGGATTTAACGGATCAGGTAATTCAAAAGCTTCAAAGTGTAGAAATGTTTCATTTGAAATTCCTGATTATTTGGATACTGAGATTGACATTTGGTATTCTCCCGGTGCAGAGAATATAATTGGTACAGATATTATTCAACAAAGAGGTTGGATAATTGATCTAGGTAATGGCGTTATCTGGAAAGGTTCCATTAATCGTAAGCCTGTGGTAATTGACCCAGCAGATTATTGTGAAGTCGGTAGCATCTGTTTAGCAGAAGTGGTTACTGAAGACCATAGATGGCCAGATATTGGTGACAATCAAGATCTGGAACAATTGGTCAAATCTTACAAAAATCTATGGAGCCAAGGGAAAAATGAGGCAGGTTTATTCAAAGACATTGAGGTAGACGTGCAAGGGCGGGATCCACCAGCTCAGAAGCAATACAAGTTGCCACCAGAGTCTATTGAACCAGTATCTATTGTCATTAAAGAACTTTTGCAACAGGGTATTATTAGGAAAACAAATTCAGTGACAAACAATCCGTTATGGGTAGTACCTAAACGGGATGACCCCAATTCTTTCAGGCTTCTGGTAGATCTCAGAATGCTGAATAAATATACCCCAAATTGTGCCCCGATAGTTGCAGAAACACCTGACATAATGTCTCGAATCGATGCTAAAGCCAAAGTTTTCTCTGTGCTTGACGTGGCAAACGGATTCTTTTCTATTCCGTTGACGAGATCCTGCCAATATAAGTTCGCATTTTCATTTATGAATGAGCAATATACTTTCAATCGTCTTCCTCAAGGCTTGCATCTAAGTCCTAGCGTATTTCATCAAGCCTTAGCGAAAGTCTTATCAAAATTTTCTAGGCCAGACTGTATTTTGCAGTATGTGGATGATATCTTGTTGTTATCAGAAAGTGAGGAAGAGCATTTGATCCTTTTAGCAGAATTGTTTGATCTGCTGCAAGATGCAGGTCTCAAGCTAAATACTCGTAAAGTACAGCTCATGAAACGCGAGGTCAAGTTTCTCGGTATTCAAATCAGTCCGGGCAAACGTCAACCTCTGCAAGAAAGGATTAATGCTATTGCTGCACTTCCTGTACCAACTACATTTAAAGCACTGAGACAATTCCTAGGATTAGTGAATTTTTCCAGAGAGTACATTGAGTCATTTGCTGAGAAGGCAAAAAGTTTGTACGATCTTCTAAAGACCAATGAGGAAAATGGTTTTGGTCCTTGGACAGAAGTACATCAAAAGGCTTTTGAATCTTTGAAAAAAGATTTACAAATAGCACCAGCTCTAGCTACAGTAGAAAGGCAAGCACCATTTGCTTTGCAGGTGTATACATCTGAAAATGCTATTTCTTCTGTGTTGCTTCAATTGCAAGGAGGAAATTGGAGAATTTTGGGATACTTCTCTAGGATTTTGACCCCAGTTGAGAGAGGTTTTGACACATGTGTAAAACAATTGGTAGGAGTCCACTATGCAATGAAGGCAACTGAGCACATAGTAGGATTTAACCAAATTACTTTACAAACACCGCATTCCACCCTGAAATTTCTCCTTGAGAAAAATATTCAAGGTGTTTCAAATCAAAGATTTTCACAATGGTTGTTGACTTTATCACCTAAACAGATCCAGGTTGATCATAATGCCAAATATGTACTCCCTCAATTGATGGAATATAATGGATTAGAACATGAGTGTTCATGTGAAGTCCAGGATGCCTATTCTCCTCTGTTTCGCAGAGAAGCAGAAAAGACTGATGAACCAGTGTTTGTGGATGGTTCACGTTACTGTATTTCAGGGGAGTATTTTTCAGGCTATGCAATCTGGTTTCCTAAAAGAGGATATGCCATACAACACAGACTTCCAGGACATTTTTCAGCACAAAAAGCAGAACTTTTAGCTGTGGAAACAGTGTTGACAGTAGACAAGGAAGAGAACCAAGGTCCACTAGTAATTTATAGTGACAGTTCATATGTTGTGCGTTCTCTTACTGACTATTTGCCAATTTGGAAAAGAAGAGGTTTTGTTGATGCTTCAAACAAAGTTTTGGCACATAGAGAAATTCTAGAATCAATTTTTACACTTGCAGAGAAAAGACCTTGTGCCTATGCAATTGTGAAGGTACCAGCTCATAAGAAAGAAAATGATGAAGTAAGCATTGGTAACAGAGCAGCTGACACATTAGCAAAAGAAGCAGCTGTTAATGAGCAGTCAGAGATTCCATCCGAGCCAGTTTCAGTGAGTGTAGTCAGAAAGACAGATACACAGGTCCCTTCTTTTGCAGATGAGCAGAAAAAGGATCATTCCTTATCTGCTTCTCAGATTGATTCAGATTCTCCCTTTGTTTATGAAAATGGGATATTGTGTCATGATTCAAATGGCTTTCTACGTCCTGTAATACCAAAGCATTTACAAGGAGAGTTCACAAAATATAATCATGAAAGCTTAGGCCATGTAGGTAAGCAAAGATTGCTAGAGATTCTCAGAGAAAAGTTTTACTGGGATAAAATGGAAGAAACTGTGGACAATGTAATTCAATCTTGTCTTATTTGTGCTCAAGTGAATCCCAGACCTAAGGGACAAAAACCTCCCTTGCAAAGAATACCTCCAGCTAATGGTCCATGGTCTACATTACAAATTGATTATATTGGACCATTGCCTACAGGTAAAAATGGATTCAGGTTTGCACTTATACTTGTAGACGTCTTTTCGAAGTGGGTAGAAATCTTACCTACACGCACAGATGATGCACTAACAACTGCAAGAATGTTGGTTAATCATGTTTTTCCAACTTGGGGGATC
Organism: Lithobates clamitans; assembly: GCA_037952925.1. Taxonomy (NCBI): domain Eukaryota; kingdom Metazoa; phylum Chordata; class Amphibia; order Anura; family Ranidae; genus Lithobates; species Lithobates clamitans. Next base: position 3,253,002 of record JBBGZY010000474.1, on the reverse strand, counting down.
CCAATGGACCTCAGTTCGGATCGAGGAACGCATTTTACAGGTAAAGTAATGCAAGCAATGTGCAAAATTCTGGGTATCCAACAAAGATTTCATGTTCCATACCATCCACAATCTGCAGGTATTGTGGAGAGGATGAACAGAACCATCAAATCTAGGATTGCAAAAATGTTACTAGACAGAGGAAGTACATGGGTAGATGCTGTACCGTTTGTTCTGATGAGCATACGAAGTACAACATCCTCATCTACTCAATATAGTCCATTCGAAATAATAACAGGAATGTGCAAAATTCTGGGTATCCAACAAAGATTTCATGTTCCATACCATCCACAATCTGCAGGTATTGTGGAGAGGATGAACAGAACCATCAAATCTAGGATTGCAAAAATGTTACTAGACAGAGGAAGTACATGGGTAGATGCTGTACCGTTTGTTCTGATGAGCATACGAAGTACAACATCCTCATCTACTCAATATAGTCCATTCGAAATAATAACAGGAATAAACGAGGTATTGTAGAAGGGATTCTTGGAGGAGTGGGAACAATTGGTAGCATTACCAATAGTATGGATATTAATTCGTTAAAATCTGATCTAGAAACAACAGGCTTAATGGGTAGTAAAAGTATTAAAGTTCAGAGAAATTTAAACCAAATATTGGAAAATATGATAATAAAGACAGCAACGGTTATAGGCCCATCTGTAGTCCATTTACAAAATATTACTTTAGATTTAATGAACAGCGAACAACATTCCCATGTAGCCAGAACATGTTTAGAGATACAAACAGAGTATTCTACCAATTTTAAAATAACAGCTCAAGCATTCCAAAGTGGAATAACTCCTCTAGGTATTTTACAAAGTTTGCCTAATGAATATGTATTTGCAAAAAATCATACAGATTTATGGGTAAATAAATGGGTAGGATGTAATCAGCAGGAATGTTTTAGTACCTCAATGATTCCTATTGCAGGAAGGGAACAAATATTGGTTCCTATTACAGTCTTAGGATTACCAGTAAGTGATACTCAATTGTTATATTATAAATTGCAGTTTACAGATTTTGCTCTGGATAATAATTATTCAGAACCAGAACAACTTGATCTATCTTCCTGTTTACATTTTCAATCTAAAACACTCTGTTTACCTAAGCAGGATAAAGGAATTTTTCATTCTTGTTTCCATAATCATTCATTATGTACAGCAAGAATTGAAAAAGTAAAAACTTCCTTTGACTTAGTAACTTCAGTAGGAAAAAGGAAGGTTTGCTTTCAAGTTATGACTAGCGCTGAAACAGTTAAAGCTTTTTTCCTATCCTGCACACAAACAGAAATCCTGAGTCGAGGTTTGTATTGTATAGAGGGAGACCTTACAGGAATCAGTATTAATGGAGTTAGAGTAAATTTAACCAACATGCTTATGCGAAATGTGGGTGTTCTTCCTATACAATATAATATATCTCAAGTAGATGAATTCCCATGGAAGGAATGGGCAGACATCATACAAAAGGATAAGGGTTTATTAATTGCTTTATCTGAAGAACTTCAAAAAGCAGAGATAATATTTAAGCATGAACAGGGTAATCTGAAAGTGATAGAACATGAATGGTCTGAAATGTCAGCTAATTCATGGTGGTCAAATCTAAAAAAAACTGTATCAGTTTGGGGAAATACCTCAGTGACAACTGCTGCTGGAAATATATTATTGCATCCTATAGTTATTATATTTATTATCATGATATTATGTATTTTATTTCAAATCTGTATTATGGTTAGAATGAAACGATTTTATAAATTGATTAAGGAAGAAATGAAAAAAGGTGAAAAAATTATGACAGGTATTTTGAGTCGGAAAATTACTTCTGGCTTATCTGATCCTGTGATTGACTGTGGTACATCTGGAACAACTGATTCAAAATGTGTATGAAAGGGCCATAAATGGAGTGTGCGTGATTTAGGTAATATAATAAATTATATTCAGGGGGAATTGTAGAATAATTATATTAATTCGGCTTTATAATCAAGATCTGTAAGTATGCAGTCTGGGTCCCTTTTAAGCTTTGACTTTGAAAAAGCTCTCTCAGCTCAGCATAAGACAAATCTTGAAATAGCTAGGTTGTGTGAGTGTCATTTTTTGTATCAGTTGTCCTGCATGTGCAGAGTTAATGACTAAGAGGTCAGTAGGTCAGTGGTTTCACAGATAAGAATATACTCAGTATATCTGTCATAGACTTTATCGTAAAGATCTTTTTAAAGGTAAAAACATATATTATCCATAATATAGTTAGTTATTTGATATTTAATTAATTAGTTAGATTGAGTTTGTGTGAAGTAATATATGTTTATATGTATTCAATTATAGTTTGATATGCATTTGTAAGGTTTGGTACAGAATTGCATTTCTGTAGCTTAAAGGATATCCATTACAAGAATTCGGCCATTTGGAAAGGTCATTCACCTTTAGTTTTTTATAAGAATCTGCTGTGTGTTACTGACAATCAAGAAGTTTAAGAGACGTGTTAGCTCATGGGAAAGAGAATATTTAGAAGAATCACGAATATGATCATTTCATTTTTAGTTCTAGCCGTATATGGCTATGGCTTTAGTCTGCTGACTAGTTGGTTTGAAATAGTATAAAAACAGAGTGACTCTTCACTACAGTACACAACACATGTCCTTCACTCACACACACAGAAGGACTTTTTCACACATACAAGGAAGGACACACGCATCCTTACTCTACAGAAGGCATTTTGTTTACATTAGGCCTATACACAGCCTACGTCACAAACAGCTGCTAGAGCAGACACCTCTCTGACATAGAGAAGAAACAGACAGAGCTGATGCATCTCTTGAACTCTTGATACAAGATTTTGTTCTTATTATTTTGTTTTACTACATCAAGCTGTAAGAAGAATTTAACTTTGTATATATTTTCAAGTTGTTGCCAAGTGTGACCAAATAAACTCACACTTTGTTTTAAGACAGCCTGGCTACTGAACTTTTGAACAAAACGCCTAAGACACTGTTGACATAACACGTGTCTGAGAGGAGAAGGTTTTTACACCCTCTCCACATTTTTTACAGCAGGTGTCTAATAGCAGGTCCGGGTTGTGAAGAGCTGACCGAGATTGGAGATAATAAGTCTGACCATGCCTGTAGTACAGGTTGAACAAACGTGGGTTCACATACTGCCTGTCTAACCAGGGACTGCACCGAATCTATACAATCCACTAACACCTGTTTAGGACAAGCTGAATAATGCTCCAGAAAGTATACAGCATCATCCTCCAACAGCCATACCAGAGACTCCACCTGATCACTACTGAAGGGGGGAGAAAATTGCAAGTTAGACTTACCGGTAACTTGTTTTCCAATAGGCTTTCAGGACAGCACCTGAGAGATCATGGCTCCTCCTCCCACAGGAAACACCTCATCAATTAAGTCTTTAAATTGGAATCCTCCACGTTGCCTCATCAGTTGTTTGTAGAGAACTCCAGCCCCAGCTGGAACACATAAGCGACAGTTATATCATAGTATTACAGCATTAGCATAAACAAAGGGCGGGTTACTGCTGTCCTGAAAGCCTATTGGAAAACAAGTTACCGGTAAGTCTAACTTGCAATTTTCCAAAACGTCTTTCAGGACAGCACCTGAGAGGATAATCGAGACTTACTCCATTTAGGGTGGGACAACAGCCTGTAAGACTTTCCTTCCAAAAGCCTGGTCCCCAGCCGTCATGAGATCTAACCTATAATGACGGGCAAAGGTTGTCAGACTTGTCCAAGTAGCTGCCTTACAGATTTGTTCGGGGGTGGCGCCAGCTTTTTCTGCCCAACTCACCGCCGAAGCTCTTGTAGAATGAGCCCGGACATTTAATGGACTCTCTTGACCTGTAAGGGAATAGGCTTCTGAGATAGCCATTCTCAACCATCTGGCAATGGTTCCTCTAGAAGCTTGTCTTCCTTTTTTATTACCGGAAAAAAAAACAAACAGAGCATCTGAACATCTAAAGTCTTTAGTGTTTTCCAAGTAACTCAAGACTGCTCTTTTAACATCCAGGGTATGGAATTCTTCTTCCTTCTTACCCGATGGATTAGAACAAAAGGTAGGAAGTATTATTTCCTGAGTTCGATTCTGGATCGAAGCGACCTTCGGCAAAAAATTAGGATCCGTCTTCAGAACAATTCGGTCTGAAAAAATGGAAAAGAAAGGCTCCCTGATTGATAAGGTTTGCAGCTCACTGACTCTTCGAGCTGTTGTAACAGCCACTAAAAACACTGTTTTCAAAGTAATCAATTTCGGGGAGGCTAAATTAATGGGTTCAAAAGGTTCCTTGGTTAGGGCCTGTAGAACAACCGATAAGTCCAATGCTGGACAGCTTTTGATTACCACTGGTCTAGACCGGGTAAGAGCTTTGAAGAATCTTATTACTAGGGGTTCTGATGAAATGGATTTTTCCAGGAATACACCCAGCGCAGCAACTTGAACTTTGAGGGTGCTGACCGCTAAGCCCTTGTCCGCCCCTTCTTGCAGAAACTCAAGCACAGAAGAAATTTGTTTTGGAGATCTGTCAGATGCTGTGCACCAGAAGTTGAAGATTTTCCAGACTTTGGAATAGATTGCTCTTGTAACCTTCTTTCTACTGGATAGGAGGGTAGCTACCAACCTATCCGAGAAACCTTTCCTCTTCAAGAGCTGCTCCTCAGTAGCCAGGCCGTGAGCTTTAGTTTTGCTACTTCCTGGTGAAACAGAGGACCTTGTAACAGAAGGTCTTTTCTTAACGGAAGGTGCCAGTAAGGTTCTTGTTGCATCTGAAGAAGGGATGAAAACCAAGACCTTTTTGGCCAGAAAGGAGTGATGAGGATCACTGTTGTCTCCTCCTTCCTGATTTTTGCTATGACCCGAGGGATAAGCTGAAACGGGGGAATGCGTAACAGAGGTGAAACTTCCAATCTTGTGCCAGAGCATCCACTCCCAGTGATGTCTCGTTCCTGTTCAGGGAGAAGAAGCGAGACATTTGCGAGTTTTCCTGGGTGGCAGAGAGATCCACTCTTGGGCGCCCCCATTTCTGCACTATTAACTGGAAGACTTCTGGATTCAATTGCCACTCTGCCTCTAAAATCTGGTTCCTGCTTAGGAAATCCGCTACTCTGTTTAGGGTCCCTTTTAAATGGACCGCGGATAAGGATAGAGTATGGAGCTCTGCCCAACTCAGAATGCCTTTTGCCAAGCTCTGCAGAACTTTGCTTCTGGTTCCCCCCTGTCTGTTTATGTGAGCCACCGCCGTGGCGTTGTCTGACAGGATCTGAGTATGTCGCCCCTGGACTTCTTTCGCAAAGGTCAGTAAAGCCATTTCTAAAGCTTTTAGTTCCCTCCAATTTGAGGACCTCAGGGCATCTCTTGTGTCCCACGAGCCCTGGGCCCACCGGCCGCTCATATGAGCCCCCCAACCCCAGGAACTGGCATCTGTTGTCAACCTCACCTGTGTTGGGAAGGACCATAACAGCCCCTCTGAGTACCTTGTCTGGTTCTTCCACCACCACAGACTTCTTTTTACTGAAGTAGGGATCTTCACTAATGAATCTAGTGAATCCTGCTGGTGATTCCAGGTTTTTAACAGGAAACTTTGCAGAGGTCTGAAATGGAGCTTTGCCCACTGGATGGCCGGAATGGAAGAGGTCAGGGTTCCCAATGCTGACATAACCTTCCTGATGGACAGAACTTGATTGGACTGTAGCAATGACACCACTTGTACCAACTTTTTCTGTTTTTCCTCTGGAAGAAAAATTTTTTGTTCTAAAGAGTTGATACGGAAACCCAGGAATAACACTTCCTGTGAGGGAATCAGATTTGATTTTTGAAGGTTTAAAATCCACCCCATGGGTTCTAGATGAACACGGGCTCTGAGCAAGTTTTCTTGAAGACCTTCTCTGGTCTGGGCAAAAAACAGCAGGTCGTCCAGATAAGGAATAACTGAGATCCCCTCTAGACGCAGAGGCGCCAGAGCTTCGGCCATTATTTTCGTGAAGACCCTTGGGGATGATGACAGACCAAACGGGAGTGCTCTGAATTGCAGATGTACCACCTTCTTCCCTTCTTTCAGTGCTAACCTCAGATATTTCTGCGACCTAGCGGCAATAGGAATGTGGAGGTAGGCATCTTGTAGATCTATTGATGCCATATAGCACCCTTGATACAGGAGGTTTCTTACTGAAATATTGAATCCATCCGAAACCTTCTGTATTCTACCGATTTGTTCAGCATTTTGAGATTCAGGATAAGACGGAACTTTCCTGAAGGTTTCTGAACCAGAAAGACATGTGAGTAGAACCCCTGGAAGAACTCCCCTGCTGGGACCGGAACAATGACTCTCTGATTTTTCAGTTTCTGAATTAGGGACTTCATGGCGAGAGCCTTGACTGCGTCCCTTGGGACGTTTGTCACCAGGAATCTTTTTGGAGGTTCTTCCATAAATTCTATCACATACCCCTGGGAGAGCATCTTTACAACGAATTGATTTGAGGAAATGGCTCTCCACTGAGGAAGAAACCCCTGTAGTCTTCCCCCGACCTTGACAGAGTCATTGTGGTTTTGCGGAGGCCGCAGGAGGATTGAAGAGCACTCCCCCCTTACCTTTGGGCTTCTGAGAAGACCATGACTTCCTCTTGCCCTGCGTTTTTCCTTCCTGCTGACCTTTTTGGGGCCGAAAGAAACGCTTACGGGTTTGCACCTGTTTCTTCCTAACCGGAAACGACTTTTTCTTATCTGCCGTGCAGTCAAGAATGGACTCTAGCTCTGAACCGAATAGCAGATCACCTGCAAACGGAATACCACACAGTCTATTTTTAGATCCCCTGGCCACGTCTTCAGCCATAAGGCCCTTCTGGCAGAACTTGTTAAAGCTGCTGACCTTGCTGACATGCGGATAGATTCCGCAGACGCATCCGCAATATATGATATTGCTGCCGACAGGGTTGAAAAAGAGTCTAGAATCTCCTGTTTTGAGGAATCTGCTATGACATGGGCTTTCAACTGGTTAACCCAGTGATCTAAGTTCCTTGCAACACAGGTTGTTGCCATTGCTGGTTTCAGATTGTGCATTACTGATTGCCAGGTTCTTTTAAGAAGCAGGTCCATCCTTTTGTCCATGGGCTCCTTCAGAGTGCCCATATCCTCAAAGGCTAGGTCCGTAGACTTAGAGACCTGAGAAAAGGCAGAGTCCAATTTTGGAACCTTATTCCATATAGAATCTGGATTTTCTTCAAATGGAAATCTTTTCTTGTGAGCCCGGGAAAAGAAAGGCTTTTTCTCAGGTTCCAGCCACTCTTTTTTAATCATATCAGTGATAACTGAATGGACTGGAAAAGAACGGCCTTTTGAATCTCCTAAACCAGCATACATGCGGTCATGCAGGGAGAGTTCCTTCTTTTCCTCTTCTATCCCCAAAGTGGCATGGATTACCTTCAGGAGTCCTCCCACCTCTTCTAGTGACAATTTGTATTTAGAAGCGGTATCTGATTCATTTTCCTCCTCTTTAGAATCTGTATCATCTGGAGCGAGGGAAGCGGACCCTTGAGAAGCGTCCTGGGATATCGGACCCCCAAAAATTATTTGAGAACCACTCTGGGGTTCTGAAGATGGCTGCGGAACCAGAGGATCCCTAGAGGGACCTGGCTCCTCTCTTAGGTTTGACCTAAAAGCTTGAAAGGTGGCCCGGAGCTCATCCTTTATTGTTGACACTAAGTCGCCACAAACGGATGGAGTCTCCTCTCTGACCAAATTTGTAATGCACTCTGCACAAAGCGTTTTGGTCCAAGCATCGCTTAATTTCTCTTTGCAGACAGGGCACCTTTTCTTGACTGGTTGGGCAGAACCTTTGGCCTGGACAAACAGAAAAGAGACATGGAACCACGCTTAAAATGCTGCAATACAGCGCAAATAATACACCCAGGTGCACTAAGGAAGAAACATCTCATTTTCCATGTGCCCAGCAAGCCACCACCACCTAATCCCCTGTTGTAGGTCAGATATACTAAATCTAGCCACTACAACATACCTCTGAAGGGGGGGAGGGTGGGTGGTGGGGGAAGGGGGGGAAAAGGGTGAGTAACCCCCCCACAGGAGAAAACGGCCCAGGGTAATAGAGGACACAGTCCCTTACCTTAGCCTTGCTGGCGCCTTGGCTTGCCCCCTTATCCGCTGCATCGCTATCCATAGCTGTCTGCGGTGCGTGGTAAAACGACCGGTTCCAGATTCAAAAACGCCGCTGCGCTGACCTGGAACCGGAAATAAGGCTCCAGGTGACCCTGCCCTCTCCCACTGCGCTTTGCGCCGGAAATGACGCACGCGCCGACCCGGAAGTGCTGCCTGGACGTGGCTGAAGCGCTCTTCTGCCACCAGCAACATGGCGGCCGCCACCGCTCATTCCTCCATGTAGAAGGGAACAGAGGACGGCCACCTGTCAGGCCAAAAAATTTTGAGGCAGCACCCCCGGACGTACAGGCTCTCCCCGAGCACGGAAGAGGGAGAGGGAGCCCACGGGACCGTCCATATAAGAGGCAAGTGGGAGGCTCACTCTCCTAGCCTAAAAAAGACCTAACAGGTGAGAACCTGTGTCTCCCAGGATAAACCTGAGAGATCATGGCTCCCACCAGAGGTGTTCCTCCAGCTGGAGGAAACACAAAAAACTGATGAGGCAACGTGGAGGATTCCAATTTAAAGACTTAATTGATGAGGTGTTTCCTGTGGGAGGAGGAGCCATGATCTCTCAGGTGCTGTCCTGAAAGACGTTTTGGAAAAATCGTCACTTCCTTTAGGACTGCTAGACAAGGCTAGCTCAGCACACACCTGTATCAGGGGCTGAACGTTTTTAAACAGTAATCTACCCTGATCAACCAGAGAATGGGCCAAACGGATACACTCCAGGAGCTGATCCCTGGTCCACTCTTTCAATACCAGACGACAGTAATTGTTATCCTCAAACACCAGTGAGGCAAGGAGAACAATTGTTTCTGATTGCATTTTAGTAGCAGTAACAGCACTACAATGGTTCCTCTGCGCAGTCACTTCTGGTCAGAGATGGCCTTGGTTTACTGTCATGAACAGGTGTGACCAGAACCGTGTGATCTGCGACAGAGGACACCAAAATGTATATAGGTGAAAATATAATAATTTAATAAAGTAAGTGAATAATATAGTACAACCACCTCCAATATGACACAGTGCAATAACCAACCAACAGACAGAAACCCACAAATAACAACAGACAGATAAGTACAATTAATTGCAAATACCAGGATCATAAACAAAAGCCAGGCCAAGGTCATACACAGGGAGATCAGCAGATGGACAGGGGATGTTCTGGAGACATAAACGTAAGCCAGGCCAAGGTCATACACAGGGAGATCAGCAGATGGGGTATGGAACACAGGACAGGGAGAGGATGGATGGATCAGACTGCAGGCAGGGATGCAAGGTAACAGGTGGGACAGGACCAGATACACGGGTCACAGGTTCAGGGCACAGGAACAGGTTCAGAATCAGGATCAGGTCACAAGCTAGCAGGTCAGGGCGCAAGGAGGAAACCAAGGCAAACATGTGATTGCTTGCCGGGTATTTATAGGCCTGTGATTGGCCTCAAGTGACACCTGATTGTAGGAGGTACTGTCTGCTCCACACTGCCAGGATCCATCCGCTGGTGGACGCCAGTACTGTGGCCCAAAGATGACTTAACATCAGCAGGGAAAAGCTCTCCTGACAGTTCTAAACTGCCAGGAGACACCTGCTGGTGGACCTCAGTACTGCATGCCAAATGACAGATATTACCAGCGGATGGAACATTTCCTGACACCATCTCACCGAAAGTAAACTTGGTATACTCTGGGAGCTCCAATCCACATTAGTCCAGGATTCTCTCATCTCCAGGCTCAAGCTTTTCATTTTTAAAGATGTTTTTACACAAACATTCTACTTACATCTTTATGGTAAGAAAAACCATCAAAAGGTTTGGATACGGAAGTAAAAAAACTGTGCTGCAAACTATTTCCTTGCACTTGACATTCATGAGTCCATCTTGCAAGCATTTTACAATTCAGATCTGCTTCTTTCCATTTCCTATTTGAGCAATGAAGAGCTGTTGTGTACCTGTCAGGTACCTGAATTTGTTGATTGCCAGCCACAATTTTCTTTTGTAATTTGCTGTAGGCCGACTCCTCATTGCCTTCAATAAAGCAGTTACTTGGATCATTCAGTCCATAATTCCAATAATTCCACCTGAATGGTATACCAACATATACACAAACCCCCACACGATGGTTCAGATAAAATCAGCTTGACATCAGTGTTTATCAGATCTTCTATCCAGACAAAGCGGCAGTGGAAATTCTTGCCAGTATCCTCACCATGAAAGGTAGAAAGGTCTTTTTCATCCATATATGTCATAGCCTTTAGCATATTATAAACAACTGATTCAACAAAGTTTCAAATCATGACTGGAGTGATGAATTTCACTCACCCCTCTTATAAATTGAGGAAAACCACCCAACATACTATAATTTATGCTATGCCAAGCCATTGTGCAGCATCTCACCTTAGATGTCAAATATGTTGATCAATACGCATTATGTAATATGTACAGATGGTCTGAAAATTATTTTAGGTTTAAATGCTTCTCTTTGGTTTTAAGATAAAGTTCAAGAAATAAAACATAAAGAAAATAAAAAAAATGAAAAGCAAAATATATCAGGAAAAGGGAGAAAAATTAAAAATTAGGGCGTTGAAGAAAAAAAAAAAAAAAAAAGGTCCATTGCTTGATGAATTCTTTATAATTCCTTGTTGTCTATTCAGCATTTCTCCCATAATTCTCCCCCACTAGCCAGCAATTTCTTACTGTGCTTCTGCTATTCACATGCAAGCAAGTTTTTCCGGCAGAACCTGAAAGACAAAACTCTCCAACAAAAACTCATTAGCGAGGTCCTTAAACGTTGTTGGAAGTTCAAACAAAGCACTATTTACACATTTACAGTTTGAAGCTAATTCACCCCCCACTGCTAGAGAAGTGTCACCTGCATTCAAAAACAGATCTGGAGAATGTACACCTTGTACCCCCTTCAACTGCTCTAATAATTGATCACGTTCCCCTCTCATCTTGTCATACTCAATCTTCAGGTGGTCATATTTCTGTTTTAACGGTATCCAGGTTTTGGTCCTTTTCTTATTATTTTGGTCAGCTCTGTTCTTCATATAATTATCACCTATATTTGACCCGGTGTCTCCTCTCTGGGTGTTATCATCGGATATTATCTTCTGATCTTTATGTTCAGTATTTGTCCTAAACAATGTGGCTAAATCAATTTTGACAGCTTGCTCATTTGACTTTCTCCATAAATGGTCTGCTCTCAACAATATGTCTTAATTCATGAGGATTTGGGGTAACTAATAAAATATTTTGTTTGATATCTTCATGCAACGCATCTAGAAACATACTCATATGTATCAAGCCACCACGCTCAAATGCAAGATTATTACCGACCAATAATTCCATAATAGTTGCTATCCTGTGTGACAATTCATAGGGAGATTCATTTTGCATTTGTTGGATCTTCCCATGAATAGTAACATCAGAACGTACACCATACAAAACACATAATAATTCCAGTAATATGTCCCTTGTCCTCAGAGGCTGAATACAGATTTGTTTAATGTCCATCCAAAGACCACTTCCTACAGAATGTTGCAAAACTCTTTTTAAGTCAGATGGGTTGAGATTGTACAGATCTCTGACCTGCTGCACGTCACAAAACCATTTTAAAAATCTGTTTAAATCATGGTAGGGAACCATTCCTATTTCTTTAAAGTGGAGTTCCACCCAATTTTCCAACTCTTCAGCATCCCTCAATAAACTGTGCACTGTAAACTAATTGGATATTTTTTAATTTTTTTTTTCTCAGCACTTACTGTATATCTGCTGTATTCATTTTTCACTTTCTCCTCCCTGGCCGCGGCCCATCGCATCATTTCCTGTTTGCAATGCCTTCTGGGAAGGGGCGGCAACTTCCTCTGACACTGCCGTTGCTATGGAAACCTGACCTGAAACCTATTACACTGCTTGTGCTACACTGAGCATGTGCAAGATCTGCAAGGATGAGATCCAGGAAGAAATACAGTCTGGCTTCAGATGCCCACACTTAAGATGGCCACGGCCTGCTGTAAGTTTATAAAATAACAAACTACTGCTATAAACTAACAAAACAGACCTTAGTTTACAGACTAACTTTACTAGAATACATTAAGCTTGTGTATTATAGGGGTATTGTTATTTAAAAAGTATAATTTCGGCCGGAACACCACTTTAAGAATTGCGTCTAATTCTTTTGGTTTCAAAGGCTTCATTACAAGCTGAACTTCATCTGTATTATTATTATTGTTATAAACTGTGGTGGTCACAGTGGGCGGCGGCTGGTAATGAATTATCAGATTTAATATGAGGTTCTGTTTCATTTGATAGAAAGTTTGTGTCTGTATTTTGCTGAAGATAGCTGAATCCAAGATTTGATGCATATCTGCATTCCTGAGATATCCTCTCTAAATTCCATAATTCTTAATTTTAATCTCTCATTTTCCTCTGATAATTCATCACGTTTAGATTTCCCAAGCAAAGCTTCTCCAATGGTAACCGCATGCAATTTTAAATTTTTTATCTCAGTGCCTGATTGGTTTTGTAACCTCTCACAAACATCGTTGCTATTATCAACTGCCTTCTGTAACTGAGTAATTTCCTCAACCTTACCATTCAAAGAACTTTCCATTGATGAACAGCAAGATAATAAGCCCTGTATAATACAACCTTTTCTTTTACTTTCTGAAATTTTGCTATCAAAAACATTTTTCTCTAAAAATTCCTTCATCATCGTCCACGTCTGCTTACATTTTTCTGGAATTTCATAAGGACCGCCATGGCGCTTAATACATTTTAATACCCATCCGTTAACTTTATCAGAACTGACACTAGCTTCACACTGAGTAAGCATTTTGACTATATTACTAATAATTTAAAACAAAGGAAATATTTTACTCACCGCATTAGTTACTCCTTCAGCTTCCAGTTCAGGTCTTCTGGTACATACACGACATTCCTTTTTTTGTTGTTGTTTCCAGTCTCCAGAGAATAATTCTGGGGTTCCCAACTTGTTTAAATTTGTAGATCAGACTCTCTTAGGTCACAACCAGACATTAGAGTCACAGCACAGCTCTTGGTTCTTCATCAGACTTCTGTCCACCTCACAGGATTGTTGTCACCACGACTTCTGTTACTAAGTCCGAAAATGCTATTCTGGTCACTTGAACGGCACCAATGATATAAAATGTATAGTAGGCGTAGATAATCAGTTAGTAGTTATTATAATGATGATGTAAGTACTCTTCCACAGCAACCCAATTCTTCCAGAGAGATGCACTTTATTGACTTCCAACACAGAACAAGGTCCAAAGTCCACAGATGACAAAAAATCTGAGTAAATATAATTCAGAGTCCCATTTTCTCTAGATTTGCGCCTTCATAGTCATACACAGACAAGACTATATCATACTATAGACTGAACCCCATGTTATGTTCACTAGACATTGAATGGCTGAGCAATTTGATTGGCCGTCTCCATTCAGGCCTTTGATTTACTTTAGTCTTTCAGACAGACAACACCCCCCAGCCGTGAAGAGCTGCAGTCATAAACCGCCCCAATTTGCACACCCGCATATCAACATCAACAAGTCCCCTTAGATATGTGTAATTAGATTAACATATACCACCTGAACACCCTTTTGAGCCCTTGGAATACCTACATTCCTAATCTGTATTCTTGTATTTTAACATCAACAAGTCCCCCCTGATATATTAGCACCCTGGGAGGGAGTTTCTGCTAGGTCAATATTGTACTGTATGTGTACATACATATAATAATATAATGTCCCACATAAATCGGTGAACATATTACAACAGCCTCAAGCCCCAGAATGTGTGGGAACCTAACCCCTGGACTCTGTTGAATTTAAGCCCCTGGACTGTATTAGACCTGAGCCCCCAGGCTATGTGAGATCTTAGCCCTGGACTGTGTGTGTTTCAAGTGATGAACCATGTGGGAACCAAAATCCTGGACTTTGTGAGGGTGCAAGTCCTGAACTGTGTGGGTCCACTATTTGTTTATTTTGCAATCATCTAAAATAAGGAACCCCCCAAATCCTTTTCTTCTGTATTTCCGGCCAACACTGTACTCCTAATATTGTACTCTATCAGATGATTCTTTTTCCCCAAATACATAATTTTACATTTAGAAAATTGAACCGTAGTTTCCACTGCATTGACTGATCTCCCAGGAACGCAAAATCATATTCCATGTTACGGACACCTCCATCAATATCAACCATAGCACACCTTTGTGTCATTAGAATAAAGACATACCTTATCCACCAAAACTTTAGTTACAGTATTTTACAAAGTGTTTAAATAGAACAGGACCCAATACAGAGCTTTTTGGTTTACCTTTAGTGACTGCTCTCTGTTCAGAATGAACCCCATTTACAGCCACATCTATCCTTTAGCCAACTGCGTATCTGACCCACCCAAGGTTTAAACCCAAAGTGTGTACACCTGAGGTGTTTATGTAGAACCATAACACTCAATGAACTCATAAACAAGTTGTATAAGCTCACTTTGCTCTTCCCTAAGAGATGGCTGCCATTGATCCAGTGCTGCATTAGAAGTACACTGCCTAAAATTATCTAAAATTATCTGGATAGATACAGTAGGGAGGGGATAAAACCCATAGGTTTCTTCTTTTTTTGTTTTTGCTGTCTGTACCCTATTTGGGAGAATTTTCCTCACCTCCTGTTCCAACAGGAAGTGAAAGGAAGCATCTTTTACATGAGGGGAAATCCATCCTTATGCAGTCTGCACTGGAACACTTTGAAAAGTTTCTCCATACCCTAAAGTGACATCTTTAACATTTTGGAATTCTGATCACTTTCTTTCACAATGACAATTGTCACCAAGACAAACAGGGTGAACCTCCATAGAGAGGATACAGACAGGTATACAAAGCTAACAGAAGTTCTAACCAATAGTGAGCTGATCCACCCAGCTTCAGTTCACATGGGGTCCCGTTAGAGAGTTGGAGAACACGAACTTTGCAAAAAACTGCATTCAAATCTATAGAGGGGAAAATAATGTTGGTCAAATCTGTCAATTTTTAGGACTAATCAGCCAGCTGTTATGGAGAGAAGGGACAAGGGGACAATGGGCAGGATACTACCATGGGGATGGTTGAGCTATAGAAAAATGCCTGTCTATGCCTTGTGTCTTTAGTACATTTTAGCCTAGTGGCGTGTGTCTTGAGTATGTTTTGGCCTAGTGCCTTGTGTATATAATATGTTTTGGCCTAGTGCCTTGCGTCTTTAGTACATTTTGGCCTAGTACCTTGCGCCTTTAGTAGGTTTTGGCCAAGTGCCTTGTGTTTTTAGTATGTTTTGGCCTAGTGCTTTGTGTCTTTAGTATGTTTTGGCCTAGTGCCTTGTGTATATAGAATGTTTTGGCCTAGTGCCTTGCGTCTTTAGTACATTTAGGCCTAGTGCCTTGCGTCTTTAGTACATTTAGGCCTAGTGCCTTGTGTCTTTAGTACGTTTTGGCCTAGTGCCTTGCGTCTTTAGTACGTTTTGGCCTAGTGCCTTGCGTCTTTAGTACGTTTTGGCCTAGTGCCTTGCTTCTTTAGTATGTTTTGGCCCAGTGCCTTGTGTATATAGTACGTTTTGGTCTAGTGCCTTGTGTCTTTAGTACATTTTGGCCTAGTGCCTTGTGTCTTTAGTATGTTTTGGCCTAGTGTCTTGTGTCTTTAGTATGTTTTGGCCTAGTGCCTTTTATTTTTAGTACATTTTTGCCTAGTGCCTTGCGTCTTTGGTAAGTTTTAGTCAAGTGCCTTGTGTCTTCAGTATGTTTTGGCCTAGTCTTGCTAATTAAAACTGTCCAGTTTTACATTGCTGTACCATCTATGGGCTGATACTCTAGAAGGCACAGTCAGATATTGTCCTACAAGAATTAGGAGTGTCAACGCACAGGAACAGCAACTAAACATGACCTCTGCTCTTATATCAAACACAAACCAAATTTAATGAAAAAAGCTCTTATATAAGACCCCCCCTCAGAAGTAAGAAGGCAGCAAAGGAGTGGTACTCCAAAAGCTTGCGTTAGAATGTGTTGGTGACACAGATAGTAGTCCTATTAAGAACATGTGGGTTAGATGAAGATATGTGAACATATTGGGGGCAAACAACACCCCACCACTGCAGTTCAGAAATAGATTAAAGTTTTCCAACTGGATCCAACTTCTTGTTCAGTTTATCAATTTTCCATAGCTGCTTCCATTGCACTAACAGTATGGTGGAACTAAGAACCCCTTTTATCCTGGGGGGGCCCGGGTTATGCAGAATCCTCCTTTCTTGGCCCTTTGATACCTGCTGGTCATAGTTTAAAGGCTATGTGGTACATTTTAGGATAAAAAATGTTTTTCCTGGGTAATTCCAGACAAAAATGAGCTGGGAGTTCATACTAGAGCTAAAAGCATTCCGTGCGAAACTGAGGTCATGGAAAATCCAAACCCCATCCCATTTCTAACCTTGTTATCCAAACTTTAAAAAAAAAATGGCTGTAGATATACGGTACTTTTTTTGGACCTTTTAAAAGAAAACCCCTATGTAATTATTATGGCAGATGCCATACATTAAACTGCCCCAACGGGGGCAAAGACAGCAATTCAGACTGCAAAAGAGTGTGGCACGTATTTTCGAAAAAGGGGACAAAAATGGTAAACTTTTAGCCCTATTGACAACAGTGGATACATCTGACAGTAGTCCTTTGCATACTTTCCCCTTCTGGAATATTCTAAAAAGACAGGGAGCATATATTACTGGCATTTGTATCCTTTTATAGGACTTTGTACTCTCCTATAGTGTCATATGAAGTAAAGGAACTTTTGGATACCTTGGGGGCCTTACAGTTGCCTGACGACTCTAGAGATTTTGTTGATGCCACATTTAAGGAGGATGAGGTGGTCTCAGCAATAGGGTAATTTCCTAGTGCTAAGGCTCCAGGCATAGATGGTATGCCAATAGAGTGGTACCATCAATACTCAGAAGCCCTTGCACCCAGATTGTTGCAACTATACTTAGACCGTTTCCAGAAGGGGAGCCTTCCCTCTTCCTTTTATGAGGCTCATATCATGTTATTAGCTAAGCCAGATAAGGACCCGCTACAGTGCTCTTCTTATAGACCTATATCATTATTAAATATGGATTTCAAAATACTGACCAAACTACTAGCTACTAGACTTATGTCGGTCTTGCAACATGTTATTTCCCCTGACCAGACAGGTTTTATGCCTAAGAAGGCCACGGATATTTATCTATGTAGGGTCTTCACGCAGACTCAGTTAGGCCCTGATATTTCCAATGGCGGGATATTGGTCTTCCTGGATTTGGAAAAGGCCTTTGATTCCATGGATTGGAAATACATGAATGTGGTATTGGAAGTGTTCAGCTTCGGCCCTCGATCTAGAAAGTGGATTCACATTCTCCATCACTCCCCAACCGCGGCCATAAAATTGAAGGGTATGCTATCTGATTTTTTTTCGGTGGGTAGGGGCACTCGCCAAGAATGACCTTTGTCCCCGGGTCTTTTCTCCATTATGATTGAACCCTTGGCTGCTGCCTTGCAGGCCTCCATGGAGGTACGGGGATAACTGCAGGTAGCTTGAACGAAAAAACGGCTCTATTTGTTTTGGGTGACTCTGATAATTCCCTGTTGGCAGCTTTGGACATCTTAAATTCCTTTGCACAATTCTCGGACCTGAAAGTCAACAGGGAAAATCCCAGATTCTTCCACTCAGGACACCGTTTACCCATTGTAGGGTTCCTGCCGACTGTCCTTTGCAACAGGTAGAGGTGATCAAATATCTGGGGTTGCACATTTCCAACTCTTTATCGGATTTTATTACATTGAACAAGAACCTTCAGGGCCCTGATGCAAGAAACCATGAAGGGCCCCCCTGACCCCCCTCCCAGACAGGGCCCTTTACTCCAAGCCCGGTGGCGGAACAACAGGGCCTGTTTGCAAGTGGGTGGCTGCATATAAAGGAACCGATTTCTCCATTTCCCCTCGCTTCTCCTCCTCTCCCTCCCGCAGGCATAAAGCGGCTGCAGGAGGAAAATGGAGAGATCGGTTTCTCTATGCCAGTGTTTCTCAATCTTTTTTCAGTCAGGGCACCCTTGAAGTATACCCCTAGGTGAATGAGGCTGCACTGCAACCACTCTGCAACTGTGTGCATTGCATGGAGTTGTACCCAAACAAAATTGACGTCCTTTTTTTTTCCACAAATAGAGCTTTCTTTTGGTGCTTTTTGATCACCTCGGCGGTTTTTATTTTTTGCGCTAAAAAAAAAAAAAAAAAAGGGACAATTTTGAAAAAAAAATATATATATATTTTTTACTTTTTGCTAAAATAAATATCCAAAAATTAAAAAAAAACTACACAAATATTTTCTACATATTTTTGGTAAAAAAAAAAAAAAAATCGCGAATTAGCATATATTGATTGGTTTGCACAAAAGTTATCGCATCTACAAAATAGGGGATAGATTTATGGCATTTTTATTATCTATTTTTTTTTTCACTAGTAATGGCGGCGAGCTGTGATTTTTAGTGGGACTGCGGCATTGCAGCGGACAGATCGGACACTTTTTTGGGACAAGTGACATTTATACAACGATCAGAGCTAAAAATAGCCACTGATTACTGTATACATGTCACTGGCAGGGAAGGGGTTAACACTAGGGGGCGATCAAGGCGTTAAGTGTTCCCTAGGGAGGTGTTTCTAATGCCCTGTATACACGGGCAGACTTTCCAGCAACAAAGGTCCGACAGTCTTTCCAACGGACTTTCGACTGACTTTTGACGGACTTCCGACGGACTTTTGAATGAATGGACTTGCCTACATACGATCACACCAAAGTCTGACGGTTTCGTACATGATGACATACGACCGGACTGAAATAAGGAAGTTGATAGCCAGTAGCCAATAGCTGCCCTAGCGTGGGTTTTCGTCCATCGGACTAGCATACAGACGAGCGGATTTTTCGACCAGACTCGAGCCCGTCGGACAAATTTAAAACATGTTCCAAATCTAAAGTCTGTCAGATTTTCACATGAAAAAGTCAGCTGAAGGTCCGATGGAGCCCACACACGGTCGGATTGTCTGCCGGATTCGGTCCGTCGGACCAGTCTGGTCGAAAAGTTCGCTTGTTTGTACGCGGCATAACTGTGCGGGGAGTGTAGTGACTGGAGGAGGAGAGAGATCGCTGTTCCTGATCACTAGGAACAGCAGATCTCTCTCTACTCCCCTGTCAGAATGGGGATCTGTCTGTTTACATACACAGATCCCTGTTCTGGCTCTCTGAGGAGCGATCGTGGGTTGCCAGCAGACATCGCGGTCGCTGGCCACGTCGCGCCGGCGTTGCGCTGTGGGTGCCCCCTATCACTCTTAAAGCGCCCGACATACACCAACGGTGATTCAGGCAGCCATGCCAACCTGCCGCAGTATAATGAGGGCAGCTGGTTGGCAACAGTGCCATTTATAGGGAGGACCAGAGGGGGCCCTGACCCCCCCAACATCATACTGTCCCCCCCTTTAAAACGATCGGCATAGCAATTAGAGAGCGATGCTCTGTGTATCTCTCCCTCCCCCTCCTGTAGGCTCTGCTGGAGGGATAGAGACACACAGAGCGTTGCCGTGCCAATCATCCTCCGTGTTTTGTTATCTAAAGTTTGCAGTCAGGGTCTCCTGCTTGTCATAATGGCAGCAGGCAGAGCCAGCTCGAGCAGCAGCACTTCCACCACTAAGCTCGCCCCTGTGTGTGTGCAAAACAACATCTCCAACCTGTAATGTGTGGAGAAGTGCACACAGCAGTAAGATGCAGGGCTGCATGCTGTCAGTGGCCCGACTCCCGACCAACAAAGGGAGCTGGGAATATTTACATCTCATCTCAGTGTTAGTCAATAATGCTTTGTCCGTGCTTCAGCCCCTCCCTCTTCCCCTCCCTCCTGCCACATTATCCTCACATAGTCCACAGCTTGCTAACTCCCATATGAGTTATTTTTTCTTTATGTTTACTTCAGGGAGGGGGAGAAGGAGGTTCTGCAGCAGCAGGGACAGCCACAGATTTGTACTTTTAGTGCAGGCGATGGAGGAAGAGGGGAACAGGACCAGCATTCTCTTATCTATTCATGTCATGTATTTACTCTGGCACTATACCACCTAACCTGGCACTACTGTAATCAACCTAACCTGGCACTACTGTATACCACCTAGCCTGGCACTACTGTAATCAACCTAACCTGGCACTACTGTATACCACCTAGCCTGGCACTACTGTATACCACCTAGCCTGGCACTACTGTCTATCACCTAGCCTGGCTCTACTGTATACCACCTAGCCTGGCTCTACTGTATACCACCTAACCTGGCACTACTGTATACCACCTAGCCTGGCACTACTGTATATAACCTAGCCTGGCACTACTGTATATCACTTAACCTGAAACTACTGTATATCACTTAGCCTGGCACTACTCTATCTCACCTAACCTGGCACTACTGTACATCACCTAACCTGGCACTACTGTATATGGCACTACTGTAATCAAACTAACCTGGCACTACTGTATACCACCTAGCCTGGCACTACTGTATACCACCTAGCCTGGCACTACTGTATCTCACCTAACCTGGCACTACTGTACGTCACCTAACCTGGCACTACTGTACACCACCTAACCTGGCACTACTGTATACCACCTAGCCTGGCACTACTGTATATCACCTAGCCTGGCACTACTGTATATGGCACTACTGTAATCAACCTAACCTGGCACTACTGTATACCACCTAGCCTGGCACTACTGTATACCACCTAGCCTGGCACTACTGTATACCACCTAACCTGGCACTACTGTATACCACCTAGCCTGGCACTACTGTATATCACCTAGCCTGGCATTACTGTATATCACCTAGCCTGGCTCTACTGTATACCACCTAGCCTGGCACTACTGTATACCATCTAACCTGGCACTACTGTATACCACCTAGCCTGGCACTACTGTATATCACCTAGCCTGGCATTACTGTATATCACCGAACCTGACACTACTGTATATCACCTAGCCTGGCACTACTGTACATCACCTAACCTGGCACTACTGTATACCACCTAACCTGGCACTACTGTACATCACCTAGCACTACTCTATATCACCTAGTTTGGCACTACTGTATACCACCCAGCCTGGCTCTACTGTATACCACCTAACCTGGCACTACTGTATACCACCTAACCTCCAAAGACATGCTGGTAGGTTATTTGGATCCTGTCCAAATTGTCCCTAGTATGTATGAATGTGAGGTAGGGACCTTAGATTGTAAGCTCCTTGAGGGTAGGGACTGATGTGAACGTACAATGTATATGTAAAGCGCTGCGTAAATTGACCGCGCTATATAAGTACCTGAAATAAATAAATAAACCTGTCACTACTCTATACCACCTAGCCCGGCACTGCTGTATACCACCTAAGCTGGAATTGCTGTATATCACCTAGTCTGGCACTTCTGTATATCACTTAACCTGGCACTACTGTATATCACCTAACCTGTCAGTATACTACCCTAACGTCACTTGACATCGACGTGCGGTGCACTGCCTGTCCACCTGGGAAAGGGGGGGGGGGATGCCAAATATAGGATCTGCCCTGGGTGCCTATTTTGAAAACTATTTATAATTTTCTTGCCTCTTTACAAGTATGTGCCACTTTGTGTTGGTCTATCACATAAAATCCCAATCAAATTTCAAGGGGTGTGAATACTTTTTCAAGGCACTTTGTGTGTGTGTGCATATATATATATACAATTTTTATAGTTGGCCCCCCTACTTTTGTACCTGCCCCCCCCCCTAAATATGAAAGCTGGAGATGCCACTGGTTGGCAAGCGGGTAAAATAGGTCTTGCTGAAGGAGAATTCCCGGGTGCGGTGACCCCTGTAATCCCCTAAATGTGTTGGGTGTTGTCATCTGCTGGCAATCATACAATGTATGATCACAGCCCACAAACACGTCTTCCTGCAGAGCGACATTATGAAATATGAGAATTATTGATCTGGGGAGGGGTCAGAGGAGAGGAAAATACAGACTGACTTCCAGATCTGTCATTCTGCACACTTCCCCGGGGAGCTGAGACACAGGAGCTGACAATCTACACCCAGCCGCTACTTACAGGTACTCACCGCTGTCTCTGATTGTCTGTCGCATTCTCTGACTCGCTTATATCTTTAACGTCTGTAGATTGGCTGCTGACTCTCTCGCTGCTGTTAGTGCAATACACGGACACCCAGAGCTGAGATCCTCCTGAAAATACTACTCACCTGGCTGACCCTTGGATACTTCCTGAGCCAGGCTCCCCAAATCAAGATCCTGCGGGGCAGCCAGGCCACTAGCATTATCAGAATGAGTTCAGCAATGTAGAGGTAGCAGGTTCTGAACTCTTTGCTTTTCTCCACCCTCCAGCGTGTTGGAAGGACCTCGGGGCAATATTTACAGAGCAGAGTATGACTATAGTACACATAGAAGAAGTGGGAAGATGGATTTCCGCTGGGATTGCATTGTGTGTGATGGGATTAGAAGACTTAGGGTCGGTTCACACTAGGGGCGGCACGACTTGCAGGTCGCCTCACCGAGGCGACCTGCACACGACTGCCACGGCGACTTGCAAAACGACTTCTGTATAGAAGTCTGTGCAAGTCACCTGAAGTCGCCACCAAAGTAGTACAGGAACCTTTTTCTAAGTCGGAGCGACTTGCGTTGCTCCGATTAGAACGGTTCTATTGTACAGAACGGGAGGCGACTTGTCAGGCGGCTAGGTCGCCTGACAAGTCGTCTCTGTGTGAACCGGCTCTCACAGGCATAGAAGCCAAGGGGGGTGATTTGGAAAATCAGGTCTGTCTTATAAATTCTTTGAGTGCCGAAGCACGGGCCAGCCCTGCACAGGATGTCACAACAAAAGTCATTCTTTAACCACTTAAGGACCTCTTTTTGAGATTTGTTGTTCACAAGTAGGGATGAGCCGAACACCCCCCGGTTCGGTTCGCACCAGAACCCGCGAACGGACCGCAAGTTCGCACGAACGTTAGAACCCCATTGACGTCTATGGGACTCGAACGTTCGAAATCAAAAGTGCTCATTTTAAAGGCTAATTTGCATGGTATTGTCCTAAAAAGGGTTTGGGGACCCGGGTCCTACCCCAGGGGACATGTATCAATGCAAAAAAAACTTTTAAAAACGGCCGTTTTTTCGGGAGCAGTGATTTTAATGATGCTTAAAGTAAAAAAAAAAAAGTGAAATATTCCTTTAAATATCGTACCTGGGGGGTGTCTATAGTATGCCTGTAAAGTGACGCGTGTTTCCCATGTTTAGAACAGTCCCTGCACCAAATGTCATTTTTAAAGGAAAAAATCTCATTTAAAACTGCTTGCGGGTTTAATGTCATGTCGGGTCATGGCAATATGGATGAAAATCAGTGAGACAAACGGCATGGGTACCCCCCAGTCCATTACCAGGCCCTTTGGGTCTTGTATGGATATTAAGGGGAACCCCGCACCCAAATTAAAATAAGGAAAGGTCCCTATATACTCTGAACAGCAGTATACAGGCGGTGCAAACAAGACAGGGACTGTAGGTTTGTTGTTAAGTAGAATCTGTTTGTAATTTTGAACATTTTTAATGTGTTTAGCTCCAGCCAAAAAATCTTTTCTAAGCTTTTTGGAAAACATAGGGAAGGGTTATCACCCCTGTGACATTTGTTTTGCGTCTTTCCTCCTCTTCAGAAGATTTCACCTCACTTTTTTGTCCCAATGAAAAATGTTTTTTGAAAATTTGGGTTTTTTTGTGGAACAAGGATTGGAAAGCATCAGTGGAAAGGAAAAATTGTTTTCCCATATTAACTCTTACAGGAGAGAATTTCCCTTCCTTAGGGGTAGATTTCATCTCACTTCCTGTTGTCTCCTTCCGTTTGCAAGTAGGAGTCGTTTGTAAGTTAGATGTTTGAAAGTAGGGTCCTGCCCTATATACTCAGCAGAAATTTGGGCCTTAGGTGTTGCTGTGGCCAAAACACTGTAAGCCCTCACAGGGCCCTGCTGTGAAATATTAGATCAAGAATTGTAATTACATGCCCCTGTTGAACAGGAGCTGAAAAATTAGGCCTTAGGCACTGGTGCTGGTGCCACAACACTGCAACCCCTCACAGACACTCTAGTTGGAACGCAGGAACGAGCCCTGCTGCAAAGTATTGCATCAAAAATTGTAATTACACGCCCCTGTTAGACAGGGGCAGAAAAATTGGGTCTTAGGCACTGGTGCTGGTGCCACAACACTGCAACCCCTCACAGACACTCTAGTTGAAACGCAGGAACAAGCCCTGCTGCAAAGTATTGCATCAAAAATTGTAATTACACGCCCCTGTTAGACAGGGGCTGAAAAATTGGGTCTTAGGCACTGGTGCTGGTGCCACAACACTGCAACCCCTCACAGACACTCTAGTTGGAATGCAGGAACGAGCCCTGCTGCAAAGTATTACATCAAAAATTGTAATTACACGCCCCTGTTAAACAGGGGCTGAAAAATTGTGCCTTAGGCACTGGTGGTGGCGCCCAGAACCAAAAATGTTCTTACAAGCTATCAGCGTGATGATTGAGGAGGAAGAGGATAATTACTCAGGGATAGTCACTCAGCATCAGCATAGGATCTGAGATTTCAAAAAAAATTATTCGGTTACATCTGCATCAGGTGCTTGGTAGCTGGTGGTGATCCAAGACTGATTCATTTTTATGAAGGTCAGCCGATCGACCGAGTCGGTGGACAGACGCACCCTGTGATCGGTTACCACGCCTCCAGCAGCACTGAATGTGCGTTCCGAAAGAACGCTGGATGCAGGACAGGCCAGTAGCTCAATTGCATACTGTGCAAGCTCTGGCCAGTGATCCATCCTCAAGACCCAGTAACCCAGAGGATTTTCGGTGGGAAAGGTGTCCAAGTCTGATCTTGCCCCTAGGTATTCCTGCACCATGTAAAACAGACGCTGGCGATGGTTGCTGGAACCGATCATACCTTGGGGCTGCGGACCAAAAAATTGTCTGAACGCATCGGTCAGACGGCCACCTTCTCCACCGCTCCTTCTTTGACTGACCGAAGCCTCAGCAACACGTTGTCCAGAAACAGGAGTTTGTAACCTCCCAGTCTCTGGGAACGCGTTGCACAGACCTTTCTGCAAGGCCTCCCGAAGATGTTTCATCCTCTGCTCCCTCTGCGATGGCAAGATAAGGTCCGCAACCTTACCCTTGTAACGTGGATCAAGGAGGGTTGCCAGCCAGTATTGGTCCTTCTCCTTGATACCACGAATACGAGGATCCTTACGCAGGCTTTGCAGGATCAGGGAGGCCATGCAGCGTAGGTTTGCTGAGGCATTCGGTCCGGAGTCCTCTGGGTCACTAAGGACAACAACGTCCGCAGCCACCTCCTCCCAGCCACGTACAAGTCCATGTGTTCCTTGGGACTGATCCCTTAAAGACTGCTGATGCTGAGTGCCAGGCTCCACCTCCATACTGACACAATCTTCCTCCTCCTCCTCCTCCTCCTCCTCGTCCTCTTCCTGTGTGATCGGCGGGCACGCAGGAACACTGTCTGGATAAAGGGGGCCTTGAGAGCTAAGGAAGTCCTCCTCTTCCTGCCTCTGTTCTGCCTCAAGTGCCCTGTCCATTATTCCACGCAGCGTGTGCTCCAACAGGTGGACAAGGGGGACAGTGTCACTGATGCATGCACTGTCAGTGCTCACCATCCTCGTGGCCTCCTCGAATGGTGACAGGACAGTGCATGCATCCCTGATCATGGCCCACTGGCGTGGGGAAAAAAAACCAAGGTCCCCTGACCCTGTCCTGGTGCCATAGTCGCACAGGTACTCATTGATGGCCCTCTGCTGCGTGTGCAGCCGCTGCAGCATGGCCAACGTCGAGTTCCACCTGGTGGGCATGTCACAGATTAGGCGGTTCTTGGGCAGGTTAAACTCCTTTTGGAGGTCCGTCAGCCGAGCACTGGCATTATATGACCGGCGGAAATGCACACAGACTTTCCTGGCCTGCCTCAGGACATCCTGTAAGCCCGGGTACCTGCCCAAGAACCGCTGCACCACCAAGTTAAGGACGTGAGCCAAACAGGGCACATGGGTCAGTTGTCCCTGTCGGAGGGCAGAGAGGAGGTTGGTGCCATTGTCGCAAACCACCATTCCTGCCTTAAGTTGGCGTGGCGTCAACCACCTCTGAACCTGCCCCTGCAGAGCTGACAGAACCTCTGCCCCAGTGTGGCTCCTGTCCCCCAAGCACACCAGCTCAAGCACCGCATGGCATCTTTTGGCCTGCGTACTTGCGTAGCCCCTTGAACGCCTACGGAGCACCGCTGGTTCCGAGGAAGAGGCCATGGAGGAAGAAGAAGAGGAGGGGGTGGAGGAGAGAGGTGTGTCACAATCAGCATTTTGGAGGCGTGGTGGCGGAACAACCTCCAACACTACTGCACCTTGTCCTGCATCCTTCCCAGCTGCCAGCAGAGTCACCCAATGCGCCGTGAAACTTAAGTAACGTCCCTGTCCATGCCTGCTGGACCATGAGTCAGCGGTAATATGCACCTTACCGCTGACCGCCCTGTCCAGCGAGGCATGGACATTGCCTTCCACATGCCGGTAGAGAGCCGGAATCGCCTTCCGTGAGAAAAAGTGGCGTTTGGGTACCTGCCACTGAGGAACCGCACATTCCACAAACTCACGGAAGGGGGCAGAGTCTACCAACTGAAAAGGCAGCAGTTGAAGTGCTAGCAATTTTGCCAAGCTAGCATTCAACCGCTGGGCATGTGGATGGCTGGGAGCAAACTTCTTTCGGCGGTGCAGCAGCTGGGGCAGGGAAATTTGCCTGGTACAATCTGACGTCGGTGTACCAAAAGCAGATTGCCCATAAGTACTTGGCTGTGACACACCTAATTCTACACCTTCATTCCTCTCACTGCAGGTCGCAGAGAGGACTGAAGGTCTAGTGGGGTTGGAAATCTCAGCTGATGAGGAGCAAGGAGAGATCGTCTTTGTTCTTTGGTGTGGGTCTTTTAGATACGCTTGCCAACGAACTGTATGGCAGGTCAACATATGTCTGGTCAAGCATGTGGTACCCAAGCGGGAGATGTTTTGGCCACGCGAGATACGCTTGAGACATATATTGCAAATAGCAGCGGTGCGATCTGATGCACTCGTCTCAAAAAAGGCCCACACCAAAGAACTTTTTGAATAACGCGCAGAGACTGCAGCGCCCTGCACATGTGGAGCTTTGGGGTGTGATGCAGTCAATGTGCTGCCCTTAGGCTGGCCCCTGGAGGGCATCCTGCCTAGTTGGTGATGTGCCACCTCCTCCTCCTCCTCCTCCTCCTCCTCTCTCCTATCAGGCACCCACGTTGAGTCAGTGACCTCATCATCCCCTCCCTCCTCATCACTGGAGCAAACCTGGCAGTATGCTGCAGCAGGGGGAGCATGACTGCCAGATTGCTGTCCTTCTTGGGCACCCCCTCTGTCCGTGCTCATGTTACTGCCTTCATTGAGCTCAGTATCATCATCAGAGCCTTCCAAACGCTGGGCATCCTCCTGGAGCATGTACCCAACACTGTGGTCAAACAGTTCGAGGGAATCCTCATGAGGACATGGTGGAGCTAGGGAAGGAGTCACTGATGACATTGAGCTGAGGGAAGAGGCCGCTGCTTTGCCAGACAAAGCACCCTGGGCATGGGTGAGAGAGGATGAGGAGGATGAGGACGGCTTGGTCATCCACTCGACCAAGTCTTCCGCATGTTGCGGCTCAACACGGCCAGCTGCCGAAAAAAAGGCCAAGCGTGTCCCATGGCCACGTGCTGATGAGGATGCACCGTCTCCACGACCAGCACTAGACACAGAGCCTGCTTGCCCTCTCTTATTGGCTTGTGACTGTCTGCCTCTCCTTCTTGGCCTTCCAGACATACTAATGGCCTGTAGCTGCACTAAGCTGGGATAGAACACCTGTAATTTTCTTCAGGTAGCTTTATATACTGTAACCAGACAAGCCTGCCTGTCAGTAGGAAGATAACAGGAACGGATCTAGCTGAACACTGTGAGCAGGACGTACTGCACTAAATGTATATAGCAGGAACGGATCTAGCTGAACACTGTGAGCAGGACGCACTGCACTGAATGTAAATAGCAGGAACGGATCTAGCTGAACACTGTGAGCAGGACGCACTGCACTGAATGTAAACAGCAGGAACGGATGTAGCTAAACACTGTGAGCAGGACGCACTGCACTGAATGTAAATAGCAGGAACGGATCTAGCTGAACACTGTGAGCAGGACGCACTGCACTGAATGTAAATAGCAGGAACGGATCTAGCTGAACACTGTGAGCAGGACGCACTGCACTGAATGTAAACAGCAGGAACGGATGTAGCTAAACACTGTGAGCAGGACGCACTGCACTGAATGTAAATAGCAGGAACGGATCTAGCTGAACACTGTGAGCAGGACGCACTGCACTGAATGTAAATAGCAGCAACGGATCTAGCTGAACACTGTGAGCAGGACACACTGTACTAAATGTAAATAGTCTAGCTGCCTGACCGTGGTACTAATAGGATCAAAAAGAACACCTGTAATTTTCTTCAGGTAGCTTTATATACTGTAACCAGACAAGCCTGCCTGTCAGTAGGAAGATAACAGGAACGGATCTAGCTGAACACTGTGAGCAGGACGTACTGCACTGAATGTAAATAGCAGCAACGGATCTAGCTGAACACTGTGAGCAGGACGCACTGCACTGAATGTAAATAGCAGGAACGGATCTAGCTGAACACTGTGAGCAGGACGCACTGCACTGAATGTAAATAGCAGGAACGGATCTAGCTGAACACTGTGAGCAGCACGCACTGCACTGAATGTAAATAGCAGGAACGGATCTAGCTGAACACTGTGAGCAGGACGCACTGCACTGAATGTAAATAGCAGGAACGGATCTAGCTGAACACTGTGAGCAGGACGCACTGCACTGAATGTAAATAGCAGGAACGGATCTAGCTGAACACTGTGAGCAGGACGCACTGCACTGAATGTAAATAACAGGAACGGATCTAGCTGAACACTGTGAGCAGGACACACTGTACTAAATGTAAATAGTCTAGCTGCCTGACCGTGGTACTAATAGGATCAAAAAGAACACCTGTAATTTTCTTCAGGTAGCTTTATATACTGTAACCAGACAAGCCTGCCTGTCAGTAGGAAGATAACAGGAACGGATCTAGCTGAACACTGTGAGCAGGACGTACTGCACTAAATGTATATAGCAGGAACGGATCTAGCTGAACACTG
The DNA here is from genome assembly GCA_037952925.1 of Lithobates clamitans. Taxonomy (NCBI): domain Eukaryota; kingdom Metazoa; phylum Chordata; class Amphibia; order Anura; family Ranidae; genus Lithobates; species Lithobates clamitans. The sequence continues at coordinate 3,223,447 of JBBGZY010000474.1, read as the reverse complement.
TGAGCAGGACGCACTGCACTGAATGTAAATAGCAGCAACGGATCTAGCTGAACACTGTGAGCAGGACGCACTGCACTGAATGTAAATAGCAGGAACGGATCTAGCTGAACACTGTGAGCAGCACGCACTGCACTGAATGTAAATAGCAGGAACGGATCTAGCTGAACACTGTGAGCAGGACGCACTGCACTGAATGTAAATAGCAGGAACGGATCTAGCTGAACACTGTGAGCAGGACGCACTGCACTGAATGTAAATAGCAGGAACGGATCTAGCTGAACACTGTGAGCAGCACGCACTGCACTGAATGTAAATAGCAGGAACGGATCTAGCTGAACACTGTGAGCAGGACGCACTGCACTGAATGTAAATAGCAGGAACGGATCTAGCTGAACACTGTGAGCAGGAAGCACTGTACTGAATGTAAATAGCAGGAACGGATCTAGCTGAACACTGTGAGCAGGACACACTGCACTGAATGTAAATAGTCTAGATAGAAGATAACAGGAACGGATCTAGCTAAACTGAATACAGTGTATATATATATATGCAACACCTGGGATGCATATATATACACAATACACTGTAAGTGCAGCTAACTGACTGACTGTTCTGCCTAATCTATCTAACTCAAATCAAATGACACTGTCTCTCTCTCTCTCTATCGCTCAGCACACCGGAACACACACTACACAGGGCCGCCGTGCAGGCGGCCTTATATAGTGTGGGGTGTGTACTAAATCCCCTGAGCCATAATTGGCCAAAGCCACCCTGGCTTTGGCCAATTACAGCTCTCTCTACTGACGGCGCTGTGATTGGCCAAGCATGCGGGTCATAGTGCATGCTTGGCCAATCATCAGCCAGCAATGCACTGCGATGCCGCAGTGAATTATGGGCCGTGACGCGCCACACGAATTTGGCGCGAACGGCCCATATCGTTCGCAATTCGACGGACGGTCGAACAGCCGATGTTCGAGTCGAACATGGGTTCGACTCGAACACGAAGCTCATCCCTATTCACAAGTTAAAAACTGCTTTTTTTGCTAGAAAATTACTTAGAACCCCCAAACATATACATATATATATATATATATATATATATATATATATATAATTTTTTTTTATAACACCCTAGAAAATAAAATGGTGGTTGTTGCAATACTTTCTGTCATGCCGTATTTGCACAGCGGTCTTACAAGCGCACTTTTTTCGGAAAAAATACACTTTTTTGAATTAAAAAATATGTCAATAGTAAAGTTATCCCAATTTTTTTTAATTATATTGTGAAAGATAAGGTTATACCGAGTAAATTGATACCCAACATGTCACTCTTCAAAATTGCGCACGCTCGTGGAATGATGACAAACTTTTACCCTTAAAAAATCTCCATAGGCGACGTTTAAACAATTCTACAGGCTGCATATCTTGAGTTACAGAGGAGGTCTAGGGCTAGAATTATTGCTCTTGCTCTACCGATCGCGGCGATACCTCACATGTGTGGTTTGAAGATCGTTTTCATATGCGGGCGCTGCTCATGTATGCGTTCGCTTTTGCACGTGAGCTCGGCGGGACGGGCGCATTTAAACATTTTTTTTATTGTTTTATTGTTATTATTTATTTTACCTTTTTGTTTTTGATTCTAACACTGTTCATTAAAAAAAAAAAAAAATGTGTCACTTTTATTCCTATTACAAGGAATGTAAAAATCCCTTGTAATAGAAAAAAGCAAAAAAAAGGAACTCTTAAATATGAGATTTACACTAAAATGCAATAAAAAATAAAAAAAAATTGTCATAAAAAAAAAAAAAAAAAAAAAAAAAAAAGGCCCTTTAACCACTTCAGCCCCGGAAGGATTTACCCCCTTCCTGACCAGAGCACTTTTTACAATTCGGCACTGCGTCACTTTAACTGCTAATTGCGCGGTCATGCAATGCTGTACCCAAACGAAATTTGCGTCCTTTTCTTCCCACAAATAGAGCTTTCTTTTGATGGTATTTGATCACCTCTGCCGTTTTTATTTTTTGCGCTATACACAGAAAAAGACCGAAAATTTGGAAAAAAAATGATATTTTCTAGTTTTTGTTCTAAAAAAAATCCAATAAACTCAATTTTAGTCATACATTTAGGCCAAAATGTATTCGGCCACATGTTCTTTGGTAAAAAAAAATGTCAATAAGTGTATATTTATTGGTTTGCGCAAAAGTTATAGCGCCTACAAACTAGGGTACATTTTCTGGAATTTACACAGCCTTTAATTTATGACTGCCTATGTCGTTTCTTGAGGTGCTAAAATGGCAGGGCAGTACAAAACCCCCACAAATGACCCCATTTTGGAAAGTAGACACCCCAAGGAAATTGCTGAGAGGCATGTTGAGCCCATTGAATATTCATTTTTTTGTCCAAAGTGATTGAATAATGACAAAAAAAATAAAAATTACAAAAAGTTGTCACTAAATGATATATTGCTCACACAGGCCATGGGCATATGTGGAATTGCACCCCAAAATACATTTAGCTGCTTCTCCTGAGTATGGGGATACCACATGTGTGGGACTTTTTGGGAGCCTAGCCACGTACGGGGCCCCGAAAACCAATCACTGCCTTCAGGATTTCTAAGGGCGTACATTTTTGATTTTACTCCTCACTACCTATCACAGTTTTGAAGGCCATAAAATGCCCAGATGGCATAAAACCCCCCCAAATGACCCCATTTTGGAAAGTAGACACCCCAAGCTATTTGCTTTGAGGCATGTTGAGTCCATGTGAAAATAATAATAAAGTGTGGCGCTGATAAAATACTGAACAAGTGATATCTGTGAAAACCGTGTTCAAAACTTAAAGTGTGTAACCATAGAGAGAGTGTTAAAGCATCTCAGAAAATAAACACAATTAATACCAGTAATTACTTAGGTATGTAAAGAAGTGAATGCTGATTAGCAAATGATGGGTAGTGAAAAACAGTTATGCAAAAAGTGCTGTATACAACCAAAGTATATGCAAATAATAAAATGTCCCAATGAATTGAGTGCGTGACTCAATACGGACGTATTATCCGTTTGTGCAAGTGCTAGGGGAAAAAAATGTCCAAAGCCCTAGAAAAAATAAACATGAAAAAATAACGAAAGTCTATTGGTGAAGAGGTGCAATACTTCAAGTGGACCCCCAAACATCTGGATGTAAGCCTTCTTCATATGCGTTAATTTAGGGCTGCTTAAAACATCTTTAAATGTAGGTGGGTTCTTCACTCATATGGGTGTTTTCAACATGGAGAGAAAAAGACAAAAGGATGCCCTTACCGGATGAGGTGGACCCTTGGCGGTGAGTCAGACAAGCTTGTACCGTCAAGCGGTATGAGATGACACTCTGTAAGGGGATTTTATGTGGAAACCCATCCGAAGTCCTCACGTGTTATGCCAGTATGGGAACCGGAACCTCCAGAAATCGGCTTCGATCGGCAGTTGTTTGTTCAGTGGTCCATCCCATATACAAATGAACAAGGAAAAGAAAAAAGCTTCCACATGGTGTAAATCCTTATTTAAAAAAGCATGGTAGCATTTTATTCAGGAATACACTCCGAAAAATTACAAGCGGGGGGCAGTAAAAACTCGGTTCAAATTACAAAAAATATATAGAAAATATTAAAAGAACAGCGCAGTAAGTAGTGGTGGGGTATAGACATAGAGACCCGACGCGTTTTTTTTTGCACAAAGTTGTCACTAAATGAACACAGGCCATGGGCATATGTGGAATTGCACCCCAAAATACATTTAGCTGCTTCTCCTGAGTATGGGGATACCACATGTGTGGGACTTTTTAGGAGCCTAGCCGCATACGGGACCCCGAAAACCAATCACCGCCTTCAGGATTTCTAAGGGTGTAAATTTTTGATTTCACTCTTCACTGCCTATCACAGTTTCGGAGGCCATGGAATGCCCAGGTGGCACAAAACCCCCCCAAATGACCCCATTTTGGAAAGTAGACACCCCAAGCTATTTGCTGAGAGGCATGGTGAGTATTTTGCAGCTCTCATTTGTTTTTGAAAATGAAGAAAGACAAGAAAATTTTTTTTTTTCTTTTTTCAATTTTCAAAACTTTGTGACAAAAAGTGAGGTCTGCAAAATACTCACTATACCTCTCAGCAAATAGCTTGGGGTGTCTACTTTCCAAAATGGGGTCATTTGGGGTTTTTTTTGCCACGTGGGCATTCCATGGCCTCCGAAACTGTGATAGGCAGTGAAGAGTGAAATCAAAAATTTACGCCCTTAGAAAGCCTGAAGGCGGTGCTTGGTTTTCGGGGTCCCGTGCGCGGCTAGGCTCCCAAAAAGTCCCACACATGTGGTATCCCCATACTCAGGAGAAGCAACAGAATGTATTTTGGGGTGTAATTTCACATATTCCCATGGCATGTTTGAGCAATATATCATTTAGTGACAACTTTGTGCAAAAAAATAAAAAATTGTCTCTTTCCCGCAACTTGTGTCACAATATAAAATATTCCATGGACTCGACATGCCTCTCAGCAAATGGCTTGGGGTGTCTACTTTCCAAAATGGGGTCATTTGGGGGGTTTTTGAACTGTCCTGGCATTTTATGCACAACATTTAGAAGCTTATGTCACACATCACCCACTCTTCTAACCACTTGAAGACAAAGCCCTTTCTGACACTTTTTGATTACATGAAAAAATTATTTTTTTTGCAAGAAAAAAACCCACACATTATATATTTTTTTAAAGCAAATGCCCTACAGATTAAAATGGTGGGTGTTTCATTTTTTTTTTCACACAGTATTTGCGCAGCGATTTTTCAAACGTATTTTTTAGGGAAAAAACACACTTTTTTAAATTTTAATGCACTAAAACACACTATATTGCCCAAATGTTTGATGAAATAAAAAAGATGATCTTAGGCCGAGTACATGGATACCAAACATGACATGCTTTAAAATTGCGCACAAACGTGCAGTGGCGACAAACTAAATACATTTTTAAAAGCCTTTAAAAGCCTTTACAGGTTACCACTTTAGATTTACAGAGGAGGTCTACTGCTAAAATTACTGCCCTCGATCTGACCTTCGCGGTGATACCTCACATGCATGGTGCAATTGCTGTTTACATTTGACGCCAGACCGACGCTTGCGTTCGCCTTAGCGCGAGAGCAGGGGGGACAGGGGTGCTTTTTTTTTTTTTTTTCATTATTTTTTTGCTTTTATCTTATTTTTAAACTGTTCCCTTTATTTTTTTATTTTTTTTATCATTTTTATTGTTATCTCAAGGAATGTAAATATCCCCTATGATAGCAATAGGTAGTGACAGGTACTCTTTTTTGAAAAAATTGGGGTCTGTTAGACCCTAGATCTCTCCTCTGCCCTCAAAGCATCTGACCACACCAAGATCGGTGTGATAAAATGCTTTCCCAATTTCCCAATGGCGCTGTTTACATCCGGCGAAATCTAAGTCATAAAATGCTCGTAGCTTCCGGTTTCTTAGGCCATAGAGATGTTTGGAGCCACTCTGGTCTCTGATCAGCTCTATGGTCAGCTGGCTGAATCACCGGCTGCATTCTCAGGTTGGGACAGGAGAGCCAGAGAAAAACACGGAAGACGGTGGGGGGGGGCATTCCCTCCCACTGCTTGTAAAAGCAGTCTAGAGGCTAATTAGCCGCTAGGATTGCTTTTACATGAAAGCCGACTGCTGGCTGAAAAGAATGATACCAAGATGATACCTAAACCTGCAGGCATCATTCTGGTATAACCACTCAAAGTTGTGAATGGCGTACCTGAAGACAAAAAAATGGTTAACAATAAAACACAGTAAACGGTAAAGTATAAAAAATTTCATACCTGAAAAGCAAACATGATAAAACATAATAACAATAAAACATTGCAGAATAGAATACAGTAAAAAAAGAGCAGAACAATAGAGAGAATAGAGAGAGAGAGAACAATAAAATGACTATTTTTTTATTTTATATTTTTGTTTGTATTGTTTTTTTTTTTTTTTACACTTTCTTTTGTAACTGTAACTTTTATAACTGTAACCGGTTCCAGGTTCGGGTCTCTCAAAATGCGATGGCATCTTGGGAGACCCTGTGAAAGTGTGCCTAGTCTGTGCAATGCTGTACCCTACGCTAATAGTCAACTAGTGCATGGTAGCGTTCAAAACATTCACCAATGCAAAGACCAGGATTGTCAGGACAGGAGGGACAATAATAGCGGGTGTCACGTCTATATCCGCGCTTGCTGCAGACACAACATCTTTTTGGGGGGGTTCGTTGGGTAGGGGTACTCGGGAGGACATAAAGAAAATGCCTCTCATGCAGCCGACTGCATTTGGTTGGGGATGTGAATGGGGGAAGTACGGGCGCTGCAGAAGCGGTGGGTTCCCAATTAGGATTGGCGAATGCAGCAGGAAGGGCATTATGGGCACGATGGGCCTGTGTTTGTCTTTTTGGTGGCAGCGGGACACTTCTTGTGCTTGCCACCTCACCAGCTTGAACTGCACTTATGGGACTCGCCACATCACCAAGTGTTACTGCAGTGCTGGTTTGACTACAACCGGGGTGTACTAGGCCACTGGTGCTTGATAGTTCACCAAAACGATACCAAGAAAACTGTTAGCGATCGCAGGGATCAGGCCTGACTCTGCGAACGCTGCAGTTATGCGTTTAGTGTTTTCAGGGCCGATCCTAGGGTCACAGACGCCTGGGTGCAGAAATATTTTGGGCGCCGCCACGGGGGGCGTGGTCATCTTACTAACTCCTCCCCTTTGCAAATGTTTCTATGGCAACGACTCAAACACAGATATGCTCCCCTAAGGAGTCTTTGTTAACCTGGGATCCTCCCATGATCTCTTAACAATAAAGAGAACAAAATAGTCAGAGACTGCAAACATACTACAGGGGATGGTCAGAGACTGCAGATATGATACAAGAAATGGTAAGAGACTGCAGACATAGTACAAGAGATGGTCAGAGACTGCAGACATGATACAAGAAATGGTCAGAGACTGCAAACATGCTACAGAAGATGGTCAGAGGCTGCAGTTATGATACAATGAGATGGTCAGAGACTACAGACATGATACATAAGATGGTCAGAGACTGCAGACATAATACAAGAGATGGTCAGAGACTGCAGACATAATACAAAAGATGGTCAGAGACTGCAGACATAATGCAAGAGATGGTCAGAGACTGCAGACATAGCACAAGAGATGGTCAGAGACTGCAGACATAGTACAAGAGATGGTCAGAGACTGCAGACATAGTACAGAAGATGGTCATAGACTGCAGACCTAGAACAAGAGATGGTCAGAGACTGCAAACATAGTACAAGAGATGGTCAGAGACTGCAGACATACTACAGAAGATGGTCATAGACTGCAGACATAGTACAAGAGATGGTCAGAGACGGCAAACATAGTACAAGAGATGGTCAGAGACTGCAAACATAGTACAAGAGATGGTCAAAGACTGCAGACATGATACAAGAGATGGTCAGAGACTGCAGACATGATAAAAGAGATGGTCGGAGACTGCAGACATGATAAAAGAGATGGTTGGAGACTGCAGACATACTACAGAAGATGGTCATAGACTGCAGACATGATACAAGAGATGGTCAGAGGCTGCAGACATACTACAGAAGATGGTCATAGACTGCAGACATGATACACGAGATGGTCAGAGGCTGCAGATATAATACAAGAAATGGTCAGAGACTGCAGGCATAGTACAAGAGATGGTGAGAGACTGCAGACATAGTACAAGAAATGGTCAGAGACTGCAGACATAATACAAGAGATGGTCAGAGACTGAAGACATGATACAAGAGATGGTCAGAGGCTGCAGATATGATACAAGAAATGGTCAGAGACTGCAGGCATAGTACAAGAGATGGTGAGAGACTGCAGACATAGTACAAGAGATGGTCAGAGACTGCAGACATAATACAAGAGATGGTCAGAGACTGCAGACATGATACAAGAGATGGTCAGAGGCTGCAGATATGATACAAGAAATGGTCAGAGACTGCAGTCATAGTACAAGAGATGGTGAGAGACTGCAGACATAGTACAAGAGATGGTCAGAGACTGCAGACATACTACAGAAGATGGTCATAGACTGCAGACATGATACAAGAGATGGTCAGAGGCTGCAGATATGATACAAGAAATGGTCAGAGACTGCAGACATACTACAGAAGATGGTCATAGACTGCAGACATGATACAAGAGATGGTCAGAGGCTGCAGATATAATACAAGAAATGGTCAGAGACTGCAGACATAGTACAAGAGATGGTCAGAGACTGCAGACATAGTACAAGAGATGGTGAGAGACTGCAGACATAATACAGGAGATGATCAGAGACTGCAGACATAGTACAAGAGATGGTCAGAGACTGCAGACATGATACAAGAGATCGTCAGAGACTGCAGACATGATACATAAGATGGTCAGAAACTGCAGACATGATACAAGAAATGGTCAGAGACTGCAAACATGATACAAGAAATAGTCAGGGACTGCAAACATGCTACAGAAGATGGTCAGAGGCTGCAGTTATGATACAAGAGATGGTCAGAGACTGTAAACATAGTACAAGAGATGTCAGAGACTGCAGACATAGTACAAGAGATGGTCAGAGACTGCAGACATAATGCAAGAGATGGTCAGAGACTGCAGACATACTACAGAAGATGGTCATAGACTGCAGACATGATACAAGAGATGGTCAGAGGCTGCAGATATGATACAAGAAATGGTCAGAGACTGCAGACATAGTACAAGAGATGGTCAGAGACTGCAGACATAGTACAAGAGATGGTGAGAGACTGCAGACATAGTAGAAAGGGATGGTCAGAGACTGCAGACATAGTACAAGAGATGGTCAGAGACTGCAGACATGATACAAGAGATCGTCGGAGACTGCAGACATGATACAAGAAATGGTCAGAGACTGCAAACATGATACAAGAAATAGTCAGGGACTGCAAACATGCTACAGTAGATCAAAAAAAGCAAAAAACCACGCTATAAAGTAATTTGAACAATGATCCAACTGTAAAGTCTCATATAAAAATAAATAGTCCCAATTAAGATCCAAAAGGAAAGAAGATAGGTTTGTGACATAAACTTCTTCCAGAAAGGAACAGTGATAACGGACACAGTTTGCGGAACACACCAATAGGTATTGTGCTTACCAGAAGTAAGCCAAAAAAGGGGCGAGTGGCTTAAACCCAGCCTGGGCCTTTAGATGAACAATCCAGATGGAGCAGGAAGGACGCCCTCGTCCCGTGGATCCACAGAGTATGGTCCGAAAAAGATATATATGACAAAAATATAGCGTAATATTGTTTACATAAGCAACATTCCAAACCAAAAAAGAAGTGACACTCAACTAACCATAAATCATGTGTGATCATATAAAATCCTATGAAATAGCTAGAACAATATAGTGAGTATCATGCAATCATGCAAAAATAAAAAGTGAATGGGTGAAAGCTACAAAGACACCCAAAATCTGCTTACCCGATATAAATGGACAATCAGCGTGTATAAATCACCCAAAGGTATGTAAAAAGAAATCCCACCAGGTGCTGAGAAAACTATTAGTGCGAACTGCTTACCAGAAGACAGACCCTTATGTGCAAATTCATTAGGACCAGGAACCAAACACCAAAGGAGCAGATACTGATAACGAACCTTAGGGAATGTCCCCTTACCGGATTACAAAACAGAAAGGGCAGATATATTGCGGTCCCAACCGAACTCCAAACCGGACCGGTGTTATTGCGTCTTGACCACTCAACCCAGGCTCAGCAGTACCTCCATTCCCTGAGACTCCGGACCGGTGTTATTGCGTCTTGACCACTCAACCCAGGCTCAGCAGTACCTCCATTCCTTGAGACTGAGCAAACGCGTTTGCTCAGTCTCAGGGAATGGAGGTACTGCTGAGCCTGGGTTGAGTGGTCAAGACGCAATAACACCGGTCCGGTTTGGAGTTCGGTTGGGACCGCAATATATCTGCCCTTGGGACTGCTGAGCCTGGGTTGAGTGGTCAAGACGCAATAACACCGGTCCGGATTGGAGTTCGGTTGGGACCGCAATATATCTGCCCTTTCTGTTTTGCAATCTGGTAAGGGGACATTCCCTAAGGTTCGTTATCAGTATCTGCTCCTTTGGTGTTTGGTTCCTGGTCCTAATGAATTTGCACATAAGGGTCTGTCTTCTGGTAAGCAGTTCACACTAATAGTTTTCTCAGCACCTGGTGGGATTTCTTTTTACATACCTTTGGGGTGATTTATACACGCTGATTGTCCATTTATATCTGGTAAGCAGATTTTGGGTGTCTTTGTAGCTTTCACCCATTCACTTTTTATTTTTGCATGATTGCATGATACTCACTATATTGTCCTAGCTATTTCATAGGATTTTATATGATCACACATGATTTATGGTTAGTTGAGTGTCACTTCTTTTTTGGTTTGGAGTGTTGCTTATGTAAACAATATTACGCTATATTTTTGTCATATATATCTTTTCGGACCATACTCTGTGGATCCACGGGACGAGGGCGTCCTTCCTGCTCCATCTGGATTGTTCATCTAAAGGCCCAGGCTGGGTTTAAGCCACTCGCCCCTTTTTTGGCTTACTTCTGGTAAGCACAATACCTATTGGTGTGTTCCGCAAACTGTGTCCGTTATCACTGTTCCTTTCTGGATGAAGTTTATGTCACAAACCTATCTTCTTTCCTTTTGGATCTTAATTGGGACTATTTATTTTTATATGAGACTTCACAGTTGGATTATTGTTCAAATTACTTTATAGCGCGTTTTTTTGCTTTTTTTGCTTTATTTTGGTGGGCCACACTTATAACCGCAGCTTGTTTTTTCCTTTTTCCAAGCGCAGTTTTTTTCTTTATTTTATGCTACAGAAGATGGTCAGAGGCTGCAGTTATGATACAAGAGATGGTCAGAGACTGCAGACATAGTACAAGAGATGGTCAGAGACTGCAGACATAGTGCAAGAGATGGTCAGAGACTGCAAACATAGTACAAGAGATGGTGAGAGACTGCAGACATAGTACAAGAGATGGTCAGAGACTGCAGACATAGTACAAGAGATGGCGAGAGACTGCAGACATAGTACAAGAGATGGTCAGAGACTGCAGACATGATACAAGAGATCGTCAGAGACTGCAGACATGATACAAGAGATCGTCAGAGACTGCAGACATGATACATAAGATGGTCAGAAACTGCAGACATGATACAAGAAATGGTCAGAGACTGCAGACATAGTACAAGAGATGGCGAGAGACTGCAGACATAGTACAAGAGATGGTCAGAGACTGCAGACATGATACAAGAGATCGTCAGAGACTGCAGACATGATACATAAGATGGTCAGAAACTGCAGACATGATACAAGAAATGGTCAGAGACTGCAAACATGATACAAGAAATAGTCAGGGACTGCAAACATGCTACAGAAGATGGTCAGAGGCTGCAGTTATGATACAAGAGATGGTCAGAGACTGTAAACATAGTACAAGAGATGTCAGAGACTGCAGACATAGTACAAGAGATGGTCAGAGACTGCAGACATACTACAGAAGATGGTCATAGACTGCAGACATGATACAAGAGATGGTCAGAGGCTGCAGATATGATACAAGAAATGGTCAGAGACTGCAGACATAGTACAAGAGATGGTCAGAGACTGCAGACATAGTACAAGAGATGGTCAGAGACTGCAGACATAGTACAAGAGATGGTCAGAGACTGCAGACATGATACAAGAGATCGTCGGAGACTGCAGACATGATACAAGAAATGGTCAGAGACTGCAAACATGATACAAGAAATAGTCAGGGACTGCAAACATGCTACAGAAGATCAAAAAAAGCAAAAAACCACGCTATAAAGTAATTTGAACAATAATCCAACTGTGAAGTCTCATAAAAATAAATAGTCCCAATTAAGATCCAAAAGGAAAGAAGATAGGTTTGTGACATAAACTTCATCCAGAAAGGAACAGTGATAACGGACACAGTTTGCGGAACACACCAATAGGTATTGTGCTTACCAGAAGTAAGCCAAAAAAGGCCCAGCCTGGGCCTTTAAATGAACAATCCAGATGGAGCAGGAAGGACGCCCTCGTCCCGTGGATCCACAGAGTATGGTCCGAAAAAGATATATATGACAAAAATATAGCGTAATATTGTTTACATAAGCAACACTCCAAACCAAAAAAGAAGTGACACTCAACTAACCATAAATCATGTGTGATCATATAAAATCCTATGAAATAGCTAGAACAATATAGTGAGTATCATGCAATCATGCAAAAATAAAAAGTGAATGGGTGAAAGCTACAAAGACACCCAAAATCTGCTTACCAGATATAAATGGACAATCAGCGTGTATAAATCACCCCAAAGGTATGTAAAAAGAAATCCCACCAGGTGCTGAGAAAACTATTAGTGCGAACTGCTTACCAGAAGACAGACCCTTATGTGCAAATTCATTAGGACCAGGAACCAAACACCAAAGGAGCAGATACTGATAACGAACCTTAGGGAATGTCCCCTTACCGGATTGCAAAACAGAAAGGGCAGATATATTGCGGTCCCAACCGAACTCCAAACCGGACCGGTGTTATTGCGTCTTGACCACTCAACCCAGGCTCAGCAGTACCTCCATTCCCTGAGACTGAGCAAACACCTATTGGTGTGTTCCGCAAACTGTGTCCGTTATCACTGTTCCTTTCTGGATGAAGTTTATGTCACAAACCTATCTTCTTTCCTTTTGGATCTTTTTTTTTTTTTTTTTTTTTGCCACATCAGTAAACTTTTATCCAGAGACTGTTTTCAGAATAATGTTCATATATGTCTCTACATCAGTCACATCATTGTGGCATTTCCATATTTTGCCCCCCTTTTTTTTTTTTTCCTTTTGGATCTTAATTGGGACTATTTATTTTTATATGAGACTTCACAGTTGGATTATTGTTCAAATTACTTTATAGCGCGGTTTTTTGCTTTTTTTGATTTATTTTGGTGGGCCACACTTATAACCGCAGCTTGTTTTTTCCTTTTTCCAAGTGCAGTTTTTTTCTTTATTTTATGCTACAGAAGATGGTCAGAGGCTGCAGTTATGATACAAGAGATGGTCAGAGACTGCAGACATAGTACAAGAGATGGTCAGAGACTGCAGACATACTACAGAAGATGGTCAGAGACTGCAGACATGATACAAGAAATGGTCAGGGACTGCAAACATGCTACAGAAGATGGTTAGGGACTGCAGTTATGATACAAGAGATGGTCAGAGACTGGATACATAGTACAAGAGATGGTCAAAGACTCCATACATAGTACAAGAGATGATCAGAGACTGCAAACATACTACAGGAGATGGTCAAAGACTGCAGATATGATACAAGAGATGGTCAGAGACTGGCTGCGTTTGATGGGCACAGTGGCTGCGTTTGATGGGCACAGTGGTTGCGTTTGATGGGCACAGTGGCTGCGTTTGATGGGCACAGTGGCTGCGTTTGATGGGCACAGTGGCTGCGTTTGATGGGCACAGTGGCTGCGTTAGATGGGCACAGTAGCTGCTTTTAATGGGCACAGTAGCTGCTTTTAATGGGCACAGTAGCTGCTTTTAATGGGCACAGTGGCTGTGTTTGATGGGCACAGTGGCTGCGTTTGATGGGCACAGTGGCTGCGTTAGATGGGCACAGTAGCTGCTTTTAATGGGCACAGTAGCTGCTTTTAATGGGCACAGTAGCTGCTTTTAATGTGCACAGTGGCTGTGTTTGATGGGCACAGTGGCTACGTTTGATGGGCACAGTAGCTGCTTTTAATGGACACAGTGGCTGCGTTTGATGGGCACAGTGGCTGCATTTGATGGGCACAGTGGCTGCATTTGATGGGCACAGTGGCTGCTTTTAATGGGCACAGTGGCTGCTTTTTATGGGCACAGTGGCTGCTTTTATGTGGGGCACAGTGGCTACGTTTGATGGGCACAGTAGCTGCTTTTAATGGGCACAGTGGCTGCGTTTGATGGCACAGTGGCAGCGTTTGATGGGCACAGTGGCAGCGTTTGATGGGCACAGTGGCTGCTTTTAATGGGCACAGTGGCTGCTTTTAGGTAGGGCACAGTGGCTACGTTTGATGGGCACAGTAGCTGCTTTCAATGGGCACAGTGGCTGCGTTTGATGGAACAGTGGCAGCGTTTGATGGGCACAGTGGCAGCGTTTGATGGGCACAGTGGCAGCGTTTGATGGGCACAGTGGCAGCTTTTGATGGGCACAGTGGCAGTTTTTGATGGGCACAGTGGCAGTTTTTGATGGGCACAGTGGCAGCTTTTGATGGGCACAGTGGCAGTTTTTGATGGGCACAGTGGCAGCTTTAATGGGCAGAGTGGCAGCTTTAATGGGCAGAGTGGCAGCTTTTGATGGGCAGAGTGGCAGCTTTAATGGGCAGAGTGGCAGCTTTTGATGGGCAGAGTGGCAGCTTTTGATGGTCTGTGGGCACAACAGTAGCTGTGTTTGATGGGCAGCAGCATAGACTACTTACTTCCAACTTCCTTGACCGGCCTAGACGCCGGGTGCAGACAGTGCAGGGACAGGGAGGCAGGCAGCCGCAGATCTGCTCTCTCCGGGAGGATTTCTTCCTGTTCCTCTTCTCTTCTCTCTTCTTCAGACAAGCCAGCACAAGTCCACTGCAGCCGTTCCGGCTCCGCTCCCTTTTCTTAGCCACGCTTAGCCTGTCTGAAGATGGCTGAGGTGGGCGGACCTCCGAGGTTCTTTACTAGCTGTGGAGGCGGCGTGCAAGGAATGCTGGGGCGGCCGCAGCGCGCTCTGAATGCTGGGGCGGCCTCGGCGTCCCTGAGTGACGTCACTCTGCTCCACAGCTAGACGCCGGCCAAGCGGCTGGCGATTCTAGCTCGGCGCTCCTCTTTTGAGAAGAAATGACAGCGCTGGGGTGCGGTGCATCCCGTGCACCCTGGCCAGGATCATCCCTGAGTGTTTTGTAAGTGACAGTGATCGATCGATACTGTACTTGGGTGGGCTGGGCTGGGCCAGGCGGAGGGGCAAAATGCAGGTGCTAGCAGGTATCTGGGCTGATCCCGCTAACACTGCGTTTTTGGGAACCCTAAACTGCTGGGGACGCTGGTATAGATCTGATCTGATCAGATATTGATCTGTTCAGATACTATACCACTAAGGGAGGTGTACGGTGCGTGCGTGGGTGTTAGCGGTACTGGCACTAACCTGACGCTGCCTGGGGCTGGTGCTTGCCAGTTCACCAAAACGCTACCAAGAAAACTGTTAGCGATCGCAGGGATCAGGCCTGACTCTGCAAACGCTGCAGTTATGCGTTTAGTGTTTTGTAAGTGACAGTGATCGATCGATACTGCACTTGGGTGGGCTGGGCCGGGCGGAGGGGCAAAACGCAGGTGCTAGCAGGTATCTGGGCTGATCCCGCTAACACTGCATTTTTGGGAACCCTAAACTGCTGGGGACGCTAGTATAGATCTGATCGGATCAGATATTGATGCATTCAGATACTATACCACTAAGGGAGGCATATGCTGCGTGCGTGGGTGTTAGCGATACTGGCGCTAATCTGACGCTGCCTGGGGCGACGCATATCACCGCCGGGCGATCAGGGGGCTAAACCTTTATTCGGTAATAAACGGCGGGTGCCCTGACACTATAAAAAATAAACAAACTAACCAGCGTCACCAGTAACGGTTATACGGTGATTAGTGGTGAAAGGGTTAACTAGGGGGCAAGCAAGGGGTTAAAACATTTATTAGATAGTATATGGGGGTCCCTGTCGCTATAAAATGCTGACGGCGAACCTAAATATTTACGTCCCTAACTAGCGGAACCAGTGACACTAATACAGCGATCAGAAAAATGATCGCTTAGCGACACTGGTGACGGGGGGTGATCAAGGGGTTAAAACTTTATTAGGGGGGGTTAGGGGGGTATCCTAGACCTACAGGGGGCTAACAGTAACTGTCCTACCACAGTAACTGTCACAAACTGACACCATGCAGTAATCAGAAAAAAAAAAAATACTGCTTGGTGTCAGTGTGACAGGGGGAGGAGGGGCGATCGGGGGGGGGGGGGGTCGGGGATGTTATGTGTGCCTGGCATGTTCTACTGTGTGTGTGTTCACTCACTGTGAAGTCTTCTCTCCTTGGCGCTGGAACGGAAACTGCCGAGCCGAGGAGAGATGACATCACATCCTCTGCCTGTGTGTACTATACACAGGCAGGGGATGTTTCTCATTGGCTGGGAGCGATCGCGAGGGGGGGACCACGACCGGATGGTCTCCCCCTCGCCTCTCAACGCTCCCAGCCAAAAGCCAACCGCCGCTGGCACCGGGGGGGAGTGTCCGATCGGACCCCCCGCCCGCGGGAAGACAATCACGTATGGGTACGTGATTCTGGCTGGCCGTGCCATTCTGCTCACGTATATATGCGTGAGGCGGTCGGCAAGTGGTTAAGAGCTATGGGCGGAAGTGACATTTTGACGTCGCTACCGCCCTACAATGATATGGAGACGGGTGAGGGCCATCTTCCCCTCACTCGTCTCCATACCAAGGAAGGAGAAGGATCCGATCGTCTCCATCGTTACCGACGGCTTCGGCAAGCGGCGGAGGGCACCGGAGAACAGCGGAAGGGAGGGGGAGAAACCGCCGGAGAGACCACTCTTAACGAAAACCGGACCTCTGGCTGAAGAAGAGGATACCGGGGTTATGGCAGTTAGATGCTGCCATAACAACGATATTCTAAAAAATGAAACGAATATACCGCGCTGTCTACAAAAAGATGGTCTAAAAGTAGCCAGCACAGCAATAGATCATTTTTCCCCCCACAAATAGAGCTTTCTTTTGATGGTATTTGATCACCTCTGCGGTTTTTATTTTTTGCGCTATAAACAAAAGAAGAGTGACAAGTTTGAAAAAAACACAATATTTTTTTACTTTTTGCTATAATAAATTTCCCAATTAAAAAAAAACAAAAAAAAAACAACTAATATTTTCTCAGTTTAGGCTGATATATTTTCTTCTACATATTTTTGGTAAAAAAAAAAATAAAAAATCGCAATAAGCGTATATTGATTGGTTTGCGCAAAAGTTATAGCATCTACAAAATAGGGGAAAGATTTATGGCATTTTTATTATTATATATATATATATATATATATTTTTTTTTTACTAGTAATGGCGGTGATCTGCAATTTTTATCGTGACTGCGACATTGCGGCGGACACATCGGACACTTTTGACACATTTTTGGGACGATTGACAATTATACAGCGATCAGAGCTATAAAAATGCTCTGATTACTGTGTAAATGACACTGGCAGGAAAAGGGGTTAACACTAGGGGGCGATCAAGGGGTTAAGTGTGTCCTAGGGAGTGATTCTAACTGTAGGGGGAGGGGACTCACAAGGGGAGGAGACTGATCGGTGTTCCTCTGTACTGGTAACAAACAATCGGTCTCCTCTTACCTGACAGGACGTGTGTTTACACACACACACAGATCCGTGTCCCTGGCACTGTTACCGGCAATCGCGGGTGCCCGGCGGACATCGCGGCTGCCGGGCACGCGCACCAGGTGCCGAATGACACGGCGGGTGCTTGCGTGCGCCCCTAGGTGGCCGGGAAGCCCAGGACGTCATATGAGGCCTGCCCAGGATGGGAGGTCCCTCGTCATATTACTATGGGCGGGGTATGAAGTGGTTAACACTAGATGGGTTTAGGCTGGATTTCTACTTTAAGCCTGACCCATGCAAGTCTATAGGGCAGTGATGGCTAACCTTGGCACCCCAGATGTTTTGGAACTACATTTCCCATGATGCCCATGCACTCTGCAGTGTAGTTGAGCATCATGGGAAATGTAGTTCCAAAACATCCGGGGTGCCAAGGTTCTCCATCACTGCTATAGGGCATATATATATCGTTTTAGTGCAGCATTTACGTACCGGTGTGAACTGGGGGCTGAAAAGTGATCCACCGTGGATCACTTTTCAGAGGGATGGCAAGAAGTGCCGCACATGTAAACCAGGCCCCCTAGGCATTGCCTTAGTGGACTGCGATGCCTTTCTCAATGAAGCACTGCAGTGCAGCAACGCATGTTACATACATTACTATTACACAACATTGTGAATCTGGCTATACCTCCTTTGAAGTGCATTATATTGTGCCTTCAATATGAACGGGGTGGCCAATACAACTCAATGTGCCTAAAATCACGCATGACCCTTTTTTTTAATGTAACCCATCGCACAGAAATGCACAGCTGTAGGGTGCGCCGCAACGCCGGTGCATTACCTTAGTGTATTAGGAAAGTAGTTTAAATAATTGGCGCCCCCAACACATTTTATGTGCGTTGGCGGCACGCGTTACAATCATTGCGCACAAGAGTTACCACAATGCAGAAATGTGAACACGACCTAAAAAAAATGGCGCCAAAAAAACGCTAATATACCAATGATAAATCTAGCAGCCTGACCTGATCCTTCACTTATCCATTGGTGCAGTGTAGGGGGTCATCAGAATTCCCACCTGTCCAGTCTTCAACCAGACCGCCCAGATTATATGACCCTTGTCCGGCCCATTATTTGCCATGCCTGATTTGGGCACTCAGCATTGAGAACCAAATTTCTCCCCCCGCCACACCCGAAATGTAATCTGCAGATCCCAATCTTTGAAACGCTGACAGCACCTGCTCTTTGATTGACACCATTTACCCAGAAGACCGAGGACACCTTGTGGTGAAAAAAAAGTACTGCGGGGGGAGACTTTTAAGAAATATTGCACCCAAAATTCTTTTTTTTAATTTTGTTATTTGGCTGGAGACTCCCATTATTATTTAAAAAAAAAATCCCTGGAGTTTAGATATAAACCCCGACTGGACGTCATTTAGTTTTTACTGAAGCACTTTTACTCATAAATAATTGCCATTTTTAATTTCTAAAATGCTGTTTTCTCCCATTTTCATGCTTATTGCATCTCCTGCAGCCTCTTTCAGCCACTTCTTGTCCAAGAAGAAGATAAATGACACGAGACGCTCACAGCTTTTATTTCCTTTTAATTGCAGTCCAAAGTACACTGGGGACAGAAGATCCCTGTCATGTCACTAGGCAGAACGGGGAATCGCCTTGTTTACATAGGCAGTAACCAGTTCTGCCTCTCCTCAGCGTGATCGTGGGTCGCTGGCGGACATCGAGTCTGCAGGACCCGCGGCACACGCGCATCCGCTATCCTTCCTTGCACGGACTGACGTACAGGTACGTCGATTTGCACAGGAGAGCCGACCTGCCGTAGTATATCTGCGTGAGCTGGTCAGCTAGTGGTTAAAGCTGAAGTACCCCCCATCAACATACTAATGTCATTTCTAAATAAATCTTTTCTGTTTTTATTACATATTTTATTTTAGGTTAAATAATGCAATATTTGGGTCTCTGTGCTTCCCTATGCAGTGCAGGCTCGGGGGGAGGGGCCAGCAGACTTCTGTACATACAATAGCTGCCTGCCTCAGTACCTCCTGTGACAGTAGCAATCTCAGATCCCACCGCTGCCACCACAATGTGCCGTATTGCACTCTCTATTGCCGTATTGCACTCTCAGCCTTACCCTAAGCAGAGATTTTCCAGCTTGCAGGACAACAATGTAGGCAACAGCAGACTAGTTATCAGTGGGGGTCAGTTATCCCTGTAGTTAACCATTTACATACACTCATTATACTCATTTTAATAGAAGCGCACACAGTTTAGGGCTCCATTCACACCTGCTTTTGGTAATATAGAGTATTGGGGCACATGAACTTTAATGGCATCCCAGTCTTAGTCTGTAGGGTTCAATATTGAGTTGGCCCACCCTTTGCAGCTATAACAGCTTCAACTCTTCTGGGAAGGTTGTCCACAAGGTTTAGGAGTGTGTCTATGGGAATGTTTGACGATTCGTCCAGAAGAACATTTGTGAGGTCAGGCACTGATGTTGGACGGGAAGGGTTGACTCACAGTCTCCACTCTAATTCATCCCAAAGGTGTTCTATGGGGTTGAGGTCAGGACAATCAAGTTCCTCCAGCCCAAACTCGCTCATCCATGTCTTTATGGACCTTGCTTTGTGCACTGGTTTTCAGTCATGTTGGAACAGGAAGGGGCCATCCCCAAACTGTTTCCACAAAGTTGGGAGCATTAAATTGTCCAAAATGTCTTGGTATGCTGACGCCTTAAGTGTTCTCTTCACTGGAACTAATGGGCCAAGCCTAACCTCTGAAAAACACCCCCACATCATAATCCCTCCTCCACCAAATGATTTGGGCCAGTGCACAAAGCAAGGTCCATAAAGACGTGGATGAGCGAGTTTGGGGTGGAGGAACTTGATTGGCCTGCACAGAGTCCTGATCTCAACCCCATAGAACACCTTTGGGATGAATTTGAGCAAAGACTGTGAGCCAGGCCTTCTCGTCCAACATCAGTGCCTGACCTCACAAACGCACTTCTGGAAGAATGGTCAAATATTCCCAAAGACACACTCCTAAACCTTGTGGACAGCCTTCCCAGAAGAGTTGAAGCTGTTATAGCTGCAAAGGGTGGGCCAACTCAATATTGAACCCTACAGATTTATGCCCCGTACACACAGTCGGATTTTCCGATGGAAAATGTCTGATCGGAGCGTGTTGTCCGACATTCCGACCGTGTGTGGGCTCCATCGGACATTTTCCATCGGATTTTCCGACACACAAAGTTTGAGAGCAGGCTATAAAATTTTCCGACAACAAAATCCGATCGCGTCAATTTCGACCGTGTGTGGCCAGTTCCGACGCACAAAGTGCCACGCATGCTCAGAAGAAATTCCGAGACGGAACAGCTCGGTCTGGTAAAATGAGCGATCGGAATGGATACAGCACTATCGTCATGCTGCAATGTAAAAAATGGTTTAATACAGCGCACTCTCTTCTTCTTTATAATGTGAGAAGAATGAAGTAGTTTTGCTGCTCATATTCACACACACTTCTCACAAACTTCTTTCTTTATTATTTATTGTGATTCCCTCAATATATTTTGATTTGTCACATCTGACAAAATTATTTTTAGGTTGTTTTCTTTTCTTTTTTTTTTTTTAAAGGCTGTTTTTTTTTTTGTTTTTTTTTTAGGTTTGTATTTTTTTCAAGGCTGATCTTTGTTTTATTTTATTTTTAGTTTTACTCCATAATATTTTTGTGTGTGTTTTGTGTGTCAAGTTACCACAACACCATTGATATTTTATATTATTTAATCTGTAGGAGATTGTTTGGTGTTGGTGTCCCTTGTTATTTCACATTGTATATTTGAAATGTACTTGCCTCCTCACAAACAAACTGTCCTTTTTGAAGGAAAACACACATAGGCAAGTATAATTGAAACAAAAAATCCTTTACTAAGGGCTCAGAACCAAACAAAGAGGGAGGCAACGCTGGAGAAACAGCAGAAATTGGCGAAGCCTGGGCCCCCCAGGGCACACATCAATTCTTTAACATCAAAATTGGTGGCCTGAGGAGTCCATATCAGAGTGCAGTCTGATCCAGAAGTCCCAGAGATCTGGAAAGCAGCAGATGACATCTGTGTCCCCAGGCTGTGGTACTACAAAAGCCTGCATCTTTTGCCAGACCAGACTGGACCCAGGGTCATCACTTTCTGGTCTTCTTTCCAGGCTTCCTTCCCGGCTGTGGCTCTGGTGTTGGAGATGTGACAGGAGGAGGAGTAGGACATGGTGGAGAAGGAGGAGTAGTATTAGGACCTGGAGGAGGAGGAGGAGGAGGACCATGTGTGAGGTCACAAATGTGGGTAGCAGATGTTATTTGGCCCCTCAACCCCTTATTGAGAGCTTCCAAAATTAAGGACTCACACAGGAGTCGTTGGCCCTCCTCCATGTGCATCATTTTGCAGGCAGTTATGCCAGCAAAGTCCTCCTCCACAGTGTGGGGGCTTCTCAGGGCCTCTGTAGCCTTCCAAAAGAGGCCTATGGCAGCCTCCTCCAGGTTACTCCTCTTCCTGCCACTTTTTCTTTGAAGGTGTAGGGGAGGGACCTGGATATCATGCAGTCTGCTTGGCCCGGCCACCTCCTGGCTGAGACTTCCCTGTGTATGAAAAAGGGACATGGTTTTAGTTTTTGCTTCATCAATCACAATCATAAATTAGTACTCCAAACTAACATCTAGTTAACATCATTGATTGGACAAGCAGAAATATTGAGAGGAATGCTATACCTGGCTCAAGCTGGGCTCCTCCACATGTTGCTGCCTGGAAGGCCCAGGTTGGGCGTCAGAAGCCTTAGCTGGGGGGGAAGGAAGCGTGGAACGAAGATTGGAGAGTGATGACCTGGGTTCAGTCTGACCTGCCAGAAAATGCAGCCTGTCATAGTACCACAGCCTGGGGAGATAGATGTCATCTGCTGCTCCTGATCTCTTCGAATCCTGGACTTTCTTGCCCTCCCTTAGATATGTGCTCCTCAGGCCACCAATTAGGATCTTCAAATAGGTCATTTCTGCCGTGGGGATCACCGTCTTCACAAATTCCAGCAATTGATCCAGTGCTGCCTTCCTCTTTGTTTGGTTCTTATATTCAGGGTGGTTTATCTCCCATAGACAGGGCAGCTCCCTGAACATATCAATGAAGATTTCGATAAAGTCGTTATCTTTCAAGATATCCATTTTCACTGCAAGACACAACACAAGACAAACCCTAATGTCAGGCAAAACTCTCCTAATCTTGTTACAATATAGGCCTCAATCTAGAAGCAGTATAGGCCCAAGTTTGGCTCTTACCTTCGTTATCACGATCGGCGCCTCTGATACTCCTTCCTCCGCTCACAGATCGTACGTACTACGCACGCGTGTTACGCTTTATACACACTGTGCATGCATGTAACTCCGCCCTGACATTCTTTCTAGTCTATTCCTCGCCCCTTTTTGTTCGGCGCAGTGGGGGAAGAGCACATGGCGGACTCTGCACTCTGTGTGTAGCCCCCTCCCTGAACTCTGCAGTCTTTGTGTAGACCTCTCCCTGAACTCTACACTCTGTGTGTAGCCCCCTCCCTGAACTCTGCAGTCTGTGTTTATCCCTCTCCCTGAACTCTGCAGTCTGTGTGTAACCCCCTCCCTGAACTCTGCAGTCTGTGTGTAACCCCCTCCCTGAACTCTGCAGTCTGTGTGTAACCCCCTCCCTGAACTCTGCAGTCTGTGTGTAGCCCTCTCCCTGAACTCTGCACTCTGTGTGTAGCCCCCTCCCTGAACTCTGCAGTCTGTGTGTAACCCCCTCCCTGAACTCTGCAGTCTGTGTTTATCCCTCTCCCTGAACTCTGCAGTCTGTGTGTAACCCCCTCCCTGAACTCTGCAGTCTGTGTGTAACCCCCTCCCTGAACTCTGCAGTCTGTGTGTAACCCCCTCCCTGAACTCTGCAGTCTGTGTGTAGCCCTCTCCCTGAACTCTGCACTCTGTGTGTAGCCCCCTCCCTGAACTCTGCAGTCTGTGTGTAACCCCCTCCCTGAACTCTGCAGTCTGTGTGTAGCCCTCTCCCTGAACTCTGCACTCTGTGTGTAACCCCCTACCTGAACTCTACAGTCTGTGTGTAGCCCTCTCCCTGAACTCTGCACTCTGTGTGTAACCCCCTCCCTGAACTCTGCAGTCTGTGTGTAACCCCCTCCCTGAACTCTTCAGTCTGTGTGTATCCCCTCCCTGAACTCTACAGTCTGTGTGTAACCCCCTCCCTGAACTCTGCACTCTGTGTGTAGCCCCCTCCCTGAACTCTGCAGTCTGTGTGTAACCCCCTACCTGAACTCTACAGTCTGTGTGTAGCCCTCTCCCTGAACTCTGCACTCTGTGTGTAACCCCCTCCCTGAACTCTGCAGTCTGTGTGTAACCCCCTCCCTGAACTCTGCAGTCTGTGTATAACCCCCTCCCTGAACTCTGCAGTCTGTGTGTAGCCCTCTCCCTGAACTCTGCACTCTGTGTGTAACCCCCTACCTGAACTCTACAGTCTGTGTGTAGCCCTCTCCCTGAACTCTGCACTCTGTGTGTAACCCCCTCCCTGAACTCTGCAGTCTGTGTGTAACCCTCTCCCTGAACTCTTCAGTCTGTGTGTATCCCCTCCCTGAACTCTGCAGTCTGTGTGTAACCCCCTCCCTGAACTCTGCAGTCTGTGTGTAACCCTCTCCCTGAACTCTGCAGTCTGTGTGTAACCCCCTCCCTGATCTCTGCAGTCTGTGTGTAACCCCCTCCCTGATCTCTGCAGTCTGTGTGTAACCCCCTCCATGAAATCTGCAGTCTGTGTGTAACCCCCTCCTCTGCAGTCTGTACATAATGCACTCCTGGTAATTTACGACCCTGTTAAGACCCTCCCACTGTTAGTGAAATTTGACCACACCCACTATTTGATGCGGTTTGGAGGGTGTTTGTAAAGGATGGGGGGGGGGGGGGTCGTGAAGAAGTTCCTGTACTTATTTTCTGAGAAAACAATCACTGGCTTTAACAATGTACTGATCAATGCATACAATGGCAGGGAAGGGGTTAACACTAGGGGGCGATCAAGGGGTTAAGTGTGTTCTCTGGGAGTGTTCTAACTGTAGGGGGGATGGGCTCACTGGAACATGACAGAGATCACTGGGGACAGAAGATCCCTGTCATGTCACTAGGCAGAACGGGGAATCGCCTTGTTTACATAGGCAGTAACCCATTCTGCCTCTCCTCAGCATGATCGTGGGTCGCCGGCGGACATCGAGTCTGCAGGACCCGCGGCGCACGCGCATCCGCTATCCTTCCTTGCACAGACTGACATACAGGTACGTCGATTTGCACAGGAGAGCCGACCTGTCGTAGTATATCTGCATGAGCTGGTCGGCTAGTGGTTAAAGCTGAAGTACCCCCCATCAACATACTAATGTCATTTCTAAATAAATCTTTTCTGTTTTTATTACATATTTTATTTTAGGTTAAATAATGCAATATTTGGGTCTCTGTGCTTCCCTATGCAGTGCAGGCTCGGGGGGAGGGGCCAGCAGGCTTCTGTACATACAATAGCTGCCTGCCTCAGTACCTCTTGTGACAGTAGCAGTCTCAGATCCCACCGCTGCCACCACAATGTGCCGTATTGCACTCTCTATTGCCGTATTGCACTCTCAGCCTTACCCTAAGCAGAGATTTTCCAGCTTGCAGGACAACAATGTAGGCAACAGCAGACTAGTTATCAGTGGGGGTCAGTTATCCCTGTAGTTAACCATTTACATACACTCATTATACTCATTTTAATAGAAGCGCACACAGTTTAGGGCTCCATTCACACCTGCTTTTGGTAATATAGAGTATTGGGGCACATGAACTTTAATGGCATCCCAGTCTTAGTCTGTAGGGTTCAATATTGAGTTGGCCCACCCTTTGCAGCTATAACAGCTTCAACTCTTCTGGGAAGGTTGTCCACAAGGTTTAGGAGTGTGTCTATGGGAATGTTTGACCATTCGTCCAGAAGAACATTTGTGAGGTCAGGCACTGATGTTGGACGGGAAGGCTTGACTCACAGTCTCCACTCTAATTCATCCCAAAGGTGTTCTATGGGGTTGAGGTCAGGACAATCAAGTTCCTCCAGCCCAAACTCGCTCATCCATGTCTTTATGGACCTTGCTTTGTGCACTGATTTTCAGTCATGTTGGAACAGGCAGGGGCCATCCCCAAACTGTTCCCACAAAGTTGGGAGCATTAAATTGTCCAAAATGTCTTGGTATGCTGACGCCTTAAGTGTTCTCTTCACTGGAACTAATGGGCCAAGCCTAACCTCTGAAAAACACCCCCACATCATAATCCTTCCTCCACCAAATGATTTGGACCAGTGCACAAAGCAAGGTCCATAAAGACGTGGATGAGCGAGTTTGGGGTGGAGGAACTTGATTGGCCTGCACAGAGTCCTGATCTCAACCCCATAGAACACCTTTGGGATGAATTTGAGCAAAGACTGTGAGCCAGGCCTTCTCGTCCAACATCAGTGCCTGACCTCACAAACGCACTTCTGGAAGAATGGTCAAATATTCCCAAAGACACACTCCTAAACCTTGTGGACAGCCTTCCCAGAAGAGTTGAAGCTGTTATAGCTGCAAAGGGTGGGCCAACTCAATATTGAACCCTACAGATTTATGCCCCGTACACACAGTCGGATTTTCCGATGGAAAATGTCTGATCGGAGCGTGTTGTCGGACATTCCGACCGTGTGTGGGCTCCATCGGACATTTTCCATCGGATTTTCCGACACACAAAGTTTGAGAGCAGGCTATAAAATTTTCCGACAACAAAATCCGATCGCGTCAATTTCGACCGTGTGTGGCCAGTTCCGACGCACAAAGTGCCACGCATGCTCAGAAGAAATTCCGAGACGGAACAGCTCGGTCTGGTAAAATGAGCGATCGGAATGGATACAGCACTATCGTCATGCTGCAATGTAAAAAATGGTTTAATACAGCGCACTCTCTTCTTCTTTATAATGTGAGAAGAATGAAGTAGTTTTGCTGCTCATATTCACACACACTTCTCACAAACTTCTTTCTTTATTATTTATTGTGATTCCCTCAATATATTTTGATTTGTCACATCTGACAAAATTATTTTTAGGTTGTTTTCTTTTCTTTTTTTTTTTTTAAAGGCTGGTTTTTTTTTTTGTTTTTTTTTTAGGTTTGTATTTTTTTCAAGGCTGATCTTTGTTTTATTTTATTTTTAGTTTTACTCCATAATATTTTGTGTGTGTGTTTTGTGTGTCAAGTTACCACAACACCATTGATATTTTATATTATTTAATCTGTAGGAGATTGTTTGGTGTTGGTGTCCCTTGTTATTTCACATTGTATATTTGAAATGTACTTGCCTCCTCACAAACAAACTGTCCTTTTTGAAGGAAAACACACATAGGCAAGTATAATTGAAACAAAAAATCCTTTACTAAGGGCTCAAAACCAAACAAAGAGGGAGGCAACGCTGGAGAAACAGCAGAAATTGGCGAAGCCTGGGCCCCCCAGGGCACACATCAATTCTTTAACATCAAAATTGGTGGCCCGAGGAGTCCATATCAGAGTGCAGTCTGATCCAGAAGTCCCAGAGATCTGGAAAGCAGCAGATGACATCTGTGTCCCCAGGCTGTGGTACTACAAAAGCCTGCATCTTTTGCCAGACCAGACTGGACCCAGGGTCATCACTTTCTGGTCTTCTTTCCAGGCTTCCTTCCCGGCTGTGGCTCTGGTGTTGGAGATGTGGCAGGAGGAGGAGTAGGACATGGTGGAGAAGGAGGAGTAGTATTAGGACCTGGAGGAGGAGGAGGAGGAGGACCATGTGTGAGGTCACAAATGTGGGTAGCAGATGTTATTTGGCCCCTCAACCCCTTATTGAGAGCTTCCAAAATTAAGGACTCACACAGGAGTCGTTGGCCCTCCTCCATGTGCATCATTTTGCAGGCAGTTATGCCAGCAAAGTCCTCCTCCACAGTGTGGGGGCTTCTCAGGGCCTGTGTAGCCTTCCAAAAGAGGCTTATGGCAGCCTCCTCCAGGTTACTCCTCTTCCTGCCACTTTTTCTTTGAAGGTGTAGGGGTAGGGTGACCAGACGTCCCCGATTTCCGGGGACAGTCCCCGGACTGAGGGGTCAGTCCCCGTACCATGTCTGTCCCCGTTTTTGTCCCCGGTTTCATGTATTCGGCCATCCATCCCGCACAGCCAGAGATTGGTGGGCAAGCCGGGGATGTACAGTGTCCTGTCAAATACTGCCCCCCCTGCCCTCTAGAAAAATGCCTCCGATGGGTCTGTGCAGGCAATGACAGTGAGTGGAGCTGTCAAATTGCAGCTCTGATGTCGGGGATGGGCGGAGCTGATATGCGGAGCTCCGCCCCCTTTGTCACACTGCTCTCCCCTCCTGTATGTGTTTACTGTGTATTGAAGACCCGGCCGGGGCGCAGCGCCGCCCCACTCTAGTGGAGTCCTGCTGTATGATCTCTTCTCTGTCTAACAGCCGCCCACCACGGCCCAGGCAAGCAGTGCGTGTGGGTCGCAGGGGGAGAAGCAGTGAACAACAGGACAGGAGGAAGGCAGCCCAGGGAGCCGCCGAGTGACTGACTGAGTCTGACAGTGACTCCCAGCCAGAGCAGTGTAAGTTTATTGTGTTGTTCTGAGTTCTTGTGAGGGAGGAGGGACTGGGAGTCAGTGTAGAGGCCACCCAAGTATGGGAGAAAAAGCAAAACAGAGCAGAGGAGGAGGAAGGAAGGTGCTGCTTCATCATCATGGCTGGAGCCTGGGACCTTATTAAAATAGTAAAACCTGCTTTATAGAGCTGAATGCATGAAACAATGTTTGTTGTTTGGTGTAAATCCAGAGTTTCAAACACTAGAGAATTCACGAAAATATAGTTTATAAAGAATCAGTTCTTCCCCAAGGCGATCACATTTAAGCATGAAGTGTGCAAGTTCTGGAGTTCAAAAACAAAGTTGAGTCACAAAAATTTCACATATAAGAGAGTGTGTCCGCGCTTAGGATAAAAGTAAGGGCTGCTGCCTATCTCTAATTGGTACCCCTAAGGGTACAATTATATAGTGGATGAATAGAAATGAGACAGTAAGCGGCGCTGCCCTCTAAAAATTAGTGATTAGCAGGAAAAATATCATAAGCTCTGCACCTAGTGCAGGTATCTCTGATATGTGGAATTTCACTAAGGGTAATGAAAACGTATTCTAGGCAGTATAGCGTCACAGACCATCAGTGCTTACAAGTAGATAAATGAAATATGTTCCCCCATCAGGGCATAAGTGTCATCCAAAAATGAGATAAAAACCAAAGTGAATAAAAATTATAATTTCAAAAATATTGGGACAAATTGGCGTCAGAGGGAACGTAATCCCTAATTAAAGATCTATGTTCTACGTGATAACAAAGTGATGTGTGTGTGTCACTTAAATGTGAATGTGCAGAAATAATTAAATAAAGTAATATTAATTAAATATTCAAAAGTATTGGGACACTAATAAAAGATAAAAAGGTAGAGCAGATAAAATTGCTAATGTAAATCCGTGTGGTGATTGTGTATCCCCTTATGTGTTCAACAAACCATTGTAAATAATAAATAATAAAGTGAAATATATTGATTATAATGCCTAATTAACCAAAAGTATTGGGACAGTATGGCAATATGGAGTGTGAGTGATAAAAACTTATTCCTCCTATGCAGTAAAACAAATAATCCTCCTATGCAATAATAGCCAAGTGATACTCATCTACTGCCATATGTAAATTATATTTGGATACTAATGTTTCTAATTAGTTCAAATTGCTCATGTTTAAAACTGGTATTAAGGTTAAAAATCCATATATAAAATCCATGCAGATCAAATGTTATTAGGCAGGTGGGAACAAACAGGGTTCAGCTAAAATGCTAATTGTTTCATCCAGGAAGGTGCAACGTAGTGACTTCTGTGCAGTTTTTCATAAGGTGACTTGAAGTGACTTGCAGTGCTCGCCCCCTATGCTACCCCACTCACCAGAGATAATCACCCCTACAGGGGTACCAAGCGACAAAGTGGGTGCCTGAGGGTGGATGGTTGTTCAATTCCAAAGTACTTTTGCTCTCCTAGACAGAAGTTGTCTGAGGTTCCCGTGGCCAAGAGCCACGGGAAATTTCACATGCCTAAATAATTAATTATAATGTACTTTCCATAAGATTTCATATATACACACACACACTGTGTGTATGTATGTATAATACAGAGAGGGGAGACACAGTATACAGAGAGCAGTGCCGACTGGTGCTCAAAATTTTTGGGGAGGCACAAACTGAAAAATTCAGAAGAAAATACCATCAATTGCCGCCTCACTGTGCCCATCAAACACAGCCACTGTCCCCCATCAAATGCAACCACTGTCTTCCATCAAATGCTGCCACTGTGCCCATCAAATGCAGCCACTGTGCCCATCAAATGCAGCCACTGTGCCCATCAAATGCAGCCACTGTCTTCCATCAAATGCTGCCACTGTGCCCATCAAATGCAGCCACTGTGCCCATCAAATGCAGCCACTGTGCCCATCAAATGCAGCCACTGTGCCCATCAAATGCAACCACTGTCTTCCATCAAATGCTGCCAGTGTGCCCATCAAATGCAGCCAGTGTGCCCATCAAATGCAGCCAGTGTGCCCATCAAATGCAGCCAGTGTGCCCCATCAAATGCTGCCACTGTGCACATCAAATGCAGCCACTGTGCCCATCAAATGCAGCCACTGTGCCCCATCAAATTCTGCCACTGTGCCCCATCAAATGCTGCCACTGTGCCCCATCAAATGCTGCCACTGTGCACATCAAATGCAGCCACTGTGCCCATCAAATGCAGCCACTGTGCCCCATCAAATGCTGCCACTGTGCCCCATCAAATGCTGCCACTGTGCCCCATCAAATGCTGCCACTGTGCCCCATCAAATGCTGCCACTGTGCCCCATCAAATGCTGCCACTGTGCCCCATCAAATGCAGCCACTGTGTCCCATCAAATGCAGCCACTGTGCCCATCAAATGCTGCCACTGTGCCCCATCAAATGCAGCCACTGTACCCATCAAATGCAGCCACTGTGCCCCATCAAATGCAGCCACTGTGCCCCATCAAATGCAGCCACTGTGTCCCATCAAATGCAGCCACTGTGCCCATCAAATGCTGTCACTGTGCCCCATCAAATGCAGCCACTGTACCCATCAAGTGCAGCCACTGTGCCCCATCAAATGCTGCCACTGTGCCCCATCAAATGCAGCCACTGTAACCCCCCCCTCGCCCGCTGTGGGACCTTGCAGCGGGTCAGACAGCAGCTCCTGTCTCCTCCATGCGTCTCCCCCCCCTCTTCCTTATAGGCGTCCAAATGCAGCGCACCTGATTGGCGGAGAGGCGGTTCAGTGTTAGGAAAGCGAATATTCATTTGCTGTTCTAACACACCTGGATGGACTCCGAGCGCAATGCTCTGCGCTCCGAGTTCACCTTTTTTTAAGCCTATTAGAGCCTATGGCTCTAATCAGGTGCTTCAAAAACACCCCTGCCGCTGGAATTCTGACGCCTGAATAGGGGGTGGTGGCGGCCATGGATAGATTCATGCAATGCATAAATCTATCCGTTAGTCATAGAGGGGGGTGGCTGGAGAGAGGGGGCGGCGTCTGTGCGCCCTTAATGGACGCACCGCCACTGATACAGAGAGAGAGGGGGAGATGCAGTATACAGAGAGGGAGAGAGACAGTATATAGAGATATACAATGAAAAGTTTTTTTCTCTATCTTCTTAACATTTGGTAGTCAGATCCCAAAAAATTCTAAGGCCTCTTTCACACGGGGCAGATCAGTGATGATCCGCCCCGTGAACACCCGCTTGCAGCGATGCACCTGTCATCTTCCTGCTCAGCGGGGATCGGCGGAGCTATCCCCGCTGAGCAGGAAGATGACAGGTGCATCGCTGCACGCTGTGCAGCGACGGACCTGTCAGAGCGCCGCTCTCCCCTATGGGGGGGATCGGATGATGACGGTCCGTAGTGTCCGTCGTCATCCGATCCGATCCGAAAACGGATGGAAAAGTAGGTTTTTCCTCCGTTACACTTTTCGGATGGGAGCGGGTCGGATGTCAGCGGACATGTCACCGCTGACATCCGACGCTCCATAGGGATGAATGTAAGTCCGTTTTTCATCCGAAAACGGAAGGATGAAAAACGGACATACGGATCGTCCGTGTGAAAGAGGCCTAAGAAGTAAAAACTAAAATAGTTTTCGATTTGCCAATAAAAAAAAATACGTCCCCGGATTTCATTTTAAAAATCTGGTCACCTTATGTAGGGGAGGGACCTGGATATCATGCAGTCTGCTTGGCCCGGCCACCTCCTGGCTGAGACTTCCCTGTGTATGAAAAAGGGACATGGTTTTAGTTTTTGCTTCATCAATCACAATCATAAATTAGTACTCCAAACTAACATCTAGTTAACATCATTGATTGGACAAGCAGAAATATTGAGAGGAATGCTATACCTGGCTCAAGCTGGGCTCCTCCACATGTTTCTGCCTGGAAGGCCCAGGTTGGGCGTCAGAAGCCTCAGCTGGGGGGGGGAAGGAAGCGTGGAAGGAAGATTGGAGAGTGATGACCTGGGTTCAGTCTGACCTGCCAGAAAATGCAGCCTGTCATAGCACCACATCCTGGGGACATAGATGTCATCTGCTGCTCCGGATCTCTGCGAATCCTGGACTTTCTTGCCCTCCCTTAGATATGTGCTCCTCAGTCCACCAATTAGGATCTTCAAATAGGTCATGTCTGCCGTGGGGATCACCGTCTTCACAAGTTCCAGCAATTGATCCAGTGCTGCCTTCCTCTTTGTTTGGTTCTTATATTCAGGGTGGTTTATCTCCCATAGACAGGGCAGCTCCCTGAACATATCAATGAAGATTGCCATAAAGTCGTTATCTTTCAAGATATCCATTTTCACTGCAAGACACAACACAAGACAAACCCTAATGTCAGGCAAAACTCTCCTAATCTTGTTACAATATAGGCCTCAATCTAGAAGCAGTATAGGCCCAAGTTTGGCTCTTACCTTCATTATCACGATCGGCGCCTCTGATACTCCTTCCTCCGCTCACAGATCGTACGTACTACGCACGCGTGTTACGCTTTATACACACTGTGCATGCGTGTAACTCCACCCCTGACGTTCTTTCTAGTCTATTCCTCGCCCCTTTTTGTTCGGCGCAGTGGGGGAAGAGCACATGGCGAAGACACAGCAGGTGCGTGCTAATTATAGCAACGAGGAGGAGGGGGAGGAAAGCCCGGAGCCAGAAACGTCCCGATCCAGAAGGAGAAGATTAAAGGCATCAAATATGTCCTTTGGGGAGATGTTGGAGATGGTCGACATCCTGAAGAAGACCAACTATGATGGAAAGTATGGACCTTACCCCAACCCCAATGTCAGAAAGGCCAAGATCATGGCGAAAGTGGTCAAATGTCTGCACCGGAATTTCGGGGTACGACGATCCAAAGATCAGCTCAGGAAGCGGTGGTCGGACCTGAAATTAAGAGAACATGAGCAGTACAGAAAGATCCGGAGAGTAAGTAGTTTTCCAGTGTTCCTATTCTTTTTGTATTTATTACGTTCGTGCTGCTCCATATGCTTTTCTGAACTGTTGTACAGTTTAAAATGTCAACCTTCATGTTCACGGGCACATTATTCGTTCGTATCAAACATTTTTATTTCGGCCTATAAAACACCATTGTTTTGGCCATATGCATTTGACCACATTTTTTAGGGCCTACTTGTATGAAAATAATTTGGTTGTGTAGATGGGTTTGTTACTAGAATGTAATGCCAACTAGATTCTGTGTAAGGAGAGGACACTCAGCAGCTTTTTACACATCTGGACGCTGGAGCACTAGTGTGGGACAGAACACCCTTTTTATTAGAGGGCCCACACAGGTGCTCCAGTGTATACTATAGGGGTGTCTCCATCTGTGAAGCTTGTACAAAACAGGTAAAGTATTGAAGTTTGACAAAGGACCCAAAAATTTCTACATCTTGGAACTCTGGCAAAATGGACAATTGTACCCCACTTCCAAGCAATGTTTCATATTTATAGTTCTGCCATCAAATATCTGTGTGCTAAGTATACCATTTTTTTTTTACATAGGGGAGAAAAGACTCGGAGGACACCCCTCAGGAGACCAGAGACCCCCCAAGTCTCTGGTCCACCTAAGCCAAGCAGAGCAGGAGGAGGAAGACGTGGTGGAAATTGTCACCACAATTGTCACCACAACAGGTGAGTGTCTGCGACCACAGGCTCAGGTAAGAGATGGATGCCGGCATATTTATAATACATGTTTTTTTTGGTTTCTATCTTTATAGGCGATCGTGATGTTGTGGATCCAGGGCATTTCACCTCGGAAAGTGCACAGATCCTGATTGGGGAGATCATGGGGTGTAATGTTGCATTGGAAAAAATCACGAAAAATATCAATGATGTTATTAAAAAAAATAAGAACATTATTGATGTTTTGGGGAGAGTTTAAAAGCCCTCCAAAGCCCTTTCTTTTATGGTGTGCTACAATTTTTAAATTTTTTGTCGAATTGTAGAAAAGCCAGATTTTGAAGATGCACACAGTGTGTCAACATGTGCTATTTGCCATCACGGGAGATCAATGGACGCGTTTTGGGGGTGCAACCCCTTCCTCAATAATAAAGTAGCTGTGAGGAAGGGGTTGCTCCCCCAAAACACGTCCCTTGATCCCCCGTGATGGCAGCTAGCACATGTTGACATTAGTAAATTGGTGTGCATCTTCAAAATTTGGCTTTTCCTGGGGTGACTTCACCCATCTGAACACAATATCAAACTCAGTTCCTAAATACTCATGTCTGATATTGCCTTCAAATTCTACCAAATGTGAACTTTGTAAGTTCAAGATTTGTGTCTTTCTTGTTGGTTTGAAACATGCCTGTTTGATCTTAAATGGACATTTCTAATGCCACCCCAAAAATTGTTATACAACAAACATGTTTGTTTTAAAAACCTTGTCAAAATGCACATGTGATTGTGCTGGTATTAAAAAGATTGTTAATCAAGAATGTGTGGATAATTGTCTCAACGCTACAACACTTTTGTGGTGCTCTAATTGCTGTTTTCTGTGACAATGGGTGTTATTTCATAAGGGCAAATCCACTTTGCACTACAAATGCAGTTTCAAGTGCACTTGTAATGTAAATGTCACCAAAGATTTGCTTCATTTTTTTTTGTTTTATTTGATAAAGGTTTCACACATTGTCTGGCATATTGATAGCCCCCCTACCCGCAAAGAACTCAAGGTATCTTAGCCGGACATCACGGGCACTCAGGGAAGGCAAGCCAGGACAGCCACTTTCAAGCGCTGTCAGGGTTGGTTCATTTTGGATTCCGGCTTCAGGCCCAACTGAGCTAGCATAGTTGGCAGAATGTTTCCGTAAAAAGTTGTGTAGAAAACAGCACGCCAGGATAATGTGATTCAGTTTGTACTCCGCCATATGTATGGGTGTAAGAAATGGGCAGAACCGGCTGGCCATGATTCCAAACGTGTTCTCCACCACTCTTCTGGCTCTGGCCAACCGGTAATTAAAAACCCTCTGGTCCGGGGTGAGGGTCCTCATAGGGAATGGCCGTATAAGATGGTCCCCCAGCGCAAAAGCTTCATCCGCAACAAAGATGAATAGAAGTCCTTCCACATTGTCTTCTGGAGGTGGCAAGTCCAAGCTGCCATTCTGGAGACGCCTGTAGAACTCCGTCTGGGCGATGACTCCACCATCGGACATCCGGCCATTCTTCCCCACGTCCACATACAGGAACTCATAATTAGCCGACACCGCCGCCAACATCACAATACTATTGAACCCCTTATAATTATAATAGTACTACCCCGAGTTGGGTGGTGGGACCATGTGGATGAGTTTCTCATCAATTGCCCCTCTGCAGTTAGGAAAGTCCCACCGCTGGGCAAAGTGGGAGGCCACAGTCTGCTATTCCTGTGGCGTGGAAGGAAACTGTTGAGGAAAACAAAAAAAAATTAGTCATTTTGCACATTAACAGGGAAAGCTGATTAGATACAAACATTCTTGACCAACATCAAGATAACATTTATTAATGGGAATTTTTAAACACCAAAGTATAAGGTACACCTATCATATCCCCCCCCCCTCTCCTGGGCCCTTTCTAACATTATAGGGGGGGGGAGCTCTTGGACAGGTAACCCTCTCCACTTCATTGAGAGATAATTGCCTAAATAATGTGTATTACTTTGAACAGCCCCTCCTTAGTTACACTATTGACAGCCCACTGGACAGATAAGAAGTGTCATAATACAAAGATATAAATACAGACTGTACACATTTGAGCACATTTGGACATTCTGCTATTACCTATCAAGATAATAATAGTATACAAAAACTTTAAACATTACCATTTGAAAGTATACAGGCAGGCCCTTGCACTACATGCTTTGGGGAATTCATCCATAAATCTGACCACAAAAGAGATGGGTATAGTGTGTATGGGTTTGGCAAAGTCAGTAGATAGATGATTGAGGATAGATAGAGAATTGGTATCAGCTGACTTAGCAGTTGGGCGGAGGGAGGGTTCCAAATGATTTGGGGACCCCCCAAAAAAAGCCTCTGGCACTCTGCCTGAATTTAAAACACAAATCACATTTCAAAACATTTTAGGGGGTGTTTGGGGTAAAGCACTACTATGGAGCTGACAAAATACATTGTTAAGTGAATACATAAGGAGAATATAGGGCCAGGAGAACATGCTGGGGAGGTAAGTGAAGGCAAATATGTATGAAGGACAACAAAAATAATTACATAAAAATCCCACATTAATGAGGACAAAGGGGAAATTCACAGCATATTACAATCATGGTAATTAGGGAATGAAGAAAGAAATACAAAATATTAGCAAACAATAAAATGTGATGTTAAAGGATAAAAATCTTACCTTCATACACTCCTTCTGCAGGACCTGGATGATGGCAGAACAGGTCTCTGGGATAATGATCCCCAGAACCTGGGGGGAGATGCCTGTCGAGAACTTGAGGTCCTGCAGGCTTCTCCCCGTCGCCAAGTACTGCAGGGTGGCGACGAGCCTCTGCTCCGGAGCGATGGCTTGCCTCATGCAGGTATCCTGCCTGCTGATATAGGGGGTCAGCAAAGCCAACAAACGGTGAAATACGGGGTCCGTCATCCGGAGAAAGTTCCTGAAATCATCAGGATTATTCTCACGGATTTGACGGAGCAAAGGCATATGACAGAACTGGTCACGCTGGAGCAACCAATTCTTGGTCCATGAACTCCTCCCCACCCTGTTCATGGACTGGACTTGTGTCAAGGTCAGGACCCCAA
The DNA here is from genome assembly GCA_037952925.1 of Lithobates clamitans. Classification (NCBI taxonomy): domain Eukaryota; kingdom Metazoa; phylum Chordata; class Amphibia; order Anura; family Ranidae; genus Lithobates; species Lithobates clamitans. The sequence goes on along the minus strand of JBBGZY010000474.1, from coordinate 3,186,494 downwards.
CACCAAGCCTCCGCACAGCACGAACTCTACGAGGAGTACGTATACGAAACATGGCTAGAAAACGGTCGGCTGCTCAGAACGAAGTAACTAAAGAACAGCAAGGCCTGTGAAGAGCAACCTGAAAAACAGTAACGAACTAACAAGAACACAATGACTAATAAAAGTCACGCGGAGCTTGCTTGCACGCACTGAAGAGCAGATACAAACCCACAAGCACAAACTTAACAGCAGAAAACTATCTGAAAACCACGAGTCTGAAAAAGCGCGAATTGTCTCTCACCAAACTTTTACTAACACAAGATTAGCAAAAGGAGCCCAAAGGGTGCCGTGCTTGGTTCTGAACTGGCCTTTTCTAGTCTCGTCGTACGTGGTTTACGTCACCGCGTTCTTGGCGATCGGAAATTCCGACAACTTTGTGCGACCGTGTGTACGCAAAACAAGTTTGAGCCAACATCCGTCGGAAAAAAAATCCTAGGATTTTGTTGTCGGAATGTCCGAACAATGTCCAATCGTGTGTACGGGGCATAAGACTGGGATGCCATTAAAGTTCGTGTGTGTGTAAAGGCAGGCGTCCCAATACTTTTGGTAATATAGTGTATTTATATGTGACAGTACTTGCCTGTTTTTGTGTGATTCTGCGTTTTCCGTTTTAAGGCAGCCTGTTCATTTCAATGTTCTGGCCTGTGCACAAAGATCACACAGAAGAAGTGCATGACCCTTTTTTTAAATTATGTTGCGCCAAAACATGATACTTGGTGCCATTGGGGTGGGGGCGCCATTAAGAATTAATTTATTGAAATTGTATACTTCTTGTCATACTGATCATCTTTATTTTATCTTATTAGTGCCAGAAATAGATTCTGACTTCGTCTTCAGGAAAACATGTCTGCAGGTAAGGACTTTAATTTTAGTTTTGCATGGTAAAAATAATATAAAAATGCATATCCTGTATACCTGTATAGTGGGCATAGAAAATCCCCCCCCCCCCCCAAAAAAAAGAAGAAATAATCACATTTAGTTGCTTTGCTGCCTGAAATGAAGACCGACACAGTTTTTGTTCTATTCAGCTGTATTTACTCAATGCAACTTATAACATCCAAGTGAAAGATGGAACACCAGTATGTCAGAAAAAAATAAAGATCATTCAAAAACAGAATCACTGGAGTTCGAAAAATGATCAACCCCTCCTAAAAATAACTTGTAAACTCAATCAGGTGTAGCTAATAACCTTCTTAATGGCACACAAAGCTGATTGCCTTTCAACTGTGATCAGTTGGGGTCATTTTGATTAGCTTAACATGAAAAGAGCTTTACTGGAGCATTTCAGTCTCTGTTAGTGCAACTGAAGCAAACAATCAACTATGGGTAGTAAGGCAATGTCACCAGGATCTCCAGGATAAAGATGTGGACAGGCACAAGTCAGGAGATGGATATAAAAACATGTCAAAGGCTTTATCAATGCCTAGAAGCACAGTAAAGTCTATTATTAAGAAGTGGAAAGTATTTGGTGCAACACAGACCCTCTCCGAAACAGGACGTCGCTCCTAACTGGATGAAAGAGCCAAATGTGGCTTGTATGGGAGGGTTGGAAGAAAAAAGCCACTTCCCAAGAAAGGCCACATGAATTCACCATTGAGCTTTGCCAAAACGCACCTTGAAGTATCTGATATTTGTTGTCGGAGAATGTCTCTGAAATGTGCCGCATCCAAATAGCTAGACAGAGAAGAGAATTGACCCCTAACTGGACTTTTAAGGCACCCAGATTCGTATAGATAGAAAAGTATAAATGTTTTATTGGTAACATACATATATCAAAAAATGCAGAATACAAATGGAGGAATGTTAAACAAACATGCATATGAGTTGAAACAGTTGCCACAGTGATTGATACTGTTGCCTTATGGTTCACCCAACGCGTTTCGGAGTTTTTTCATCTCCTTCTTCGGGGGTACGTAAGAAAATCATGTGGAGTGCTGGAATGTGTTCCCATACGATCACCCGTACTGTTTAAGCGGCCATTTATTTCTGAGTGTGCTATACTTACCTGTGAATAAATAAGCACAAATCCAACCATAATGAGGACTCTGCCTCTCTTTGACTTCAGCAGTATTGGTTGCTCCTCCTCTCCCGAAGAAGGAGATGAGAAAACTCTGAAACGCGTTGGGTAAAGCATCCGACAACAGTATCAATCACTGTGGTGACCGTTTTAACTTGTATGCATGTTTGTTTAACATTCCACCATTTTTATTCTGCATTTTTTGATATATGTATGTTAACAATAAAACATTTATACTTTTCTATCTATATGAATCTGAGTGCCTTAAAAGTCCAGTTAGGGGGTCAATTCTCTTCTCTGTCTTGAAGTATCTGAGGCCACATGGAAAAAGATATTATGGTTGATTCATTATTTGGCTTCAACAGCAAATGTCTGTCGGAAATCCGATACAGCTCATCATCCAAATAATACCGTTCCTACAGTAAAGCATGGAAGTGGTAATATCCTGTTTTGGGGGTGTTTCTCTTCAGCAGGGAGTAGAGGACTTGTCAGGATAGAAGGAAAAATGGATGGGGCTAAATACCTGGCAAATTCTTAAGAAAAATCTGCTGCCCTCGGACAGAAAGTTGTCAATGGGAAGAAGGTTTATCTTCTACCTTCTAAGATGAAAGTCCTTGCGTGGCCTAGTCAGAGCCCAGACTTAAACCCCATTGAAAATCTGTGGAATGACTTGAAGACTGCTGTCCACAAACGGTCACCATCAAATTTAACTGAACTTGAGCAGTTCTGCAAAGAAGAGTGGGCAAATATTGCAAAGTCTAGATGATCCTTTTTAATACCCATTGTATGTTAAACATGTAATACATATCCCACACATTATACATGTAATACATTTCCCGCACATTATACATGTAATACATTTCCCACACATTATACATGTAATACATTTCCCGCACATTATACATGTAATACATTTCCCGCACATTATACATGTAATAAATATCCCTTGCATTATACATTATACACACAGGTTGTTACATAAAAAAAAAAGGCACGAGGTCCTCCTCAAATTCAATTCCAGGTTTGAAGGGAGAACCCCACACAAAAATAAAGAAAACTTGAGGCCCCCCACCCCCCAAACAATACACACCAGGCCCTTATCTAAGCTTGCAACACGGCAGGCTAGGAAAGTGAGGTGGGAATGTGTCCGCCCACCCCCCCAAATCATACCAGGCCATATGCCCTCAACATATGGGGGGTACCTCAGACCCCACATGGCATATCTCCTTGTTAATGAGAAGAAGGGCCTTTTCCCCACGACCCTTTCTCGGTGGTTGTGGGGGCCTGTGGGTGCAAGGCTTATCAGAATCTGGACAGGAGAACACAAAGGCAAACTATAAGCAGATTACACTTCAGCTGTGGAAATCCCCTCTTAGTCAACTGTCAAAAGGATCAAGTGTCCCCACTGGAAGATTCCCCTATATTCCTGTACTGGTGACATCTGTCAAATTTTGGATTTCTCATCACTTTTTGACAAAAGCCAGAACGAATAAAGATTAAACCTTCCCAGCAGGGACACAGCAAACAAACAAAAAAACTTGACAGGGGTTCTAACCCTTCCTTACTAGGTTGTATGTGACCATTTTTGCTCTGTAGAAACCTCTAATACTTTTGTTTATTGTTACAGGATATCCTGCAGCTATCCAGTCTCAGCCGCAACGGCAGAATGGCTCCACCTTCTCCCAATCTACTGCTATAGTGCCACCGGGACTAGAGTGTCTTGTAGAGGTCGGTAATACAGCAAGCTATAGGAGGGTGGTGGTGGGGTTCTTACATGTCTTTTTTTGCTGTGGGAATTTCTGCCAATTCAGCAAAAAGAGCATTGTGAGGTCAGGGACTGCTATTGGGGGAGAAGACCTGTTAATCGGGTCTTCTCTTCTCGATCAGTGTCCCAATTCATTCTAATGGTGTTCAGTTCCTCCACCCCAAACTCATCAGACCATATGTTTATGTTGCTAACTTTGTGCAGAGGGGCACAGTCATACTAGAACATAATCCCCGACTCCGTTCTTGCTCACCTCGGGATTTTGGGTGTCCTTCCCAACCTTTGTGTGCCCCAAGTCCTCCTGTTGAATTCTCCATAATAAAATAAAAAATTCTGAAAGAATAGTGGGAACTCCTCATAATGGGCACAGCAGGTGTACAGACCTGGGAACTCAGCACAGGAATGGTGGGAACCCCTCATAGTGGGCACAGCAGGTGTACAGACCCAGGAACTCAGCACAAGGATGGTGGGAACCCCTCATAATGGGCACAACGGGTGGCCATTCCGCTCCTTGACAGCAAGGTGTGAGGTTGCTGGTTCCTTTGCTCCTGTGCTTCCAGAGACCAGGGGCTGGAGTTGCTTCTCTGCCCCAGGAGGGATGCTGGATCCTGGGGAGGACCCTGGCGGGGGCCCCCTGGATAGGCCTGTGACTAGGCCTCAGCCTGTGGAAGATACTGGGCCTGGCCCAAGGAGTGATGAGTCTCTGTCTGCCTTTAGACAGAGGATTGTTGGAAAGCTGAAGTGGATTGAGAAGGAAGAGGAGAAATTGTTGATTTTGATGGCTGAATTTAAGAAGAAAAAACAGGTTTGTGCCAAACTATACAGCAAGAAGAAACCGGCTCTGAGGCCTGAGTTGAAGGACTTGGAGAAGCTGTGAAGAAGCAAAAGGAGCTGGTGAGCTCTCTGAAGGAGAATAGTGGCATATTTAAAGAAAAATATAGAAATGAGGAGCGATTTAATCGCATGAAAAGAGGAGCCGCTTCCTTCATGGAAAGTGACCAACGCAGCAAGGAGATGCAGGTACCGACAGAGTCAGCAGAGAGTGAGAAAGTGGGCCCGGAGGATGAGCTCAGCTTTTGAACACCTCAGACATCTGCTGAGCTCTCAGTGGCGGAGCCCTCTGTCTCCCTCCCTCTGCAACAGCAATATGGAACATCTGAGCAGGAGTTTGAGGGAGGTACTGGCATGCTGGAGTTCATCTGTAAGCTGGAATCCCCAGATGATGATGAGAAGATGGGCATCGTTCCTCACCCTGTGAAAGAGAGACCTGTAGCGAGAGCAAGATCCACCATGAAGTCTGCAGCAGCTGGGGGGAAGTCTGACATTGCAAAGGTAGCAACACAGCAAGCAGGTACAGTGTGTGTGCAGGATGGTGATGTGGACTGTATTAGTGACAATGGGCTTGCTGAGGGTTGTAGTGCTACGGACAGTCAGCCCAGACCCATAGGCAATGTACAGCATGAAGTGCAGTCTGAATTACCTGCTGAAAACAAAGCTTCAGATGAAACTGATGATAGTAACTGTCAGCTTCTGGGGGAAGAGTCTGCAGTGAGGAGCTCCATGGACAATACAGAGACTTTGCCTGCACCAGACACAGTGGCTGTTCCTGAGAATGGTGGAGGAGATGCTGGGTGCAGTAGTGCTACAACTCTCCAGGAGTCTGCAGCAATTAAGACTGTGATTGATCCCAGGATTGAAGCTGTGTGTTCAGAGCAGGGGGAGGGGAAGGGTCCTACCTCTGCTAATCAGAAGACTGCTATCCCAGCTGATTCAGACTCTCTGCCAGCAGGTTTGAATGTGTCTAAGGACAAGACTGCAAATGCTGCTGGTGTAAAAAAAACTTATGCTGGTGTTGCTGCTACAGGATCTAGGAAGGGACAGCAAGCAGGGAAGGAGCATAAAAATGGTTTATCTTCCTCCCTGTTTAGAAGGAGGAATGTTGTTCAATTAAAATGGGAGGGCGGTGGAATCCCCCCACATAGGAGGGCAATGGTGGATAAGATTTTGCAGATGGGGTTTAGGCCCACAGATATCTTCACCCTTATCAGTCCGGCAGGTTCCTATGAGTATGATTCGTCCTTTATCCGTCCGGGTGTGGGGAGGCTGTTGATTCTGGTTGGTCTAAGGATGATATGGAGTGGTTGGAGGATAGGAGGAGGGGCAAAAGAAGGAAAAAAGGGGTTCAGTTACCTTACATCCTAAAGTTTTGCCTTTAGAAAATAAGTTTGGGACCCTGTCAGATGATGATGCCGATGAATGAGACTCGTTGAGTTCTGCATCCTCCATGGATGATGAGTGCCGGGGTGCAATGAAGAGCGCTGGTTCTCCAGGGAGAGGTAGTAGTCAGGCCAAGAAACGGCTGCCTCAATCACCCTAATGGCAGTTCCCACTCCGTTAAAAGTGGCAACCATTAATGTTGCCAGCTTAAGATCAGTAAGTGCTCATCTTATTTTTGCTCAGCGAGTTTGAGGCTGACATTTTGTTTTTGCAAGAAACCCATCTGAGTAGTCTGGCCGATATACATCTGGCAAAGAAGGAGTGGAGACGTGGTCCCTCATTTTGGTCTCTTGCGGCCGAGCCTTACAGTGGGTCTGCAGTCCTTTTTTCTGGTATGGTATCGTGCCGGCGGGTAATTGAGGTAGTGAGATGCATGGTCTTAAACGTCTCTGTGAAGGGACAGGACTTGCTCCTGATTAACATCTATGGTCCCCAGACGAAGTGGGACAGGAAATGCCTCTTTACAAAGATTAAGCCTTTTCTTTTTACGGCCCAGCAGGTTATCTTTGGAGGTGATTTCAACACCATTACTAGGTCTAAAGACAGGAGACGTTTCAAAGATAAGCTGGGCTATGACACCCTTTTTCTTAATGCGATAGTTAGGGAAGCAGGTCTGGTAGATGCGCACATTAAGCGCTGTCCAGACAGCACAGGGTTCACTTTTCAGCGAGGTAGTAGTCATAGTAGGATAGATAGGTTTTTTTTAAAAGGAGACTCTGCTTTTTCGGCACCTGTGTGTCGGACAGTGGAGTTTTCTTTTCTGATCACTGTATTCTATCTGTGACTCTGAATGCCTCAGACATGCCACCTAGGGGGAGGGGTATCTGGAGATTGAATTCGGCCCTCCTGGAAGACGAGAGAATAAGACAATCCTTTGAGGATTTTTTTCAAACACAGGCAACGATCCTAGACTTTTGCAGCAGCAAGTCAGAATGGTGGGAGCTTGTGAAACAGCGGACTGTTGGGCTTTTCAAGGCCATAGGAAGAAAGAAGCAGCAAGATGAGTATATCACCTACCAGCGTTTGCGGAGGAAACTTGACTGCCTTGTTTCGAGTGGAGGAGATTCTGGGGCGATCTCTGAGGTGAAGCTCCTCCTTATGAGACATCAATATGACCGGCACACCTCTTTTTGGTTCAGGAGAGGGATTATGGGAAATTCCATTCGCCTGACTCTTACCAGAACTGTAAACAGAGCGTAGCAGTTAAGACGGTCAATGGCCTGAGGGACAGTACGGGCTCTCTGACGAAGTCTAGGTCAGGGATCCTGGAGGTTGTCAGGTCATACTATGCCGATCTCCTGGGAGGAAGGAAACCTTGATCAGACAAGGATGTTGGGTTTTTTGGACTCTACACCAGGTCTGGAAAGTAATGTTGCTTTGATGAATGTGACAGATGAAATCACTGCAGATGAGGTAATCCAGGCTATTAATAAACTGGCCATCAAGAAAGCGCCAGGGCCAGATGGTTTGACAGCCAAATTTTATAAATGTTTTAAGACGATCCTGGCTCCCTACCCTGCGGAGGTTTTTAATGGCTGTTTTGCAGGAGGGTTCTCTTCTCTCCCTCCCTCCATGAGGCAATCTGCAGTGATCCTTCTGTCAAAGTGTAAAGATCCTTCGATGATTGGGAATTGGCGCCCCATTAGCCTTCTTAATGTCGATAGAAAGATACTGGCAAAGATTTTTTTCTGACGATTATCACCAGTTGCAGGCAGTTTGTTATCCCGCCACCAGTACTGCTCGGTCCAAGGTAGAAGCACTTTCTCAGTGGTGTTATCTACCTGGGAGGCCTTGGAGTGTTGTAGGGCTGCTGGTTGGGGTAAATTTTTGCTGACATTGGATCAGCCTAAGGCCATTGATCGGGTTAATCATGAGTACTTGTGGCTCCTACTTGACAAATATGGCCTGGAGGGGGGTTTCATTGATTGGCTCAAGATTTTGTACAAAGGGGCTGAAAGCTTTCCTCTGGTTAATGGTTGGGTCGGTCAGCTCGGGTGTGCGTCAGGGGTGTCCATTGAGTCCTTTGCTATATGTGTTTGCAATCAACCCCTTCATTAGAAGGCTAGAGAGTGGACCATTGTGTGGGGTACCTTTGGGCATCACTGGTGAGCCTCCTTTGAAGGTTGTGGCCTATGCTGATGATATTTCTGTTTTTGTCTCTGGGACTGGGGAGGCGCAGAAGGTGGTCTCAGTGATAAGGCAGTATGCAGAGGCATCAGGTTCAAAGGTCAACCAAGACAAGTGTGAAGCTTTCTGGATGGGCGTGGAAGGTGAGAGCTTTGTTTTCCCAGATGACTTCCCATAGCCCCAACAAAAAATTAGAGTTCTAGGCATTGAATTTGGCCCAGGTGACTATGGCCATGCAAATTGGGTGCACAGGCTTGAGAATGCCGATGCCAAGGTGGCAAGCTGGAAAGGTTGGCAGCTTTCTTTGAGGGAAAAGTTTGATCTGATCAAGACATACCTGATTCCGATTTTTCTGTATGTCAGTTTTGTTTGCGTTTTGCCATTTTCTCTCTATACCAGGGTTTATAGTTATTACTTCCAGCTGTTATGGGGAAACAGAATAAACCTTGTCAAAAGGAATGTGACTTACCTCCCTAGGCGGGAGGGTGGTCTAGGGATGATCAATCCTGTAGTCTTTTTCCCTCTGATGTTTGTGAAGTACAATCTTGGTAACATGTTGGCAGAGAGACCGCCTGGGTGGGTTGGTATTTTCCAGCCCTGGTTTAGGCCCTTTCTGGGAAAATGGTGGGCCAGTGAAAAGCCTGAGGGTCAAGCATGATAAGCTCCCGGCTTATGTTGCCCCATGTTTGAAAATGCTTCGGCAGTGGCAAGTAACAGCAGGAGAAGTCAGATCTCTTCCAAGGAAACTTCTTGAGAAGCGGATCATGAGCTCTGCTTTTTGCGAGCCACTGGCCTTGAGGGATTGCCCAAGCCTGGTTTTGGGGGTGGGTTTGCGATTGATTAATTTGTAGAGAATCCCGATGAAGTTAATGGATCAGGCTTGGCTTGCCTTTCATGGAAAACTTTAAGGCTATAAGTGAAGGGCAACTTGAAGTTTCTTTCCATGAGTGATTGGGGCTGCCCGAGAGTGGAGTGTGGTGGAGTGGTGGAGTCCATGGATCACTTTCTACTTCAGTGCCCTTTTAATATAGAGGTGTACAAGAGGGTGGGGAGGGCTCTGAGTATACCCTTCCTCCCCCATATGAGTTATGCAGAGTGGGTGTATGGGGCATTCCAGACTCATCAGGATTATGATTTGGAAACCCTTTTTTTAGTTAGTCTAGTAGTCAGTTATTTCAAGTGGAGTGCACGGTGTCAGGTATCCTTACGGAGTAAGATCCTCCGTATCGAAGTGGTGATGCAGGACATTCTGGGTGAGGTTGGGAATATTCAGGGTCTTGAGAAAGGCAGGTGGCAGCAGGAGGCCTGGATAAGGGCGTGGAGGAATATCAGGACTCTGTAGCTGCTGCCTGTTGATCTCGGGGTGTGCGGCTTTTTTTTTGTATTCTGTTTCACTCCCCTAGATTTTCAGATCAAATATATTTTTGATATAAGGCTACATGCATGGTGACGGTGATGTACCTTAATCTGGCTCTCCCGTAGGGATTATTATGTTGTGCGCAATTTGGTTTGCACCATTTATTATGTTCTTGTTCTTTCTGTTTTGTATAGTCATATTCAATTATTTTGTAAATATGTTTTACTTATTTATAATGGTTTTATTGTATATAAGTTGTTGTTTATTGAAAAATCTTACAAACAAAATTAACCCCTAATAATGGGCACAGCAGGTGTACAGACTTGGGAACTCAGCAGAGGGATGTTGGGAACCCCCCATGATGGGCACAGCAGGCATAAAGACCCAGGAACTCAGCACAGGGATGATGGGAACCCCTCATAATGGGCACAGCAGGTGTACAGACCTGGGAATGCAGCACAGAGATGATGGCAACCCCTCATAATGCCTCTCTAGCATCTATCAAACACTGAAATGCCACATTTTGGGGGAATGTAAGAGCTGTTCTATCAAAGAGACAATTATTATTGAAATTATAGAAAAATATACCGTAAGATGCCTGACTCCCAGAGTTCACTATAACTGGAACATCAGTTTTGGGTAGATTAACTTACAAATAGATAAAATAAGATACATCTTCACAAAATATAATGATCTATAGAAGCATAACACAGAAACAGGAAAAATAAAGAAAAAAATAAAAATATTACCAAAATAATAAATTTATAACACATTTCTTTATTTACTTTCAGGTGGAAGAAGTGATATTAAAGCATAAAGGTAAGAGAAGGGAATGAATATAGAGTATTATAGAGCTTCCTGTCCTTTGTGCTGGTTGTTTGTTTTTATAGAAGAACAAATGTCTCTGGACAAAAAGCATTGCAAAAGAAGTCAAAGCAGAACTCCAGCCAAAAAAAAATGAAGAAGAAAAGCCTATTAAAAGATAAAATGAAAAAACGCTTTTGACGCAATACTCGCCTTTAATCCAGAGCTGTGACCTGCAGAAATTATTTTTTGTTACAAGATGCCCTTTGTATTTTGGGATGAATGATGCTGCCAATCACTTCCTCTGAGTCCAGGCTGCCATGAACTTCACTTATTTTTTTACATACTGTCACCAATACAGTACAGCGTCATCATATGACTAGTGTCACTGACTGGTGACAGTATGTGAAAAACAGATAAATCATTTTTTAATTACATTTTTTAACAACTCTTTTAAACATGTTTTTCTTTTTTTACTTCTTTTCATTTTCTTTACTTTTCTTTTTGCTAAACATACTTTTATCAAAGTGGTTCAGTGTCACCAAAGCGACACTGTACTACTACAAGGGGGGGGGGGGGGGGGGGTAGGGATTTTTTACATTTTTTTTTTTTAAACTTTGATCACTGTAACAGCAATGTTTTGATCTGGCATGGATGGGTTACATTCATAAAAGCTGTGCTTACTATTGTGTTCTGTGATTGGCCCACAGCTATCACATGGTACAGGGTGATGTGATTGGCCCAGATACCATGTGATGGCTGAGGGCCAATCACAGAATCACACAGAATAACAGCTGTTACGAAACTAATTGTGATCATGTGATCGCATAGCGACCATGTGATACCCTGGCTGCTCAAAGCGGTTGGGTACCGGGAGCCGCAATCTGCTGTCTCCATGTAGGTGATCCAGCCTACCCATGCCGCCCGCCAACAGTAAATGTACTGTGGGAAGGCGGGAACTGGTAAAGATGTATCCATTATTACAGAGCCGCATTGCTTTGTGTATATCTGCCTGGAGTCCACCTTTAAATCTGAGTTCAGGGGGGGTGGAGGCAGATGCTGTTGTAGATGGCCGCTGTTTAGCAAAGCTTCGGGGCCAACGTCTATTGTGGAAAGCTTTGCAGCAAAGTGGGGTAGCATTATCTCCGCCATCCGTGCTGTTCTGGACCCAGCACCTCCAGGCACAACATGGGGAAGAGAAAGGTGAGAGAGGGGCCGAGGAAGCTGACAGATTTCTTCCTCTCGGCTAATTCTCTCTCAGTCCAAGATGGTGGCAGCCGTTTTCCGGCCTCCACAGGCAGCAGATCGCCGAGCAGAGGGAAAGGAGGAGACGGCCATCCAAGTGGGTCACAGAAAGGATCTGCCCGCTCATCCTCCCGCGGCACACCTCTCTCAAGCCCTCTAAATAATAAGCCAAAGCATGCCCTGGATCGTCCTGGAGCAGATGAGCACATGGCAGAGGAGTTTAATTCCAGGGATGACACAAGGGAGCTGGTGGAGATTCTGGAAGAATTTCCAACTCGAGGTCAGCCAAAAATGGACACTACTTTGAAAGATATGCTGATATCTTTAAAGGGCTCATTACACAGAGACATGGTCTCCTTTATGGCACAAGTGAAAGCTGAGGTCTCGGAGCTGGGGGACCAAGTGCATCATATTGAGAACAAAATGGAGGGAGTATGCCTCTGCTCACAATGAGCTAGTTGATGCCCATAATGAAAAATGATGAGAAAATCGCAGCTCTTAAGATTAAACTTGCAGTTCTTCAGGACAGATCTCGCAGAAATAATGTGAAATTCAGAGGGATCTCTGAAACAGTGTTATCTGCAGATCTTGGCCGGTCTAGACAACAGATGATTGCTACTTTTCTCCTGGATACCCCAAAGATAGAATTGGTGGTCGACCATGCTCATAGGCTCCCAAAACCAGCCTACTTGACTGAAAATGTGCGTCGGGATGTTATTGCAAAAATAAATTTTTTCCACATCAAAGATGATTTTACGCAATTCGCTAGGCCCAACTCGCCATTGCCTGATCCTTACGCCCATCTCCAGCTATTTACAACTCTATCCCAACACACAATAAGGGGGTGCAAACAAATGAAATCTGTAGCGAAGTTCCTGCGCAACCATCATATTGTATATAGATGGGGCTTCCATGCCAAGTTGCTTATTACAAAAGATGGCAAATACTTCACGGCTGCCCCATAGCGAAAGGCCTCCGCCTTGCTAGAATTTGGGGCCTACTTCCATCCGAAGAAGAACCCTTCCACTAAAAGCATTCTCCCTCCAGAGTGAGTCATGATTGGGAAACTGCCGATGATGCAAATGTAATATAGCCTTCGGGCCTTCTTCTTCCTTCATGAAGTGGATTTAGTCAAGGCATGGAGTTCGGCCTTTTCCAAGAACACCGGATTATCCTCCTTTTCGTTACAGGGTTATAAGTGCATTTCTATCTGTCAACATTATTCTGCATCCTCAACTATTTTGTGACCCAAGGACTTTGCCTACATCAAACCACCTTCCAGGTACTACAACATATCCTTCCTACCACCTTTGGCCCAGTGGGGGCTGTGATCAGCAACCAGTATACCCCTCATGGTGCTTAAAAGTGTATCACTCAATGCCCATGGGCTCAACAGCCCCTATAAAGGCAGGGCATTATGAATGGAAGCAAAAAAGTTAAAAGGATACTTATTTGTATTTAAGAATCATACATCCTGAAGGTCAATCCTCCTAAATGTTCTAATGTCCTGAGAAGAAAAGAGCAGTTTTCATAGCTGTTAAGAATTCAGTAGCATTTGTAAGACATAACTCTGCTGAGGACCCTCAGGGTCAATATCTGACCTTAGTGTGTAGTCTCAACACCATCTACACCATAGTGAACTCATATGCACCAAACACGGGTCAAGCCCATTCTATTTTCTATGAAAACTGCTAAAAAAAGTTAAACAAATGCAACAAGGTCATGTGCTATGGTGTGGAGACTTTAATTCTCTCCTCGACCCCACTTTGGATACCACTGATTTTAAATAATCTTACAACCGCCATTTGCTCCACTTCATACACAAAGCTGGTCTGAAGATGCCTCAACCCCACTGAAAAGGACTTTACCTTTTTTTCGTCAGCACATAAATCTTTTTCAAGAATTGACTATTGTCTAATGGACCTTCATCTGCTACATAAAGTATCTTGTGCTGCCATTCACTATATAACATGGTTGGACCATGCTCCCGTCTCCGTTACGTTGAGAGAGGATCATGCTGTTCGACCATCTACTTTGTGAAGCAACAACACGTTTCTCCTGTCTCAAAAAAGAGTCCAGCATAAACTTAAACCTCACATACAAGAATACTTTCAGCTTAATTCTGCTCCTGATTCTAATATGTTTATGCTTGGTGTGCGCATACGGCTGCATGACATAAGGCTGTACGGGGTCTAATGATCCAAATTGCTGCAAAAGAGAAGAGGCAGAGGACGCAGGCTGTAAATTCTTTACTTTGTAGAATTAAAACATTAGAGTCCCTAACCAAGACTTCTATTACTACAACAAAAACGTCACTGACCTTCTTAAGTGTAGCCACCTTTTATTGATATCTAACCATGAGAACGTCTTGAAAAAAGTTAAAGCAAAAATTTATTTTTTTTTGTTTCAAATTTTTTATTGAAGTTTTCAATTTAACAGGTAAATAACAATACAACATTGAGATGTTACATGAATAAGAGGGTTTGAATGTATACAATACGATTTCAGTGTAATATAAGAAGTTCTTTAATAAATAAACTACATGACTAAGATGAAGAACCAAACCAAATAAAGGAACGTATAAAGAAGTCCTCATGTAGAGTAGGAAGGCGTCTCCACTGGCGGCTATTGGAGTGGGGTACGGGGTCATGCGTGTGTATCTTAAAGAAGGTTAAAGACAGGTATTTTCTCCCCTGACATCCAAACACCCCTGTCGGCTCTAACTGTGTGTGGATGGGGGAGCTATGGAACTCAACAAGCGTTGTCAGTAAAGGGGTAATTTACCTGTATGATGGATTGTTTTATGTTATGCCAGTGGGACAAAATAGTTGGTTAGTTTGCTCTATAGGGAGTATAACTGGGGAGGAACCCTTGGTCCCGAATGGCAATGCAGTGAGGGGTATAGAATCTCAGAAAGACCTAATGTCATCAGGACAATAATAGACATCATCAGGCAGAGGCAGTAAGTAAGGGTGGGTGGGGGTATGAGGGGACAGATCTCATTCAAGTGTATAGTATAGGCAGATAGCGTCTTGTGGATTACCCCGGGTTGAGTAGAAGTGTGTCAGTTTAGGGAATTGCGGTAATCGGCTTTTTATTTAAAGTGTGACCAGCAGGCCCAGCCTAGCAGGCCCAGCCTAGCCTGGTGAATGAGGGCCTCCATTTCTGCTATTCTTTCTATGCGGTGAAACCAGTGAGAAGTAGTTGGGGGGTTGGTCTGTCTCCAAGACACAGGTATGCATTGTTTGGCAGCATTGATGAGGTGGAGGGTGAGGGATTTTTTGTAGGCCAAGTGGGGTATAGATGTGTGGTGGAGCATATATTGGGCGGGGGTAAAGTCTGTCGTGTAAGTTGTGATTTGGGTGGTAGACGGTGTACTTCCTTCCAAAGAGGTTGTATGAGCGGGCACTCCCACCATATGTGGAGTAGGGATCCTTGGGTTAAATTACATCTCCAGCAGAGTGGGGAGATGCTGGGGTTGTATTTATGTATCCTGACAGGGGTCCTGTACCATCTAGAGTATAGCTTGTATCCGTTTTCTTGTGTTGATACGTTGATGGATCCTTTATGATTGTGGTCAAAGATCTGCTCTCATTGAACGTTAGATAGATTCAATGAGAGTTCTTTTTCCCAGCGCTGGCTAATTGCGTTAGACTTGGGGCTGCAGTCTAAGAACAGGGGTGAGTACAAGGTCGACATCAGATGTCTTTGGGGCTCAGTGTCAGTGCAAATGGCTTCAAAGTGAGTGTATTCTCTGTGCCACTTGATCAGAGGTTTGGAGCTTTAGCTGAAATGCCACGCCATGTCACGCTGCGCTCTGTCAGTGGCCAGGCAATCTTCTGGGACCTGTGACATGTCCAAGAAGATTGCAGGGATGGAGAGGTTGACTAGGCGGCCAGGCGACCAGACCAGGAAGTGGGAGCTAGCTAAACAACCCCCCCCCCCCCCCCAAAAAAATGACATGACCAATTGTGGCATGTAAGTGGGCGAGGGGTACTTAAAGCGGAAGTTCCACTTTTGGGTACAAAACATGGCATACAAGAACTTTTTAAATTGGCAAGAAGATAGTAGGCAGCTAGAATGTAGCTGCAGAGAATGTAAAAATATCCAACAGTTTAAATAGTATATTAACTCCTTGGTGGCAGCCGCATGCAACTATGTGGCCTCTCTGCGCCTGGTCCTTGGCGCCGAGGGGCTGCATATTTGCTTGAATTGCTGTGCATACAGCTGTGTTGAGAGCACGCGTGGCGCATGCTCCCGCCACAGTTGCCAGCACCTAACCAAAAGTTTTTAGATCACGTGACTTAAGCAACGCTTCCTTACGCCATAAAAACCTCTTAATGGGCCGGGAGGCGCTGACGTTAAGAGGTTATAAAACAAAACTTGTAGCCTGTAAGTTAGAGTATGTATCAATAAGCCAGGTTAAATTAGTTAAAATAAAATAATTTTTTACACTACGTTCACACCTATGCTCTTTTTTTGTGCGTTTTACATTTTGCAGAAACACACTACAGTCCATTTAACATGCTTTTCTATGGTACACGTTCACATCTATGCATTTTGCAGCCGCTGCATTTTTTTCTTTAAAGGGTCAGGGATGTTTTTCCTGCAGCAGATTGCATTTTGTGTGTAATAGACTTCAATGGAGTCACACCTGAAATGCAAGTGTTTTTTTTTTTCCCCTTTAAAAACACTGTATATAGTGGGTTGCTAGGCAGCATGCCAGGAAGTCGGCCGCCTTGTCCTTAACAACTGATGGTTATCAGCTGTCAGCGTGTTTCCCCACTGAGCTGAATGTACAAAAAAGAATTGCCAGCTACAGAATTCAAGAAAAAAACAGCGTGGGGTCAACCCCCCAAATCCATACCAGGCCCTTCAGGTCTGGTATGGATTTGGAGGGGAACCCCACACCAAAATAAAAAAAAATGGTGTTAGGGTTCTGCCCAGATCCTTATCCAAGTATGCAACACCCAGCAGCACAGGAAAGGGAGGGAACGAGAGATCGCCCCTCCTCCTGAACCATAGCAGGCCGCATGCCCTCAATATGGGATAGCGGGTGCTTTGGGGTAAGGGGGGACCTCTGCCATCCCTGCCCCAAAGCACCCTGTCCCCATGTTGATGGGGACAAGGGCATCTTCCCAACAACCCTGGGCAGTGGTTGTGGGAGTCTGCATAGCTCCCAACTGTCCCTGATTTCGAGGGACTGTCCCTGATTTGTCCCTCTGTCCCTCATTCCCCCTCATTTGTCCCTCATTTTGGTCTGATCTATATAGTTGTATATAAAATGCACTTTTTATCTTTCAAAACGTGTTTGTCAGAGCTAAACCTTTCATCCAAATTCTAAATTGCTGCATTTGTAAATTTTAAAGGAATAGTGGTGGTTAAAAAAAAAACCCTGTGGGTTTAATTAAACTTTTTTTTCTTGGTTAATTCTCCTTTAAGGGGATGTGGCAGGGGGTGTGTCCTATGCCAACATACATTTGCTAGTAGGTGTCCTCATTCCCATCTCAAAATGTTGGTAGGTATGGGTCTGTGGGCACGGGGCTTATCGGAATCTGAAAGCCCACCTTTAACAAAGGGGGCTCCCAGATCCCGCCCCCATGTGAATGAGTATGGGGTACATTGTACCTCTACCCATTCAACAAAAACCTTTACAATAATTCCAGAGATTAGTAAATGAGCAGAAGTTCTGCTGACTTCCATCACCCAATCAGGTGCAAGCAAAAATGCTGTTTCATTTTCCTTGCACCTGATTGGGTATTCTTTGCAAAGTGAATCTTTTCCTCATTTACTCTGGAGCAGCTGCACTTGCAAAGTGCATTTTCTATTTCGTTGCGCTAGATTAAATGTACTACAGAAAAATATCCTAAAAAATTATGTTTTCAAAATATCTCATTATTTACATCAATTATGCATAACTATGCTAAAAAAACTTATTTAAATATAACAAAAATACTCCTGTGGAAAAATGGTATCACTCCTGTGCAATGTGCATATGTATAGACCTATGGGCAATCAATAAAAGTGCATATAGTGCCAAAAGATATATATATACAATTGTGCATAAATTTTAAAAGTGACTGCAAACAAAAAAACATGCAATGCTTCATAGATCGTGCAGCATGCAAAACATCAAAAAAACGCAAAAATGGCCTTAATATAAAGTTCTTATATAAGTGTCCCAAAATTTCAACTAAAAAGTGTTTCCGTGTCCATAAATCTCCATTGGATGTCCAAGTAATCAAATGTGCCGAATTCCAGTGCTTTAAATAGTAATATTGTGCCACAGTGCCCCCCCACAGTGGTTGCGCTCACCTTAGAGCGTGTGACACAGCTTTTACCTTGTGTCAAAACACGCTGTGTAGCCACCCCCTGGGCTATATGCGAACGCTAGATCGATCTCCACTCTGGGTCAATTAGGCTCCATAGACATTAATCATAGAAACAAGGAGAGACTATATAGTGTAATTCCACTTTAAAATTTATTCCAACGAGATAACTTTCCCACAAAGGGGTACTCACATTTTATGGGTGCTGTTGTACACCAAACAATAAAAAGCTCCAAAAGGGTATATAGTATGGTCTGCCGCGGGGTATGTGCTTCTCCCGACTCAGCTGTTCAATGTTCCGCTGTACGCTGCTCGCTCCGTCCTGGCCCCTCCCCTACGCGTGTTCGACACAGGGAGTCACGTGTCTTGATGAAGACACGTGACTCCCTGTGTCGAACACGCGTAGGGGAGGGGCCAGGACGGAGCGAGCAGCGTACAGCGGAACATTGAACAGCTGAGTCGGGAGAAGCACATACCCCGCGGCAGACCATACTATATACCCTTTTGGAGCTTTTTATTGTTTGGTGTACAACAGCACCCATAAAATGTGAGTACCCCTTTGTGGGAAAGTTATCTCGTTGGAATAAATTTTAAAGTGGAATTACACTATATAGTCTCTCCTTGTTTCTATGATTAATGTCTATGGAGCCTAATTGACCCAGAGTGGAGATCGATCTAGCGTTCGCATATAGCCCAGGGGGTGGCTACACAGCGTGTTTTGACACAAGGTAAAAGCTGTGTCACACGCTCTAAGGTGAGCGCAACCACTGTGGGGGGGCACTGTGGCACAATATTACTATTTAAAGCACTGGAATTCGGCACATTTGATTACTTGGACATCCAATGGAGATTTATGGACACGGAAACACTTTTTAGTTGAAATTTTGGGACACTTATATAAGAACTTTATATTAAGGCCATTTTTGCGTTTTTTTGATGTTTTGCATGCTGCACGATCTATGAAGCATTGCATGTTTTTTTGTTTGCAGTCACTTTTAAAATTTATGCACAATTGTATATATATATCTTTTGGCACTATATGCACTTTTATTGATTGCCCATAGGTCTATACATATGCACATTGCACAGGAGTGATACCATTTTTCCACAGGAGTATTTTTGTTATATTTAAATAAGTTTTTTTAGCATAGTTATGCATAATTGATGTAAATAATGAGATATTTTGAAAACATAATTTTTTAGGATATTTTTCTGTAGTACATTTAATCTAGCGCAACGCAATTTCTTTTATATTATGGTTTCTGCACGGTCATGAGTACGTGAACTGCGTCTGCTGCTGGATATTCTTCTTTGATATACCTGTGGTATATAACTACTTGTTGCTGCTGGTTTATTAAGCAGAGGAACATTGTGGCTCACAAGATTTTTTTCTTTGCATTTTCTATTTGCCTTTAGTAAATCAACCCAAGTGTTTTTAAAAGGAAAATAAAAACGCAAAATGCATGAATAATACAAGCAAAAATGCATTAAAAAAATGTGGGTTTAAAAATGCAAAATGTGCCTGAAAAACACATCAACCGCATAGATGTGAACCTAGACTTAAACATGATACCTAAAATGGTTTATTAGTTGACGTGTAACAGGTATATACAGTGCAATTTAATTCAGACACCATTAACCACTTGCCGACTGCCGCATGTACATTTAGGTCGACAGAATGGCACAGACAGGCAAATGGGCGTACGCCCCTTTAAATTTGCGCTCCGTGAGTGTGATGACAGATCCCACGAACTCGATGTCAGCGGGGATACCCACTATCGTCTCACGGAGAGGAAGAACGGGGAGATGCTGATGTAAACAAGCATTTCCCCGTTCTGCCTAATGACACTATCACTGATCACAGCTCCCTGTGATTGGGAGCGGTGATCAGTGTCGTGTCACGCATAGCCACGCCCCCCCACTACAGTTAGAACACATCCCTAGGACACACTTAACCCCTGTAGCGCCCCCTCCTGGGTAACCCCTTCACTGCCAGTCACATTTACACAGTAATCAATGCATTTGTAATCGCACTGATCGCTGTATAAATGTGGTCCCAAAATAACGCCAAAAGAGTCCGATCTGTCCGCCATAATGTCGCAGTCACGATAAAAATCGCTGTTTGCTGCCATTACTAGTAAAAAAAAAAAATATATTAATAAAAATGCCATAAATCAAAGCTGACTGCTGTCCTTTCGGACACTCATGATAAGTTCCCGATGGCATGGAGGCCATGGGTCGAATATACTAAACCCACCAGATTTGATACCACCCTTCTTTGGATTTAATGCACTCTTGCTCCCCACCGCGAGGACCCACCCTTCCCCCTTTCTTCCTCTTCTCTCCTTTCTCCCTATTCTTTACTCCTACCTTCTCAACTAATCTCTGCCCCTAGCTCTTCTTTAACCTCCCTCTCAAAACTGTTTTCAGCCTCTGTTATATTCCTATTGTTTTGTTTTTCTTTGATTTACTAGCATACTTATTTTATTTATACGATGCTAAACTCTATGTTATGTTTATTCATGATGCATTATCTACACTGTCAAACTGTGAAATTGCTATGATTAGCAATAAAACCCTTTGTAAAAGAAAAATGCCATAAATCTATACCCTATTTTGTAGACGCTCTAACTTTTGCGCAAACCAATCAATAAATGCTTATTGCGATTTTTTAAAATTTTTTTTTTACCAAAAATATGTAGAAGAATACGTATCGGCCTAAACTGAGGAAAAAAATGTTTTTTTTAAATATTTTTTGGGCATATTTATTATAGCAAAAAGTAAAAAATATTTATTTTTTTTTCAAAATTGGCGCTCTTTTTTTGTTTATAGCGCAAAAAATAAAAACCGCAGAGGTGATCAAATACCACCAAAAGAAAGCTCTATTTGTGGGGAAAAAAAGTAAGTCAATTTTGTTTGGGAGCAACGTCGCATGACCGAGCAATTGTCCTTTAAAATGACGCAGTGCCGAATCACAAAAAGTGCTCTGGTCTTTGGCCAGCCAAATGGTCCGGGGCTTAAGTGGTTAACCTACCACCATTAGGGATGAGCCGAACTCCCCCCTGTTCGGTTCGCACCAGAACATGCGAACAGGAAAAAAGTTTGTTCGAACACGAGAACACCGTTAAAGTCTATTGGACACGAACATGAATAATCCAAAGTGCTAATTTTAAAGGCTTATATGCAAGTTATTGTCATAAAAAGTGTTTGGGGACCTGGGTCCTGCCCCAGGGGACATGGATCAATGCAAAAAAAGTTTTAGAAAAGGCCGTTTTTTTCAGGAGCAGTGATTTTAATAATGCTTAAAGTCAAACCATAAAAGTTTAATATCTCTTTAAATTTCGTAGCTGGGGGGTGTCTATAGTATGCCTGTAAAGAAGTGCATGTTTCCCGTGTTTAGAACAGTCTGACAGCAAAATTACATTTCGAAGGAAAAAACCCATTTAAAACTACTCGCGGCTATTACATTGCTGGTGTTCTGATGAGAACTGTCCTCCTATCAGATAGTGTCTGCCCCGTACTGCGCAGGCGCAGCGCCTGCGCAGTACGGAGGAGAAGGAGATGCCGAAAGTGTCCGAAGTTGATCAGCTGACCATCAGCTGTACACGGCGCTTGGGCACTTATTAGTGATGGCTGTGTAAGAGGGCCCCTCGCGGGCTGGCTTCGCTCGCCACGCTTCGCTCGCCACGCTTCATGCACGGCCTCGCTGCGCTCGGCATCTATTTATTCCTACTCTATGTCCACTTGGATAGTAGGGAATGAACCTGGACACAGGGTAAGAATAAAAGCGCAGGCGCCATGTACAGCTGACGATCAGCTGTTGAACTTCGGAGACTTTCGGCTCTCGTTTGTCCTCTGTACTGCGCCTGCGCAGTACAGGGCGAACACTATCGGATGGGGGACAGTATTCGACAAGACACCGGTCCGACAATACACATAGAAGTTCATTGATAAAAACGGCATGGGAATTCCCCACAGGGGAACCCCGAACCAAAATTTTAAAAAAAAATGATGTGGGGGTCCCCCTAAATTCCATACCAGGCCCTTCAGGTCTGGTACGAATTTTAAGGGGAACCCCGCACCAAAAAAAAAAAAAAAAACGGTGTGGGTTCCCCCCAAAAATCCATACCAGACCCTTATCCGAGCACGCAACCTGTCAGGCCGCAGGAAAAGAGGGGGGGACGAGAGAGCGCCCCCCCTCCTGAACCGTACCAGGCCACATGCCTTCAACATTGGGAGGGTGCTTTGGGGTAGCCCCCCAAAACACCTTGTCCCCATGTTGATGAGGACAAGGGCCTCATCCCCACAACCCTGGCCGATGGTTGTGGGGGTCTGCGGGCGGGGGGCTTATCGGAATCTGGAAGCCCCCTTTAACAAGGGGACCCCCAGATCCCGCCCCCCCCTGTGTGAAATGGTAAAGGGGGTACTTGTACCACCAACCGTTTCACTAAAAAACTGTCAAAAATGTTAAAAATGACAAGAGACAGTTTTTGACAATTCCTTTATTTAAATGCTTCTTCTTTCTTCTATCTTCCTTCATCTTCTTCTTCTGGTTCTTCTGGCTCTTCTGGTTCTTCCTCTGGCATTCTCGTCCAGCATCTCCTCCGCGGCATCTTATATCTTCTTCTCCTCTGGCCGCTCCGCACCCATGGCATGGGGGGAGGCTCCCGCTCTTTTCTTCATCTTCTTCTCTTCTTCTTTTCTTCTCTTCTTCTCTTCTTCTCTTCTTCATTTTCTTCTCCGGGCATGGAGGGAGGCTCCCGCTGTGTGACGGCGTCTCCTCATCTGACGGTTCTTAAATAACGGGGGGCGGGGACACCCGATGACCCCGCCCCCCTCTGACGCACAGTGACTTGACGGGACTTCCCTGTGACGTCGCGGGGAATGCTACAGGGAAGTCCCATCATGTCCCGTGCGTAGAGAAGAAAATGAAGAGAAGAAGAGAAGAAAAGAAGAAGAGAAGAAGATGAAGAAGGTGAAGAGAAGAGCGGGAGCCTCCCCCCATGCCATGGGTGCGGAGCGGCCTGAGGAGAAAGAAGATAGAAGACGCCACGGAGGAGATGCTGGACGAGAACGCCAGAGGAAGAACCAGAAGAGCCAGAAGAACCAGAAGAAGAAGATGAAGGAAGATAGAAGAAAGAAGAAGCATTTAAATAAAGGAACCCCAAAGCAGCCTCCCAATGTTGAGGGCATGTGGCCTGGTACGGTTCAGGAGGGGGGCCACACTCTCGTCCCCCCCTCTTTTCCTGCGGCATGAAAAGGTTGCGTGCTCGGATAAGGGTCTGGTATGGATTTTTGGGGGGACCCCACGCCTTTTTTTTTTTTTTTTTTGGCGCGGGTTTCCCCTCAAAATCCATACCAGACCTGAAGGGTCTGGTATGGAATTTAGGGGGACCCCCACGTCATTTTTTTTTTACATTTTGGCCAGGGTTCCCCTTAATATCCATACCAGAGATGAAGGGCCCCATGTGGAATTTAGGGGGACCCCCACGTCATTTTTTTTTGTATTTTGGTTCGGGGTTCCCCTGTGGGGAATTCCCATGCCGTTTTTATCAATGAACTTCTATGTGTATTGTCGGACCGGCAATGCAATAGCCGCGAGTAGTTTTAAATGGCTTTTTTCCTTTGAAATGTCATTTTGCTGTCAGACTGTTCTAAACATGGGAAACATGCACCCCTTTACAGGCATACTATAGACACCCCCCAGGTACGAAATTTAAAGGGATATTACACTTTCATTGTTTGACTTTAAGCATTATTAAAATCACTGCTCCTGAAAAAACGGCCGTTTTTAAAACTTTTTTTTGCATTGATCCATGTCCCCTGGGGCAGGATCCAGGTCCCCAAACACTTTTTATGACAATAACTTGCATATAAGCCTTTAAAATTAGCACTTTTGATTTCTCCCATAGACTTTTTAAGGGCGTTCCGTGGCATTCGAATTTGCCGCGAACACCCCAAATTGTTCGCTGTTCAGTGAACTTGCGAACAGCCAATGTTCGAGTCGAACATGAGTTTGACTCAAACTTGAAGCTCATCCCTAACCACCATGTGTGTAGGGGGCAGAGTAGGCGAAAAGGATGTCATTGGCTGAGTCTAGTGAATACTTCTCATCCTTGCCGGCAATGGAAGATCATATTTAGTACATAAGGCTCCCCAGTATAGTGTCTGTCTTTTATGTTTAGAGGAACTCTTTAGAAACCATTGACCTTAACCATCATTCAGTTTTTCAGACCAAGAACATGAAGCATCTGTTCACTGTACGGCGGGAGTCGGAGTGCTGTGGACCTTCACTGAACCTACGCCTTCGTGATCCATACAAGAGGGACGTGGTTTCCCTTTACCTGATCTCCGATGGTGGCTGCTGTGGAGGGCAAACTTATGTAAGTATTCTTTTTCCGTGCAGCTTCCTAACTTTTAGAACATGAAAAGGTTATATTCAGAGAGGGGACATAAAATTATTGACTAGCGGGTCTGATTTCTATGTTGGGTACATTGTCTGCCTGCTAACTACATATCTGTAGCTGATGGTATTCATATCATCTCAGGGTGAGCTTCCATAAATGCACCAGTGTGTTCTCTGGTTCCAGCACTGCCCTCTTTCTAATGCCCTGTACACACAACCGGTTTTCCCGTCAGAATAAACTCTGAAGGTTTTTCCGACGGAATTCCGATGGAATTTTGACGGAATTTCACTCAAGCTGTCTAGCATACACACGGTCACACCAAATTCCGACCGCAAAGAACGCGGTAACGTATAACACGTACGACTGCACTATAAAAAGGAAGTATAATAGCCACTGCATCGGAACAGCGTACAGATGAGCGGTTTTTCCAATAGGATTTTTTTTCCTTCTGAAAAATATAGAACATGTTCTCTGAATTTTCAACGGAAAAGGTGCAGAGCTCGCAAAAAACTAACTTGTAGCTTTTTTAGCTGCCTGTGGTAGTGATAGGATCAGGAAAACACCACCAACCTTCTACAGGTAGCTTTAGCTGAACACTGTGCAGAGCTCGCAAAAAAATAACTTGTAGGTTTAGCTGAACACTGTGAGGAGGACGCACCACACTAACTTGTAGTTTTAGCTGAACACTGTGAGCAGGATGCACCGCACTAACTTGTAGTTTTAGATGAACACTGTGAGCAGGACGCACTGCACTAACTTGTAGCTTTAGATGAACACTGTGCAGAGGTCTCACTACACTAACTTGTAGTTTTAGCTGAACACTGTGAGCAGGACGCACCGCACTAACTTGTAGTTTTAGCTGAACACTGTGAGCAGGACGCACCCCACTAACTTGTAGTTTTAGCTGAACACTGTGAGCAGGACGCACCGCACTAACTTGTAGTTTTAGCTGAACACTGTGAGCAGGACGCACTGCACTAACTTGTAGTTTTAGATGAACACTGTGCAGAGGTCTCACTACACTAACTTGTAGTTTTAGCTGAACACTGTGAGCAGGACGCACCGCACTAACTTGTAGTTTTAGCTGAACACTGTGCAGAGGTCTCACTACACTAACTTGTAGTTTTAGCTGAACACTGTGAGCAGGATGCACTGCACTAACTTCTAGTTTTAGCTGAACACTGTGAGCAGGACGCACCGCACTAACTTGTAGTTTTAGCTGAACACTGTGAGCAGGACGCACAGCACTAACTTGTAGCTTTAGATGAACACTGTGCAGAGGTCTTACCCCACTAACTTGTAGTTTTAGCTGAACACTGTGAGCAGGACGCACCGCACTAACTTGTAGTTTTAGCTGAACACTGTGAGCAGGACGCACAGCACTAACTTGTAGCTTTAGATGAACACTGTGCAGAGGTCTCACCCCACTAACTTGTAGTTTTAGCTGAACACTGTGAGCAGGACGCACCGCACTAACTTGTAGTTTTAGCTGAACACTGTGAGCAGGACACACTGCACTAACTTGTAGTTTTAGATGAACACTGTGCAGAGGTCTCACTACACTAACTTGTAGTTTTAGCTGAACA
The DNA here is from genome assembly GCA_037952925.1 of Lithobates clamitans. Classification (NCBI taxonomy): domain Eukaryota; kingdom Metazoa; phylum Chordata; class Amphibia; order Anura; family Ranidae; genus Lithobates; species Lithobates clamitans. The sequence goes on along the minus strand of JBBGZY010000474.1, from coordinate 3,160,541 downwards.
CTGTGAGCAGGACGCACTGCACTAACTTGTAGTTTTAGATGAACACTGTGCAGAGGTCTCACCCCACTAACTTGTAGTTTTAGCTGAACACTGTGAGCAGGACGCACCGCACTAACTTGTAGTTTTAGCTGAACACTGTGAGCAGGACGCACTGCACTAACTTGTAGATTTAGATGAACACTGTGCAGAGGTCTCACTACACTAACTTGTAGTTTTAGCTGAACACTGTGAGCAGGACGCACCGCACTAACTTGTAGTTTTAGCTGAACACTGTGAGCAGGACACACCGCACTAACTTGTAGTTTTAGCTGAACACTGTGCAGAGGTCTCACTACACTAACTTGTAGTTTTAGCTGAACACTGTGAGCAGGACGCACCCCACTAACTTGTAGTTTTAGCTGAACACTGTGAGCAGGACGCACTGCACTAACTTGTAGCTTTAGATGAACACTGTGCAGAGGTCTCACTACACCAACTTGTAGTTTTAGCTGAACACTGTGAGCAGGACGCACCACATTAACTTGTAGTTTTAGCTGAACACTGTGAGCAGGACGCACCCCACTAACTTGTAGTTTTAGCTGAACACTGTGAGCAGGACGCACTGCACTAACTGTAAATAGTCTAGCTGCCTTACTGTGGTACTAAAAGGATCAAAAGAACACCAGCAATTTTCTTCAGGTAGCTGTAAATACTGTAACAAGACAAGCCTGCCTGTCAGTAAGAAGATAACAGGAACGGATCTAGCTAAACTGAATACAGTGTATATATATATATATGTAACACCTGGGATGCATATATATATATATATATATATATATATATATATATACACAATACACTGTAAATGCAGCTAACTCACTGATTGTCCTGCCTAATCTAGCTAACTCACATGAAATGACACTGTCTCTCTGTCTATGTATCTCAACGCCGGAACACACACTACACAGGGCCGCCGTGCAGGCGGCCTTATATAGTGTGGGGCGTGATCTAAACCCCCTGAGCCATAATTGGCCAAAGCCACCCTGGCTTTGGCCAATTACAGCTCTCTCTACTGACGGCGCTGTGATTGGCCAAGCTTGCGGGTCATAGTGCATGCTTGGCCAATCATCAGCCAGCAATGCACTGCGATGCCGCAGTGAATTATGGGCCGTGACGCGCCACACGAATTTGGCACGAACGGCCCATATCGTTCAAAATTCGGCGAACGGGCGAACAGACGATGTTCGAGTCGAACATGGGTTCGACTCGAACACGAAGCTCATCCCTAGTCTGGAAGGCCAAGAAGGAGAGGCAGACAGTCACAAGCCAATAAGAGAGGGCAAGCAGGCTCTGTGTCTAGTGCTGTTCGTGGAGACGGTGTATCCTCATCAGCACGTGGCCGTGGGACACGCTTGGCCTTTTGTTCGGCAGTTGGCCGCGTTGAGCCGCAACATGCGGAAGACTTGGTCGAGTGGATGAGCAAGCCGTCCTCATCCTCCTCATCCTCTCTCACCCATGCTCAGGGTACTTTGTCTGGCAAAGCAGTGGCCTCTTCCCTCGGCTCAATGTCATCAGTGACTCCTTCCCTAGCCCCACCATGTCCTCCTGAGGAGTCCCTCGAACTGTTTGACCACAGTGTTGGGTACATGCTCCAGGAGGATGCCCAGCGTTTGGAAGGCTCTGATGATGATACTGAGCTCGATGAAGGCAGTAACATGAGCACGGACAGAGGGGGTGCCCAAGAAGGACAGCAATCTGGCAGTCATGCTCCCCCTGCTGCAGCATACCAGGTTTGCTCCAGTGATGAGGAGGGAGGGGATGATGAGGTCACTGACTCAACGTGGGTGCCTGATAGGAGGGAGGAGGAGGAGGAGCAGGAGGCGGCACATCACCAACGAGGCAGGATGCCCTCCAGGGGCCAGCCTAAGGGCAGCACATTGACTGCATCACACCCCAAAGCTCCACATGTGCAGGGCGCTGCAGTCTCTGCGTGTTATTCAAAAAGTTCTTTGGTGTGGGCCTTTTTTGAGATGAGTGCATCAGATCGCACCGCTGCTATTTGCAACATATGTCTCAAGCGTATCTCGCGTGGCCAAAACATCTCCCGCTTGGGTACCACATGCTTGACCAGACATATGTTGACCTGCCATGCAGTTTGTTGGCAAGCGTATCTAAAAGACCCACACCAAAGAACAAAGAGGACCTCTCCTTGCTCCTCATCAGCTGAGATCTCCAACCCCACTATACCTTCAGTCCTCTCTGAGACCTGCACTGAGAGGAATGAAGGTGTAGAATTAGGTGTGTCATAGCCAAGTACTTGTGGGCAATCTGCTTTTGGTACACCGCCGTCAGATTGTACCAGGCAAATTTCCCTGCCCTAGCTGCTGCACCGCCGAAAGAAGTTTGCTCCCAGCCATCCACATGCCCAGCGGTTGAATGCTAGCTTGGCAAAATTGCTAGCACTTCAACTGCTGCCTTTTCAGTTGGTAGACTCTGCCCCCTTCCGTGAGTTTGTGGAATGTGTGGTTCCTCAGTGGCAGGTACCCAAACGCCACTTTTTCTCATGGAAGGCGATTCCGGCTCTCTACCGGCATGTGGAAGGCAATGTCCATGCCTCGCTGGACAGGGTGGTCAGCGGTAAGGTGCATATTACCGCTGACTCATGGTCCAGCAGGCATGGACAGGGACGTTACCTAAGTTTCACGGCGCATTGGGTGACTCTGCTGGCAGCTGGGAAGGATGCAGGACAAGGTGCAGTAGTGTTGGAGGTTGTTCCACCACCACGCCTCCAAAATGCTAATGATTGTGACACACCTCTCTCCTCCACCCCCTCCTCTTCTTCTTCCTCCATGGCCTCTTCCTGTGCTTTGTCCTCGGAACCAGCTGTGCTCCGTAGCCGTTCAAGGGGCTACGCAAGTACGCAGGCCAAAAGATGCCATGAGCTGGTGTGCTTGGGGGACAGGAGCCACACTGGGGCAGAGGTTCTGTCAGCTCTGCAGGGGCAGGTTCAGAGGTGGTTGACGCCACGCCAACGTAACCTCCCTGGCGGTATGATTCTTTCGGATTTTAGGTGCTGAAAGCGGTACAATTATTTTGCATGGAAATTTGGCGTTTTATATTGTAGGTCTGTAAATCTTAACAATAACGCACTTAAATCTGTCCAAACCAGAGTCTAGTAGATATCCCGGGTATGATAAAGTTTGAAACACAAAAACATAAATTATAATATAATAAATAAAAATAAATAGTAATAAAATAAATTTCCCCACGATTCACTATCGCTCAATTCTGCAAGTGTTCTAATTTACTATCGCTGTTTTCTAGCTGGTCTAAAGCCACTTTTGACGTAAAAGGGACACTTTTTGGTTGCTATGGACAATCTCCAGTTTCCAGGCAGAAAGAACAGTGTATATCATGTAAAACTGCATGCAGGGCATGGGCCAAAGCACTGGGGACAAAATGGATGTGAAATCATTTCATACAGTACTGTAATCTGTAAGATTACAGTACTGTATGTGTTATGATTTTTACATTATTTTGAATTTGCCGCCAGGCTCCGCCCCCATGCGTCGTGACGCTCGCAGGGAACGGAGCCTGGCACAGAGAGGCTTCGGAGAAGGAAACAGCCCGCGGACACTGCGGGGGACATCGCAGGATCCCGGGGACAAGGTAAGTAAGGAGGCACCAGGATCCTGCAATGTAATCCCGAGTGTGGCTCGGGGTTACCGCTAATGGTGCTGAATTTTAACCCCGAGCCACACTCGGGAAAACCGCCAGGGAGGTTAAGGCAGGAATGGTGGTTTGCGATAATGGCACCAACCTCCTCTCTGCCCTCCGACAGGGACAAATGACCCATGTGCCCTGTTGCTGAGGCTTCGGTCAGTCAAAGAAGGAGCGGTGGAGAAGGTGGCCGTCTGACCGATGCGTTCAGACAATTTTTTGGTCCGCAGCCCCAAGGTATGATCGGTTCCAGCAACCATTGCCAGCGTCTGTTTTACATGGTGCAGGAATACCTAGGAGCAAGATCAGACTTGGACACCTTTCCCACCAAAAATCCTCTGGGTTACTGGGTCTTGAGGATGGATCACTGGCCAGAGCTTGCACAGTATGCAATTGAGCTACTGGCCTGCCCTGCATCCAGCGTTCTTTCGGAACGCACATTCAGTGCTGCTGGAGGCGTGGTAACTGATCACAGGGTGCGCCTGTCCACCGACTCGGTCGATCGACTGACCTTCATAAAAATGAATCAGTCTTGGATCACCACCAGCTACTAAGCACCTGATGCTGATGTAACTGAATAATTTTTTTTGAAATCTCAGATCCCTTCAAAGACTGCCTATGCTGATGCTGAGTGACTATCCCTGAGTAATTATCCTCTTCCTCCTCAATCATCACGCTGATAGCTTGTAAGAACATTTTTGGCTCTGGGCGCCACCACCAGTGCCTAAGGCCCAATTTTTCTGCCCCTGTTTACCAGGGGCATGTAATTACAATTTTTGATGCAATACTTTGCAGCAGGGCTCGTTCCTGCGTTCCAACTAGAGTGTCTGTGAGGGGTTGCAGTGTTGTGGCACCACCACCAAAGGCCCAATTTTTCTGCCCCTGTTCAACAGGGGCATGTAATTACAATTCTTGATCTAATATTTCACAGCAGGGCCCATTTCTGCACCCACCAAGAGCGAGTGAGGACTTACAGTGTTGTGCACTAGCACCACCACCACCAAAGGCCCAGTTTTTCTGCCCCTGTTCAACAGGGGCATGTAATTACAATTCTTGATCTAATATTTCACAGCAGGGCCCTGTGAAGGCTCAAAGTGTTGTGGCCACAACAACACCTAAGGCCCAAATTTCTGCTGAGTATATAGGGCAGGCCCCTACTTTCAAACATCTGACTTACAAACGACTCCTACTTGCAAACAGAAGGAGACAACAGGAAGTGAGGTGAAATCTACCCCTAGGAAGGGAAATTCTCTCCTGTAAGAGTTAATATGGGAAAAAACATTTCTCCTTTCCACTGATGCTTTCCAATCCTTGTTCCACAAAAAACCCCAAATTCTCAAAAAGCATTTGTCATTGGGACAAAAAGTGAGGTGACATCTTCTAAAGAGGAGGAAAGACAGCAAAACAAATGTCACAGGGGTGATAACCCTTCCCTATGTTTTCCAAAAAGCTTAAAAAAGATTTTTTGGCTGGAGCTAAACACGTTAAAAATGTACCCGTTCAAAATGACAAACAGATTCTACTTAACAACAAACCTACAGTCCCTGTCTTGTCTGCACCGCCTGTATACTGCTGTTCATAGTATATAGGGCCTGGTGGCCCCACACCTTTTGTCACGTACCTGGTGGGTTGTGAGCCTGAAGTGCAGAGAAAGACCTCCCTTACAGCTCCCACTCCCGTTCCCCTGGAATGGAGACAGAGGGCCAGGAGTGAAGAGTGGTTTGGGTGCCTGGCAGGATCAACGGTTGCTGAAAGACAGTAGTGGTGGCACCCTCTGGAGTCAGGAACCTGAAGAGTAGACTGAAAACAGAGACTGGAATGCTGGACTGGAACCAGGAACAACAGCAGGTACTAGCAGACTGGAAGCTGGACTGGAACCAGGAACAACAGCAGGTAATAGCAGACTGGAAGCTGGACTGGAACCAGGAACAACAGCAGGTAATAGCCTGGAACACTGGACTGGAACACAGCAGAAGATAGCCTGGAACGCTGGACTGGAACACAGCAGAGGATAGCCTGGAACGCTGGACTGGAACACAGCAGAAGATAGCCTGGAACGCTGGACTGGAACCAGGAACAACAGCAGGTAATAGCAGACTGGAAGCTGGACTGGAACCAGGAACAACAGCAGGTAATAGCAGACTGGAAGCTGGACTGGAACCAGGAACAACAGCAGGTAATAGCCTGGAACACTGGACTGGAACACAGCAGAAGATATCCTGGAACGCTGGACTGGAACACAGCAGAAGATAGCCTGGAACGCTGGACTGGAACACAGCAGAAGATAGCCTGGAACGCTGGACTGGAACACAGCAGAAGATAGCCTGGAACGCTGGACTGGAACCAGGAACAACAGCAGGTAATAGCAGGCTGGAAGCTGATGTACACAGTGGAGGGTCAACAAGCCGGTGGTCAGTAACGGTCGGACAGCAGAGGTACCAGGGGTAATGCAGAGGGATGGTCAGGCAAGCCAAAAGGGTCTGGTGCAGGCAGATAGCAGGATCGTCAAACAGGAAGCCGGGTCAGATAACAGGATACACAGATCAGATCAGGTAACACTCACAGAATGCTGTAGAGCAGACAGCGGGGAAGGAGTGTGACAGGCAGGTTTAAATAGCCCGCCTGACACCAGCGGGAGTGCGCGCGCGCGTGCCCGTGGTGACCGCACCCGTGAACGCGCGCGCATGCGCAATGGAACCCGTGGCCGAGTTCCCGTGCGCCTGGGACGCCGGTTACTGGCAGGATCTTCATGACATTGCCCCCCCCCCAAGGGACAGCCTCCGGATGCCCCTTTGAAAAAATTTCTCTGGATGGGCTGTTTTAAAGGCTTGTAACAGGTCTTCAGCATGAATATTATCCTCTGGTTCCCAAGAATTCTCCTCTGGGTCAAACCCTTTCCACTTTATTAAGAATTGATTTTGGTTACCTCTTCTGCTGTGGTCCATGATAGCCTCCACCTCAAATTGCTCCTCCCCATCTACCAGGATTGGATCAGGAGGATCCGTACTTCGACCTGGAAATGGGTTGGTAATAGATGGTTTAAGCAAGGACACGTGAAAAACTGGATGTACCTTTAGTGAGTCCGGGAGTTCAAGTTCATATGCAACTTCATTAATTCTCCGTTTAACAGGGAACGGACCAAGAAATTTGGGACCCAATTTCTTGGAAGGGCAGGCCAACCTGAGGTTTATGGTGGACAACCATACCTGATCCCCAGGTGCAAGTAAGAGCTCACCTCGCCTCTTTTTATCAAAGGTTGCTTTGTTGTACTCCTGGGTTCTGGTCATGGTGTCCTGTAAAACTTGGTTGTTAGAGGTAAAGAAATCCAATTTCTCCTGGACTGCGGGTACTGTGCATTCTGGAAGAGAGTTAGGTAAAAATGAGGGGTGGAAACCATAATTCGGAAAAAACGGAGTCTGCTTGATAGCAGAATGAATAGAATTATTATAAGCGAATTCGGCCAATGGTAAAACAGAAATCCAATTATCTTGGGCAAAGGAAGAAAAACAGCGCAAATATTGTTCAAGGGTCTGGTTTGTTCTTTCTGTTTGCCCGTTAGTCTGGGGGTGATAAGCCGATGAAAATGAGAGTTCAATGTCCAAGGTTTTACACAAAGCCCTCCAGAATCGAGAGGTAAATTGTACCCCTCGATCTGAAACGATATTAACTGGTACACCATGGAGCCTGATGACCTCTTTAATGAATGCTTGTGCTGTTTCCATAGCTGAAGGGGTGCCCTTCATTGGGACAAAGTGCGCCATCTTTGACAACCGGTCCACTATGACAAAGATTGAGGTGAAGCCCCCGGCCGGGGGTAGTTCTACAACAAAGTCTATAGAAAGCATTTTCCAGGGTCTATCTGGGACAGGCAAGGGTTTTAGTAGACCCCATGCCTTTGTTTTGTGCCCTTTGTTCCTAATGCAGGTGGTACAGGACTCTACAAACTCTTTACAATCTTTGCGCAGCTGAGGCCACCAGAAGGTGCGCTGAACCAAATCAGTGGTCTTAGCTACACCGAAATGCCCAGCCAGCGCATGATTGTGACAAAGCTCTAGTACTGGAACTCATAGTGTCTCAGGTATAAAGATCCTACTCTCATGCCACAATAACCCATCCTTAACCTGGAGCTCTGTCCCAATGGAAGATTCCATTCCTGCGGAGGCCTGTTTAATCTGGGAAAGCAGGTTTCCCTGAAGTAGAAGAAAATTCCCCGGAGACAAAATGGTGTCTGAAGGGGAAATCTCTTGAGGTTTGTGAAACATTCTAGACAGGGCGTCAGGTTTGGTATTCTTGGAACCAGGACGGTAGGTGACATGAAAGGAGAACCTGGAGAAAAAGAGAGCCCACCTGGCCTGACGTGGTTTCAACCTTTTTGCAGACCTCAAATACTCCAGGTTCTTATGATCTGTAAAGATTAAGACTGGATGAGCGGCACCCTCCAATAGATAGCGCCACTCCTCCAATGCTGACTTGATTGCCAACAACTCTCTGTCACCTACATCATAATTTCTCTCTGCCGTGGACAATTTACGAGAAAAGAAGGCCACAGGATGCAGCAGGGCCTTGGTTCCCAGTCTTTGGGATAATACTGCCCCTACAGCAATTTCAGATGCATCCACTTCTAGAATAAATGGCAGAGAGGAATCTGGATGCTTTAGTACAGAGGCGGAGGTAAAAAGGCCCTTGAGAATCTCAAAAGCTTTTTGAGCCTCGGCTGACCAATGGAAGCGTGTACCCTGTTTGGTTAGCTGTGTGATGGGTGCAATGATGGCTGAGAACCCTTTAATAAATTTACGGTAAAAATTAGCGAATCCAACGAATCGCTGGATTCCTTTCTTGTCTGTCGGGACTGGCCAATCTAGGACAGCCATGACCTTCTGGGGGTCCATTTTAATGCCCTTACTGGAAATGACTAACCCTAAAAATGGAATACTTTCCTGTTCAAATTCACATTTTTCAGCCTTTGCATATAGACCGTGTTGTCGAAGTCGGCCCAATACACTCCTGACGTGCCTGCGATGGGATTCAAGGGAACAAGAGAAAATCAATATGTCGTCTAAATAGACAATGACAAACAGGTCTAGAAAGTCACGTAACACATCATTAATAAAGTATTGAAAAGTGGCAGGGGCATTGCACAGGCCGAAAGGCATCACGAGGTACTCAAAATGTCCATAACGGGTACGAAAAGCGGTCTTCCATTCGTCTCCATCCCTAATACGAACTAAATTGTAGGCCCTACGGAGATCAAGTTTGGTGAATATGGTGGCCGTTCCTAGTCTCTGAAACAGCTCTGGTACTAAGGGAAGAGGGTACCGATTCTTCACAGTAATTTTATTTAGTTTGCGGTAATCCACACACGGCCTGAGGGTTTTATCTTTTTTCTGCACGAAGAAGATGCCTGCACCTGCAGGGGACGTGGATGGACGAATCAAGCCTCTTTTGAGGTTTTCGTCAATGTATTCCTTCAATGCCCCTTGCTCTACCTCAGTTAAGGGAAATATTCTTCCAAAAGGAATTTCAGCACCGGGAAGTAACTCAATGGGACAGTCATAGGCCCGGTGAGGGGGTAACACCTCTGCCCTCTGTTTACTAAATACGTCCAGGAAATCATGATAGGCAGAAGGAATGGATTGATGTAGACTAGGATCTGTATCTAGGCATAAAACAGTAGGGTTCTCCTGGATGTTCTGGGTTCTGCAGAACTGTTGGCAGTAAGGAGAGGGGAAGGTCATCTCACCCGTGATCCAATTTATGTCCGGATTATGGCATGGCATGCCGAGAATTATGGGAAACAGGGGTGAAGCGATAATGTCCAGGCGTAGCTGTTCCTGATGGACGTTGGAAATGAGAACGGGAATTGGCATAGTCTCTTGGGTGACAGGCCCAGACTTGATAGCAGTCCCATCAGCTAGATGGATAGAAAGTCCATGGGCTTTAGGTGACAAGGTATTTGGTGTTGGGTGGCAAAACAAGAATCCATGAAACAGCTGCAAGCTCCTGAGTCAATAATGGCGGTGATTTGTAGATCCTTCCCTGGAAGCTGTAGCAGAAGAGGAAGAGCAAGGTGAGTGGTATTTTTAACCAGAGATATCACATAGTCAGTAAATAGGGATAAACACTTACGGAGTTTAAGGGGACAGTTCCTGACATAGTGCCTGGGTTCCCCACAATACAGGCATAAGTTATTTGCTCGACGACGTTGTCATTCCTCTGGGGTAAGCGAAGGCCGCAGAACACCTAATTGCATTGGCTCAGGTAAGTTAAACGTGGAGGTAGGTGGTGTTGATGATGGATGATGAGGAACTTTAGGGGTAACCCAAGTTGGACGAGAAGACCCCATAGCTTTCTCAGACCTGCGCTCTCGTAGGCGTCGATCGATCTGGATGGCTAGATCGATTAAAGCATTTAAAGTCTGTGGTGTACCCACCCTGGCCAGTTCATCCTTCAGAGGATCAGAAAGTCCCAACCGAAATTGATAACGGAGAGCCGCATCGTTCCAATTAGTATCCGCACTCCACTTCCTGAATTCAGCCACATAGTCCTCTGCTGCTCTGCGACCTTGTTGAAGGGTGTGCAGAGCCGCCTCTGCAGTTACAGATAGCTGGGGGTCATCATATAACTGACCCAGTGCGTCAAAGAAGGTGGAGAGGTAGGTCAGAGATATGTCCTTTTGCTCTAAGAGGCGATGGGCCCAGGTTTGGGGGTCACCAGAGAGTAAAGAAATTACGTAGCCCACCTTTGTAGCCTCCAGGGAAAAGGTACATGGCTGAAGAGAAAAAAATAGTTCGCAGGAGTTGCGGAAGGCTCTGAACTTATGGCGATTTCCGAAGAAACGTTCAGGTGCGGGAACTTTAGGTTCCGGAGGGAGCATCACCACCGTTGAGGAAGGCCCAACTGAAGGAGCAGGAGCAGAGGAAGCTCCCTGGACCCCAATGGGGTTAGACAGGGTTAACACTCGTTCCTCCAGTCTGGTGTATCCTTGCTGTAGATTTTTGACTGCTTCAGTCAATCCTGCCAAGTGTGCACAGAGTTCCTCCATGGGAGACGTTCCCTGCTCAGGCTCAGACATGGCTGTCTGCTACTGTCACGTACCTGGTAGGTTGTGAGCCTGAAGTGCAGAGAAAGACCTCCCTTACAGCTCCCACTCCCGTTCCCCTGGAATGGAGACAGAGGGCCAGGAGTGAAGAGTGGTATGGGTGCCTGGCAGGATCAACGGTTGCTGAAAGACAGTAGTGGTGGCACCCTCTGGAGTCAGGAACCTGAAGAGTAGACTGAAAACAGAGACTGGAATGCTGGACTGGAACCAGGAACAACAGCAGGTACTAGCAGACTGGAAGCTGGACTGGAACCAGGAACAACAGCAGGTAATAGCAGACTGGAAGCTGGACTGGAACCAGGAACAACAGCAGGTAATAGCCTGGAACACTGGACTGGAACACAGCAGAAGATAGCCTGGAACGCTGGACTGGAACACAGCAGAGGATAGCCTGGAACGCTGGACTGGAACACAGCAGAAGATAGCCTGGAACGCTGGACTGGAACCAGGAACAACAGCAGGTAATAGCAGACTGGAAGCTGGACTGGAACCAGGAACAACAGCAGGTAATAGCCTGGAACACTGGACTGGAACACAGCAAAAGATAGCCTGGAACGCTGGACTGGAACACAGCAGAAGATAGCCTGGAACGCTGGATTGGAACCAGGAACAACAGCAGGTAATAGCAGGCTGGAAGCTGATGTACACAGTGGAGGGTCAACAAGCCGGTGGTCAGTAACGGTCGGACAGCAGAGGTACCAGGGGTAATGCAGAGGGATGGTCAGGCAAGCCAAAAGGGTCTGGTGCAGGCAGATAGCAGGATCGTCAAACAGGAAGCCGGGTCAGATAACAGGATACACAGATCAGATCAGGTAACACTCACAGAACGCTGTAGAGCAGACAGCGGGGAAGGAGTGTGACAGGCAGGTTTAAATAGCCCGCCTGACACCAGCGGGAGTGCGCGCGCGCATGCCCGTGCGTGACCGCACCCGTGAACGCGCGCGCATGCGCAATGGAACCCGTGACCGAGTTCCCGTGCGCCTGGGACGCCGGTTACTGGCAGGATCTTCATGACACCTTTCCTTATTTTAATTTGGGTGCGGGGTTCCCCTTAATATCCATACAAGACCCAAAGGGCCTGGTAATGGACTGGGGGGTACCCATGGTGTTTGTCTCACTGATTTTCATCCATATTGCCAGGAACGGACATTACATTAAATCTGCAAGCAGTTTTAAATGAGATTTTTTCCTTTAAAAATGACATTTGGTGCAGGGACTGTTCTAAACACGGGAAACACGCGCCACTTTACAGGCATACTATAGACACCCCCCAGGTACGATATTTAAAGGAATATTTCACTTTTTTTTTTTACTTTAAGCATCATTAAAATCACTGCTCTCGAAAAAACGGCCGCTTTTAAAAGTTTTTTTTGCAGTGATACATGTCCCCTGGGGTAGGACCCGGGTCCCCAAACCCTTTTTAGGATAATACCATGCAAATTGGCCTTTAAAATAAGCACTTTTGATTTTGAACGTTCGAGTCCCATAGACGTCAATGGGGTTCTAACGTTCGTGCGAACTTTCGGTCCGTTCGCAGGTTCTGGTGCGAACCGAACCGGGGGGGGGTGTTCGGCTCATCCCTACTTGTAGGTTTAGCTGAACACTGTAAGCAGGACGCACTCCACTAACTTGTAGGTTTAGCTGAACACTGTGAGGTGGACGCACCACACTAACTTGTAGGTTTAGCTGAACACTGTGAGCAGGACGCACCCCACTAACTTGTAGGTTTAGCTGAACACTGTGAGCAGGACGCACCCCACTAACTTGTAGGTTTAGCTGAACACTGTGAGGTGGACGCACCACACTAACTTGTAGGTTTAGCAGAACACTGTGAGCAGGATGCACCCCACTAACTTGTAGGTTTAGCTGAACACTGTGAGCAGGACGCACCCCACTAACTTGTAGTTTTAGCTGAACACTGTGAGCCGGATGCACTGCACTAACTGTAAATAGTCTAGCTGCCTGACTGTGGTACTAATAGGATCAAAAGAACACCAGTAATTTTCTTCAGGTAGCTGTATATACTGTAACAAGACAAGCCTGCCTGTCAGTAGGAAGATAACAGGAACGGATCTAGCTGAACACTGTGAGCAGGACGCACTGCACTAACTGTAAATAGTCTAGCTGCCTGACTGTGGTACTAATAGGATCAAAAGAACACCAGTAATTTTCTTCAGGTAGCTGTAAATACTGTAACAAGACAAGCCTGCCTGTCAGTAGGAAGATAACAGGAACGGATCTAGCTAAACTGAATACAGTGTATATATATATATATATATGCAACACCTGGGATGCATATATATACACAATACACTGTAAGTGCAGCTAACTGACTGACTGTTCTGCCTAATCTATCTAACTCAAATCAAATGTCACTGTCTGTCTCTCTCTCTCTCTCAATGAACGCCGGAACACACACTACACAGGGCCGCCATGCAGGCGGCCTTATATAGTGTGGGGCGTTCAATGAACGCCGGAACACACACTACACAGGGCCGCCGTGCAGGCGGCCTTATATAGTGTGGGGCGTGTACTAAATCCCCTGAGCCATAATTGGCCAAAGCCTCCTTGGCTTTGGCCAATTATGGCTCTCTGTTCAGGCGGCGCTGTGATTGGCCAAGCATGCGGGTCATAGTGCATGCTTGGCCAATCATCAGCCAGCAATGCACTGCGATGCCGCAGTGAATTATGGACCGTAACTCGCCACACGAATTTGGCGCGAACGGTCCATATCGTTCGCAATTCGGCGAAGGACCGAACAGCCGATGTTCGAGTCGAACATGGGTTTGACTCGAACACGAAGCTCATCCCTAATCCCGACAGACAAGCAGCGAGGTTACTGGATGAGGGTTTCACGGTGGGCTTTAGGATCCCATGCGAGATGAAGGTAGTTCCCCAGGTGCCCAAAAATTTACGATCCGCATTGCAACATCCGGAAGTGGTTTCTGAGAAGCTGGCAAAGGAGGTTGCAATGGGGAGAATGGGGGGTCCTTTCCATGCGGCACCATTAGCAGATTTGTTGGTATCACCGTTAGGTGTTGTGCCCCAGAAGGAGCACAACAAATTCAGGCTCATTCACCACTTATCCTTCCCGAAAGGGGGATCAGTGAATGATGCCATCGATCAGGAGGCGTGCTCGGTGACTTATACGTCATTTGATGCCACTGTGGGGTGGGTGCGCTGTTACGGAAAAGGAGCTTTGATGGCCAAGGCAAATGTTGAATCGGCTTTTCGGCTGCTGCCAGTACACCCGGAAAGTTTTAGGTTACTGGGGTGCCATGGGAAAGGTGAGTTTTACGTGGACAAATGCCTACTGATGGGTTGCTCAATATCGTGTGCGATATTTGAGCAATTCAGCTCTTTCTTGGAATGGGTAGTGAGGGACGTGTCAGGAGTGAATTCAATAATTCACTACCTGGATGATTTCTTATGCATAGGGCCGGCTTCATCTAGAATCTGTGCGGTGTTATTGGCGTCATTACAGCATGTCCCTGACAGATTCGGCATTCCATTGGCTGATGATAAGACGGAGGGACCTTGCACGGTCATCACGTTCCTAGGCATTGTACTGGATTCAGAGGCAATGCCGGAAGACAAATTGGAAGATTTAAAAAAAGAAATCGCAGGGTTAATTGGTTTAAGGAAGGTGCAACTGAGAACGCTACAATCGGTTTTAGGCAAGCTGAATTTTGCTTGCCGCATACTTCCGATGGGTAGAGTGTTCAGCCGCCGGCTGGCGGCTAGCACGAGTGGTGTAAAATCACCAAGGCATTTTGTGCGATTGGTTAAATCGCACAGGGAGGATTTATGGGTATGGCATACCTTTTTGGAATCCTTCAATGGAAGGGCATTGTGGATGTCAGGACCGGTCAGTAATTTTGAAATGGAACTCTTCACTGATGCGGCAGGGTCCACAGGTTTTGGGGTGTTTTTTCAAGGCCGGTGGAGTGCAGGTCCTTGGCCTCAGTCGTGGATAGATGAGGGTTTCACAAAAAACTTGGTTTTGCTGGAATTGTTTCCAGTAGTGCTGGCAGTGGAACTATGGGGCACATCTTTCAGGGATCTGAAGGTGCGTTTCCACTGGGACAATTTAGGGGTGGTGCAAGTGATCAATAGGGTGACGGCATCATCTCCGCCAGTGATCAAGTTGTTGCAGCATTTGGTGTTAAGATGTTTGCAATTGAATGTGTACATTCATGCCATTCACTTACCGGGGGTAGAAAATGTGGTAGCTGATGCGTTATCTCGCTTCCAGTGGGACAGGTTCCGAGAGTTGGCGCCGGAAGCGGAGCAACAAGGGGTGCCTTGTCCCGAGTGGCTGTGGGAGATACCTTTGGCGCCATCGCTGGATGGATTCAGCAGTTGGTAAGTGGGGCCACATGGGCAGCATACTCTAAGGCAGGGGTTTCAAACTGGCGGCCCTCCAGCTGTTGCGAAACTACAAGTCCCATCATGCCTCTGCCTGTGGGAGTCATGCTTGTAACTGCCAGCCTTGCAATGCCTCATGGGACTTGTAGTTTCGCAACAGCTGGAGGGCCGCCAGTTCGAGACCCCTGCTCTAAGGTATGGAGGGAGTGGATGGTTTTTGTACAGGGAGTCGGCGAGGAGTAGGGATGAGCTTCGAGTTCGAGTCGAACTCATGTTCGACTCGAACATTGGCTGTTCGCAAGTTCGCCGAACAGCGAACAATTTGGGGTGTTCGCGGCAAATTCGAATGCCGCGGAACACCCTTTAAAAGTCTATGGGAGAAATCAAAAGTGCTAATTTTAAAGGCTAATATGCAAGTTATTGTCATAAAAAGTGTTTGGGGACCTGGGTCCTGCCCCAGGGGACATGGATCAATGCAAAAAAATTTTTTAAAAACGGCCGTTTTTTCAGGAGCAGTGATTTTAATAATGCTTAAAGTCAAACAATAAAAGTGTAATATCCCTTTAAATTTCGTACCTGGGGGGTGTCTATAGTATGCCTGTAAAGGGGCGCATGTTTCCTGTGTTTAGAACAGTCTGACAGCAAAATGACATTTTGAAGGAAAAAACTCATTTAAAACTACCGCGGCTATTGCATTGCCGACAATACACATAGAAGTTCATTGATAAAAACGGCATGGGAATTCCCCAAAGGGGAACCCCGAACCAAAATTTAAAAAAAAAAAAAATGACGTAGGAGTCCCCCTAAATTCCATACCAGGCCCTTCATGTCTGATATGGATATTAAGGGGAACCCCGGCCAAAATTAAAAAAAAAAAATGACGTGGGGTTCCCCCTAAATTCCATACCAGACCCTTCAGGTCTGGTATGGATTTTAAGGGGAACCCCGCGCCAAAAAAAAAAAAAACGGCGTGGGGTCCCCCCAAAAATCCATACCAGACCCTTATCCGAGCACGCAACCTGGCAGGCCGCAGGAAAAGAGGGGGGGACGAGAGTGCGCCCCCCCCCCTGAACCATACCAGGCCACATGCCCTCAACATTGGGAGGGTGCTTTGGGGTAGCCCCCCAAAACACCTTGTCCCCATGTTGATGAGGACAAGGGCCTCATCCCCACAACCCTGGCCCATGGTTGTGGGGGTCTGCGGGCGGGGGGCTTATCGGAATCTGGAAGCCCCCTTTAACAAGGGGACCCCCAGATCCCGGCCCCCCCCTGTGTGAAATGGTAAGGGGGTACAAAAGTACCCCTACTATTTCACTAAAAAACTGTCAAAAATGTTAAAAATGACAAGAGACAGTTTTTGACAATTCCTTTATTTAAATACTTCTTCTTTCTTCTATCTCCTCCGCGGTGTCTTCTATCTTCTTCTCCTCGGGCCGCTCCGCACCCATGGCATGGGGGGAGGCTCCCGCTCTTCTCTTCATCTTCTTCATCTTCTTCTCTTCTTCTTTTCTTCTCTTCTTCTCTTCTTCTCTTCTTCTCTTCTTCTCTTCTTCTCGTCTTCATTTTCTTCTCCGGGCCGCTCCGCACCCATGCTGGCATGGAGGGAGGCTCCCGCTGTGTGACGGCGCTCCTCGTCTGACAGTTCTTAAATAATGAGGGGCGGGGCCACCCGGTGAGTCCGCCCCCTCTGACGCACGGTGACTTGACGGGACTTCCCTGTGACGTCACGGGGAATGCCACAGGGAAGTCCCGTCCTGTCCCGTGCGTCAGAGGGGGGTGGGGTCACCAGGTGGCCCCGCCCCCCGTTATTTAAGAACTGTCAGACGAGGAGCGCCGTCACACAGCGGGAGCCTCCCTCCATGCCAGCATGGGTGCGGAGCGGCCCGGAGAAGAAAATGAAGAAAAGAAGAAGAGAAGAAGAGAAGAAAAAAAGAAGAGAAGAAGATGGAGAAGATGAAGAGAAGAGCGGGAGCCTCCCCCCCATGCCATGGGTGCGGAGCGGCCCGAGGAGAAGAAGATAGAAGACGCCGCGGAGGAGATGCTGGACGAGAACTCCGGAGGAAGAACCAGAAGAGCCAGAAGAACCAGAAGAACCAGAAGATGAAGGAAGATAGAAGAAAGAAGTATTTAAATAAAGGAATTGTCAAAAACTGTCTCTTGTCATTTTTAACATTTTTGACAGTTTTTTAGTGAAATGGTAGGGGTACTTTTGTACCCCCTTACCATTTCACACAGGGGGGTGCCGGGATCTGGGGGTCCCTTTGTTAAAGGGGGCTTCCAGATTCCGATAAGCCCCCCGCCCGCAGACCCCCACAACCACCGGCCAGGGTTGTGGGGATGAGGCCCTTGTCCTCATCAACATGGGGACAAGGTGTTTTGGGCGGCTACCCCAAAGCACCCTCCCAATGTTGAGGGCATGTGGCCTGGTACGGTTCAGGGGGGGGGGCCGCACTCTCGTCCCCCCTCTTTTTCTGCGGCCTGCCAGGTTGCATGCTCGGATAAGGGTCTGGTATGGATTTTTGGGGGGACCCCACGCCGTTTTTTTTTTTTTTTTTGGCGCGGGGTTCCCCTTAAAATCCATACCAGAGTTTGGTATGGAATTTAGGGGGAACCCCACATCATTTTTTTAAAAAAATTTTGGCCGGGGTTCCCCTTAATATCCATACCAGACCTGAAGGGCCTGGTATGGAATTTAGGGGGACTCCCACGTCATTTTTTTTTTTTTTAATTTTGGTTCGGGGTTCCCCTTTGGGGAATTCCCATGCCGTTTTTATCAATGAACTTCTATGTGTATTGTCGGCAATGCAATAGCCGCGGGTAGTTTTAAATGGCTTTTTTCCTTCAAAATGTCATTTTGCTGTCAGACTGTTCTAAACACAGGAAACATGCGCCCCTTTACAGGCATACTATAGACACCCCCCAGGTACGAAATTTAAAGGGATATTACACTTTTTTTGTTTGACTTTAAGCATTATTAAAATCACTGCTCCTGAAAAAATGGCCGTTTTTAAAAATTTATTTTGCATCGATCCATGTCCCCTGGGGCAGGACCCAGGTCCCCAAACACTTTTTATGACAATAACTTGCATATTAGCCTTTAAAATTAGCACTTTTGATTATTGATGTTCGTGTTCCATAGACTTTAACGGTGTTCGCGTGTTCGAACGAACTTTTTTCCTGTTCGCATGTTCTGGTGCGAACCGAACAGGGGGGTGTTCGGCTCATCCCTAGCGAGGAGCCGTCAGGGAGGTCTTTGCATTTGTTGTTGCTATACTATGTGGCAAGGAAAATGGAAGGGGGTGCGTGAGTAGCTGGGTTGAATACGCAGTTAGCGGGGTTGGCTTTTCTCTTTAAGCTACAGGGTCAGCCGGATGTCACGAAAGATTTTTGGGTGCGTTAAGCGCTAAAGGAGTATAGGAAGCGGGGAGTCAGGCGTGATTCCAGAAGACTGGTGACTTTTGAGATTTTGGGGAGTATTGTAGCAAAGTTGGGGGAGGTATGCTCTTCCGAGTATGAAGTCGCCTTGTTTAAGGTGGTGTTTGTATTGGCGTTTTTTGGAGCGTTCAGGATCAGCAAACTGGTTAGTCCGTCAAAAACAGTTCAAGAAGGATTGGGATGTCAGGAGGTTAAGTTGGAGCGTGAAGGTTTAACGTTGGATATAAAAAGTTTAAAAACAGATCAAGTAGGGAGAGGCAGGGTAGTGAAGGTTTACCCGATTCAGGGATCTTGCCTGTGCCTGGTGGGCACGGTCGAGGAATTCTTGCAAGTTCGTCCATATTTCCAAGGCCCCTTTTTAGTGCATTTGGACGGGAGCTTTTTATCTAGGTTTCAGTTCGTAGCAGTTTTCAGAAAATGCCTGCAGGTTGTAGGATTACAGGAGAAGGATTTTTCGTCCCACTCTTTTCGAATAGGAGCGGCTATTGAAGCAGCCAAAAATGGGCTAGATGTGGAGGCGGTGAAACGAATTGGACGGTGGGAATCGAACAGGTTCCAGTCTTACGTAAGGCCTCATTTGGTGGTAGAGTTATAGGGATTTTAGGGGAGTAGTACTGTAATTATGTTTAGTCATGAAAGGTTTTTTCTTTCAGGATAGTGTTTGAGTAGAGTTTTTTTTGTCTTCTTCTAATTACAGGGTCGGCGCCTGGAATGGTCTGGATTATGGGCCATTCTTATGTGTGTTGGGGGGCAAGAAGGGGGGATGCTCGTTGGGAAGGCAGACAGTTAGGTTTTGATAAAAGGGAAGTTTGTATTAAGTGATTGGGGATACCGGGAATGCTGTTGGGTAGATTGTTTCCTGAGGTACAGAAATATGCCCTGAGGGAGGGACCACCTGACGTGTTAGTTTTACACGTTGGCAGCAATGACCTAGGTCTCAGATCCATGGTAGACATCATGCGCGACATCAAATGTGACTTGTGGCGCTTGATGGAATTATTCCCCAAGACTATTTTTATATGGTCGGATATGGTGGCTCGGACATCTTGGAGAATGGCCAGGTCGGTGGAAGGTGTAAATCGGGCCAGAAAAAAGATTAATAGGGAGGTGAGCAAATTTATGGTACGCAATGGTTGTTTAGCAATTAGACATCCTGAATTGGAATTAGAAACGTGGAGGTATTTGAGACCTAATGGGGTCCACCTTAATGATGTGGGGATAGATTTGTGGACTTTAAGATTACAGGATGGAATACAGCGAGCTATTCGGGTGTGGAGAGGCATCCAAGAGTAAGGCATTACTCGTGGGATGCGGTGGCGGGCGTTGGTCTGTGCAAGGGAAGGAAGATGGAAAAAGTAAGTGGGGGATCTAACGTTGTTATGGATCCGGATGTTTTTTGGTTCCCGGTTAACGGAGGTTAGCCGGGAAGTGATAATGGGGCACTGCGGGAATTGTTAGTCTCTGAGCCAGCTTGTCGGCTTGAGACCTAGTTGAGACATTTTGATAAGTACCGCAGTGCTACATGGGTGATGACCATCAGACTGAGTTTAAGTGATAGCGCAGACCAACGCTCTTTAGTTTAAGATTTTTTCATTGAGTAACAGATGTTTGTTGTTTATTGTTTTGATGACAGAGTTTATAAGAAAGTTATAAATATATATTGTGTTAAATAAAGTAGGCTGCTACGGCCTTTTTTACTCCAAATTTTGGTGTGGTCTGGTTTATTGGGAGTAGAAAGTTAAGAGGGGTGTTGATAAGGGTGTACAACATCTGTTATCCAACAGTCATGAGCAAGGAGGCTTTTTCTATTATATCTATTTACACCGCAGCCAATCATCGGTCCAGAGGACATCCACAAGGGTCGCCCCGCACGTGCATTTGACCTAACTAGCGATAGTTGGTCCACTCCCAGGGGTGAGTGCACATCTACTAGGGGGGGGGCACCCTATTTAAAGCACATAAGAATCATCCATCTATTCAAGTCACAGCACTGTTCCACTAGCACGAGCACCTTTTTTTTTCACTGGGGACTGTTTTATTAATTTCATTAATTGTTACCAGTGTATCACCTATATTTTATTACCTGTATGTAATTTTTTAGCATTTAGCGCGGTATACTTTTTATCATTTATTAATTGTTCACACCAATTTCACACTGCAGCTGCTTTAATTATGTCGTAAAGCAATTAGTTTTCTTTATCCATATTAACACATACATGAGGTTTTTTTCACTTATACACGTACACACGAGCAGACTTTCCGGCAGAAAAGGTCCGACGGAACGAATCTGTTGGACATTCCGATCGTTTGTGGGCTTTATCGGACCTTTTCTGTCGAAAAATCTGACGGACCTTAGAAATAGAACATGTTTCAAATCTTTCCGATGGACTAGATTCCTATCCTATAGAAAAAAATGTTTGTCTGTATGCTAGTCCGACGGACCGAAAAACGACGCAAGGGCAGCTGTTGGCTACTGGCTATGAACTTCCTTATTTTAGTCCGGTTGTACGTCATTACGATCGGACTTTGGTGGGATCATGTGTAGGCAAGTCCGTTTCATCGGAACTCCGTCGAAAAAAAGTCCTCCGGAGTTCAGTCTGACGAGAAGTCCGCTCGTGTTTACGCGCCATTACTTTCATTCTTTGGCGCTTTGGTTCATTTTCATATTTTTTCACTGTATGTCATTACTATATTGTTATGTTAGATTTTTATGTCATTGCTATATTTTTATGTTAAATTGTTATGTTATATTGGTATATCATTGCTATATTGTTATGTTATGTTGTATTGTCTCCCCCAGCTGAAAGTTTGTGCTCAGTCTGCTCACCACATCGGGAATGTCAGGATCGTCACCTCCTCCAGCAATATGAATGTTTCCATTGAGAGGGAGAACGAAGAGCCGGTGTTCAGTGCCAAGCTGCCTGTATCTCTGAACTCCAATAATAACAGTACTATTGAGGTGAGGTTTTTACTGGGTTGGGCAGCAGAAGGGAACTAGAAGCAGAATCTCAAGTTAAAATGTATACACATACACAGCAGTGTGTGTGAGAGCACTGGCTCCTCCCCTGTACCTCTTGGACAGGCAATCTCTTATTGAAAAACTTGGACTGAGCCATACCGAGAAGGGCACTGCTCTGACTTACCCACTCTTGTGTTTATTTTTGATCTTGAACTGTTGGGCTTTGTAGACAACAGGCTTTTACAACATAGCAGCTAAGAACAGACAAGTAAATATGTGAGAAGGAGCGTACAGTGACACCTGCTGGCTGTAAATGTAATGATGAAATATCACATACAAATATTTTGTATTCGGGTTTTTCAGCTTCTCCTTACTATCTCTTGGGTAAAAAATCTTGTTCTTTACAGAACTCAGCAGCTCAAGCTAAAGCTTACACACACAAAAAGTCAGAGCAGCAACTCCTCCTCCTCACTCCTTGTGACTCTATCTACTGCAGTGCTGGTCCTTTAACCCATTGTACTGTGGGAATCCTGTGTTATATATAGATAAGCTGCAAGTTTCAACTGGCTGCCTGCATACAAAAAATATAAAATATTCATAGGCTTCATAAGCAATATTTTATTAAAGTAACGTTACTCGAAATTCAACGACTGAGAAGGGTGGGCCAAGGACAGTCAGGGTGAGGAGGAAAGGGCTAAATGGTGCTTTATGTCCTCCAGCCAGGAACTGAGGTGGGCTATATCTGACTTACTGTAGCTTCTAGTGCACATTGTGAGAAGCTCACAGTGTGCAGTGAAAACAGAGTAAGAAATTTCAGTACAGGAGAGAAGGCGGTTCAACTGTTACTAGGCTGAAATCAATAAATAAAAAAAAAAGCTGCATTCATGTGTGTCTTTTCTATCTGCCTGCAGTTCCTCTTTATTGTAATCTGCTTCTACCCTTCAGATACGTGACACAAATAGCTCCCATCCTGTGGCTTTCATCATCAAAAAGAAGGAAGGGAAGTTTACCCAAGTCATCTTCCAATTCCCGCCGAACATGGAGGCCGCTCTGAAAGCCGTGATCCTGGCATCCTTCCTCTATGTGGTGAGTGGAAAGGGCCAGGCCAGTCTCAGGACTCCTAGAAGGTCAGAATGGAGAGAGCAGAGAGTCCATCCAATCCTAGTAGATACAATTATACGAGAAGTATGAGGCTTTAGCAGCTCCTCCAAATGCCATAGTCCCGTCCAATGTCAGCGCTCTTTACAGGCTATTGAGGTGCTAGGGCAGTGATCTCCAAACTGCAACCCTATGCAGGTCTTCATTGGGCCCTTAAGGCACCATTGACAGCAACAAGCAGGCACCGACAGGGGGCCGAATTCCTTCTACTCCAACTATTCAAGGGTGGGGCATTATTCCTTTCAATGACACCAACAATTGGAAATACTTTCTCCCACTAGCACCAACAATGGAGCACTATTCCTCCCACTGATACCAGTGATGGGGCACTGTTCCGCCCACTGATATCAATGTTGGGGTGCTATTCCTCCAACTGACACCAATGATGGGGAACTATTCCTCCCACTGACACCAATGTTAGGGTGCTATTCTTCCAACTGACACCAATGATGGGGCAGTAATGCTTCCACTGACACCAATGACGGGCAGTGGCATCTCCAGCTTTCATATTTAGGAGGGGCACATGGGGGGACAGGGACAAAAGGTAGGGGGGGGGCAACTATAAAATGCATATATATATATATATATATATATAATCTCCTGGGGCCCTTTACTACGATCCCACAACAAGACCCATTCACATGTTTTGCAGTGAACTCCCTTCCTACTTCATTGGTGCCCCCTAGGGTGGCAGAAGACAAGAGATATTTCACTAGCCCACCAAGAAACTAGAAGGGTCCAAAGCAGTTGGAGAACTACCAGGGTTGAAAAGGTTGTCTTGCTACCGGGCCCTGGTGTTCTGCCACTGTGGGGTTCCCCAGCCTCCTCTTGCTGCCCTGCCCTTGCTATTGACAGCACTGGTCTGGTTTCTGTCTTCTTGGCAGCGGTGGCAGTCTATTAGGACCTAGTGCTGGTGACATTATGGGTGCATGCAGGGAAAGGCTGGCACTATTGGTTGTAGAGAGCCGAGCCCCCAGCTGCTCACCTAGCAGCAGTAATGCTGTATAACCTTCTCTGTTGACATGCTGATCGGGATGTGATCCAGGTGATGCTCCCAGTCAGATCTAATAAACACAGTATTTATTAGCATCAAGAGTACAACCACACATATATATATATAATCAACCATATGTTCAGCAGCCATGTGGGCTCCATGCCAGTAAGATGTGGGCTTTGATCAATAAAATCACTGATATTTAACACTTGGAGTTGACTAAGAGCATCACCTGGATTGCATCCCGATCAGCATGTCAGAGAAGGCTCCACTGCTGCTAAGCAACCTGCAGGGAGCTTAACTGTCTACAACCATTAGAGATGGGCTCGGGGTGTGTCTGAAATCCCACATGCCCGATCCCGCCAGGAAGCCGACACTTCACAGTGCTAATAACAGGCACTGAGACATTCTGATCTGTGCAGCTGCGGACCGGGAAATGTCTCACTGCCTGTGATTAGCAGGGCTGGACTGGGACAAAAATGTGGCCCTGGACTTCATCCAGACCGGCCCAGGGCACAACACATCAGGGCACATTATGGCACATGGCACATTATGGGGCTCACCGTGCACATAGCACATCAGGGCACATAGCATATGGCACATTAGGGCACAGGGCACATCAGGGCACATAGCACATCAGGGCACATGGCACATTAGGGCACAGGGCACATCAGGGCACATAGCACATCAGGGCACATGGCACATTAGGGCACATAGCACATCAGGGCACATAGCACATTAGGGCACAGGGCACATTAGGGCACAGGGCACATCAGGGCACATGGCACATTAGGGCATGGGGCACTTCAGGGGGCACATGATCGGGGCACATTATAGGGCACATCAGGGACACATCACCAGCATCTTACTAGCCAGTATGCAGAGTAGCGCAGGAAGCGTGTGCAGTAAGTTCTCTCCCTCATGTCATGCAGTGCTATTCGCTCCTCGGTGGCCCCTCCTCTCTTCTCGTCTATCCCAGATGATCATACAAGCCAATGGGGATAGACGAGAAGAGAGGAGGGGCCGCCGGGGAGTGAACAGCGCTGCATGACATGAGAGAGGGAACTTACTACACACGCTTCCTGCGCTACTCTGCATACTGGCTTACGACCTACCCGCCAGGCGACAGCTGTCGCCGGTTGATGGGTAGATCGCCGCGCACCACAGATGCGGCAGAAACTGGCCCACACTGAGCCATCGGCCCACCGGGAATCGCTCGGGGCACACAGAGAACCGGGATCTGTATGTGTAAACACACAGTTTCCGGTTCTCTGAGGGGAGAACTGACAGATCCTCTGTTCATACAGAGTGTGAACAGGTGATCTGTTAGTTTCCCTGCACAGTCCCCTCCCCCTTCAGTTAGAACACTCCCTAGGACACACATTAACCCCTTCCCTGCCCCCTAGTGTTAACCCCTTCACTGCCAGTGACATTTTTACAGTAATCAATGCATTTTTAATCGCACTGATCGCTGTATTAATGCCAATGGTCCCAAAAATGTGTCAACATTGTTCGACGTGTCCGCCATAATGTCGCAGTCATGATAAAAATCGCTGATCGCCGCCATTACTAGTAAAAAAAAAATAAGTAAAAAAAATGCCATAAAACTATCCCCTATTTTGTAGACACTA
The DNA here is from genome assembly GCA_037952925.1 of Lithobates clamitans. NCBI lineage: Eukaryota > Metazoa > Chordata > Amphibia > Anura > Ranidae > Lithobates > Lithobates clamitans. The sequence goes on along the minus strand of JBBGZY010000474.1, from coordinate 3,135,198 downwards.
TAACTTTTGCGCAAACAAATCAATATACGCTTATTGCGATTTTTTTTTTTTTTTTTTTTTACCAAAAATATGTAGAAGAATACGTATCGGCCTAAACTGAGGAAAAAAAAGTATTTTTATATATTTTTTGGGGATATTTATTATAGTAAAAAGTAATAAATAATGTGTTTCTTTTCAAAAATTTCACTCTTTTTTTGTTTATAGTGCAAAAAATAAAAACCGCAGAGGTGATTAAATACTGCTACAAGAAAGCTCTATGTGTGGGGAAAAAATGGCGTTGATTTTGTTTGGGAGCCACGTTGCACGACCGCGCAGTTGTCAGTTAAAGTGACGCAGTAGCGAATCACAAAAAGTGCTCTGGTCTTTGGCCAGCCAAATGGTCCGGGGCTGAAGCGGTTAATGAGCAGGCTGAATGTACCAAGGTGATTGATCAAATTGGGTACAACCAGCCCTGCCGGATTCTCTTATGATGATCACTAATGGTTGCTATTAGAGCTGCACGATTCTGGCTAAAATGAGAATCACAATTTTTTTGCTTAGAGGATAGATCACGATTCTCGAGGCGTAACAACATCTTTCACATTAAAACAAAAAAAATTGGGATAACTTTACTGTTTTTTTTTTTTTATTCATTATTCATTAAAGTAACATAAAATATTGCAGCAATTGACATTTTATTCCCTAGGGTCTCTGCTAAAATATATGTAATGTTTGGGGGGTTCCAAGTAATTTTCTAGCAAAAAATATTGATTTTACCTTAAGAAAGAAGGGTCAGAAAAAGATTTAGACTTTAAGTGGTTAAACTTCCCGCATTTACACATTGTTAAAAACTTGGCAGACTGCCTGGATTTTTTCTTTACACACAGAAGTTTATCCCTTTGGTCTAAGAAGGAAGAGTTAGTTATAATGTTTCATGTTAAAAAGACTGCCCCGATGTTTTATTTTGACAGCTGAGTGAGCAGATAAGTCTCTCCACTTGTTATATGAAAGAATCAGCAAACTCTGCAATAGAGATCGTCAAGGGGGGTTGAATCGAGATCACGATTTTTTTAACGATTAATTGTGCAGCTCTAGTTGCTATAGCCACTAGTGATAATTAGGGGTGAGCTTCGAGTGCGAGTCGAACTCATGTTCTTTTTTTTCTTTTTTTTTGTCCTCAATGACAACCCTGACATCCCCAGATGGTCTCACATAATATTTAGTATATGTAGTGCTACATAAGATTGACAGAGACTGACAATTAGGAATGAGCTTCGTGTTTGAGTCAAACCCATGTTCGACTCGAACATTGGCTGTTCGGTCGTTCGCCGAATTCCGAACGTTATGGGCCGTAAGCGCCAAATTCGCGTGGTGCGCCACGTCCCATAATTCACTGTGGCATCGCAGTGCATTGCTGGCTGATGATTGGCTAAGCATGCACTATGACCCGCATGCTTGGCCAATCACAGCGCCGTCGGTAGAGAGGGCTGTAATTGGCCAAAGCCAGGGTGGCTTTGGCCAATTATGGCTCAGGGGGTTAAGAACACGCCCCACACTATATAAGGCCGTCTGCACGGCGGCCCGGTGTAGTGTGTGTTCCGGCGTTGAGATACATAGATAGACAGAGAGACAGTGTCATTTCATTTGAGTTAGCTAGATTAGGCAGGACAATCAGTGAGTTAGCTGCACTTACAGTGTATTGTGTATATATATGCATCCCAGGTGTTGTGTATATATATTATCTTCTTACTGACAGGCAGGCTTGTCTTGTTACAGTATTTACAGCTACCTGAAGAAAATTGCTGGTGTTCTTTTGATCCTATTAGTACCACAGTCAGGCAGCTAGACTATTTACAGTTAGTGTAGTGCTTCCTGCTCACAGTGTTCAGCTAAAACTACAAGTTAGTGTAGTGCGTCCTCCTCACAGTGTTCAGCTAAAACTACAAGTTAGTGTAGTGCGTCCTCCTCACAGTGTTCAGCTAAAACTACAAGTTAGTGTAGTGCGTCCTCCTCACAGTGTTCAGCTAAAACTACAAGTCAGTGTGGTGCGTCCTGCTCACAGTGTTCAGCTAAAGCTACAAGTTAGTGTAGTGAGACCTCTGCACAGTGTTCATCTAAAGCTACAAGTTAGTGCAGTGCGTCTTGCTCACAGTGTTCAGCTAAAACTACAAGTTAGTGTGGTGCGTCCTCCTCACAGTGTTCAGCTAAACCTACAAGTTATTTTTTTGCGGGCTCTGCACAGTGTTCATCTAAAGCTACAAGTTAGTGTACTGCGTCTTGCTCACAGTGTTCAGCTAAAACTACAAGTTAGTGTGGTGCGTCCTCCTCACAGTGTTCAGCTAAAACTACAAGTTAGTGTAGTGCGTCCTGCTCACAGTGTTCAGCTAAAACTACAAGTTAGTGTAGTGAGACCTCTGCACAGTGTTCATCTAAAGCTACAAGTTAGTGTAGTGCGTCCTGCTCACAGTGTTCAGCTAAAACTACAAGTTAGTGTGGTGCGTCCTGCTCACAGTGTTCAGCTAAAACTACAAGTTAGTGTAGTGAGACCTCTGCACAGTGTTCATCTAAAGCTACAAGTTAGTGCAGTGCGTCCTGCTCACAGTGTTCAGCTAAAACTACAAGTTAGTGTGGTGCGTCCTGCTCACAGTGTTCAGCTAAAACTACAAGTTAGTGTAGTGAGACCTCTGCACAGTGTTCATCTAAAGCTACAAGTTAGTGCAGTGCGTCCTGCTCACAGTGTTCAGCTAAAACTACAAGTTAGTGTGGTGTGTCCTCCTCACAGTGTTCAGCTAAACCTACAACTTATTTTTTTGCGAGCTCTGCACAGTGTTCAGCTAAAGCTACCTGTAGAAGGTTGGTGGTGTTTTCCTGATCCTATCACTACCGCAGGCAGCTAAAAAAGCTACAAGTTAGTTTTTTGCGAGCTCTGCACAGTGTTCAGCTAAAGCTACCTGTAGAAGGTTGGTGGTGTTGTCCTGATCCTATCACTACCGCAGGCAGCTAAATAAGCTACAAGTTAGTTTTTTGCGAGCTCTGCACAGTGTTCAGCTAAAGCTACCTGTAGAAGGTTGGTGGTGTTGTCCTGATCCTATCACTACCGCAGGCAGCTAAAAAAGCTACAAGTTAGTTTTTTGCGAGCTCTGCACAGTGTTCAGCTAAAGCTACCTGTAGAAGGTTGGTGGTGTTCTCATACTACAGGCACGGACCAGGTGGCTGCGGACCATGTCGTCCTTAGTGACCCAGAGGACTCCGGACCGAATGCCTCAGCAAACCTACGCTGCATGGCCTCCCTGATCCTGCAAAGCCTGCGGAAGGATCCCCGTATTCGTGGTATCAAGGAGAAGGACCAATACTGGCTGGCAACCCTCCTTGATCCACGTTACAAGGGTAAAGTTGCGGACCTTATCTTGCCATCGCAGAGGGAGCAAAGGATGAAACATCTTCGGGAGGCCTTGCAGAAAGGTCTGTGCAACGCGTTCCCAGAGACTGGAAGGTTACAAACTCCTGTTTCTGGACAACGTGTTGCTGAGGCTTTGGTCAGTCAAAGAAGGAGCGGTGGAGAAGGTGGCCGTCTGACCGATGCGTTCAGACAATTTTTTGGTCCGCAGCCCCAAGGTATGATCGGTTCCAGCAACCATCGCCAGCGTCTGTTTTACATGGTGCAGGAATACCTAGGAAGGATATGCTGAGACCACTGTCTTCTTTTATACAAGCGCTTGATTTTACTGCTTAACACGTGAGTGTATTTCCTTTGCTTTTTATGTATTAAAATTTCCATACGGAGTTACACTATATGCCTTCCTCTTTCTTTTAATTATGGGGCTGACTGCCTATATCTACTGAGTCCATCCATACCTTACACTTGTTCGGAGGTCCATCTGGAGGTCATATCTGGATAGAGCATCTGATCCCCTTGGTATATTATACCACAAAGCTTGATTGACTCACTAGGTGTACACCTATTTGAGTTCAATCCCTCTGGTAAGCAGCTTCTGGTGTCTTTGGTGGTTGACCCACTATTAACTGTTATTACATCATACATATTTGAAGTTAAAGACTGTCACTATATTATATCCACATGTGGTTGAGGATTATCATCACACATGACTGAAGCTTGTCACTGACTTTTTTCTTTTTTGGACATCACACGTCCAAGTTACTCTGTTTATAGACATCACATGTCATAATAGAGGACTGCTTGGAGTATTTTTGAGCACATCATTTATTATTCAAGTTTTCTGTACTAATATTATTTGTTATGGTTTATATGATCACATAAGCGCTGCACATTTCACCCTATTTGTCATTTTTGCAACTTTATCCACTGCTGTGCTGGCTGCTTTTGTTTTTTGTTTTTTTTTTTTTGAGACAGCGCGGTATATATTTGTTTATAACTTACAGGAATACCTAGGGGCAAGATCTGACTTGGACACCTTTCCCACCGAAAATCCTCTGGGTTACTGGGTCTTGAGGATGGATCACTGGCCAGAGCTTGCACAGTATGCAATTGAGCTACTGGCCTGTCCTGCATCCAGCGTTCTTTCGGAACGCACATTCAGTGCTGCTGGAGGCTTTGTAACCGATCACAGGGTGCGTCTGTCCACCGACTCTGTCGATCGACTGACCTTCTTAAAAATGAATCAGTCTTGGATCACCACCAGCTACCAAGCACCTGATGCTGATGTAACCGAATAATTTTTTTTAAAATCTCAGATCCCTTCAAAGACTGCCTATGCTGATGCTGAGTGACTATCCCTGAGTAATTATCCTCTTCCTCCTCAATGATCACGTTGATAACTTGTAAGAACATTTTTGGTTCTGGGCGCCACCACCAGTGCCTAAGGCCCAATTTTTCAGCCCCTGTTTAACAGGAGCGTGTAATTACAGTTTTTGATGCAATACTTTGCAGCAGGGCTCGTTTCTGCGTTCCAACTAGAGTATCTGTGAGGGGTTGCAGTGTTGTGGCACCAGCACCAGTGCCTAAGGCCCAATTTTTCAACCCCTGTTTAACAGGGGCGTGTAATTACAATTTTTGATGCAATACTTTGCAGCAGGGCTCGTTCCTGCGTTCCAACTAGAGTGTCTGTGAGGACTTACAGTGTTGTGGCACCAGCACCACCACCAAAGGCCCAATTTTTCTGCCCTTGTTCAACAGGGGCATGTAATTACAATTCTTGATCTAATATTTCACAGCAGGGCCCATTTCTGCACCCACCAAGAGCGAGTGAGGAATTACAGTGTTGTGGCACCAGCACCACCACCAAAGGCCCAATTTTTCTGCCCCTGTTCAACAGGGGCATGTAATTACAATTCTTGATCTAATATTTCACAGCAGGGCCCTGTGAGGGCTTACAGTGTTGTGGCCACAACAACGCCTAAGGCCCAAATTTCTGCAGAGTATATAGGGCAGGCCACTACTTTCAAACATCTAACTTACAAACGACTCCTACTTGCAAACGGAAGGAGACAACAGGAAGTCAGATGAAATCTACCTCTAGGAAGGGAAATTCTCTCCTGTAATTCCCCGTACACACGGTCAGATTTTCCGATGGAAAATGTGTGATAGGACCTTGTTGTCCGAAATTCCGACCGTGTGTAGGCTCCATCACACATTTTCCATCGGATTTTCCGACACACAAAGTTTGAGAGCAGACTATAAAATTTTCCGACAACAAAATCCGTTGTCGGAAATTCCGATCGTGTGTACACAAATCCGACGGACAAAGTGCCACGCATGCTCAGAATAAATAAAGAGATAAAAGCTATTGGCCACTGCCCCGTTTATAGTCCCGACGTACGTGTTTTACGTCACTGCGTTTAGAACGATCGGATTTTCCGACAACTTTGTATGACCGTGTGTATGCAAGACAAGTTTGAGCCAACATCTGTTGGAAAAAATCCTAGGATTTTGTTGTCAGAATATCCGAACAAAGTCCGACCGTGTGTACGGGGCATACAAGTTTATATGGGAAAAACATTTCTCCTTTCCACTGATGCTTTCCAATCCTTGTTCCACAAAAAACCCCAAATTTTCAAAAAACATTTGTCATTGGGACAAAAAGTGAGATGAAATCTTCTGAAGAGGAGGACAGACAGCAAAACAAATGTCACAGGGGGGATAACCCTTCCCTATGTTTTCCAAAAAGCTTAAAAAAGATTTTTTGGCTGGAGCTAAACACGTTAAAAATGTACCCGTTCAAAATTACAAACAGATTCTACTTAACAACAAACCTACAGTCCCTGTCTTGTTTGCACCGCCTGTATACTGCTGTTCAGAGTATATAGGGCCTGGTGGCCTCACACCTTTCCTTATTTTAATTTGGGTGCGGGGTTCCCCTTAATATCCATACAAGACCCAAAGTGCCTGGTAATGGACTGGGGGGTACCCATGCCGTTTGTCTCACTGATTTTCATCCATATTGCCAGGACCCGACATTACATTAAACCCGCAAGCAGTTTTAAATGACATTTTTTCCTTTAAAAATGACATTTTGTGCAGGGACTGTTCTAAACACGGGAAACACGCGCCACTTTACAGGCATACTATAGACACCCCCCAGGAACGATATTTAAAGGAATATTTCACTTTTTTTTTTACTTTAAGCATCATTAAAATCACTGCTCCCGAAAAAACGGCTGTTTTTAAAAGTTTTTTTTGCATTGATACATGTCCCCTGGGGCAGGACCCGGGTCCCCAAACCCTTTTTAGGACAATACCATGCAAATTAGCCTTTAAAATGAGCACTTTTGATTTTGAATGTTCGAGTCCCATAGACGTCAATGGATTTCTAAAGTTCGTGCGAATTTTCGGTCCGTTCGCAGGTTCTGGTGTGAACCAAACCGGGGGGGTGTTCGGCTCATCCCTACTAACAATATACAGCTGGAGATGGCCAGAGACTGGGGACATGCTCTAGGTTTGGTTGAAGGCTGGAGATCCCTAAAGTGGTAATAAACTCTGTTCTACTATTCGTTCCTACAGGTAAGCCTATAATAAGGATTACCTGTAGGTACTGTGAACATTGGCGGCCGGTGTTATTTACTTTTTTTGGGGGGACGCTGGCAAACGGTCAGTGGCATCTCAGCACCCTACCCCAGCAGGCCCCGGAGGGTGGGTTGCGGGCTCCGGCAGGCAGAGGCGGATATCGGCGGGCTGCAGGCTCTGGCGGCAGTAGCGGGTTATAGGCTCCGGAGGTTTGCATGCTCCAGCAGGCAGCGGGGGGCTTCAGCGGGTTGCAGGCAATGGCGGCACCGGGCTTCTATGGATGGCGGGCGGACTTCTGTGTCTTCTGTGCAGCTCCTCCCTTCTTCTCCTAGGTGTCCAATAGGATGGCCTGTCCTTTCAGCCAATCAGGTGACAGGTATCAGACCCGCTTCCCGATTGGCCAGGAGTAGGATTAGTGTTGCAACAGCAAATATTCATTCGCTGTTGCAACACACCTGTGCCCCGAGCCCACCCTATTTTGAAGCCTATTAGAGCCTCTAGCTCTAATCAGTGCTTCAAAAAAACACACCCCTGCCAATCCCCGTCATAGGAAATCATGTTCCCTGCCCCCGAAAGGGGGCGGATATGGATATGGGGGCGGCGCCCGTGCGCCCACAATGGGTGGGCTGCCCCGACTGTGAATATCTCCTAAACTTGCACAGTTTAGGAGATATTCAGAGTGCATGCAGCAGATGACATCACCGGCGCATGCCCTCTGAAGGTCCAGCTTACAGTGCTGGATCTTCAGAGCCCGTGCCGGAAACAGCAGTTCCTGTGCGTCATTGCGCCACTGGCCACTCATGTAGCCGGAGGCCGTGAACCCAGAAGGAAGAAGGGGAAGATGTCAGCCATCTCAGGTAAGTCTATCATGATGTGCTAGTATGCGATGCAATTTTCTTAAAATCCCCTGCAGTTTACAACCACTTTAATGACTTCACAAAACAATGCTCCCTCTACTGGCTGCTGCCTGAAGGCCACACAATAAGTACCAAAGGGCTGCAGGTTGGGAATGAGTGGCGTGCAGGTTCACTTTATACAGATATATAGGACACGGCAGCCATCAGAAATTTTTGGGCCCCTTACACAGCTTTAGACCTGGGCCCCCACCTGACCACCAACATTCCCCAGGACTTGCCTATGGGCCATCCTACCGAATCCGCACACCAGCCACCCCACCTGTAGGCACTCAGCCATCCCTCACACCTGTATATTTGTCAGCCCCTCTCAATCCTGTATATTTGTCAGCCCCCCTCACACCTGTTTATATGTCAGCCCCCCCTCGCACACACCTGTTTATATGTCAGCCCCCCTCACATACCTGTATATTTGTCCGCCCCCCCAATCCTGTATATATGTCAGCCCCCCTCACACCTGTATATATGTCAGCCCCCCCACACATACACCTGTATATATGGCAACCCGCCACATACACACACACCTGTATATATGTCAGCCCCCTTATACACACACGCCTGTATATATGTCAGCCCCCCATACACACACCTGTATATATATCAGCCCCCCCATGCACCTGTTTATATGTCAGCACCCCTTCAAACACTTGTATATATTTTAGCCCCCCCCACAGCACAGCTCCCCTTCACCCGTCCTGCTTTCTTCTGGCCCGGGCGGGTCCCTCGGGCCCCGGGGCCCCTTACAGTTGTAACGGCTGTAGCTCCCTGATGGCGGCCCTGATATAGGAAGGACTTATGCCCCATACACACGGTCGGATTTTCTGACGAAAAATGTGTGATAGGACCTTGTTGTCTGAAAATTCTGACCGTGTGTAGGCTCCATCACACATTTTCCATCGGATTTTCCGACACACAAAGTTTGAGAGCAGGCTATAAAATTTTCTGACAACAAAATCCGTTGTCGGAATTTCCAATCGTGTGTACACAAATCCGACGCACAAAGTGCCACGCATGCTCAGAATAAATAAAGAGATGAAAGCTATTGGCTACTGCCCCGTTTATAGTCCCGACGTACGTGTTTTACGTCACCGCGTTCAGAATGATCGGATTTTCCGACAACTTTGTGTGACCGTGTGTATGCAAGACAAGTTTGAGCCAACATCCGTCGGAAAAAATCCATGGATTTTGTTGTCGGAATGTCCGATCAATGTCCAACCATGTGTACAGGGCATAAGGCTGGGATCTCCGCATCCAATTCGCAATAGCAGGAGAATGTGACTGGCTCTCTATGGAGCCGGTTCACATATCTCCGATTCGGCTCCAGTGCAAATTTGTCACTCCCAGACGGAGTCACAGAAGGGAATAAGAATATTATTAGAGTGACCATGTCCTCATACAAAATATGGGCCACTTGTCCATATTTGTCCTTACTCGTTCTTTCTTGTCTTCACTTGTCCTTTTTCGTCTTTACTTATCCTTACTTGTCCTTTCTTATCCATATTTGTTCTTTCTTGTCTTTACTTGTCCTTATTCATCTTTTACGTATCCTTATTTTTCCTTCCTTTTTCTTATTAGTCCATTTGGACATTACCCAAATGTGAATTTTGTAAGCTGACCGGAGTTCAGCTTTAGATAGGGAATAAAGAATAAAAATAAATGCAGCACACACTTTCAAACTTTATTATATAAATTGACCAAAAGATATTGGAAAGAATACCATACATGGACTGGTTTTAATGATGCTGCCCACACACAGTCATACTTAGTTTCAGGTCTGATCGACCAGGCCAGGAAGATTTCTCAACATCTGTACCTTGTGATATTTAGGATTAGATGGTTCCTCACACTACATAGCTGCAAGATACATAGCAACAAGATGCCAACTTTCGGTGTGTCTGTAACCCTGTAGTCAGCCTGGTTAGCACATCCCCTGCCCAACTCCTATTGGCATTGGATCTTAGCAGGAGCCTCTGAGTCAGAACAAGCAGCTGTAGGGTTGAACTCCACATTAGCAGATGGGGAACTATGTTCCTCACCAACCCATGCATCATGTCTCTGTTTGCCCTGGAAATGCATCTACATCCCACCCACATATCATAAAAGCTGGTAAGAAAATCCTGTGTGGTCATGTGACTATGAAATGAAGGTAGAATTTATGGGAAACGCGAGAATTACCTTTATCAATGGCTTGTGATGGGAGACTTGTTTGAATGTGACCTATACACCTTACCAACCGCTCGGTGTCTGTCAACCCTCTCCTCCAATCCCTACACTGGCTCCCGATCACCCAGCAAATTAAATTCAAAATACTAACCACAACATACAAAGCTATTCACAACTCTGCCCTGAACTACATCACTAATCTTGTCTCCAAATATCACCCAAATCGCCCTCTCAGCTCTTCTCAAGACCTCCTGCTCTCAAGCTCTCTCATCTCCTCCTCCCATGCTCGTCTCTAGGATTTCTCCAGAGCCTCTCCCATCCTCTGGAACTCGCTACCTCAACCGGTCCGGCTATCCCCTACTCTTGCTACCTTAAGGCGATCCCTGAAAACTCATCTCTTCAGGAAAGCCTATCACATCTCCAACTAATCTCCTACCACTTCCATCAGCTCTTTCCCCACAGTTACAACCTTTTGTACCACCTGCCCCACCCTATTAGATTGTAAGCTCTTCTGAGCAGGGCCCTCTTAATCCTCTTGTATTTTATTGTATTATAACTGTATTGTCTCCCTTTTATATTGTAAACTGTTGGCGCTATATAAATTCTGTATAATACTACTACTAATAATAATAATAATAATAATGTTGTCTGGTGTGATCTCAAATAATAAATCTTGCAATTACTTATTGAATAATCTGAATGAGCAGCCAGACTGTATCATGTCAGGGTATCAGCAGAGAACATATTATACCAGTGGTCTCCAAACTGGAGCCCGGGGGCCAGATGCGGCCCTTTACTTGCATTTATCTGGCCCTTGGGGCACTATTTCATCCACTGATACCAACAAAGTAGCATAATCCCCTCCCACTGACACCAGTGAAGGGGCACAATTCCTTTCCAATGACACCAATGATGAGGCACAATTCCTCCCACTGACACCAACAATGGGGTCCAATGACATCAAGGTTGGGGCACAATTCCCCCCTTTGACATCGATAGGGCCCAATGACATCAACGATGGGGCACAATTCCTCCCACTAATACCAATAATGGGGAGCAATTACTCTCACTGAAACAAACCTTTTCTACTCCCACTCGCCACAGTCCAGCCCTCCTAAAGTCTGAAGGACAGTAAATTGGCCCTTTTGTTTAAAAAGTTTGGAGACCCCTATATTATACAATTGTACAGTCACACCATACAAATGTATTGGAAAACTTTCCAATTAATCCACACACTGTCACATCCAACTCTTTTTTATAATACTTATTATTCTTATATAGAATAAATCTTACGACCCCTCCACTGTAACCTAAGCTTAGTAGATTGTAGAGTCTGGTTGTAATGTGTTTGTGCAGGTTAACAACATTGAGGGGTTCATATATAAAAACTTTGCTGGCAAATGTGTAATTCACGCAAATTTTAATGGCTCCTTATGCCTCTTTCACACAGGCGGCTTTGCTTTTAGAAAAAGTATAATGTTTGGGGGTTCTAAGTAAATTTCTAGCGAAAATACCCAAAAAAACAGATTTTTACATGTATGAGAGAAATGTCAGAATTGGCTCGGCTGCAAAGTAGATAAGATGGGATTTGCCTTTATCATAGCTGTGTATTTTTTCTTTTTTGTTTTGCAGGGTTTCCGCATACGGGAAATGTCTCGCAGCCACAGCTCTGGTGACAGCGACTTCGGTTGGGCCGGTGCTGGTGGGGTAGACTTTGCTGATATGTCTCATGGGGGTGGAGGTGACTGGGGTGGTGGCGGTGGGCACTGCGGTGGTCACGGTGGGGACTGCGGTGGTGGAGGTGGGGACTGCGGTGGTGGTGGCGGTGGGCACGGTGGTGGTGGTGGTCATTGATTTTTGTACTAATGCTGCAATTTTATGAGTGTATCTGTACCTAAAAACACTGTATTACAAAACACCACCAAGAAATTGTGAGAAAATTCAGTGGAACCTTTAGGTATGTGAACTCGACCGATGAAGCAGGATGAAGAGTGTTGACATTGTTGCATTTCTTGAATGTTTAGATGTTATTATATTATGCTGTATTGTATTATTTTTTAAAGTTTATGTAAAGAGAACCTTTTTATAAACCAGCAATCTGCAGGGGCTGCAGGTTTATAACGGGCTCTCCAACCCTACATATTGGTGATACTTTCATGCCGCTGGACCTGGTCAATACACTGACACACCAGTAGTGATAATTAGGCTTCAGTATCTTTAGTTTTTTTGTAGTTTATGTGCTCAATGGACCAATGTATTTGTGGAGAGAGGGTTAGGGATATAGGACAACTCAAAACGGCAACATTTTACAGGCCTTCTTATGTCAACCATAAAAATTGATGCTGGCTCTAATTTCTTATGTAGGGTCCTCCCGGTAATATCAAAATGGATGTTGACCCTAATGTTTCAGTTACAAATAGATCCTTCAAGAACAACTAGCGTTGGCCCTAGATTCTTCAATGGCAGCTTGCCGAAGACAATAGATTCTTTAAGTACCTCTGTTTGTGGCCCAAGTTTAATCAACAGCAGCCTCCCAATAGGAGTTGGTCCTCTGACCTTATAAGAGTAGTCATAGTTAAGATCTGAGTCATGAGGTCTCCATGCAATGTCCTTTAGGGAGCAACTTTCCTGAAGCTCTCATTTACATTGCTCAGCATAACAAACTAACCTGAAGATGCTCCAAATGGGCAGCAATCTACCTGATTCTCCAGGCCCTAACACAGGACAGCTTAGATTCCATGAGACTTGGCTTCGGCCTAGGACAAAGACCTTCTCTACAGTATCATTGCCTCCAGGCAAAGCCTGGGAGGAAAGACAAGGACTCCTACCCTGGCATCCTCTTCAAGCATCAGCTTGGGTTGGAAGAACCCTTCTAGACAGTCACCCCAAATTTCCTCTCCCCTCAGCTCACATCACTGCAATAAACAGCCTCAGTGATTGGCCAAAGCAGATACATATTTAGAACTCAATACCTGTTGTATTTTCTGAATGAGTACAATGTTTCCTCTGTTTGTGACTTCATCCACCCACCTCACCACCTCAGCCAATCAGAGGAAGCTTTGTACCTATTCAGAAAATACAAAGCTTCCTGTGAATGGCTGAGCTCAACTTGATTTTGTTGCAGGAGCTGATACCAAATACAGTTTATACAGCTGTGACAGTGAGTGCATCTGTTAGTAAAGGTATTAATTCATTTGGACCAGCTTGGTCCAAACAAACTATTTTAAAGTGACAAAAAGCTGGAGTTCGGCTTTAAGCACAAGTGATGATGGTAGTACCCCTTGGAAGCAGATTGCACACCTGTATATGTTATTTAGCGTCATTTGTCTTTCCTCTTCTTTTCTTTCTTCCTCTCTGTGACTTACTCCACTCACTTCACTTCGTAAGCTCGGGTGCTCACTGCATATTTTGATTGATAGTCCAACTGCCTGGCACCACACATATACAAAATTAACAATGCCAGTACTTTCAGGTGGATTTCCAGTGTAATATCAAACCTGTTATGTCTGCAACTTTTTTCTAAACCTTTTAATGGTACAATGTCTGCTATGCACTATGCTGTAATAATGACTCTATGTATGTTGTGCCTGAAAAACTACTCACTGCCACTTGTGCACTTTCTTTACTGTTATGCCCCGTACACACGGTCGGATTTTCCGATGGAAAATGTCCGATCGGAGCGTGTTGTCGGAAATTCCGATCGTGTGTGGGCTCCATCGGACATTTTCCATCGGATTTTCCGACACACAAAGTTGGACAGCAGGAGATAAAATTTTCCGACAACAAAATCCGTTGTCGGAAATTCCGATCGTGTGTACACAAATCCGACGGACAAAGTGCCACGCATGCTCAGAATAAATAAAGAGATGAAAGCTATTGGCCACTGCCCCGTTTATAGTCCCGACGTACGTGTTTTACGTCACCGCGTTTAGAACGATCAGATTTTCCGACAACTTTGTGTGACCGTGTGTATGCAAGACAAGTTTGAGCCAACATCTGACGGAAAAAATCCTAGGATTTTGTTGTCGGAATGTCCGAACAAAGTCCGACCGTGTGTACGGGGCATTATTCTGCAAAAAATGTAATAAAAAATATTGTAAAATAAATATATTCATTGTTAATGCATTGAAGTTGTTATGAGATATCATGCCAAATGAAATAAATGCATTTTTTTATAAAGCTGTTTCTTTTTTTTTTACAAAATTATAGAAATACGCAAAATGAACAAAAACATAAAATGGCACTGCAATGACATAAATCTATTTGGTGAAAAGAAGTAGTCAAAGTGTATCTAAACACTAAAGGACAAAAATGTAATGTATTACAGCTTAACAATCCTTAGATGTGATGGCTGCATTTGTTTTCTTTATTTCAGATTTATTTTTCCTTATTTAGACCAGGTGATTCTCCCGGTAACACAATTCCTGGCCTAGGGGGACAATGCTCACTCACTCCATTGTATAGAGGAGCAGCATTGTCACCCTCTGTGGGGACTACAGAACACATTCCCCTCATTTCTTGTCCATAACAAACAGGTTATTCAGTAGTCCACAGAAATAGCTGGGAAAAATGCAAATTAATAAACTAATAACATAGCACAAGCAGAGAGTGTGGGAACTTATAGGTGGCCTAATAAGAAGTATACTCCATTTTTCAGTGCTATGCCAAAAAGGTGGTCTAATCTTTTCCTATTATGGCAGCAAGATCATGGGGAACCCCAGTCAGTAAGGTGCCTTCCTGATTTTCTATCTGATTTTTCTGCCATAAACATTAGTTTTTTTCTACTTCTCGTCAAATTTGTTTATTGATTTTGAAAATATACAATTAACAAAATATTGATTACATTAAATGGTAGCATTAATTTAATTTACATATCAGCTCTTAGTATTTCTTGTAGTTACAAGCAATGAAAGACTTAAATAGGCTATATGTTTTAGAAAGACTAAGGTGTTACAATCAATTTTAACAATTATATAATCGAGAGCAACAAAAAAATGAAAACATTGTTAAACTTTTAACTTTGAGTAATATGTAATAAAGAAATAATATTAATTACTATGAGATTCAGTTATTTATAATAGGACATTAGAGCTTACTATCTATTATTGTATTATAATTGAACATTATAAAAGTGAGTGTGAGTGAGTGTTTCGCTACCATTTCGTTATGTAAAAATAAATAGGAGAAGACAGGATAGAATAAGGGATTTCTTAGTAACAATATATACATAGTATATTTTTATCAGCTATTCAAAACAAAGTTATATAGTTACCAAGGTCCTAGTAAAGAAGTGTCAAAATTAGGAGAAAGAAAGTGGGTCACCCAAGGACTCCAAATTTTCTCAAATTTAGGTATGTTATCGTTGGATATGGCATCTGTTTTCGAGAGGATCATGGCCTGATGTATTCTATTCGTAGTTTCAGAAAGCATTAGTGATGAGGACTTCCACGCTTTGGCGATGGTCTGCTTTGCGGCTGTGGTAATTTGTAGAAGGAGTTTAAATTGTGTATAGGAGATTTGGGTAGGCTTTAAATTTAGAAGAGCAATTGTCGGATCTGGGATGATAGTTTTCTTGAATAATTTAGAGAGCTTTAGGAATATTTCTTTCCAATAATTTTTTGCTATATGGCAATCCCAAAAGATATGAAAATGCATTCCTAGATCACCACAGCCGCGAAAGCAAAGTGGAGAGTATTGTGGAACATATTTTGCGATCCTAACAGGGACCAGATACCAACGCATAAGTACTTTATAGTTCGCCTCTAAGGCTACTACATTATGAGAAGATATTTTGGTATTGGCCCAGACTTTATCCCATTTGGATGAGTCCATGTGAAAACCAAGATCATTCTCCCATTTTTCCACATAGGAGGGTGTTTTTGTATCAGGCAAAGCATTCAGGTGACCATACAACATTGACACAAGCCCCTTTGAGTGGGGGTCATATTTACAAATACGTTCAAAATGCGTTATGTCACATAGATTATCTCTACCTTGTATAAATGGCATAAAACATTTTTTGATCTGTAGATAACAAAAGAGTTCTGAATCTGGAAATTGATGGGTTTCACATATTTCAGGAAATGTTTTAAGTGAAGTGGTCATTATCAGCTCATAGAGTTGTGTTAAATCAGCAGAAATCCATTTTTTAAAAGTTTTAGGAGATGTATGAGCTGGGTAGAAAAGTGGATTTCTAATAAATGATACAAGAGGTGTATGCGGAGATTGTAGTCTTTTGATTACTTTGAATCTATCCCATATAGCAATTGTATGTTTAGTAATCCTATTTTTTATTATTTTATGGTCAGAAGAGGTAGACCATATTAGATTTGGTATGGAGATCGGATCACAGTCGATTGATTCAATCGCTACCTAGAGGGGGATCTCGTGTTTCGTGTGATATTTAGGAATATGTGCTATTTGTGCTGCATGGAAATAATCAGTAAATTTAGGGAAACCTAATCCTCCTTTAAGTTTAGAAAGATAAAGGGTGTGGGTAGGTAAGCGAGATTTTAAGGAGCTCCATATGAATGCTTGTGTTTTACGTTGTAGGTTCCTAAGGAAGTATGCATGGATAGGAATGGGTAATACATGAAAGAGATATAACATTTTAGGTAATACAGTCATTTTTATTACATTTATTTTACCAATCCATGATATTGGCAAAGAGGACCATTGTTTAAGAAAATTAGTAATTTTTCGTAGTAGTGGAGGATAGTTAGCAGGGAAGATATCAGATAGATTGGGGGTAAGAGTAATACCTAGATATGTGAGGTGAGACGTTGACCATGTAAAAGGGAGAGATGTTTGACCTTGATGTAGTGTTTGCGGGGGTAAAGAGACATTTAAAGCTGTTGATTTTTGTGAGTTTATAATTAGTCCAGAAATTTGGGCAAAGTGATCTAGTTTGCTTATAAGATTGGGAGCAGAAATATGAGGGGAAGACATAAAAATTAATATATCGTCAGCAAATAGACATAATTTATGTTGATGGCCTGCTAAATCTATGCCCTTAGTTGATGGGTCTGTACGGATAGCCTGGGCAAGAGGTTCAATGAGTAAGGCAAATAAAAGTGGGGAGAGAGGACAACCCTGACGTGTTCCTCCATGTATGTCAAACATGTCTGATTTGTATCCTGCATATTTAACATATGCCTTGGGATTATTAAAAAGTGAAGTGACCCAGCTTAGAAATGAGGTCCAAAGCCCCATTTTTGTAGAGTGAAATTTAAGTAGGGCCACGTCACCGTATCAAATGCTTTTTTGAAATGTAATGACAGGAGGCACAGAGGTATTCGCCTTGTTTTAGCTGCTTAAATCAATAATGATGCTCTACGGACATTATCTGCTGCTTGTCGTAAAGGGATAAAACCTACTTGATCTTTGCTTATTAATGAACCAATTATATTATTAAGACGAGACGCCATTACTTTTGCTAGTAGTTTTATATCTAGGTTTAATAGGGATATAGGTCTGAAGTTAGTACAAGACGAGTCATCAGACTAAGTTTGGGGATCATTGAAATTATTGCTGTTAAAGTTTCCGGTCAGAAGGACGCGAGTAGAGGAGAGCTGATCGGCTGCTCTCCTGGCAGGGGGGGTCTGCGCTGATTGTTTATCAGCGCAGACCCCCCTCAGATCACCACACTGGACCACCAGGGATCACCACTAGGACCAGCAGGGAAGGGGCAACATGTGGATGGCCAGGTATGCACCCCATGGCCATCCACATGTGCCCAGTGTGCCCAATCTGTGCCAATCAGTGCCCACAAATGGGCACTTATTGGCACCATTATGTTGCAGTGATGCCCAGCAGTGCCACCCTTAGGGGCATCACTGAAAATAACCAGTGTCATCAGTGCCACCCATCAGTGTCCATCGGTGCCACCTGTCAGTGCCCATCCGTGGCCACCTATCAGTGCCCATCCGTGCCCATCTGTTCCAACTATCAGTGCCACCCATAAGTAACCATCAATGCCACCTATGAGTGCCCATCAATGCCACCTATGAGTGCCCATCAGTGCCGCCTATGAGTGCCCATCGGTGCCACCTAGGAGTGCCCATCAGTGCCGCATACCAGTGCCACCTATCAGTGCCCCATCAGTGCCACCTATCAGTGCCGCCTATCAGTGCCCATCATCAGTGCCCGTCAGTGCCACCTCATCAGTGCCACCTCATTGGTGCCACTTAATCTGTGCCCATCAGTGCCGCCATATCAGTGCCCGTCAGTGCAGTCATATCAGTGCCCATAATTGAAGAGAAAAACATACTTATTTACAAAAAGTTTTAACAGAAACAAAGAAAAACTTGTTTTTTTTCAAAATTTTCAGTCTTTTTTTATTTGTTGCGCAAAAAATAAAAACCGCAGAGGTGATCAAATACCACCAAAAGAAAGCTCTATTTGTGGGAACAAAATGATAAAAAAATTGTTTGGGTACAGTGTAGCATGACCGCGCAATTGTCATTCAAATTGCGACAGCGCTGAAAGCTGAAAATTGGCCTGGGGGGGGAAGGTGTCTAAGTGCCCTGTATTGAAGTGGTTAAGAGACTCCAATTCATTGTCATGTGATAGTACATTAGTTTCAATGTCATCCATTCTGTTTTCCAATTCAGCTGTGCGTTGGCCTAAATCACGTATTTTTTTTGTCAGCTTCTCTGTAATTTGGTCAGAGGTCTGCTTTAAAGCTTTCTGTAGCATTTTCTCTATTTGTTTTAATATATTTGGGTGTAATGTATCTGCTTGTTGTGGCTGGGAGCTGGCACTGTATTCACTATCTGTGTCATACAGTTCCTGAGGTAAATGCAGCTGTCTCTTGTCAGCGCAGGCCTTAGCTGTGTGAGGAGAATTTGACTGAGCACAGGAGCCTCTGAGCGGTATTTCCTTGTGGCTTTTCACTTTTGTTTTGCCTCGGGCAGCTCCCAAAACCATTCTATTTTATAGGGTACTAAGGAGGATATTAGTATGCTTTTTGTTTAGTTACCCTGCCATTCGGGCGTCTGTGGTAGCCGTGAAGTCCCGGGAATAACAGAGCCCCAGCGGGACATGTCCATCGCTGTCTGCTCCGCGCATGCACTCTTATCAGATCTTCTATCCAGACTAAAGCGGCAGTGGAAATTCTTGCCAGTATCCTCACCATGAAAGGTAGAAGGGTCTTTTTCATCCATATATGTCATAGCCTTTAGCATATTATAAACAACTGATTCAACAAAGTTTCAAATCATGACTGGAGTGATGAATTTCACTCACCCCTCTTATAAATTTAGGAAAACCACCCAACATACTATAATTTATGCTATGCCAAGCCGTTGTGCAGCATCTCACCTTAGATGTCAAATATATTGATCAATACGCATTATGTAATATGTACAGATGTTATGAAAATTATTTTAGGTTTAAATGCTTCTCTTTGGTTTTAAGATAAAGTTCAAGAAATAAAAAACATACATAAACAAAGAAGATAAAAAAAATGAAAAGCAAAATGTATCAGGAAAAGGGAGAAAAATTAAAAATTAGGGCGTTGAAGAAAAAAAGAAAAAAAGGTCCATTGCTTGACGAATATTGAGAGAGTCCATGAATTCTTTATAATTTCTTGTTGTCTATTCAGCATTTCTCCCATTTCTCCCATAATTCTCCCCCACTAGCCAGCAATTTCAGACGGTGCTTCTGCTATTCACATGCAAGCAAGTATCTCCGGCAGTACCTGAAAGACAAAACTCTCCAACAAAAACTCATTAGCGAGGTCCTTAAACGTTGTTTGAAGTTAAAACAAAACACTATTTACACATTTACAGTTTGAAACTAATTCACCCCCCACTGCTAGAGAAGTGTCATCTGCATTCAAAAAAACAGATCTGGAGAATGTACACCTTGTACCCCCTTCAACTGCTCTAATAATTTATCACGTTCCCCTCTCATCTTGTCATACTCAATCTTCAGGTGGTCATATTTCTGTTTTAACTGAGAAAACGGTATCCAGGTTTTGGTCCTTTTCTTACCCTGTTTCCCCGAAAATAAGCCCTTCCCTGAAAATAAGACCTACAAGGACTTTAACTAGGGCTTATTTGGAGGGTAGGGCTTATATTGCAGCCATCACTGACAATCACGCTAGGTCTTATTTTCGGGGAAACAGGGTATTATTATTTCGGTCAGCTCTGTTTTTCATTAATATCACCTATGTTTGACCCGGTGTTTCCTCTATGGGTGTTATCATAGGATATTATCTTCCGATCTTTATGTTCAGTATGTGGCTAAATCAATTTTGACAGCTTGCTCATTTGACTTTCTCCATAAATGGTCTGCTCTCAACAATATGTCTTTTAAATCGTGAGGATTTGGGGTAACTAATAAAATATTTTGTTTGATATCTTCATGCAACGCATCTAGAAACATAGTCATATGTATCAAGCCACCACGCTCAAATGCAAGATTATTACCGACCAATAATTCCATAATAGTTGCTATCCTGTGTGACAATTCATATGGAGATTCATTTTGCATTTGTTGGATCTTCCCATGAATAGTAACATCAGAATGTACACCATACAAAACACACAATAATTCCAGTAATATGTCCCTTGTCCTCAGAGGCTGAATACAGATCTGTTTAATTCTCATCCAAAGACCACTTCCTATAGAATGTTGCAAAACTCTTTCTAAGTCAGATGAGTTGAGATTGTACATATCTCTGACCTGCTGCAGGTCACAAAACCATTTTAAAAATCTGTTTAAATCAAGTGAGACCCATAGGAGAGAATGGACGCAGGGGCTGCATGACTATGGGAGGAACAGGGGTCAAGTAACGGTCAGTCAGGTCAGTGTTGGGGGCACGAAGTCATCTCTTACCTGATTGGAGGTAGAAAGCAGATGGGGCAGGGTCCAGAGGCTTGGGGTTCGGTGTAGGGGGTGGATTCTTCATCATTCAGAGAAGTTGGAGAGGAGACATCTTCCCACCCTCCCGCCCTTGTGTTAGGGGTTAGCATGCTGGACAGGTTGGGGGAGTGTTGGTATTTAAGGATGGGGTACATGTTTTTGTTGTTACATGTTTTGCTTTTCAAAAAAAAAAAAAAAAAAAAGAGAAGGAACACATAAAAAAAACAAAAAAAACAACTATATTTATGGTTATGGTATAATTTCATGTTAAGGTGTACTGTTCAATTTTGTCGCAGCAGTTGGCGGTTCAAGGGGTCTTTGCGGGGTCAGTGAAAATTTTGCATGGTCACAGGATTAGTGGGGCCCATCTAAGGATGGCGCTTTCCATTGGTTAGCGATGGTTCTCCCAGGAGATAAGTCCCCTGGGGGAAGGAAATATGGAAGTTGGTGTGATGTCCGAGCGTCCTCGAGCCAGTTGGGGCACAGCTGAGGATATAGACCATTAAAGTCATTAAAGTGTGCCTTTTTAATACACCCAAAGACCTCTTGCTGTTGGATATTATTCTTGTTCTTACGGGTATGTGTTACGTGTTTTCACGTTGTGTTATTTATTATTTGGTTAATAAATGGGGCTGCTGTGGCCTTTTAAAACCCATGTCACGCGGTCTGTGTCTTTAATCTAATGGTAAGGACCCAAGGTTGACAAATCCTTTAGTCATGGTATGTAACCATTCCGATTTCTTTAAGAATTGCGTCTAATTCTTTTGGTTTCAAAGGCTTCATTACAAGTCGAACTTCACCTGTATTATTATTATTGTTATAAACTGTGGCGGTCACAGTGGGGGCGGCTGGTAATGAATTATCAGATTTAATATGAGGTTCTGTTTCATTTGATAGAAAGTCTGTGTCTGTATTTTGCTG
This sequence comes from Lithobates clamitans, assembly GCA_037952925.1. Classification (NCBI taxonomy): domain Eukaryota; kingdom Metazoa; phylum Chordata; class Amphibia; order Anura; family Ranidae; genus Lithobates; species Lithobates clamitans. Next base: position 3,113,370 of record JBBGZY010000474.1, on the reverse strand, counting down.
AAGATAGCTGAATCCAAGATTTGATGCATATCTGCATTCCTGAGATCTCCTCTCTAATTCCATAATTCTTAATTTTAATCTCTCATTTTCCTCTGATAATTCATCACGTTTCGATTTCTCAAGCAAAGCTCCCCCAATGGTAACTGCATGCAATTTTAAATTTACTATCTCAGTGTCTGATTGGTTTTGTAACCTCCCACAAACATCGTTGCTATTATCAACTGCCTTCTGTAACTGGGTAATTTCCTCAACCTTACCCTTCAAAGAACTTTCCATTGTTAAACAGCAAGATAACAAGCCCTGCACAATACAACTTTTTCTTTTACTTTCTGAAATTTTGCTATCAAAAACATTTTTCTCTAAAAATTCCTTCATCATCGTCCACGTCTGCTTACATTTTTCTGGAATTTCATAAGGACCGCCATGGCGCTTAATACATTTTAATACCCATCTGTTAACTTTATCAGAACTGACACTAGCTTCACACTGAGTAAGCATTTTGACTACCGTATATACTCGAGTATAAGTTGTTCCGAGTGTAAGTCGAGGCCCTAATTTACCACAAAAAAAAAGGGAAAATCTTATTGATCCGAGTAGAAGACGAGGGTGAGAAATGCACAGCTACTGTAAGTGGAAAAGAGGGTCAACAATGCCCATTTGCAGCCTCACTGTGCCCATTTGCATGCCTCACTGTGCCCATTTGCAGCCATAGGTCCCCGGAACTTTAAACTCGGTAGTTAAGTGTTCCTAGATGCCCCCTAGCTGCAGCCAAAATTTGGGGTCTCTGAACCCAAAAAGTGTCCCGAAATGACATTGCTGCAGATGGACACAGTTGACCGACTTTGGCCATTTAGAGCTAGGAACCCCAAATTTGGTGTGCAAACCCAGTGGAACTAGCACCATAAAATATCCAAAGCTGGGATTTCTAGCACTAAGTGGCCTGAGATACAGGGCCCCAAAAATCGGTTCAGAAAATGTCAAGCACTTTTCTGCAGCAGAGAATGACATTTTCTGAACCTATTTGGGGCCCCATATCTCGGGGCCACTTGGTGCTAGGAACATCAGCTTTGGAGATGTTATGGTACCATTTCCACCGGGTTTGCACACCAAATTTGGGGTTCCTAGCACCAAGTGGCCCTGAGATACGGAGCCCCAAATTCGGTTCAGAAAATGAACTTTTTTGCTGCAGAAAAGTGCTTGACTCGAGTATAAGTCGAGGGGGGCACTTTCAGCACAAAAAAATGTGCTGAAAAACTCAACTTATACTCGAGTATATACGGTATATTACTAATAATTTAAAACAAAGGAAATATTTTACTCACCGCATTAGTTACTCCTTCAGCTTCCAGTTCAGGTCTTCTGGTACACGACAGTCCTTTTTTTGTTGTTGTTTCCAGTCTCCAGAGAATAATTCTGGGGTTCCCAGCTTGTTTAAATTTGTAGATCAGACTCTCTTATGTCACAACCAGACATTAGAGTCACAGCACAGCTCTTGGTTCTTCATCAGACTTCTGTCCACCTCACAGGATTGTTGTCACCACCGACTTCTGTTACTAAGTCCGAAAATGCTCTTCTGGTCACTTGAACAGCACCAATGTAGTGATATAAAATGTATAGTAGGCGTAGATAATCAATTAGTAGTTATTATAATGATGATTAGGAATGAGCCGAACACCCCCCGGTTCGGTTCGCACCAGAAACTGCGAACGGACCGAAAGTTCGCACGAACGTTAGAACCCCATTGACGTCTATGGGACTCGAACGTTCGAAATCAAAAGTGCTCATTTTAAAGGCTAATTTGCATGGTATTGTCCTAAAAAGGGTTTGGGGACCCGGGTCCTACCCCAGGGGACATGTATCAATGCAAAAAAAACTTTTAAAAATGGCCGTTTTTTCGGGAGCAGTGATTTTAATGATGCTTAAAGTAAAAAAAAAAAAAAGTGAAATATTCCTTTAAATATCGTACCTGGGGGGTGTCTATAGTATGCCTGTAAAGTGACGCGTGTTTCCCGTGTTTAGAACAGTCCCTGCACCAAATGTCATTTTTAAAGGAAAAAATCTCATTTAAAACTGCTTAATGTAATGTCGGGTCCTGGCAATATGGATGAAAATCAGTGAGACAAACGGCATGGGTATCCCCAGACCATTACCAGGCCCTTTGGGTCTTGTATGGATATTAAGGGGAACCCCGCACCCAAATTAAAATAAGGAAAGGTGTGGGGCCACCAGGCCCTATATACTCTGAACAGCAGTATACAGGCGGTGCAAACAAGACAGGGACTGTAGGTTTGTTGTTAAGTAGAATCTCTTTGTAATTTTGAACGGGTACATTTTTAACGTGTTTAGCTCCAGCCAAAAAATCTTTTTTAAGCTTTTTGGAAAACATAGGGAAGGGTTATCACCCCTGTGACATTTGTTTTGCTGTCTTTCCTCCTCTTCAGAAGATTTCACCTCACTTTTTGTCCCAATGAAAAATGTTTTTTGAAAATTTGGGTTTTTTTTGTGGAACAAGGATTGGAAAGCATCAGTGGAAAGGAGAATTTTATTTTCCATATTAACTCTTACAGGAGAGAATTTCCCTTCCTAGGGGTAGATTTCATCTCACTTCCTGTTGTCTCCTTCCGTTTGCAAGTAGGAGTCGTTTGTAAGTTAGATGTTTGAAAGTAGGGTCCTGCCCTATATACTCAGCAGAAATTTGGGCCTTAGGTGTTGCTGTGGCCACAACACTGTAAGCCCTCACAGGGCCCTGCTGTGAAATATTAGATCAAGAATTGTAATTACATGCCCCTGTTGAACAGGAGCTGAAAAATTAGGCCTTAGGCACTGGTGCTGGTGCCACAACACTGCAACCCCTTACAGACACTCTAGTTGGAACGCAGGAACGAGCCCTGCTGCAAAGTATTGCATCAAAAATTGTAATTACACGCCCCTGTTAGACAGGAGCAGAAAAATTGGGCCTTGGGCACTGGTGCTGGTGCCACAACACTGCAACCCCTCACAGACACTCTAGTTGGAATGCAGGAACGAGCCCTGCTGCAAAGTATTACATCAAAAATTGTAATTACACGCCCCTGTTAAACAGGGGCTGAAAAATTGTGCCTTAGGCACTGGTGGTGGCGCCCAGAACCAAAAATGTTCTTACAAGCTATCAGCGTGATGATTGAGGAGGAAGAGGATAATTACTCAGGGATAGTCACTCAGCATCAGCATAGGCAGTCTTTGAAGGGATCTGAGATTTAAAAAAAAATTATTCGGTTACATCAGCATCAAGTGCTTGGTAGCTGGTGGTGATCCAAGACTGATTCATTTTTATGAAGGTCAGTCGATCGACCAAGTCGGTGGACAGACGCACCCTGTGATCAGTTACCACGCCTCCAGCAGCACTGAATGTGCGTTCCGAAAGAACGCTGGATGCAGGACAGGCCAGTAGCTCAATTGCATACTGTGCAAGCTCTGGCCAGTGATCCATCCTCAAGACCCAGTAACCCAGAGGATTTTCGGTGGGAAAGGTGTCCAAGTCTGATCTTGCCCCTAGGTATTAATGCACCATGTAAAACAGACGCTGGCGATGGTTGCTGGAACCGATCATACCTTGGGGCTGCGGACCAAAAAATTGTCTGAACGCATCGGTCAGACGGCCACCTTCTCCACCGCTCCTTCTTTGACTGACCGTAGCCTCAGCAACACGTTGTCCAGAAACAGGAGTTTGTAACCTCCCAGTCTCTGGGAACGCGTTGCACAGACCTTTCTGCAAGGCCTCCCGAAGATGTTTCATCCTCTGCTCCCTCTGCGATGGCAAGATAAGGTCCGCAACCTTACCCTTGTAACGTGGATCAAGGAGGGTTGCCAGCCAGTATTGGTCCTTCTCCTTGATACCACGAATACGAGGATCCTTACGCAGGCTTTGCAGGATCAGGGAGGCCATGCAGCGTAGGTTTGCTGAGGCATTCGGTCCGGAGTCCTCTGGGTCACTAAGGACGACATGGTCCGCAGCCACCTCCTCCCAGACACGTACAAGTCCATGTGTTTCTTGGGACTGATCCCTTAAAGACTGCTGCTGATGCTGAGTGCCAGGCTCCACCTCCATACTGACACAATCTTCCTCCTCCTCCTCGTCCTCTTCCTGTGTGATCGGCGGGCACGCAGGAACACTGTCTGGATAAAGGGGGCCTTGAGAGCTAAGGAAGTCCTCCTCTTCCTGCCTCTGTTCTGCCTCAAGTGCCCTGTCCATTATTCCACGCAGCGTGTGCTCCAACAGGTGGACAAGGGGGACAGTGTCACTGATGCATGCACTGTCACTGCTCACCATCCTCGTGGCCTCCTCAAATGGTGACAGGACAGTGCATGCATCCCTGATCATGGCCCACTGGCGTGGGGAAAAAAAACCAAGCTCCCCTGACCCTGTCCTGGTGCCATAGTCGCACAGGTACTCATTGATGGCCCTCTGCTGCGTGTGCAGCCGCTGCAGCATGGCCAATGTTGAGTTCCACCTGGTGGGCATGTCACAGATTAGGCGGTTCTTGGGCAGGTTAAACTCCTTTTGGAGGTCCGTCAGCCGAGCACTGGCATTATATGACCGGCGGAAATGCACACAGACTTTCCTGGCCTGCCTCAGGACATCCTGTAAGCCCGGGTACCTGCCCAAGAACCACTGCACCACCAAGTTAAGGACGTGAGCCAAACAGGGCACATGGGTCATTTGTCCCTGTCGGAGGGCAGAGAGGAGGTTGGTGCCATTGTCGCAAACCACCATTCCTGCGTTAAGTTGACGTGGCGTCAACCACCTCTGAACCTGCCCCTGCAGAGCTGACAGAACCTCTGCCCCAGTGTGGCTCCTGTCCCCCAAGCACACCAGCTCAAGCACCGCATGGCATCTTTTGGCCTGCGTACTTGCGTAGCCCCTTGAACGACTACGGAGCACCGCTGGTTCCGAGGAAGAGGCCATGGAGGAAGAAGAAGAGGAGGGGGTGGAGGAGAGAGGTGTGTCACAATCATTAGCATTTTGGAGGCGTGGTGGCGGAACAACCTCCAACACTACTGCACCTTGTCCTGCATCCTTCCCAGCTGCCAGCAGAGTCACCCAATGCGCCGTGAAACTTAGGTAACGTCCCTGTCCATGCCTGCTGGACCATGAGTCAGCGGTAATATGCACCTTACCGCTGACCGCCCTGTCCAGCGAGGCATGGACATTGCCTTCCACATGCTGGTAGAGAGCCGGAATCGCCTTCCGTGAGAAAAAGTGGCGTTTGGGTACCTGCCACTGAGGAACCGCACATTCCACAAACTCACGGAAGGGGGCAGAGTCTACCAACTGAAAAGGCAGCAGTTGAAGTGCCAGCAATTTTGCCAAGCTAGCATTCAACCGCTGGGCATGTGGATGGCTGGGAGCAAACTTCTTTCGGCGGTGCAGCAGCTGGGGCAGGGAAATTTGCCTGGTACAATCTGACGTCGGTGTACCAAAAGCAGATTGCCCACAAGTACTTGGCTGTGACACACCTAATTCTACACCTTCATTCCTCTCAGTGCAGGTCTCAGAGAGGACTGAAGGTCTAGTGGGGTTGGAAATCTCAGCTGATGAGGAGCAAGGAGAGGTCCTCTTTGTTCTTTGGTGTGGGTCTTTTAGATGCGCTTGCCAACGAACTGCATGGCAGGTCAGCATATGTCTGGTCAAGCATGTGGTACCCAAGCAGGAGATGTTTTGGCCACGTGAGATACGCTTGAGACATATGTTGCAAATAGCAGCGGTGCGATCTGATGCACTCGTCTCAAAAAAGGCCCACACCAAAGAACTTTTTGAATAACGCGCAGAGACTGCAGCGCCCTGCACATGTGGAGCTTTGGGGTGTGATGCAGTCAATGTGCTGCCCTTAGGCTGGCCCCTGGAGGGCATCCTGCCTCGGTGGTGATGTGCCGCCTCCTCCTCCTCCTCCTCCTCTCTCCTATCAGGCACCCACGTTGAGTCAGTGACCTCATCATCCCCTCCCTCCTCATCACTGGAGCAAACCTGGCAGTATTCTGCAGCAGGGGGAGCATGACTGCCAGCTTGCTGTCCTTCTTGGGCACCCCCTCTGTCCGTGCTCATGTTACTGCCTTCATCGAGCTCAGTATCATCATCAGAGCCTTCCAAACGCTGGGCATCCTCCTGGAGCATGTACCCAACACTGTGGTCAAACAGTTCGAGGGACTCCTCAGGAGGACATGGTGGAGCTAGGGAAGGAGTCACTGATGACATTGAGCCGAGGGAAGAGGCCGCTGCTTTGCCAGACAAAGCACCCTGGGCATGGGTGAGAGAGGATGAGGAGGATGAGGACGGCTTGGTCATCCACTCGACCAAGTCTTCCGCATGTTGCGGCTCAACACGGCCAGCTGCCGAAAAAAAGGCCAAGCGTGTCCCATGGCCACGTGCTGATGAGGATGCACCGTCTCCACGACCAGCACTAGACACAGAGCCTGCTTGCCCTCTCTTATTGGCTTGTGACTGTCTGCCTCTCCTTCTTGGCCTTCCAGACATACTAATGGCCTGTAGCTGCACTAAGCTGGGATATATATATATATATATATATATATATATATATATATATACTGCAGCTAGCAAAATCACCTGCCTGCCTGTAGTATGAGAACACCACCAACCTTCTACAGGTAGCTTTAGCTGAACACTGTGAGGTGGACGCACCCCACTAACTTGTAGGTTTAGCTGAACACTGTGAGCAGGACGCACTGCACTAACTGTAAATAGTCTAGCTGCCTGACCATGGTACTAATAGGATCAAAAGAACACCAGTAATTTTCTTTAGGTAGCTGTAAATACTTTAACAAGACAAGCCTGCCTGTCAGTAGGAAGATAACAGGAACGGATCTAGCTGAACACTGTGAGCAGGACGCACTTTACTAAATGTAAATAGTCTAGCTGCCTGACCGTGGTACTAATAGGATCAAAAGAACACCAGTAAATTTTCTTTAGGTAGCTGTTAATACTGTAACAAGACAAGCCTGGCTGTCAGTAGGAAGATAACAGGAACGGATCTAGCTGAACACTGTGAGCAGGACGCACTGCACTAAATGTAAATAGTCTAGAAGATAACAGGAACGGATCTAGCTAAACACTGTGAGCAGGACGCACTGCACTAAATGTAAATAGTCTAGAATTTAACAGGAACGGATCTAGCTGAACACTGTGAGCAGGACGCACTGCACTAAATGTAAATAGTCTAGAAGATAACAGGAACGGATCTAGCTGAACACTGTGAGCAGGACGCACTGCACTAAATGTAAATAGTCCAGAAGATAACAGGAACGGATCTAGCTAAACTGAATACAGTGTATATATATATATGCAACACCTGGGATGCATATATATACACAATACACTGTAAGTGCAGATAACTGACTGACTGTTCTGCCTAATCTATCTAACTCAAATCAAATGACACTGTCTGTCGCTCTGTCTATCTCTTTCAACGCCGGAACACACACTACACAGGGCCGCCGTGCAGGCGGCCTTATATAGTGTGGGGCGTGTACTAAATCCCCTGAGCCATAATTGGCCAAAGCCTCCTTGGCTCCCGAACTTTGCAACAAACTGCATTCAAATCTATAGGGGGGAAAATAATGTTGGTCAAATCTGTCAATTTTTAAGACTAATCAGCCAGATGTTATGGAGAGAAGGGACAATAGGCAGGATACTACCATGGGGATGGTTGAGCTATAGAAAAATGCCTGTCTATGCCTTGTGTCTTTAGTACATTTTAGCCTAGTGCCTTGTGTCTTTAGTACATTTTGGCCTAGTGCCGTGTGTCTTTAGTATGTTTTGGCCTAGTGCCGTGTGTCTTTAGTATGTTTTGGCCTAGTGCCTTGCTTCTTTAGTACGTTTTGGCCCAGTGCCTTGTGTATATAGTACGTTTTGGCCCAGTGCCTTGTGTATATAGTACGTTTTGGTCTAGTGCCTTGTGTCTTTAGTACATTTTGGCCTAGTGCCTTGTGTCTTTAGTATGTTTTGGCCTAGTGTCTTGTGTCTTTAGTATGTTTTGGCCTAGTGCCTTGCATTTTTAGTACATTTTTACCTAGTGCCTTGCGTCTTTGGTAAGTTTCGGCCAAGTGCCTTGTGTCTTCAGTATGTTTTGGCCTAGTCTTTCTAACTAAAACTGTCCAGTTTTACATTGCTGTACCATCTATGGGCTGACACTCTAGAAGGCACAGTCAGATATTGTCCTACAAGAATTAGGAGTGTCAGCGCACAGGAACAGCAACTAAACATGACCTCTGCCCTTATATCAAACACAAACTAAATTTAATGAAAAAAGCTCTTATATAAGACCCCCCCCCTCAGAAGTAAGAAGGCAGCAAAGGAGTGGTACTCCAAAAGCATGCGTTAAAATGTGTTGGTGACACAGATAGTAGTCCTATTAAGAACATGTGGGTTAGATATGTGAACATATTGGGGGCAAACAACACCCCACCACTGTAGTTCAGAAATAGATTACAGTTTTCCAACTGGATCCAACTTCTTGTTCAGTTTTGTCAATTTTCCATAGCTGCTTCCATTGCACTAACAGTATGGCGGAACTGAGAACCCCTTTTATCCTGGGGGGCTGGGTTATGCAGAATCCTCCTTTTTTGGTCCTTTGATGCCTGCTGGTCATAGTTTAAAGGCTATGTGGTACATTTTAGGATAAAAAAATGTTTTGCCTGGGTAATTCCAGACAAAAATGAGCTGGGAGTTCATATTAGAGCTAAAAGCATTCCCTGCGAAACTGAGGTCATGGAAAATCCAAACCCCATCCCATTTCTAACCTTGTTATCCAAACTTTAAAAAAAAATGGCTGTAGATATACAGTACTTTTTTTGGATCTTTTAAAAGAAAACCCCCATGTAATTATTATGGCAGATGCCATACATTAAACTGCCCCGGGGGCAAAGACAGCAATTCAGACTGCAAAAGAGTGTGGCACGTATTTTCGAAAAAGGGGACAAAAATGGTAAACTTTTAGCCCTATTGACAACAGTGGATACATCTGACAGTAGTCCTTTGCATACTTTCCCCTTCTGGAATATTCTAAAAAGACAGGGAGGATATATTACTGGCATTTGTATCCTTTTATAGGACTTTGTACTCTCCTATAGTGTCATATGAAGTAAAGGAACCTTGGGGGCCTTACAGTTGCCTGACGACTCTAGATTTTGTTGATGCCACATTTAAGGAGGATGAGGTGGTCTCAGCAATAGGGTCATTTCCTAGTGGTAAGGCTCCAGGCCCAGATGGTATGCCAATAGAATGGTACCATCAATACTCGGGAGCCCTTGCACCCAGATTATTGCAACTATACTTAGACCGTTTCCAGAAGGGGAGCCTTCCCTCTTCCTTTTATGAGGCTCATATCGTGTTATTAGCTAAGCCAGATAAGGACCCGCTGCAGTGCTCTTCTTATAGACCTATATCGATATTAAATATGGATTTCAAAATACTAACCAAACTACTAGCTACTAGACTCATGTCGGTTTTGCAACCTGTTATTTCCCCTGACCAGACAGGTTTTATGCCTAAGAAGGCCACGGATATTTATCTATGTAGGGTCTTCACGCAGACTCAGTTAGGCCCTGATATTTCCAATGGCGGGATATTGGTCTTCCTGGATTTGGAAAAGGCCTTTGATTCCATGGATTGGAAATACATGAATGTGGTATTGGAAGTGTTCAGCTTCGGCCCTCGATCTAGAAAGTGGATTGACATTCTCCATCACTCCCCAACCGCGGCCATAAAATTGAACGGTATGCTATCTGATTTTTTTTCGGTGGGTAGGGGCACTTACCAAGAATGACCTTTGTCCCCGGGTCTTTTCTCCATTATGATTGAACCCTTGGCTGCTGCCTTGCAGGCCTCCATGGAGGTACGGGGATAACTGCAGGTAGCTTGAACGAAAAAACGGCGCTGTTTTTTTGGGTGACTCTGATAATTCCCTGTTGGCAGCTTTGGACATCTTAAATTCCTTTGCACAATTCTCGAACCTGAAAGTCAACGGGGAAAATCCCAGATTCTTCCACTCAGGACACCGTTTACCCATTGTAGGGTTCCTGCCGACTGTCCTTTGCAACAGGTAGAGGTGATCAAATATCTGGGGTTGCACATTTCCAACTCTGTATCGGATTTTATTACATTGAATGCAGTGGCGTAACAAGAACCTTCAGGGCCCTGATGCAAGAAACCATGAAGGGCCCCCCTGACCCCCCCCAGACAGGGCCCTTTACTCCAAGCCCGGTGGAAGAACAACATGGCCTGTTTGCAAGTGGGTGGCTGCATATAAAGGAACCGATTTCTCCATTTCCCCTCGCTTCTCCTCCTCTTCCTCCCGCAGGCATAAAGCGGCTGCAGGAGGAAAATGGAGAGATCGGTTTCTCTATGCCAGTGTTTCTCAATCTTTTTTCAGTCAGGGCACCCTTGAAGTATACCCCTAGGTGAATGAGGCTGCACTGCAACCACTCTCCAACTGTGTGCATTGCATGTAGTTGTACCCAAACAAAATTGACGTCCTTTTTTTCCCCCACAAATAGAGCTTTCTTTTGGTGGTTTTTGATCACCTCTGCGGTTTTTATTTTTTGCGCTAAAAAAAAAAACAAACAATTTTGAAAAAAAAAATATTTTTTTTTTACTTTTTGCTAAAATAAATATCCAAAAATTAAAAAAAAAAAAACTTCACAAATATTTTCTACATGTTTTTGGTAAAAAAAAATTGCAATAAATATATATATACATATATATATATATATATATATATATATATATATATATATATATATATATATATATACAAAATAGGGGATAGATTTATGGCATTTTCATTATCTATTTTTTTTTTTTTTACTAGTAATGGCGGCGAGCTGTGATTTTTAGTGGGCATTGCAGTGGACAGATCGGACACTTTTTTGGGACAAGTGACATTTATACAGCGATCAGAGCTAAAAATAGCTACTGATTACTGTATACATGTCACTGGCAGGGAAGGGGTTAACACTAGGGGGCGAGCAAGGCGTTAAGTGTTCCCTAGGGAGGTGTTTCTAATACCCTGTACACACGGGCGGACTTTCCAGCAACAAAGGTCCGACAGTCTTTCCAACGGACTTCCGACGGACTTTTGAATGAACGGACTTGCCTAAACACGATCACACCAAAGTCCGACGGTTTCGTACACGATGACGTACGACCGGACTAAAATAAGGAAGTTGATAGCCAGTAGCCAATAGCTGCCCTAGCGTGGGTTTTCGTCCGTCGGACTAGCATACAGACGAGCAGATTTTTCTACCAGACTCGAGCCCGTCGGACAAATGTAAAACGTGTTCCAAATCTAAAGTCCGTCAGATTTTCACATGAAAAAGTCAGCTGAAGGTCCGATGGAGCCCACACACGGTCGGATTGTCCACCGGATTCGGTCCGTCGGACCAGTCTGGTCGAAAAGTCCGCTTGTTTGTATGCGGCATAACTGTGCGGGGAGTGTAGTGACTGGAGGAGGAAAGAGATCGCTGTTCCTGATCACTAGGAACAGCAGATCTCTCTCTTCTCCCCTGTCAGAACGGGGATCTGTCTGTTTACATACACAGATCCCTGTTCTGGCTCTCTGAGGAGCGATCGTGGGTCACCAACAGACATCACGGTCGTTGGCCACGTCGCGCCGGTGTCGCGTTGTGGGTGCCCCCTATCGCTCTTAACGCGCCCGACATACACCAACGGTGATTCACGTAGCCATGAATACTGAATCGCCACTGGCATATCCTAGTCGAATCCCCCATCCTTGGCAGGATAGTTGGCAATAGACCTCTTCTCATAGCTAGAAGAGCTACAAATTTAAGAGATAACTTGGTCCACTCGGAATACACGAGACCCAACAGACGAAATTGGCTTACTAGCCTTCCCCCCTTAAAGGGTATGTTCCAATGTGGCAGATGTCATATCTGCAAATTTATGGACAAGACAGGCGTGTTCGCCAGCTCTGACGGCACAAAACAATATAAAATTCACCATTTTATTAACTGCCGGTCAACAAGAGTCATATATATGCTAACGTGCCCATGTGGTCTTATCTATGTGGGCAAGACCAAAAGACAGCTCAAGGTCAGAGTTGGCGAACATGTCCAGAGTATACTAAATAAGGATGATGACAGACCACTATCGTTACATTTTTTGGAGAAACATGATGGCGACCCTAGAGGTCTCAAATGCAAAGGAATCTACAAATTAAACTTGCCCCCAAGGAGAGGGGGTTTTGACAAAGTGCTATATCAAAAGGAAAAGATGTGGATATTCATGTTAAGAAGTATGCAGCCATTAGGCTTGAACAATGAATGTAACTTATCGTTTTTTTTGGAACAATAAGAGATGCCCCATATTGAGTAAATGCCCCTTTATTATTAGCCCTGCTGACATCAAGAGGAATTCTTCATGTATTGGGGCTGGGGCAGTAGTTTTTCTGATCACTTGGTAAATAAGGTACATTTGTGGGTAATAAACATGACCAGGGATATGCTGTCTAAATCTTCACATCATGCTGATATTTTGCTTAACTCTGTATATGAGATCTCCCTATTCACGTTTTTGAGCTACTCCTGTTATTTATAATATCCACAATAGTATCCAACTAAACCAGCAATGATGTGTCATATGTATATCTATAGGAATGACATGCGAACATGAACTATATTGGCTTATGAAATTGCTACTTTGTTATTTTGGGCAACTAATGGAACTGTAGCTGACTTTGTAATGTAATAACTTTGTTTCTAAACCTTTCTACAATTAAGGGGTTTCACTTTACCCAGGCTCCTGTTAGTCTCTTAAAGCGGGGGTCCACCTATCTATCGTTCTTTTTTTTTTTTAGTTCATTCACAACCTTTTCTTCTCAGCATTACATACTCACATAGTGTGTGTAATATGTCCGCCTGTGTCAGATTTCGTCGGAAAGAATAACTTTTATTATTCACTGCAGGCGGTTTCCATCTTCATTGTGGGCATTTGAAGCCCACAAGCATTTATTTCCTGGATGTGGTGAATGCTGTGCTCCCAGCATTCACCGCTCGTTCCCGCACATGCTCAGTGGCATCCTGGGAAGCCTGAGACTAGCTCCCAGGAGTCTGGGAGAGGCTAGAAACACGCCTACTCCCACGGGAGGAGAACCAGGAAGTGCAAATAAGAATAGAAAAATAAAAGGTAATTACGGCGATTTATTTTTTTTAAAATGGCATGTCAGCATCTAGGCAAGGAAGAGAATGCATACAGATATTGTTCAAAATTTGGGTGGAACCCCGCTTTAAACAGAAAGCGCAATCTCATTTATGACTGAGCCTTGATCGGAGGGTTATATAGGGTTAACTCTAAGTGCTCCTCTGCATGACGTATGTGTGTGTGTGGGTGAATGATACCAGGAGTGATTAAAGGGGTTGTAAAGGTAAAATTATTTTTTTTTTTAAATAACAAACATGTTATACTTACCTTCACTGTGCAGCTCGTTCTGCACAGAGTGGCCCCGAACCTGGTCTTCTGGGGTCCCTCGGCGGCTGTTTCAGCTCCTCCCCGCAAGCATTCACCACCTTAATGCGAGCTCCCTCGCATGGTGGTGAGTGCTTGCGGGCGCGCTCCTGTGATACAGCCGGCGGCTATAGCCGCTCGCTGTATCACGCGGCCCCGCCCCCCGGCGCGCCGCATCATCGGATGTGATTGACAGCAGCGCGAGCCAATGGCTGCGCTGCTTTCAATCCATCCACTGCAGCCAATCAGCGACCAGGCTGAGCTGCAGTGGAGATGACGAGAACGAGCAGCGAAGATTCGAGGCGTCAGGTAAGTAAAACGGGGGGGGGGCTGGGGGCGGCGGTATTGTCAAAAGTTTTTCACCTTAATGCATAGAAAGAAAGAAACATTTTTACCTTTACAACCCCTTTAAAGTATAGTGTGTTGTTAACCTGCTGTAATTAATTGACACCTGATTGAGATGAAGATTTAAACTTGGCTGACACACTAATGCGCATGCTCTGAGGAAGCTAATTAATTAGCGAAACATATAAGCATCTGTATCTGGTATCTGTGAGGAGGATCCATGGATGACCACCTATATTCACCTACTGAAATGCCTCTAAACCTCTTCGCTTCCCTCTGACTAAATGCCAGCATCAGAGCCTGCAGCCCAGATAGCGGATACTCTAATGCCGCGTACACACGGTCGGACTTTTCGTCTACAAAAGTCCAACGGACGCTGACGGACTAAAGCTGGCTGGTAATCCGATCGTGTGTGGGCTTCTTCGGACTTTCAACGTACTTTTTTAGCCTCAAATCCGACGTACTTTAGATTTGAAACATGCTTCAAATCTTTACGTCGTAACTACGACGGACCCCGAAGTCCGCTCGTCTGTATGCTAGTCCTACGGACAAAAAAATGACGCATGCTCATAAGCAAAAACTAAACGGAAGCACTCGGTCTAGTAAAACTAGTGTTCGTATTGTAGGTAGCACATTCATCACGCTGCAAAATCTGTGATCGTTGAATGCAGCGCATTTTATTTCTTCTTTACGAATGCTCTAAAGAACGAAGGTGTTTTGCTGTTCATAATCAGAGTTCTCCCAAACTGATTTCTGAATTCTTTTTCTCTTTGATCTCATGAATGATATAGTATGCTTTTTATAAACAATGTTTCCATACTAATAATACTTTTTCCCTTATTTTTTTTTTTTTTTTTTAGGTTTGTAAAGTTACCACAAAGAACCCATTATTCTTTTTTTTTTTTTTCTAGTGATTATTTTTTATTTTTTAGATAAAGTTAACCCAAAGCACCGTTTTTGTTTATGTATATTTTTTCTTTTCAAGACTTACCACTTGAACATTCTTAACATTAGTAATGTATTTTTGGTGTGTTTTTTTAAAACTCAATGAGATTGTTGTCCCTTGTTAATTTAACATTGTGTGTAAAATCAATGATTTAAAAGAAAACACATAAAGTCTTTTGCTAAACTCAAAAAAGATCCATTTATTCATGGTCAAAATAAAATAAAGAGGAAGTCAACGCTGGAAAAAGTCGGTGTACAAGAAAATTGGGATCTTGAGGAGTCCATATAAGAGGGAGCACAATCTGGTCCAAGAATCCCAGAGATCAACAGCACCAGCAGATGATCTAGATGTCCCCAGACTGTGGTCCTACAACAGCCTGCGTCTTCTGTCAGACCAGACTGAACCCAGGTCATCACTTTCTTCTCTTCCCTGCAGCCTTTCCTCCACGCTGCCCTGCAGCCTTCCCTGGAGCCTTCCCTGCAGCCTTCCCTGTAGCCTTCTTTTGAGGCTGTGGCTCTGGTGTTTCAGTTGTGGCAGGAGGAGGAGGAGGAGGAGGAGGAGGAGGAGGAGGGGGGGGGGCTGCCTCATGTAGTTGGGTGTTTTTTGTTAGCGTGCCCTGCAGCCCCTTATGGATTGTTTCCCCAAATAGGCGCTCACAAATGAGGCGCTGCTCCCAATCCATCTGAAGAAGCCTGCTGGCTAAGTAGCAGCCATAGGCTTCTTCCGCTTCGGGGGGGCTTGTTAAAAAACGGATGGCCTGTTGCATGAGGCGCAGGGACGCGTCCTGTGTGACCATCCCCTTCCTGGCCCTTTTTTTGGGAAGGTGGAGGGGAGGCACTTGGGATTGGGTGAGGCTCCTACTGGGCCCAGCCACCTCACTTGGCCCAGCCACCTCACTTGGCCCAGCCACCTCACTTGGCCCAGCCACCTCACTGGGAGCAGCCACCTCACTGGGAGCAGCCACCTCCTGCCTGACACTGGGCCCAGCCTCCTCCAGGATGATGGTGAATCCGGCCTCCTCCAGGCTGTCCATGGGCCCGGTCTCCTCCTGCCTGCCACTTTCCCC